>CM060913.1:809638991-810888991 GCA_030737875.1 Allium sativum
TGTCCGTGTAGAAATAGGGGCACTCGTGTTTGCAAGTGAAACAAACTACGAGTTTGTCATGCGACTGGTATGAGAAATCTACTTAAATTATTTTATAATAAGGCCAATCACAGGACCACGCCGCTAATGCGGAACGAGTTTACTCCATTGGATTACCAGTTCTTTTAAACAATTAATTCATTTAAACATCGCAATGCTTTTTATAAAAATGAAGCCATTATAAGAGTCAGTTCCCATCACACAATGCAACGCAAACCGGAGGATAGAGTTTTACCTTATACTGGCCAAAATAGGCTTGATACGAATAAAACAAAAGCATTTGATATTATTTCTAGTGTTTATGTGTTTCAAAAACAATTTCAATCTTTAATTCACAATCATAGACGACATGTATACCATATATCATGCCACCATATATAGGTTTATAATTAAAACCGTACGATGTCGTATTTGGAAATTGGATTTCTGTCATGAACTAAGGCAAGGGATCGTCCTTACCGCTTCGAGACTGTCTACCCCGAGCCTCAGGACCCAGACACAGGTGGGCCCTTGGGTTGTCAAGGTCAGTCCACACGGAGTGGATTAAAATGCCTAAACACTGTGTTTCCCCACCTTGTGGGGCGTAAATCTGGTCTGTATAAAGACCATCCATCGGCTCCGCAGAGACCGAAATAACCGAGACGTCTCTCTTTCCATTATCCACATAAGTAAAATGTCAGGGCTTGTAAAACGCTGACACCACTCCTAGTTAGAAGGAAACGCATGTCCTCCCTGAGGTCCTCTCCCGTTTCTGGTCCATACCGGGGTGTGAGGCTCGCGAATCAATGCTAAACACAAAGCTAACTGTATTAAAGCCATGCTTTGATCATCAACCACAAGACTCTGCTTTTCAACAAAAACATTGATCTCAGCATCCCACGTTGTCAAGATACAACGTTAAACACACATCCATCTACAAGTCTGTTCTGGGTCTGAACGAAACCGGAGGCACCTTATTCCTCCCCTATGTCTAGACTCTCGCACATCCAAACGATCAACAAGTACGTTCGGACAACCACCACTGTAAACCCTTCAGGGCAGCAACTCCCATCAAAGGCATCAATAGCCATCCATTCGATGTGAAGATCATTGGTCTTGCATCGTCTTCATATCTACGGCTTTTAATCATCGATCAATTATTTGAAATTAGAATCAACTCAGCCTTTTCAAATAATTCATGTATTTTTAGAATTCAAATCAATTCATTTCGTGATTAAATTATTCGACATCCACAATTCAGTTCATTAATGTAATATTCATGTCAAACACATTCAACCATCAAATTTCCGATAAACTGAGTAAATTTAGTTTATTTCCATTCCATATCGTTTGTAATATTTTATCATAATTTATCGCTATTTTTATTAAAAAATATCCTATTTATTTAAACAACGCTTCAGGCCATAATGCGGCCATGGCGCTGTTTTTCTTCAGATTTGATTTACACATATCTGAAAATCTAACCATTGGATCTTTAAAAAATTTATATCATTAGAAAGGTATTTTCAAAGCGGACCCAACGGTTCGAGTTTTGGGAAAATCCGACGGTCGGATCTCCCGGTACATTCGTTTGAAGTTACGGTTTCAAAATACGAACTGCAACTTCGTTATTCGATTTATTTTATTATATATATATATATAAATATATATATATATATATATAATCCATTCTGGCGCTGTTTTCATTTAGATTTGGATTAAACATTCCAGACAATCTAAACGTTTGATATTTGCAAAGTTGGTATTATTGGAAAGATATTTCCAAAGCAAAACCACGGTTTCGGTTTCGGGAAAATCCGATGGTCGGACCTCCTGGTACAATTATTCGAAGTTACGGTTTCAAAATACGAACTACGGCTTCGTTATTCGATTTATTTTAATTATATTTATATATATACACATATATAAATATAATCCGATCTTCGATTTCCAAACCATATTCATTTCATATATTTGATAAAAATAATATTTTTATCCAACAGATATTTATTTCAACATATGACCATTTTTAACACTTAATATATATAATTTAAAATGTGATATTTATTGTCAAAACAATTTATTTCAAAAACGATTATTTTTAACGTTTCACATATATTATAAAAATGTGATTTTTGTTGTTTAAACAATTTATTTCAAACATGAATATTTTATATACTTCGCACATACAATAAAAATGTTATTTTTATCGTTCAAACCATTTCTATTTCATACATTTAGTAAAAATGTTGTTTTTATCGTTCAAACAATTTATTTCAAAAATGAATATTTTTCCAACACATGAATATTTCAATACATGAATATAAATCAAAAACAGGAACATTTCAGAATATTTCGGCAGTATAACGTCAGGGTAGTTAAAACCGGCCCTGTCCCGCTCTACAATAAAGCCTCGCAGCTTTTGACAATGGGGATTTCAATATCTAGTTCGTACGCAGACGATTTTTCCCATAAACTAATCCTATTGGGTTTTAACTACAATCAATTATATCAACCATTCGTATTTATTGTAACACCCCGTAAATTAGTTAATACTAATATTCACAAATGAAAGAATAATTAATTTCAAATATAAGAATATTGGGAAACGGGTTGCGCCATTGTGTTCGTCTCAAAAAAATACGCGAAATAGAGTCCGAAATTTTGTAAATCGGAGTTCGTATGACTGAGATATGGCCTCGAGAAGTTTCACGAAAAATTCAAATTTTAAAACAGATTTCAAAAACACAGAAATGGAGGCAGGCGGGAAAACTTCCGCCCAGACCAGGTCGACCTAGGGGTCAACTTGGGATTCGACCTAGGGGGGCTAGGTCGACACTAGAGTCGACCTGGGTGTCGACCTCCCTGGTCGAGCCCAGGTGACCTGGGTGCATCTGGTTGGGTTTTCGGGCTGTGTTTTGAAGGCTGGACGAAATCTAATGGCTCTATTCTATTCTAGGGTAAATCTAATGGCCTAAATGCATCCTAACATCTATAAATAAGTGGGTAGACTCTAACCCTAAATCACTTGAAAAATTGGAGAGCTACCGACGTGCCGTTGCCATGGAGTTCAGCGTAGCCGTCACAAACTAAAGAAGAAGGAGAAAGCCTAGCCTACAACTAAATCTACTCAACAAACAAATTAAATCAAAGACTCTTTCTATTTCTCTTCTTTAAATTGTGAGTATGATGATTCTCACAATGTTATTATAAAATAATTCGATTAAGTTATGAATTGATCACAAGAAAGTGATGTGAATTGTTATTGTAAATTCTATATTGTGGATCTCTTGTTATGTTATTATGTTGTCATATGTTGTAAATTATATATTGTAAATTCTCCTATGCTATGCCATGCTATGATGAAAATCATGCTATGCTATGTTATGCTATCATGCTATGCTATGTGTAAATCATGTTATGTTATGTCATAAATCTTATATATGTTGTAGATCTCATGTTAACACATATGTTGAAATCCATATGTTATATGATAATGATATCATGTTAAGTTGTGTTGAATCGTACAAGTTGTAAAATCATGACGTTGTTATTTATGTGAATTGGATCATGTTTAAAGTTTATATTTTTTTAAAATTAAATGGATCATGATTATGGGAATTTGCCTATTAGGTTAGGTGTACCCATATACATGAATCCATAATTTAAATTGGATCTTGAATATGGGAATTTGCCTATTAAGTTAGGTGTACCCATATGCATGAATCTATGACTAAATGAATTTTATTATGGGAATTTGCCTATTGAGTTAGGTGTACCCGTATAAACCCATATTGTTAGATTAGATGATGTTGATTCACACATGTTCCTATGCAAGTTTATGAAATTTGATTGAGATCATATTATGTGAATTATGAACAAGTTGACATCTTTAGATCCATGACATGTATAATCCCATGCAAGTTGTACATATGCAAGTTTCACCCCTTATTATGATTCATTTAGTCATATATACATGTTGTTATTGTTATTATCTCTTTTATGCTATGAGTTAGACTATTCGAGTCTAATATATATATATTTTGCGAATAAACGTTCAAACGTGGGGTAGTGGTGATATTAGGAATTAATAAATTGGGTGCAATTTTGTATGATTTTGCACGCCTTGAATGGATGTCCATAATTGAGTCAATTATGGACATTGTTGAATTTGGAATTAATTAATAATTCAAGTAGGGAATTATTAAAATTGGGGAAAGTGGATTATTAATAATAATCAATGCTTAGGACATGAGGTTAGACCCGTTTGTGACGTAAACCTGCCCGGACCCGCCCGGCAAATCCAGTAGTCACAAATGTCGGCCCAATGTGAGAGGTCCTAGGCCCAAACTAAAGCTTAACAGTTGTAAAGACACGAGGTTAGACTCTTTTATGGTGTAAGACTGCCCGGACCCGCCCGGCAAATCCAGCTGCCATAAATGCCAGTCTAATGTGAGAGGTCTTTATGAGGTTATGGCCTTAATGAATTAAGAAATACTTAGCCAGATAATCATGTAAGGTGGGACATGTGGGTTAAGTAGGTGCCTTGGGTGGCATGAGGAATCTAGTGGTTGCCTTTAGAGGCATTTGAAATACGATTAGACTTAACCAAATACACATGTAAATGAACATGACTAAGTGGGTTAAGTGGATGGACTAATGGGACAAGCTTAGGTGGAATGCTTGTGGGAAATAATGGGGGCCCATTTCAACCAGTATCCCAAAACGTATCTTTGTGGGCTCGACCCAAGTCGAGGACGGGACACGCATACTGGGTTTGACTATAAGAGGCCAAAACAGGGAGCAGTGGCAACGCAAGTCCAACGGGATTCATATGCGTGTGTGGACCCGGGCTGGTAGGTAAGACGTTGTTGCATCGTGTAGGTATAAGCCGTGCATCTCCGTTATATCGGGTTGTCACTTTAGGGGAATGATACACCCCACTGTGGGGCCAGCGCGGGTATCTACGAGTAGGGAGCCGATCGAAAAATGGAAAGTGGGGTACACCTAGTGGAGATAGGGGCAGGCGGCACCTATGTAGTCAGCTAGGAGTACGTAAAGCCATTAAGAAAGTTTCTAAGTGAAGCTAAGTGGGATCAATCTTTAGGGTGACTGGTGTGGTGCAGTATAGTGTTTATCCTTTAGTATTTAAGAGCGCCTATAACGTTGCCTTTAGCGATTTTCTATGTCCTTAATCTGCTCTTTCATATACATTACCTTGTTTTCAAGCTTATGCCTTAGTCCAGTTATTTTGATAATAGTATTGTAGAATTATCATACTCGCCAGACTTTATGTCTGACCCCCTCTTTTCCATCTTTTTTTCCCTTCAGTTCCTCAGGTTGGGCCAAGTTCTAGTGGAGTCTAGTTGGATCGCTTACCTCTTGGAAAGCTTGGACTGCAGAAGTAAAGTCCAACTTGTTATCTTTCTTTTTAGTGGTTATTTATTCTAATGGGATTATGTATTTTGTTTTTGTGAAGACGGATATTGTACTTGGTTATGATCTATGGTTTTATGATGTAACAGACATATTTAATTTCCGCTGCAATGAAATGAAGTTTTAGATTTTCAAGTGCTATTTATTATCTGTCTTGTTGTAATTTCTCTGTTCTATATTCACTTATGACCTCCGTGGAAGTTAATGCATTCCCTTGGTGAGTGACATTGATGGACGTGGGGTGTTACATTCATCAACCAAATTTCACATCAACCAAAATCCAAACAATCACAACCTATATATATCGTCCATGGTCTGTGGACGAGGTGAGTATATATATATAGATATACATATATAAATATATTTCAATTTCATGTCAATATCATTCCAATATCATTCAACACACATATGATTTTTACGACGCATATATAACTTATACATTGCACATACAAATTATACAACGCTTATTCATGATGTGTACAACGCTTATATAATTCAAACATCGATTATATAATTTATACATCGTCATTCCATATCGTTTATAATTCATAAATCTCACATTGGGTTCCACTCCTCCAAAAATCGTAGGAAGCTCCAAAAATTCTCCGGTCTCTTCTAGAATGTAGAAGACGTCTTCACGGTCCCGGTATCTCTTGTTTTACTGAATTTCGTCCAGCTAGCAAAAACATATGATTATTATAAGTTTGCAAAGCTTTTATTTGTCGAAATCAGTTAAAATAAATAAAGGTCATACCTTTCAGCAAATGGTTCCAAATTAGGTTTCGATTTTTCGTTGAATCCGTAAAGGGGTTAGACGATCGGGCTATGCAACATCGAAGGGGGGACAAAGGGCACACGTGCGTAGGGGGTTGTGGGCCCATTCGGTGGCGGCAGCAGAGTACGGCGGCGCCTCAAAGTCCGGATCTTCAGGGAGGTGATTCTCGAGGTATGGTGCACGATAGAGGGTGTACGAGGTATTGATATTAAGCGGAGGAGATGTTCTTCAAAAAGTTCAACTGGGGCGAGGTGTTTTGGTGAAGGGATCGGCCGGAAATTGGCTAGGAAGAACGGAGCAGTTTTCGGCCTTCTATCGGTGTCGGGGAGAGAGAAATCTAGTTTTTTTTTATTTTCTTAATTATGAAAGGAAAATTCTGATTGGTCGATATATATTTAAATTCCAAAAATAGTACTTCCTTATACGAGCTCCAAATCAAACCCAACGACTGTCACCCCTAGCTAAATACCCCCATTCTGGACACAATGCAATATGTTTCGTAGGCCCATTTGATTATTTCAGTTAGTTAATCTTCAAATTAAAATATAAAACATTCAAATATGGATTTGAACGTACATTTCAATTTGTCGGGGCCACATACAGATCCCAAAAATTCCAGAAAAAAAATCTAGCCATGTTTGGACGATACGGTCCCAATAAAACTAGTTTCGTCAAATTTGAAGACCGTTTGAAAAAGGGCCATTTTCTAGTCAATCCTATTTGACTAAAATCAGCCAAACTCATTTTCCTCTGCCACGCTCACATATTATCTCCAAAAATTATGGAATTTGAACCCTAGCAATACTTTGACATCCCGGATCCAACAAAAGTGGTTTCGTCGAAAATGGAGGTCGTTTGAAAAATGTCTATTTTCAAGGACTATATAACTCCATAGCGACCTTTATGAAAATTCATTTGGTCATAACATTTGATTCCCACTATGAAATTTCGATTTTTCAGATTCTTTAGAAAGATATTCATAAACAAATTTAAGTATTTTTGGTTTCACTAAAATCCGTTTTATTTTGCACCCGGTACAGTCAGTCAAAGTTCGAATTCAAATTTTCAAACTACCGCGCCATTTCAGGCCTTGTTTTATAATTAAAATAAATATATTTATTTTCCAACATCGAGTCAAGTAGATTTTTGTTCGTTATTATTTAAAATAATTTATTTTAAATATTCAAAGTCTACCAAAATAGCCAAATTAAAATTTTTAAATTGGTTCTGATTTTCCGGGTTATTACAGTTATCTTAACTATTTTGATTAAAATATTGTTTATCTTAGCCAAAACTTAAACTTTACAATTCAAAACATTTTTTTACATAATTTATAACGATTTTACCATTTTTTCCATATTTTTAGAAACATTAAAAATGGTTGTTTATGGTTATGGTCGATAACTTCTCTTATAACGATCTTTTCAAAAATGGTTTTAAACATAACTTGTAAATTATAACTCGAATTTAAAATCTGCTTTCACTCATTTAAAAGCTCTTGTTAATATAAATAAATTGTTTTTCGTTTCTTGGAAATCAGATGTAGACTGCAAAAGTTATAAGCGTTTAATGTTTGCATCTAAAATACGTAAATTGCTGTTTTGCAGCAAGCTCTATTTTGACTATAATAACCATTATTATACGATACTTCAAAATATCTTAGAAAACCATTATATCTTTCTATAACCCTTTTTAAAATCGTTTAAATTTACTTTCCAAATTATTTTGGATCAAAAATTCAATTTTCATATATTCCAATTCATTACTAAATTCAAATAACTTCAAATTAACCTTCCCATTCATCGGATCAGTTATGGATAGCCAGGGAGAGCAGGAAACTTTATTTCCAAACCCAAGCCTAGACACTATCCTCTCTGTCATCCTAGAATGTTCCGGTATTTATTTATTCATTTACAGGACTTTAACAATATATATGAATTCATACATATGGTCTTTTCCAATTATTAACCATCGATTTCAATAATAATATTGCTTTCAATTATGAAAGAGCTTTGTCGATCACCAATGTGATACCATAATTATTGTGTCATAGTGTGTGCAAAACAACATCAACAACCATTTAAACATCCATAGCGACCATCATCAACATGATTGAATAAATAATAATTGTGCACAAGCGTTATAACACTAATGCTTAATAGTGTGTGTTCTAAACTTCGCATCCATCATCCATCACAACAAATACCAATAATCATTAACCAATAATAATTCATCACTATATTTAAATTAGTCTAGCTACTAATTAAATATATAAGCTGTGGTTAAAGAGTTCTCACCTAACAGCTTTCCAAATCTTCACGGTAGGTGAGCCTAGCTAAGCGAACCATCAGACAGTATTTCAGTGCAACGTCTTCTTCACCAAAATATATATAATAGAATATACACTAATCTCTCTTTATATTAGAAGAATGACGAACTTTGGCAAGGTGCTGGTGGATAAGAGGAAGACTTATTCCTTGGAAACCATGGCCATAAGCTTTAAAAAGAAGGTGGAAAGGAGGAAATTGAAATGGAATGGTAAAAAATGGAGAAAGAGCCTCCTTATATAGGAAAGGAGGAGTAAGGAGGTAAAGACACATAAGGGGGCAAGTGGCAATAAGGCATGAAAGGGAGCATGCATAAAGACATGTGTCTTAACACTTGTCTTAAGAAGAAAAAAAACTTTTGGTTGCAGTTTCTTTTAAATGTTATGAAAACTAAAGGCAACATTTAATTCTACCGCTACTAATTCGTGTTATGGTTTGACAAATCTGATCGAACGACAAATAGTATCAATAAATCCAAACTCATTAATAATCATTCTCAGTTATAATTCATGTAAAATCTATCATATAACTTATCAAAATTATTAAATAATTTTAACCATATATATTTATATCAAATTCAAATTTAAATTCAAATTAAGTAATAAAAATTCCAATTTTAAATTGGTTAAAAATTCTAGATCGTTACAACATCCTTTGAACCTGTTACAACCATAGCTTCTAGCCAAGTTTCTGCCTCATTACCTTTTGGAGCTTAACCTAGTTAAGGCTAAGAATCAAGAGAGGCAATCTACCACGCTAACTCAGGATCAGTGCGAGCAATTGTGTAGTTAATATGGAATTCCCCTTATAGGTGTGTTATTGCCAATAGAGGGTGTCTTTGCTGATGAACCACCAATTGGATATATTGCTACAAACAAACGTATGCTAGTGGCTGGCGCTATCCCTCCGTTTAATCCTTTCCTAGAGCGAATTTTAAACCGTCTAGCTATTGCTCCCTTCCAACTTCATCCTAATTGTTATACCGTTTTACTGGGACTTTATATCCTCTTTATGGACACAAAAAAGCAGGTGCCCACTTTACAAGATCTCTATTACTTATGTTCTTTTAAGAGTAGGAAGGACACTCCCTTTATTATCCATGTTGAAGGTGCCAGAAATCGGAAGCTTATTCTCGAACTACTAGATAGTGTTTCTAGATTTTTAAACCAATTTTTCTTTGTTAGATGCCTTGTGGCATTCCGAGGGCATTGGATAGATGGAGATAAGCATAGATTACCGAGTAATTTTACCTTATATTTTCATTCAAATCATACATCTTTACATTATTTCCTTCGGAACACAGTCATTCCTGCCCCGATCAAGGATAACAAAGCATCTCTCTCTCAAGGCTACATATGAAACACTAAAAGCTATTAATAAGACAAAGAGAAGTAGAAAATCTTTAGTTACGGAAACTCTTCTTCGTCAATATTAATTACTCCATCCTTTGAGGAAGTTTCTATGTAGAGTAGGGCCTCCAACCACCAAATCAAATCCTGCAGAGCCAGACATTAATAGTTTCTGTGGCTGGAATGTGACTCAAGACCAAACTACCGATCAAGACCCATCTATTGATCCTTCCCTTCAAATTTGCTCAGAGCCTACTGGTGGTAGAATATTTCCCTTAGCAATGACTTTGAAGAAGGATGAAAATTTCGATCTGAGGGCGAGGATCCTATAGTATCAACTGAACTGGTTGAAAAAGAAAATGCCTCCTCGATTCCCAAATCAGAGACGGAATCGAAATACGTCGAGGAAGATAACATGGAGGCGAATACTTCATAATCTGAGCATGAGACTGAGTATGGCCGGGAAGATGAAAATGCATTAGAGATTGACCCAAATCTCGAAATGACAACAGAGGACCCTCTCATACAAAATGTAACAAGGGAAGATTCTGCAGGTACCTTTGATAACATGGGGGATCTTAATATAGCTGGGTACCTTAGCCAAGACGATACTGTTACTCATCCTCTTGATTCTCATAACATAATTACAACAGCTAGCATAATGGAGAATCCCACCTCCGAGCGAGGAAATTTGTTGAAATCCATAGGAATTTCCTTAGAACCAACTAGCAAGACTGGTTCGTTAGCAGCAATTTCCGTTTAGAAAACATTTTTAACATACAACATTTCTAATAATCATATTTTATAATTTGCCTTTAGTACTTGGCAAGCCAATCACTGAAATCCATTTTGATCTTATTTCAGGTGGTTTAGATATGCATAAGAAATATTCATCAGGTTTTAGATCGGACTTTAGTAGGAAAATCAAAGCCATCAATCCAAAGCACCTATTACACACTAATCCAACGCGACCATCCCATCATCATAAACAAAACCATCCTCCCCCACCCTCGAAGTCCTCACACCAGCCCTTACACGTACCAGAGCCAGACTTGACTGAAGAGCAAAGGCAGAGGATTCACGAGGAAGAGGACAAAGAAGCGAGAAGACGTACATGGTTCAGAGGAGGATACCCCCTGATAAAGAGAGCCGGAGGAAGAAGCGAGGAAGGGATGATCTGTAAAAAAGGATTTTTCCAAATAGTATCGGGACGAAGCCGCCCAACTTAGGAAACAATTGACTAATTAAAGGCTTCCAATCAAACATTGACAGATAAAGTTGTATCTCTTGAGAAAGACAAAACCATTTCCGAGGAAACTCTTAAGCAATCTATGGATGAGGCTAAGGCTGACATGTTCCGATTTTACGTCTTCAGCGTCATGAGTCACGGGAGTTTGCACTACTTGGGGGATAGCTTTTCCACTACTCTGCCGCTTGTCTGAGAAGGAGTGCTTGAAATCAATGGTGATGATTGCAGCGAGGATGAACTCATTAATAGACTCTTAGATGTTAAATCCAAGAAGGCTTTGGCAGAGGGAAAGATTCTATTAGCAAACGAGAAGGCGGGTACATCTGGAGAGCCAATTCAAAACCAACCCGATACCAATCTTTCTATTGATCTTATGGACCCTGGAGCTTCTGGTTTGCAAACATTGGTTAACCTTCCGGATGTTCCCAAAGAGAAGGATGTAATTACTGAGGGGAATGCTACTATATAGAATATTACTGAAGTGCATAGTGGAGATGATGAGGCTAATGATGAAAACACTGAAAATTGGAGAATTTAGAACAGCGATGTCCAGGAAAAACCTCTAGATGTAGGTAAAATTGAAATCAACTATATAGTGTCATACTTAGAATCCATTTTTGATTCGCCTATTATGCTCGTTGTTTCCATAACCTAGGTTTAATCTCACCTTTATCTTCTCCCACTATAGGCAATGCAACAACAATTGAAGTTGCTATAACTGACTCACCCTTAATGACCATTCCTCTTGCTTCCATTATTACTCCCCCTCCTCCTAGTAACACTTCCCTACTTGTGATTACAGCTCCCAGGTCACAGGATGCAAGAATCGGTGCTTTCTCAGGTTTAGATGTTGTTAATTACATTCTTAGTGACGATCTTGAGGCCAATGAATCGGATGAAAGCCCGAAGGCTGCTGCTAAGACTAAAGGCAAGAAAGTTGCCAAGTCTCGACCATTGAATATGCTCAAGAGGAAGAAGAAGAAAGACAAATAAACTATTACTTTATCTTCTCAGGAAAATCTGAGTAATGTGGAAGAGACCCCTCCTCCTTCACTTAAAATACAAACTTCAAGGTTAAGTGATAGGAAGAAATAGTAGTGCTTAGCACCGACTTATTTTTCTTTTTGATTATCGCCTTCTATATTTTGTATTCAGACCAGTTGTATATGTAGGTGTCGTTCCCTGCTTATTACTTTATGTTTCTCTGTGTTTGATAATTTTATGCTGGATTTATGACTCTGCTATCTGATTACATGATGCTGAAATGAAATTGTGTTCTGCTTTCTGTACTTAAGCTTTTACTTCTAGCTTCATTGTACTAATGTTCTGCATATCGCACTTGTTTTCTTTTCATGTCTGCATCACAAATTCTTTATACCACAAGTTACTTGTTTTCGTTATGATAATGATCTTACTGTACTTTTTCTTTTCAGTAAATAACGATTTTCTAGTTGTGTCCTTGAATCATTGTTAACCGGATTTATTCGACCAATTTTATTAGACTCCCTTTATTGTGACTAAAGCAGTTTTTTTTTAGATTTCTCTTTCGTGGACGATCGATGTTGTACATATGACAATGTCGAAGTTCCCAAATTTGCCTTGGTCATACCAAGGGAGCCTGCTCTATTTGTCAGAATAAACCTTTTGAGTGCTAAGCTTTATTGTTAGTCTGTGACAAGCTTATGGCATGTTTAAGTGAGCATTATTGAATTTTCTTAATGTGGTGGTAATGCCCCCATACAAAAAAAATTCACGAACTTCAAAGGCAGAGCATTACATTATGCGGCCAATTTGGAATTTTTGATCATGTGCTTCTGATATTGTTTAATTTCTTGATATTGTCATGATCAAATGATTCAAGTTATAGTCAATCCTATTTATGCTCTTTTGTGGCAATGAGCTTCTGTTTTTGTTCCTCTGCTCAAGAGGTCTTATTTTTTTATATATTCAATCATTTTTCTTGCTATCCTGACAATCCAGGCCCTTCGTAGATTAGATTTGAACATATGCCCTTGAGAAGTCTTATTTTCCGTTCCTTCGAGGAAGTATCTGTAAACTTGTTATTTGTTGTGACTGAACAACTCAGTCACTTGATGAATTTGTAGGGCGCCTTCAAAAAAGGTCTTTCAGTCCGTCACTAACTGAATTTAGAAGACCCGACATATGACTAGATGCCCAAGTAGGGGTTTTCAAAACCCAGTGTTTATATCTTTATCCATCCATGTATCAATGGCGTCGACGATCAACTGAGTGCCCCTTGGGAAGATCTTTGTTTTAGAAACCCAACGTTTGTCGCAATCCCGCCATGTATCAATGGCGCTGGTGATCGACTGGGTGCCCCTTGGGTAGGTCTTGGGTTTAAAGTTGCATTGTCTCACGGGACAAGCGCTAGTCTGCTTATCGGGTTTTGCCACGATTAGTTAGAACCAGGGCTTGAGACCTTGCAATTAAGAAGGTGCCCCTTTAGTGAAACTCACAACTTCGTTTGTAACTTGATTATTTCCTCATCTAACAGTATAATCCCTGGAGTTCCCTCCTTGACAATGAGATGCTCTGTATCATCATATTTGTTGCGAATGATGCTTGAGCATTAAGCAAAGAGTATTCAAGCTATCCCAATCGGGATGTTCTATTATGGCCACCGAGCTTTATTAAGTCATGATAGTGTCAGCGCTTCTCTTCACGGACCTGCAATCAAAATCGAATCTTAGCAAAGAATTTGCGAATGTATGATTCAGGCAAGTAATGTAAATCCTTTCATTTATATACACAAAGCTTGTAATAGTATTTCATGGTATTTACAATGCACTGTATTTAAAACTTTTTCAGAACATATGAAAGGAATATTAAGTGAAGTAGTGGTGGAGGTGTATAGCATTCCAAGCTCTTGGAAGTTGGATTTCGTCCGTCGTTTTCAGCTCAAATGTACCATCTGAGAATTTCTGGCTTATCATATATGGCCCTTCCCAGCTAGGTCCTAGTACCCCAGTTCCTTTCATGATTCTTTTCAAGACTAAGTCCCTAACTTGAAAGGTTCTATGCTTTACTTTAGCATTAAAATGACGAGCTATTCTTCTCCGATGTGCCATGACCCTGAGCTTTGAATCTCTCCTTCTTTCTTCGAGCAATTCAAGTGCTTCAAGCTGAAATCTCTCGTTCTCTTCTTGGTTGAAGTGGATCCTTCTATAAGTAGGGACTTCCAGTTCCACTGGGATTATAACCTCGGATCCAAATGCAAACGAGAATGGAGTACGCCCGGTCACAGTTTTATGAGTGGTTCGATATGCCCATAGTGCAAGCGGAAGCTCGTCTACCCAAGTGTAATGACCCGCATTGGCAGAGATATTATAATTAATTTATTTAATTATTTAAATGGTGGTTTAGAGAATTTAATGGCCGTGGAATTTAATAATGGTGAATATTAAATTTAATTAATAAATTAAATAATATATATAATTCTGAAATAAACAGAATTGGCTGAAATGGCGATATGGTGTGAACTGGATCATCTGTGATATTTAATTCAATTTAGAATTGAATTAGAATAACGAATATATTATTTGAATGACAGTTTGAATGTAGAATTATAATATAATTAAAATCGAGCTTGAAATGGCGCTGCAGTTCGTAAATTGGCAATTCGAACTTCAACTGAATGTACAGGATTCGTCTTAAGCCGGATTTCTGTGAAATAAGAAACGTGTGGAGCTGGTGGAGTATATCTTTCTAGTGGAAGAGAAAAATCAGGATTTCGTCGTGTAGATTTTGATTCACGTCCAAATCAAATTTTAGAAAAGTCGCCGTGGAATTCCTTTATAATTTATAAAGGAATTATTTATATTTTAAAAAGGAATTTCAATATAAATGGAATATCGGGTTGACCCAGAAGCGAATATCGAGTAAGAAATTCATATAGGAGTTTTATGAACTGTATGGCATTCCACTGTGAATATAGACGATAATATTTATTTTTAAATATTAAACTTAATTATATCTAAATATATTTATATATTTAAATGGGCTATTCAGAGTTGTGAAAATAAGCCACTTTTGCAAACGAAGTCGGAATTCGACGAAACTAATTTTGTTGGAACCGCAATGTCAAATAGTTGTTAGATTTCCAGTTTCGTGATTTTTAGAGTCACTGTGTGGCAGTACCGATTTTTAAAGCGAAAAACAGTCGATAAATCGATCTTTAAAAATACGTTGTGTGAGCATACGGCGTCCGAATTCGACGAAACCAATTTCCTTGGGACCGTAATGTCGAATTCTAGCTACATGTCCATTTTCGTGATTTTTGGGTATTGTATGTGACCATAGGCATTTTTAGAGACGAATACAAACAGCTTAGGATTAAAATTTAATATTTTAATCGAATAAAAAATAATAAAAATACCCTATATAATACCCTTAAAAAAATCCTAAACCTAATTTCATTTTCACTTTAGTCAACGCAAGAAAATGAGCCGCATTCTTTTCTCCTCTTCCAGTAAAAGTTCATTCAAAGAAAAATCACCAGAAAATCAGATCAAAAACTATAAATGATAATACTTATATAATTGTGATGCTATAGGTTCCCTCTTTCTCCCAGCGTCCGTTATATGAGGTGCGACGCAATCTGTACTGTTCAAACTCGAACACTGTATTAGCTAGGGTTACAATTTGCGTTGGATTTGGGGCGAGATGGTGGAGCTCGAGTGTATAAATGGATTTAGGAGGGAAAGTGGTAGCTTGTGTGAATTTTTGGTGAAGTCCGCACACAATTCCGTCGCCCAGAGATGGTAGTCGGATGCTGGTACACGAGGACGAAATGAGGGAGAAGGGGATGGTTTGAAAGAGGAGAGGATGAGAAAGATGTTGGTGCAATTCGTTTTGAATTTCATAAAGAAGAGGAGGATCGGTGGGCGTTCGAAATTTGGGAAATTGCTGTTGGAAGTTTGGTCTCCTGTATTATTGAACGGAGAAGAAGGATCCACGTATGGGCTTGGCATATAAGGATGGTAGTGAGTCGAGTAAAAGGTAAAGCCCAAATGATGTTTATTTTAATTAAAATCAAATAGTGTACTAACTTGTTAATATCGTAACTTGAACATACGATGTCAGAATTGAGCGAAACAAGATCCGACAGAATCGTATGGATGGTGGCTACACCATAGAACTGACTAGAAGCGAATTTGAGCTTGTTACAATTTATGGCGAAATAAATTGTCTGATCAGAATCAATTTAACGCAAATCGATATTTAACGATGAACTGCCAAAGTGAGTAAATCTCACTAACTCTGAACAGTTTAAAATTTCATGTTATATTTTTAGAAATGTTAGAAATTGTCTGTTTGACTGTGTGTTGACTGTTTGATTGAACTGCTAGTCAGTTAGTTGAATTTTTATATTGATACTATTTAACAGAATATATCATATGGAACTGAAAGTGATGTTATCTATATTGTTTAACATATGTGGATGCAGGGAAATAGGTTGGAGGAATCCGACTGGATTCCTCAACATTTATTTTACTGTTTTTCATATATTGTGATATATGATGTGATATATAATCTGTTGTTGATTATATGTGTTTGAACAATACTGATCATCGTGATTTGATATGTTGAATAACATAACATACCGAAATGTTGATAAGGGAATATTTTCAAAGTGATATTTGAAAATAAAATATTTATAAATGGGATATTTATAAATAAGAAATATTTATAAATTGGAATATTTATAAATAGGAGATATTTAGAAAAGGGAAATTATAAAATCAAAGAATAGATTTGAAAAGGAAATATTTGCAAACCATTTGCAAATAGAATAATAGAAAAGGAGGCATTTGTAAAACCATTTACAAGTAGAATTAAAAAGGAAATATTTAGAAAATAAATAGAGTTATAAAAAGGAAATCATTTGTAAAGTGAAGAACCGTTACTAAAAGTAAATCTTTATAAATGAATAATTTATTCGAAAGGGGATTAATCGAACTTAGTTATTCGACAGGAGTTAAATCGAATATAGTTATTCGAAGGGAGTTAATCGAATATGGTATTCGAAAGTTAGTAAATCGAATACGTTATTCGAAATGGGTTAGTCGAGAGGAGTTAAGTAAAAAGAGTTAATCAGTTAGAGTTAATCGAATATAGTTTATTCGAATAGAAGCAAATGAGTTAATCGAATATAGTTTATTCGAATAGAAGCAAATGAGTTAATCAAATATAGTTTATTCGAATAGAGGAAAATGAGTTAATCGAATATAATTTATTCGAATAGAAAGTAAAATGAGTTAATCGAATATAGTTTATTCAAAGGAAGTAAAACGAGTTAATCGAATATAGTTTATTCAAAGAAAGTAAAAGGAGTTATCGAATATAGTTTATTCGAAAGGAGTTAAGTGAAATGAGTAAATCAATAGCATTAGTCCAATAGAGTTAATCCAATAGCGTTAGTCCAATAGTGTTAATGGATAAGGGTAAATCGAATAGATTAAATTGAATAGAGTTATCGAATATACCTTATTCGAAGGAAAGAATTATCAAATAAGAGATGATTAAAAGGAGGGTTAAGTAAGGAAGTTAGTAAAAGGAATATAAAGTGAACTTTTCCTATTTCAAAGTTAGAAATGTTGTTCGGTTAAGGTCTGAGAGGTAGTTCTACCCCAACTTGATTGGCTTCATTTTTAACTAAGGAATAGTTAAGGTTCGACAGTAATGGAAATGGTTTGAGTTGGCATCGCGATGGTTTGTTTAAACATCTGTCTAAGTCCAATGAAGAAGCTTTGGAAATGTTTTCCAAATAAGAAACCAGAAATGTTTTCTAATAAAGAAAATAAGAAATGGAAATGTTTTCCATTGTTAATAACGTATATTTTCCAAATTTAGAAAATAAGAAATATTGAATATAGGGAAACCGGAGATAAGATGAAAAATGAACTAAGGAGATAAATGTTAAATGATGTTTGATTGATATAAATTTCCATTTGGAAATAATATTGTTGTTTGCACACCTGTTTTTATTCGATAGTTAAATCACAGACTATCGAAGTTTTGACCATCGTTGTCAATATGGAGAGACCGGTTGGATTATTATCCAAAGAACCACTCCGTATTGGCAGTAGCGCTGCGAATCAGATTATATGGAGATAATTGAAGACGGAGTAGAGTGCAAGGACCTTTTCTATTAATAAAAATAGTGCCTTCGGTTCATCCTGTTCCTGGGTGACTTGTATGGATGAATGTCTGACAGAGTATTTCCAGAAAGGTCACGTACATTGATTTCTTCAACCATACCAAGAGTGGAAGCAAAGAAGGAAACTTCTTTAGCTAACACGTAATGTACTGTTGTAGACGTCAATTAGTGATTTTCGATGGATCTAACAATGTGGCATTCAAAGTGAATCTGATGTGATGATAAAGCGTAACCTCAAGCCTCAACAACCGGTAAATGACAGAAATCGGGCAGGCAGCATGGCTATGTAGGTCGCACCTATTAGGGTGTATAATCACCTGATCTAGAGTTTCATTTACTTCTAAAAATCTATTGTCGATGCTGTCCCATTCGAGAAACGGTTGCTGATCCCAATCGTTGGTGATATACATTCGATACACTCAAGCGAAATGAGTGGTCGGTCATGTGTGGCCGGGTTACTAGATGTTCTTGTTGAACCCAGTGTATCCCTTTCTAGAGGTACACTAGCGAAAGGTGGTTCCATACCTTGTCATAGTTGGAAATCCATTACCCAATACGTACTTGCGGTTTTTGATTGTATACTATATATGAAGAATGTGAGACGAAAGCGTTCTGCTAGATGATTATTATATTGTGTTGATAGACATTACTATAATATCAAAAGGGTTTTGATATAAAGATATTTTGGATTCTCATAAGGGAAAAACCCGTTCCATTACACGGCGTGGTCTTATGAGATATCGATTACCTGCTTGAACTGTTTTAAACTGTTTTACTCACACCAGTCCCATTACTGACCCGGAGTTTATTTTGTTGTTTTCCCTAAACTCTTGGGTGCCTAAATTTGTACGGGCAGTCAAGTAGTCAGGATTTACAGATATACCGGAAGAGCTAAGAGCAGGAGGCTTCAGGATCATAAAGCTATACTTATTTCCGCGGTGTTGTAAGTGCTGTACTTTGATAATGATATGTATATTCAAGTACAGATTTGTATTTCAAAGTTATGTTATGTAATATATTTATTCATTCCGATGTGAGATTCGTGTTACTCTGATGTTGTGTTCTTCTTCTTCTTCTATTCTAATTTTCTATCTTATCTTTCCTCACCCTCTAATTTCTTTCACTAATGACTGGTATTTTTCGATGTTTGGTTTGTCATCATTGAGTTTATGGCAATAACCAAAGTCGTCAAAATCCCAGGTCATTACAGTTGGTATCAGAGCATAAGGTTAAGTGAATTACCTTGGCTCTATGGCGTGACTCAATAGAGATAGGGTTAGCAGTACCCTAGATTGAGATGAGTGTATATATACGGGTGAACGTATTTGTTATTGATATAAAAATTTGTTTTATATTGTGGAGATTTATTGGTTGAGTTGTTTATGGGTTCTGGTCGATCAGTTTGATCCACTGTATCGGAAGGAGTTTATAAACACTTGAATACGATGGGTCGACACGATATGTTTTGAAAGGAGGGTAAATTAAAATAAGTTTACCCAAGGTATATCTTGATATAAAGAAGATATATATATCAAAATTATAATATAGTGAATATATTGGTTGTTATTATAATCGAGTAAAATTATAAATTAAGCGGTTATGTAAATAACCAATCAGAATTCATATAAGTGAAATACATGAAATCAAATGAGTTAAATCTGAAATTTAAACCAGAAATTGAATAAAAATTCTAGAAAATTGGATAAGCGTTTGTAAATGGATTTGGATTAAAAATAAGGAAAATTTAAGATCCTGGGAGATTTTAAATTGTTTTTCAAGCAGTGTGAATTATATTTTGAAATGAATTTCAGAGTGGAGATGTTTAGAAATTGTTTTATAGTATTGAACTCACTTCGATCGCTGGAAAATAGATTCTGATGATGACAGCTGCATCATCAGTATTCATTTTCGAGTTGCAAGTGATGTATTACTACCAGAGATACTGTTTTGAATTTGTTTTGGGAAAAACAAGTTGAGTTGAATTTCAAAATGGGATTTATAATATAGAATTGAATACAGAATTTGAATAAAGAGAATTCAAATAGAATTGAATATAGAAATTCAAAGGGAGTTTGAATATATAAAACTCAATGGAAATGAAATAGAATTGAATATAGAAATTCAAAGGGAGTTTGAATATATGAAATTCAATGGAATTGAGATAACGTTTGAATATAGAAATTCAAATGGAATTTGAATATAGAATTCAAACGGAATTTGAATATATAGAAATTGAATAGAATTAACTAAGCCGAGGAGGAATTAGTTAATCGAGTTTTGAATTTGTAGTTGAACTTTGAAAGGTGAATTGAATTTGTAAATGGATATTCGAAATCGAATATAGAACTTAAATTTGAAATTTGGATTCAAATTAGTTAATAAGCAAGTTAAATTATATTTGAACATGTCATGTTCAAATATAAAAGTGAAATAGGCTAAAGAGTTAACTAACAAATTAATTAACGAATTGAGTTAAAACGATCAGGTATAGTTAAAATAGATTGGGCAAGTATAAATATACGTGAGATAGGTATGGATAAGATATGAAGGTATATAAATAGAATGCTCGACAAAAAGGTACGTATTTAATTTCCATATGAGATTTTATGCGCCGTATCGTCTAGCCGCTTGGATTTTCTTTTTCTTTTGAATTGGTGAGGGCCATGGGAGGCTATTTACAATATCCCGATGCTCCTAATACAAAGGAGGTTATGGCGAATTTTTCCGGGAATTTAAGGAGTTAGAATATTTTTACGATAATTTGATAGTTAGAAATCAACGTATCGATATATATATATATATATATATATATATATATATATATATAGAAGCCGATAAGGAAACGGACTTAGAAATAGACTAGTAAAATCAAAAAGGAAGAATTAGAATAAAATCTAGTAAGAATAGAAAGAGACAGTGTAGACATGTTTAAAAGTGAATAAGTAGTTGTATGGTATTGATTATTCGAGTAAGTAGTCATATCTGTTTTGACGTTATAAATGTTATTCAGTCAAGGTCTGAGCGGTAGTTATACCCCAACTTGATTGATGTGACGACCCCAAATCCCGTACTGACGGAGACAAGGGTAATTTTTCGAATATAACACAGAAACAGATAATGGCAGAACAGAATTAAATAAATACACCAGATAATGAACAATAGAATATACTAGATAAAAGTAATCATCAGAGTTACACAGTACACAGGATCTTACTTAGAACAAATACAGTTCAACTATACATAAATGTCTACAGCGGAAACAAACAAAATATGTACAATAGGAGCTGAACAGCATAAAAAGAGATAAATAATAGAATCCATCTTCAGCTCCAGCTATCCAGAATGAACCAGCTAAACCTGAATACAAGGCTGCCCGTGTAGAAAAATGGGCACCCGAGTTTGAAAGTGAAACAAACTACGAGTCAGTAACGGGACTGGTATGAGAAATCTACTCAACACATTCAAAATATGGCTAATCATAGGACCACGCCAATTTCGTGGAACGGGTTTACTGCATCGGATTGCCAGTGCTTTAAAAACAAATCTTTCTTTTAAACATCGCAATGCTTTTTATAAAAATGAAGCCATTATAAGACTCAGTTCCCATCACACAATGCAACGCAAACCGGAGGATAGAGTTTTTACCTTATAATGGCCAAGATATGTTTGATACGAATAAAACAAAAGGGCATTTGATATTATTGCTAGTGTTTATATCTTTTGAAAACAATTTCAAATCATAACTATCAATCATAGACGGCATTAATGCCCATTACCACTATGTCGCCATATATAGGTATACAATCAGAACCGCACAGTCACGTATTTGGAAATTTGATTTCCGTCATGAACCAAGGCAAAAGGTAGTCCTTACCGAATTCGAGACAATCTAGCCCATGTCTCAGGAACAGCCGCAACTGCCCCCTGGATGGTCAGGGCCGGTCCACCGATGTGGATTATTATGCCTGAACACTACGTCTCCCCGCCCTATGGAGCGTAAATGAGCCAACGAATGACTCCATCGGTCCTGGTTCGACCGATAAATCCGAGTCACCTCGCAACAGCAACAACCACATAAGTCAAACTCGTTAGGGCATGTAAAACCACTGACGCCACTTCTAGCTAGAAAGAAACGCAGGCCCTCCCTGATGTCCTCTCCCGTTTCTGGTTCATACCGGGGTGTGAGGCTCGTGATTTCATGTTATACACAAAGCTATGCCACACAGGCGGTGCTTTGATCATCTCCACAAGACTTTGCTTTTCAACAGAAGCCCTGTTCATTTGCCACTTAGGCATGCCACACTAGCAATTCATGCCATGCGACTGATGTCCATCGATATACAACCTCTGAGCTCATGCATTTCATAGAAGGGCGTTAAGAAAAGGAATAAATTCTCCGCCGCCAAACAGATGTATATTTAACAGAGATCAATCAACACAGAATAAAATCCAATGTCAGACACACAGTCCATTTACAAGTCCGTTCTGGGTCTGAACGAAACCGGAGGAACTATATACCTCGCAAACCCATCATTCACCACGTACGTCTGGACGATTACCACCCATTATCCATATTTCGGGATGCCTCCCAATCAGGACCTTGGTTACCAACCAAACGAGGTGAAGATCTCCGGTCTTCGACCACCGTCTTCACCTTCGACTTTTAATCGTCGATCAATTATTTGAAATGAGAATTAACTTGGCCTTTTCAAATAATCCACGTATATTTAGAATTTCAAATCAATTTATTTCAGTGGTTAAATCATTCGACAACACCAATTTTGTTCTTTAATGTAATTTTCACACCAAACACATTCAACCATCAAATACCACATAAATCGAGCAAATTCAGTTTATTTCCATTCCATATCGTTTATGATATTTTATAACGATTTATCGCTATTTTTATTTATTTTAAAATAGCCAATTTATTCAAAACGACGCTTCGGGACATAACGCGGCAGTGGTGCTGTTTTTCTTCAGATTTGATTTGCACATATCTGAAAATCTAATCGTTGGATCTTCACAAAATTTACATCATTAGAAAGATCTTTTCAAAACGAATCCAACGGTTCCAGTTTCGGGAAAATCCGACGGTCGGATCTCCCGGTATAATCGTTTGAAGTTTCGATTTCAAAATACGAAATGCAGCGTCGTTATTTGATTAAATATAATTATATTTATATATATATATATATGAATATAATCGATTATGGCGCTGTTTTTCCTCAGATTTGAATTGAACATTCTAGACAATCCAACCGTTGGATTTTTACAAAGTTGGTGCCGTTGGAAAGATATTTCCAAAGCGAACCCAACGGTTGCGGTTTCGGGAAAATCCGATGGTCGGATCTCCCGTACTAATCGTTTGAAATCACGGTTTCAAAATACGAACTGCAGAGTCGTTTTTCGATATATTTCAATTCTATTTAAGTATATATATCGATTCTTCGATTTCAAACCCATATGAATTTCACACTTTTGATAAAAATGATATTTTCATCTAACTGCCTTCTATTTCAACACTTCACTATTTTTAACAATTCATTTATATAATAAAAATGTGTTTTTTATTGTAAAAAAATTCATTTACACAATAAAAATGTGATTTTTATTGTAAAACAATTCATTTCAAAACACTGTTATTTCATATAGTTCATATAGATGATAAAAATGTGATTTTTATTATAAAACAATTTATTTCAAAATATGAACACCATTCAACACATGAATTTCAACTCAACAACGTTTCCACACATGGAGGTTTTCTATTCAACGAATAAATATAGTTTTAACAAATGAAAATAATTCAAACACTTGAATATTATTCAAAATTTCGGTAGCATAACGACAGGGTAGTTAAAACCGGGACCGTCCCTAGTACGGCTCCTCGCTCTACCTTAAAACCTCGCGGATTTTGACAGTGGGGAATCATGCATGTAACACCCCGTGTATTCTATAATAGTGAGATTCACAAATTAAAGTATAATTAATTTCAAATCAAAGAATTAAGGGAAACGGGTTACGCCATTGCATTCGCCTCGAAATTCTGCTTAAGATAGAGTCCGAGTTTACGCAAAACGGATAACGTGTGAGGAAGATATCTTTAATTTAAATATCGCAGCAAAACATGAAAAAAAAAAGAATGGGAAACGAATAATGTTTAGCATTGTTCTAGGGTTTGTAAGCAAAAGACTTAGTAGCTCATTTGGTTGGAACACATGACTTGCATACAAGAGGTACAGAGTTCGATCCCCGCCAGCGCCCTATTTTTGTTTTAGGGGAATGGCTTAAAATAGCCTAGTGTTAACGCAGTTCAAAAAGTGGTTTAGTGTGAAAATGGGTAATTGGGAAGATAGAGAAAAAAAAATGAATATATATGTATAATATATATATACATATACGCATATATATATATATATATGACGTGTACGCATCATGTAGCGTACGTTGCGCATTTTTGGTTGTCAAGGATGGTTTTTTTTTTGGCCTTCTCCAATTTTTAATTATGATAAATTAAAGGTAAGAAAATATTTATTCATATATAAATAAATATTTATATATGGGTAATTAATACGGTAAAGGGGAAAATGTATCTATTAAATACGTATTTACGTTTGAATTGGTGAACATTTAATACGCTGAGTCATTTCTGACTCATCGCTGAGTCAATGCTGAGTCATTTCTGACTCATGGCTGAGTCAATAGGATAACTCTATCCTGACTGAACGGCTATTGTTGAATCAAGCTCCATCGACGGTCTAAAACAACTCACAAACATTATAAAAAGGACCTAAGACCTAGCCTAAATCATACTATGTCATTTTAGCCTCAGGCCGCCGCCATTAAACCTAGAGCTCTAAATTAAAAATATAAAGAATAAAATTATAGAAGATGGAGGACGATTCTTGAAGGCTACAACTAGAAGCTACAACAACTACGACGCTTTAGACAACGAATTCGAGACTAATTGATTTGGGATTTTTAATTGCTTCATATTGTAAGTTCTATGTTACTTTTTAGGCAAAAACGCTAAAACAATATGGACATGCGATGAATTGAAACCGAATTTATGAACTATTGCTAATCCATTGTTTATATTATTTATCGTTGAATTATAATTTGGGGATATTGCTATGGCAACGTTGCAAGTTAAACTTGTCATGATTTTGATGTTGTTATGAATCACTTGGGCTTAATTGTTTGGCAAGTTGGACTAATACATGTCCATGAAATCGCTATGTTTATTGAAATATTTATGTTGATTAAACCATGCCTATGATGCTAATTAGACCATGGCTATGAATATTGATGGAATTATGCCTGTGGTGTTATTATACCCACAATGATTTATGAAAAATAGGGTATTTCTAGGCTATGATGAAAAGTTGAAATTGTTATAATATTAGATATGTTAAAAACGCTAAGTTGAAATCATTATGTCTATCATGTTAATTATGTTAAAAACGCTAAATTGGAATCATTATGTCTATCATGTTAATTATGTTAAAAACGCTAAATTGGAATCATTATGTCTATCATGTTAATTATGTTAAAAACGCTAAATTGGGATCATTATGTCTATCATGTTAGTTGAGAATCATTATGTTAATAATGCTAAGTTGGAACCATTATGTTTATAATATTAGATGAGAATCATTATGATAAATTGGAATTATTATGTCTATGAGAATCATTATGTTAAAAATGCTAAATTGGAATCCACTATGCCCATTAGGATTACTATGCCTTTAATGTTTCATGTTTATAATAAAATTTTTATGATGCCGCAATGATTATTATGCCTATGATGCAAAGTTGAAAACATCATGTTAAATTAAGTTGGAATCATCACTATCCCAAGTTATCACCATACTAGTATTGCAACTATGTGATATGTTATAGCCTGTTTATTATGCAAGTAATGTTATAACTGTCACATATGCCTATCACATGTTTGGTATTATTCCCCTTTATCTCTTGAACTGTTTATACTTGTGAACGAAGTACGTTTATATACGTTGGGGAAACGATTGGGTAGAATAGGCAAAACTTGAATTAATTATAAGCATAAACTATGAAATTTGGCATAAGTAGAACATGAAATATGGCACGAAAAACTTGACTTGAACATGCCATAACTTGACTTTAAACATGCCTTAGTTGGGCACGAAGTTGACATATGAACATGATATCAAAATCTGATAAGAACATGGGCATGACTTTAGAAAACAAGAAAGTGGCCAACTCGAGGTTGGGTTGAGTTTGTAGTGTAAATCTGCCCGGAACCGCCCGGCAAATCCAGTTGCTACAAACAATAGGATCCAATGTGGGTAGTTGGTCACATCGCGCTTGAAACCCGAGGTTGGGTTGAGTTCGTAGTGTAAACCTGCCCGGAACCGCCCGACAAATCCAGTGGCTACGAACAACAGGATCCAATGTGAGTGGTTCGGTGCATTAACGAATCAATTAATGCCAAGTAGGGTTAAGTCATGAACATGAAAAGACAACTTAACCAACTTGAACACGATTTGAAGGGCTAAGTCATGAACTTGAAAACGACGACACTTAGCCAATTTGACATGACACGTAGGCGGGTTAAGTCGCGAACTGAAATGACATGCTTAACCATCTTGACATGACTAGAGTAGAAAAGGATCGAGTCACGAATTACATGACTTAATCTGTTAGGCGGGTTGGGTCACGAATTACATGACCTAATCTATTAGGCGAAACCCTAGACACGACCCCTTTCAGCAGTAACCCTCTAGATGTATCAAGGTACCCTGGGGCTAGGCCAGGTGGGGGCACGATTACTGGGCTGATTGTAAGAGGTGAACGGCGGCATTGGGGTACGCCAGTGTAGGTTCGGCGGAATACGATCGTGCATGTATCCGGGGCAGACACTGGGTATCCGTAGATTTATCTGTGCATCTTGAATCGTGTCAGGGGTTGACACCTTAGGGCTGATACACCCGAAGGTGGACCCAGCACAGGTGACTACATTCGTGATTAGCCGTATGACACGGACACTTGACGAGCTAGAACTTGTAGGGAGCCGATCGACTAGATAATCGCTCCGTAGGACCCCGTACTTAGGTCAGACCCCGTTTCAGGGTCATTTCATGATAGTGGGCCGTGGGATTTATTTCGTGATTAACTTGTGACACGGGCTTAGTATACTAGTGAAGTCGATGCAACGGATCTCGAACATGTGATGCTCTACTTGACTTGTCTTGACTTATCCTGATCACCTTAGTCTATCTTGTTCACCTTGACACTATTCTTAAGTCTAGTTCCAGTTCATACATGACAGGTTGTTTTAACTGTTTTTACACTGAAAGTCACTAGAACTTACTCAGTCTTTATGACTGACCCTTTTCCTTTCGCCTCTTTTTCTTTCGTTCCCCCCCCCCCCAAGGTTCTCAGGGAGGAATAACTAGCTCTTAGCTTGGATATCACTTGCTTTGGCTCAGCATGTACGGTTTGCTATGGCTGCTTCTTTTGACTGCACTTGGGGAATAAGCTGTTTTACTGTTTTTAAATTACTGCTTCTTTGGCTATTATTATAAGACAGTTGTAATGAGGTTACTTGAAATGTTTGTAAAAGACATGGTTTAATTTGGAATGAAATGAAGTTCTGTTTTGCTCAGAAATTCTTCCGCTGTTTACTTAATTATTTATTTATGTTCTGTCTTGTGATAATTCTGTGATGTTATCTCGATAATACCTCTCCAAAACTAGGGCATTCCCTTTGTGAGTGACCCTAGCGGAGGTGGGGTGTTACACTTGGTATCAGAGCAGAAGGTTACCAAGACTGGGCAAAAGTTTTGAAAACCTTTTGAATTTTTTTCAAAACCATTTACAAAGAAGCATTTTCCAAGAAAAAGTTTTTAAAGGCTATTCCCCAAAAGCCATTAGCACTATCCTTTGTTTCCTTGTTTGAATCTCTTTCCCTTTCTTTTCTCCATCTGTAGTCACTGTAGCTTTACCTGCGGCTAATCTTCTTTCTAGCTTCGTAGAGGGTTTTCCCGTATGATGGAGATAGTTTTCGTGAGGCTTGTTAACATGTTATATAGGATAGGTATGAGTGATAAGGATAAAGATAGGGCAGATGAGTCTTCCGGAGTGATTGAGCCAAGCATCCTTGAAGGCGTAAAAGTGGAAACATTGAGGCGAGTTCTGATTCGTGTCTTAGGAATGGAGATCTAGGAGCTAAGGAATCAAGAAGTCAAGCTAGTTAAAATACAGTGGGGTGAAGCCCTAGAAGACGCAACTTGGGAAATTTAAGAAAAGCTAAGCGCGCTATACCCATTTCTTTTTAGGGTACATTCTAGATCTATTTTTCCTATAGGTTTACATACATTTCTCTTGCTATCCATGTTTGTTTTGTTATCTCTTTGATCCTATCTTGAGAACCATAGGTAGAATCTTTTTGGATGTAAACATGTAATTGAAACATGTTGTGATTGCGAAATGGTTGCAAGTGGTCGCAAGTGGTTGCTCGTGGATGCATGAATACAGATTAGGCACTAGATCGGCTCAGGCACATTTACATATTGCATATGCATGAGTATTTATTTTGGAAACTTGGTTGTGCTATCATTTGGTTGTTGCATATGATTAAATGTTTGAGCACTCATGTAGAAATTGTGAATTATAGTAGGAAAAATTTGCATACATATTGGATTCATTTCACTAAACATATTTTGCATTTAGAAGATCAATCAGGCCTGATCATTAGCATTAGCTAAGGAACATATACACACACTTCGCATATGATCATAAAGCATTAGAAGTCTTTTAAGGACAATGGATGCTCGTGTTTGATGGATGAGTAGATGGATGTTTGGATGTTAGGATATACATTCCTCCTAACTTGAAGATTTCGGGGACGAAATCCTTTGAAGTGGGGGACAATGTAACACCCCGTGTATTCTATAACAGTGAGATTCACAAATTAAAGTATAATTAATTTCAAATCAAAAAATTAAGGGAAACGGGTTACGCCATTGCATTCGCCTCGAAATTCTGCTTAAGATAGAGTCCGAGTTTACGCAAAACGGATAACGTGTGAAGAAGATATCTTTAATTTAAATATCGCAGCAAAACATGAAAAAAAAAAGAAGAATGGGAAACGAATAATGTTTAGCATTGTTCTAGGGTTTGTAAGCAAAAGACTTAGTAGCTCATTTGGTCATAACACATGACTTGCATACAAGAGGTACAGAGTTCGATCCCCGCCAGCGCCCTATTTTTGTTTTAGGGGAATGGCTTAAAATAGCCTACTGTGAACGCAGTTCAAAAAGTGGTTTAGTGTGAAAATGGGTAATTGGGAAGACAGCGAAAAAAAATGAATATATATATATAATATATATATACATATACGCATATATATATATATATATATATATATATATATATATATATGACGTGTACGCATCATGTAGCGTACGTTGCGCATTTTTGGTTGTCAAGGATGGTTTTTTTTTGGCCTTCTCCAATTTTTAATTATGACAAATTAAAGGTAAGAAAATATTTGTTCATATATAAATAAATATTTATATATGGGTAATTAATACGGTAAAGGGGAAAATGTATCTATTAAATACGTATTTACGTTTGAATTGGTGAACATTTAATACGCTGAGTCATTTCTGACTCATCGCTGAGTCAATGCTGAGTCATTTCTGACTCATGGCTGAGTCAATAGGATAACTCTATCCTGACTGAACGGCTATTGTTGAATCAAGCTCCATCGACGGTCTAAAACAACTCACAAACATTATAAAAAGGACCTAAGACCTAGCCTAAATCATACTATTTCATTTTAGCCTCAGGCCGACGCCATTAAACCTAGAGCTCTGAATTAAAAATATAAAGAATAAAATTATAGAAGATGGAGGACGATTCTCGAAGGCTACAACTAGAAGCTACAACGACTACGACGCTTTAGACAACGAATTCGAGACTAATTGATTTGGGATTTTTAATTGCTTCATATTGTAAGTTCTATGTTACTTTTTAGGCAAAAACGCTAAAACAATATGGACATGCGATGAATTGAAACCGAATTTATGAACTATTTCTAATCCATTGTTTATATTATTTATCGTTGAATTATAATTTGGGGATATTGCTATGGCAACGTTGCAAGTTAAACTTGTCATGATTTTGATGTTGTTATGAATCACTTGGGCTTAATTGTTTGGCAAGTTGGACTAATACATGTCCATGAAATCGCTATGTTTATTGAAATATTTATGTTGATTAAACCATGCCTATGATGCTAATTAGACCATGGCTATGAATATTGATGGAATTATGCCTGTGGTGTTATTATACCCATCATGATTTATGAAAAATAGGGTATTGCTAGGCTATGATGAAAAGTTGAAATTGTTATAATGTTAGATATGTTTAAAACGCTAAGTTGGAATCATTATGTCTATCATGTTAATTATGTTAAAAACGCTAAATTGGAATCATTATGTCTATCATGTTAATTATGTTAAAAACGCTAAATTGGAATCATTATGTCTATCATGTTAATTATGTTAAAAACGCTAAATTGGGATCATTATGTCTATCATGTTAGTTGAGAATCATTATGTTAATAATGCTAAGTTGGAACTATTATGTTTATAATATTAGATGAGAATCATTATGATAAATTGGAATTATTATGTCTATGAGAATCATTATGTTAAAAATGCTAAATTGGAATCCACTATGCCCATTAGGATTAGTATGCCTTTAATGTTTCATGTTTATAATAAAAATTTTATGATGCCGCAATGATTATTATGCCTATGATGCAAAGTTGAAAACATCATGTTAAATTAAGTTGGAATCATCACTATGCCAAGTTATCACCATACTAGTATTGCAACTATGTGATATGTTATAGCCTGTTTATTATGCAAGTAATGTTATAACTATCACATATGCCTATCACATGTTTGGTATTATTCCCCTTTATCTCTTGAACTGTTTATACTTGTGAACGAAGTACGTTTATATACGTTGGGGATACGATTGGGTAGAATAGGCCAAACTTGAATTAATTACAAGCATAAACTACGAAATTTGGCATAAGTAGAACATGAAATATGGCACGAAAAACTTGACTTGAACATGCCATAACTTGACTTTAAACATGCCTTAGTTGGGCACGAAGTTGACATATGAACATGATATCAAAATCTGATAAGAACATGGGCATGACTTTAGAAAACAAGAAAGTGGCCAACTCGAGGTTGGGTTGAGTTTGTAGTGTAAATCTGCCCAGAACCGCCCAGCAAATCCAGTTGCTACAAACAATAGGATCCAATGTGGGTAGTTGGTCACATCGCACTTGAAACCTGAGGTTGGGTTGAGTTCGTAGTGTAAACCTGCCCGGAACCGCCCGGCAAATCCAGTGGCTACGAACAACAGGATCCAATGTTAGTGGTTCGGTGCATTAACGAATCAATTAATGCCAAGTAGGGTTAAGTCATGAACATGAAAAGACAACTTAACCAACTTGAACACGATTTGAAGGGCTAAGTCATGAACTTGAAAACGACGACACTTAGCCAATTTGACATGACACGTAGGCGGGTTAAGTCGCGAACTGAAATGACATGCTTAACCTTCTTGACATGACTAGACTAGAAAAGGATCGAGTCACGAATTACATGACTTAATCTGTTAGGCGGGTTGGGTCACGAATTACATGACCTAATCTATTAGGCGAAACCCTAGACACGACCCCTTTCAGCAGTAACCCTCTAGATGTATCAAGGTACCCTGGGGCTAGGCCGGGTGGGGGCACGATTACTGGGCTGATTGTAAGAGGTGAACGGCGGCAGTGGGGTACGCCAGTGTAGGTTCGGCGGACTACGATCGTGCACGTATCCGGGGCAGACACTGGGTATCCGTAGATTTATCTGTGCATCTTGAATCGTGTCAGGGGTTGACACCTTAGGGCTGATACACCCGAAGGTGGACCCAGCACAGGTGACTACATTCGTGATTAGCCGTATGACACGGACACTTGACGAGCTAGAACTTGTAGGGAGCCGATCGACTAGATAATCGCTCCGTAGGACCCCGTACTTAGGTCAGACCCCGTTTCAGGGTCATTTCATGATAGTGGGCCGTGGGATTTATTTCGTGATTAACTTGTGACACGGGCTTAGTATACTAGTGAAGTCGATGCAACGGATCTCGAACATGTGATGCTCTACTTGACTTGTCTTGACTTATCCTGATCACCTTAGTCTATCTTGTTCACCTTGACACTATTCTTAAGTCTAGTTCCAGTTCATACATGACAGGTTGTTTTAACCGTTTTTACACTGAAAGTCACTAGAACTTACTCAGTCTTTATGACTGACCCTTTTCCTTTCGCCTCTTTTTCTTTCGTTCCCCCCCCCCCAGGTTCTCAGGGAGGAATAACTAGCTCTTAGCTTGGATATCACTTGCTTTGGCTCAGCATGTACGGTTTGCTATGGCTGCTTCTTTTGACTGCACTTGGGGAATAAGCTGTTTTACTGTTTTTAAATTACTGCTTCTTTGGCTATTATTATAAGACAGTTGTAATGAGGTTACTTGAAATGTTTGTAAAAGACATGGTTTAATTTGGAATGAAATGAAGTTCTGTTTTGCTCAGAAATTCTTCCACTGTTTACTTAATTATTTATTTATGTTCTGTCTTGTGATAATTCTGTGATGTTATCTCGATAATACCTCTCCAAAACTAGGGCATTCCCTTTGTGAGTGACCCTAGCGGAGGTGGGGTGTTACAATGCATCTAGTTCACACATGGGCAACATGTTTATTTTTATTTCATTTCCACAAACTAATCCTATGTGGTTTCAACCAAATATTTCTCAACCATAAATGGGTATTTTTCAACCATAATCAACCAATATCAACCACAAACAATCACTATCAACCATTCGCTATCAATCAATTTTCGACGACAGGAATGTCTTTGACGAGGTCAGGAATATTATCTGCGACTTCAGTGAAATTTTCTATTTGAGTTGGAGAAACATTCAAAGCTGCCCAGAAGTCTTTTCATTTGAAGTCGGGCCTTCACATGGTATGGTTATATAATTTCCTGATTTAATCTTAGCCCTAACAACTCTCTCCGCGCATCTAACCTTTGCTTCATATTTGGTTAGCCAATCCAATCCCAGAATAAGATCGAATTCATTAAAGTTCAAAGCGATAGAGATTGTGGGGAATTTATAGCAGGAAAAAGAGACAGGTACTGCACAAACCCAACTGAGATCGATGGAACCACCGACCGGATTTTGGACAGTCATTGGTTCTTTAAGCTTTCTCAACTTCAAATCCAACTTCTTAACGGCATTCTTTGCGATAAAGCATCGTGACGCGCCTGTGTCAAACAGTACTTTGACTGGAATGTTTTTGACAATAAGCGTTTCTTCTAAAACATCAGATCTTCCCGGACTAGCTGAGGGTGCTGACGTTTCTGCTACTTCATTTACTTGAACCACATTGGTTTTTCTTAACATCCAGCAGTCTTGCTTTACATGACCAGTCTATTGACAGAGATTGCATTCTCTACTTTCCTGAAGCTTTCCGCCGGATTTAAATCCATCGTTCTTTCGTTTCTTCGAGGATTTACAATTTCCTTGCAATTGCCCTTTCTTATGGCAATTATTGAATATGGCAGTCGTTGCTGGTTCTTTTTCGGATCAGGCCCTTTTTCGATTGACTTTGGGCTCCTTGCTGAACTCAGACATTGTATTGGCCTCAGGGCGATCAGTTTCAGACTCACTTTTATTGCTTGAACTGACTTCCTCTTCGTCGCGCAACATGCCTTTCTTATGGAGATCTTCATACTGGTAAGCCATGTATATCATTTTAGAAAAAGGAAGCTTCGCACTCCTCATTACACTGTTCTGGTATTTCCTTTGAAGCCCGTTGATAAATCTCAAATTCTCGATTCAAACTCACTTTTCATCGCTACTATTTAAAATATTTATTTTAAATATTTAAAATCCATTATTTTAGCCAATTTAAAATTTTTAAATTGGTTCAGATTTTCCGGGTCGTTACAATTGATTTCATTATTAACAAATAAATAGTAAGATTTCAGGCTTGAAGATCAATGTTGAATAAGAGTTAGTTGAATATAGTATTTGGGTTGTCGTAACGATGTTTTACATAACATCCGTTTTAACCCAAATAAGTGTAAGCTTGGAAATATAATAAAGAATATTTCCTAAGTATAGAAATAAACGAGATCGGAAAAGAGATAAGTAATTGGAATATTTTCCAATTATAAATAGCATATATTTTCTAAAAGATTAGAAAATAAAGGAAGACGATATTCGGAAATGTTTTCCAAATAACATAAAAGGGCCAATATGGTTATTGAAAATATTTGGTTAACAAATATTGATAAAGAAATAGAGAAGTGATTTAACTAATGGAATATTAATTAAGGGCTCAATGACATGTTCAAAAGGAAAATTTGATTTTTGAAAAGAATAAACTGTTTAAAAACTCCCATGGAAAGGCTGTTTGAATTAAAAATAAATTTAACAAAAATTTGTGAAAGCAAAATTGAATTAAAGTAAAGCCTGTAAAGTGGTAACGGAGATTGAATCAGAATGATATCAAGACAAATTGGATTGTGAGATTCAAATTTGAAATGTAATGTGATAATCAAGTTAAGAGTTGGGAACCGAGAAGAAACTCGAGTTGAAATGATATTTGGCTTGGATATAAGTGAATGGTTGTGTTGTGGATAAAAGCAGATTGGAATTTGATTGGGATGACCCTTGTATCCGCTGAATTAATAACAGGTGGAAAGAACATAACGATATGCCGACAAAAAGGTACAAGTTTATATTTCGATTGGATATAAGATTTATGAGCCGAATTGGCAAGCCGTTTGGCTGTTTGATTTTCTTTTGGGTTGGAGGTGGCCCAGAGAAGCGAGTTGGAGTTTGACCGACTGACCAGTACAAAGGAGGTACGGGCGAAATTTATTGAAGAGTTAAGGCGTTAGAAAATTTTCAGGATTTTTGAAAATTTTGGTTGATAAGAATTAATTAATAATTTAATTGAAATTAAATTGGTTCAGTTGGAAACTGAAGTTGAGAAGTGAGCATATAAGTTCTAACCAGACGATAGGGTCGTCTTCCAGCTTAGCAATTTCGAGGATGAAATTATTTTAAGTGGGGAAGATTATAATGACCCGCTTTGGCAGAGGTATTATAATAAATTTATTTAATTATTGAAATGGTGGTTTAGAGAATTTAATGGCCGTGGAATTTAATAATGGTGAATATTTAATTTAATTAATAAATTAAATAATATATTTAATTCTGAAATAAACAGAATTGGCTGAAATGGCGATATGGTGTGAACTGGATCATCTGTGATATTTAATTCAATTTAGAATTGAATTAGAATAACGAATATATTATTTGAACGACGGTTTGAACGTAGAATTATAATATAATTAAAATCGAGCTTGAAATGGCGCTGTAGTTCGTAAATTGGCAATTCGAACTTCAACTGAATGTACAGGATTTGTCTTAAGCCGGATTTCTGTGAAATAAGAAACGTGTGGAGCTGGGGGAGTATATCTTTCTAGTGGAAGAGAAAAATCGGGATTTCGTCGTGTAGATTTTGATTCACGTCCAAATCAAATTTTAGAAAAGTCGCCGTGGAATTCCATTATAATTTATAAAGGAATTATTTATATTTCAAAAAGGAATTTCAATATAAATGGAATATCGGGCTGACCCAGAAGTGAATATCGAGTTAGAAATTCATATAGGAGTTTTTTGAACTGTATGGTATTCCACTGTGAATATAGACGATAATATTTATTTTTAAATATTAAATTTAATTATATTTAAATATATTTATATATTTAAATAGGCTATTCAGAGCTGTAAAAATAAGCCACTTTTGCAAACAAAGTCGGAATTCGACGAAACTAATTTTGTTGGAACTGCAATATCAAATAGTTGTCAGATTTCCAGTTTCATTATTTTTAGAGTCACTGTGTGGCCGTACCGATTTTTAAAGATAAAAACAATCAATAAATCGACCTTTAAAAATACGCTATGTGAGCTTACGGAGTCGGAATTCGACGAATCCAGTTTCCTTGGGACCGTAATGTCGAACTCTAGCTACATGTCCAGTTTCGTAATTTTTGGGTATTGTATGTGACCATAGGCATTTTTAGAGACGAATACAAACAGAGTAGGATTAAAATTTAATATTTTAATCGAATAAAAAAATAATAAAAATACCCTATATAATACCCTTAAAAAAATCCTAAACCTAATTTCATTTTCACTTTGGTCAACACAAGAAAATGAGCTGCATTCTTTTCTCCTCTTCCAGTAAAAGTTCATTCAAAGAAAAATCACCAGAAAATCAAATCAAAAACTATAAATGATAATACTTATATAATTGTGATGCTATAGGTTCCCTCTTTCTCCTAGCAACCATTATATGAGGTGCGACGCATTCTGTACTGTTCGAACTCGAACACTGTATTAGCTAGGGTTACAATTTGCGTTGGATTTGGAGCGAGATGGTGGAGCTCGAGTGTATAGATGGATTTAGGAGGGAAAGTGGTAGCTTGTGTGAATTTTTGGTGAAGTCCGCACACAATTCTGTCGCTCAGAGATGGTAGTCGGATGCTGGTACACGAGGCTGAAATGAGGGAGAAGGGGATGGTTTGAAAGAGGGAGGATGAGAAAGATGTTGGTGCAATTTGTTTTGAATTTCATAAAGAAAAGGAGGATCGGTGGGTGTTCGAAATTTGGGAAATGGCTGTTGGAAGTTTGGTCTCCTGTATCATTGAACGGAGAAGAAGGATCCACGTATGGGCTTAGCATATAAGGATGGTAGTGGGTCGAGTAAAAGGTTAAGCCCAAATGATGTTTATTTCAATTAAAATCAAATAGTGTACTAACTTGTTAATATCGTAACTTGAACATACGATGTCAAAATTGAGCGAAACAAGATCCGACAGAATCGTATGGGCGGTGGCTACACCATGGAACTGACTGGAAGCGAATTTGAGCTCGCTACAATTTATGGCGAAATAAATTGTCTGATCAGAATCAATTTAACGCAAATCGTTATTTAACGATGAACTGCCAAAGTGAGTAAATCTCACTAACTCTGAACAGTTTAAAATTTCATGTTATATTTTTAGAACTGTTAGAAATTGTCGGTTTGACTGTGTGTTGACTGTTTGATTGAACTGCTAGTCAATTAGTTGAATTTCTATATTGATTCTGTTTAACAGAATATATCATATGGAACTGAAAGTTATGTTATCTATATTGTTTAACATATGTGGATGCAGGGAAACAGGTTGGAGGAATCCGACTGGATTCCTCAACATTTATTTTACTATTTTTCATATATTGTGATATATGATGTGATATATAATCTGTTGTCGATTATATGTGTTTGAATGATACTGATCATAGTGATTGGATATGTTGAATACCATAACATACCGAAATGTTGATAAGGGAATATTTTCAAAGTGATATTTGAAAATAAAATATTTATAAATGGGTTATTTATAAATAAGAAATATTTATAAATTGGAATATTTATAAATATGAGATATTTAGAAAAGGGAAATTATAAAATCAAAGAATAGATTTGAAAAGGAAATATTTGCAAACCATTTGCAAATAGAATAATAGAAAAGGAGGTATTTGTAAACCATTTACAAATAGAATTAAAAAGGAAATATTTAGAAAATAAATAGAGTTATAAAAAGGAAATCATTTGTAAAGTGAAGAAACATTACTAAAAGTAAATCTTTATAAATGAATAGTTTATTCGAAAGGGGATTAATCAAACTTAGTAATTCGACAGTAGTTAAATCGAATATAGTTATTCGAAGGGAGTTAATCGAATATGGTATTCGAAAGTTAGTTAATCGAACATGTTATTCGAAAGTGGTTATTCGAGAGGAGTTAAGTAAAAAGAGTTAATCAGTTAGAGTTAATCGAATATAGTTTATTCGAATAGAAGCAAATGAGTTAATCGAATATAGTTTATTCGAATAGAAGCAAATGAGTTAATCGAATATAGTTTATTCGAATAGAAGCAAATGAGTTAATCGAATATAGTTTATTCGAATAGAAGCAAATGAGTTAATTGAATATAGTTTATTCGAATAGAAAGTAAAATGAGTTAATCGAATATAGTTTATTCAAAGGAAGTAAAATAAGTTAATCGAATATAGTTTATTCGAAGAAAGTAAAAGGAGTTATCGAATATAGTTTATTCGAAAGGAGTTAAGTGAAATGAGTAAATCAATAGCATTAGTCCAATAGAGTTAATCCAATAGCGTTAGTCCAATAGAGTTAATTGATAAGGGTAAATCGAATAGAGTAAATTGAATAGAGTTATCGAATATACCTTATTCGAAGGAAAGAATTATCAAATAAGAGATGATTCAAAGGAGGGTTAAGTAAGGAAGTTAGTAAAAGGAATATAAAGTGAACTTTGCCTATTCCAAATTTAGAAATGTTGTTCAGTTAAGGTCTGAGAGGTAGTTCTACCCCAACTTGATTGGCTTCGTTTTTAACTAAGGAATAGTTAAGGTTCGGCAGTAAAGGAAATGGTTTGAGTTGGCATCGCGATGGTTTGTTCAAACATCTGTCTAAGTCCAATGAAGAAGCTTTGGAAATGTTTTCCAAATAAGAAACCAGAAATGTTTTCTAATAAAGAAAATAAGAAATGGAAATGTTTTCCATTGTTAATAACGTATATTTTCCAAATTTAGAAAATAAGAAATATTGAATATAGGGAAACTGGAGATAAGATGAAAAATGAACTAAGGAGACAAATGTTAAATGATGTTTGATCGATATAAATTTCCATTTGGAAATAATATCATTGTTTGCACACCTCTTTTTATTCGATAGTTAAATCACAGACTATCGAACTTTTGACCATCGATGTCAATATGGAGAGGCCGGTTGGATTATTATCCAAAGAACCACTCCGTATTGGCAGTAGCATTGCGAATCAGATTATATGAAGATAATCGAAGACGGAGTAGAGTGCAAGGACTTTTTCTATTAATAGAAATAGTGCCTTCGGTTCATCCTGTTCCTGGGTGACTTGTATGGATGAATGTCTGACAGAGTATTTCCAGAAAGGTCACGTACAAGGATTTCTTCAACCGTACCAAGAGTGGAAGCGGAGAAGCAAACTTCTTTAGCTAACACGTAATGTACTGTTGTAGACGTCAATTAGTGATTTTCGATGGATCTGACAATGTGGCATTCGAAGTGAATCTGATGTGATGATAAAGCGTAACCTCAAGCCTCAACAATCGGTAAATGATAGAAATCGGGCAGGCAGCATGGTTATGTAGGTCGCACCTATTAGGGTGTATAATCACCTGATCTAGAGTTTCATTTACTTCTAAAATTCTATTGTCGATGCTGTCCCATTCGAGAAATGGTTGTTGATCCCAACCGTTGGTGATATACATTCGATACACTCAAGCGAAATGAGTGGTCGGTCATGTGTGGCCGGGTTGCAAGATGTTCTTGTTGAACCCAGTGTATCCCTTTCTAGAGGTACACTAGCGAAAGGTGGTTCCATACCTTGTCATAGTTGGAAATCCATTACCCAATACGTGCTTGCGGTTATTGATAGTATACTATATATGTAGAATGTGAGATGAAAGCGTTCTGCTAGATGATTATTATATTGTGTTGATAGACATTACTATAATATCAAAAGGGTTTTGATATAAAGATATTTTGGATTCCCATAAGGGAAAAACCCATTCCGTTATACGGCGTGGTCTTATGAGATATCGATTACCTGCTTGAACTGTTTTAAACTGTTTTACTCGCACCAGTCCCATGACTGACCCGGAGTTTATTTTGTTGTTTTCCATAAACTCTTTGGTGCCTAAATTTGTACAGGCAGTCAAGTAGTCAGGATTTACAGATATACTGGAAGAGCTAGTAGCAGGAGGCTTCAGGATCATATAGCTATAGTTATTTCCGCTGTGTTGTAAGATTTGTACTTTGATAATGATATGTATATTCAAGTACCGATTTGTATTTTAATGTTATGTTATGAAATATATTTATTCATTCTGCTGTGAGATTCGTGTTACTCTGATGTTGTGTTCTTCTTCTTCTATTCTAATTTACTATCTTATCTTTCCTCACCCTCTAATTTCTTTCAATAATGACTGATATTTTTCGATGTTTGGTTAGTCATCATTGAGTTTATGGCGATAACCAAAGGCGTCAAAATCCCGGGTCATTACACCAAGCACCGTTAGCTTTTTCGAGTCGCTTCTTAATGGTTGACTTCAAGATTTTGTTGATTGCTTTGACTTGCCCATTGGCTTGTGGACAAGAAATGGCTGCAAAACTCTTCTTGATCATGTACTTGGCACAGAAATCTAGAAACTCACTGCTCTCAAATTGAGTTCCATTATCGATGATTAATTTCTGCGGTACACCGAACCTTCTAATGATGCTCTTCAAGACAAAATTGATCACCTTTTTTTAAGTAATAGTAGCTAGCGGTTTAGCTTCGGCCCATTTAGTGAAATAGTCAACTGCTACTATCGCGTACTTCAAATTTGATTTTGCTGTAGGGAATGCTCTGATCAAGTCTATGCCCCAGACGGCAAATAGCCATGGGCTAACCATTTGAGTCAACTCAGTGGGAGGCGCTCTTGGAATTTTTGCAAACCTTTAGCATCTGTCACACTTTTTAACATAGGTCATCACACCTAGGTTCACATCGGGCCAAAAGTAGCCATATCACATAATTTTCTTGGCCAATATTTGAACGCCTATGTGACCTCCACAATCTCCTCCATTTAATTCTGCTAAGATCGCTTTTGATTTATCCTTTGTTGCACATCGAACCAATGGCATAGAGAATCCTCGTCTGTATAACCTTTTGTCCTGAATAAGATACAATGGAGCCTTGTGTAATATCTTCCTTCGCTTTTTTGGATCTTCGGGGAGTGTCCCATTGAGGATATATTCCTTGATCGGAGTCATCCATGACACGAGCTCCTCACCATCTCCATAATCTAGTCAACATCTGCTTCCCCAATGGTGGGAGTTGAAAGGACTTCTACAGGAATAAGGCCCAACAACTTTGCATCTGAAAACTGGCTTATTTGTCGAGAGAATCTACCTTTGAATTTTCTTCCCTTGGAATGTGAGACATAGTGTTGTGGTCGAGGTCGTTGAGAAGTTCGATCCATGGCTTTTATAAGATAAGAAGGGAGGTTTCCAACTTTAGTCTGGAATTCTTTAAGGACTTGACACACTACTAGTCCAGAATCACTAAAAATTTGCGAAGTTTTCAGATTCATCTCCTTTGCTAACTTCAGCCCTATTATTATTGCTTCATATTCGGCCTCATTATTTGTCGATGGGAATTCCAATCTCAAGGCATAACATAGAGAATGGCCATCTGGAGTTTCTATGACAATTCCGGCCCTTGAACAGTAAACATTCCTGGACCCATCAAAGTATAGCTTCCTGCTAGCCACTGTCTCTGCTGGTTCTTCAATTTCCTCTCCGCTGTCCATGAACTTGGCCATGAAATCTGCTAAGGCTTTCCCATTAATAGCTCTTCGGGGGTGATAAGTGATGTCATTTTGGCTAAGCTCAATGTTCCACTTCAATTACCTTCCTGAAGTTTCTGGGTGAAATAAAACTTATCTTAGTGGTTGATCGGTGAGAACTTTAATCAGATGGGATTGGAAATACGGTCTTAACTTCTTCGAGGCAATAAGCATACAATATGCAAGTTTCTCCAACTTTGGGTAGTTTAACTTTGCTCTAGCGAGCCGCTTGCTATCGTAATAACCTGGCCATTGGACTTTACCATCATCTCGAACAAGTGCGGCGCTTAAGGCATGTGATGAGACGGCTAAATATAGGAAAAGCTCCTCTCCATCTATAGGCATAGAAAGTATCGGTGGTGACTCAATATGCTAAATCAATTCTTTGAAGGCTGTTTGACATTCCGGGGTCCACTGGAAATTTTTCTTTCCCTTTTTCAAAGCATCAAAAAGTGAGATGCACTGATCGGTTGCTTTGGAGATGAACCGGTTAAGGGAAGCAACTTTCCCATTCAAGCTTTGAAGCTCTTTCTTTGTCCTTGGAGCTCAAATTTCCCGCAGTGCCGTGACTTGGGAAGGATTTGCCAAAATACCCCTAGCGTTGACTATAAATCCGATAAATTTTCCTAATGAAACTCCGAATGAGCATTTTAGAGGATTTAACTTCATACCGTAATTCCTAAGGATATGAAACATCTTGGCTAGGTTCTCCAGATGATTCTCTGCCTTCTTTGATTTTACCAGCATATCATCTACATAGACCTCCATAGTGTTCTAGATTTGAGATTTGAACATGGAATTCACAAGTCGTTGGTAGATTGCTCGCGCATTCTTTAGTCCTAATGACATTATTTTTAGCAATATAAGCCTTTATCGATTATGAAACTCATGTTTTCTTCGTTCGGCTTATGCATCATGATTTGATTATACCCGGAGTATGTGTCATGAATGATAACAATTCATGCCCCGCAGTTGCATCAACAAGTCGGTCAATTCTCAGTTATGGAAAACTGTCTTTGGGACATGCTTTGTTAAGGACCGAGTAATCTATGCACACTCTCCATTTGCCGTTGGATTTTTTAACAAGGACCGGATTGGAAACCCAAGCGGGATACATAGATTCTATTATAAAACTATTTTAAACAATCTATCTACTTCTTCTTTTAATGCCACAGATCTTTTAGGTCCTTGCATTTGACATTTTTGTTTTACCGGAGTCAAATTATGATTAATATTCAACTTATGAACAATTACATCTGGTGATATTCCACACATGTCAGATTGTGTCCATGCAAAAACATCTAAGTTTGCCTTTAAAAACAATATCAAATCTTCTACAATTTTAGGCCCAGCTGAGAACCTATCTTTAGGACTCGGTCAGGATCTTTATCGTGTATTAGAACAGAGACGGTGTCCTCAGCCGGTGCCGCTCTGTTTTCCCCCATATAGGTCTTTCTTGGATCAATTTCCTCTGTGCTCCACTATGCTCACCAATATGAGGGCCCTGCCCTAATTTCTATAAGGGGGATCATGAATGCGGAGTGGGATCCCCACATCCTTCTTCACTTCCTTCTTTCTTGCTTCAGCAAGCTCAACCAGATAGCAATCCCTTGCTGCCTGTTGGTCGCCCTTGACTGTGCCAATCCCGTTTTCAGTAGAGAACTTCATCGTAAGACACCACGGAGCCATCTTTATTCTAAATACTATGAGGGTTGTCCTTCCAAGGAAGGCATTGTATGTAGAGAACTCATCAATTATGACAAAGTCCTGTTTTAATGCCATCTTACGCTCTCCTTCTCCAAGCTTGATGAGCAGCAATCGGTTAAATGGCCTACCCCGTTAATCCATGAATTTTATTCTGGCGGGCATTCACATCGTCCATGGAGAGTTTCATTCTATGAAATGCACTGATGAAGAGGACGTTGACCGATGCCTCACTATCAACTAAGACTTCTTACAATGGCTGGACCCAAACCAATGGTTACCACCATGAGATCCACCGTTGGAGTTATGAGTCCATTTGCAACCTCATCTTTGAATACAATGTCATCCCATGAAATTCTCTGCATTTTTGATGACAAAGCTTCATTCATGATCACGAGCTCTTCTTCTTTCGGACGGTTCTTCGTTTCATTAGAGTATTTCACAATGTCTCCCCAGCTTCTTCTAGCTGGATGTGGCCCACCTGATATAGTATTAATAATCAACCTTGGAACAACAGCGATCGAAGCATTCTCATTCTGCTTAGGTTGTCCCGTAGAGGTTCCTTGGCCTTAAGCATTATAGGTATTCTGCGGGTTCTTTGTATACCGCCGAAGTCTGTTTTTCCTTATCAGTTCTTCAATTAAGCTTTTCAGGTGTCTACACACGATTGTATTATGACCTGACTGGTTATGAAATCGGAAGAACCATCCAGACTTGACTGCTGCATCACTGACCTTCACTTGTTTTGGTACTGGGTAATCTTCAGTATCTTTGGTTGCCATGAAGATGTTTTTGATAGTATCGTTCGACGGAGTCAATTCCGATTTCTTAAAGAAACGAAGCTTTTTATTAGGTCGGTTGTCTCTTTCATCATTCCCTCTTTTCTGATTATCAGGATTCTTCTGACCGCCTTCTACATAATTCTTCTTCTTCTCGGGCTGTATACTGCTTTCTGGAACATCCATAGTATAGGCTGGATCCTCGTCCACACCTATATACTCCTCGGCTTTATCAAACAATTCCTCTAGAGTACTTGGTTTCTTCTTTTAAATCCATCATCCGAGCTTGGTTTTCGTGCTTGTAGCTCCCATCAAAGCCATTAAAACCAAATGTGGCTCATAGTTTCCGACCTCAGCCGCGGCTGTGTTGAAGCAGGTGAGAAAAGCCCTTATTAATTCCCCTGGCCTTTGCTCAAGCTCCTTTAACTCCATGACATCTCATACATTCGTCGCTTGGAGCCTGAATTGTTCTCGAAACAGTTTGACCAAGGTAAGAAAGTCATCCACAGATCTGGGTGGTAGCTTTGTGAACCAAAGCGAAGCCACGCCTTCAAGATAAGTCGAAAAGTACAAGCACTTCAACTCGTCAGTGTCCCGTGCCCTGTCTATATGCTGACGTATTTGAATAGAAATATGTTGGGATCACTTGTTCCATTGTAAGCCTGGATTGTTGGTGGTTTAAATTTGTTTGGATATGGTGCCATTTTTATCCTTTCTGTGAGGTAGGTTTTCATGGGAGCAAATCCTAGTCATTCTCGTCATCCGGCTTCCTCGAACTCTTTTCCATAATTTTGCGTAACATTTATGATATGCGCTCTTCTTCGTTGAGCTGGACCACGGGGCGAACGTCGTCATCTTTACCAGATGTTTGCCTAAGAAAACGGTCATGGTTTAGATTTCAGGGCCCTAAGCCTCCCACATAAGGAGGTGCCCCATTGGTGGTTCCAAGCGCTTGTTAAGAAGTTGCTTATCGGTATGGTTGCTAGTGCGTGACTAAGCTTCCTTACATCGAGGATCTTTAGAATTTTTAATCTTGTGAATAGAATCTCCTCAGTTTGGAGTCGAAGAAGAGGAGCCCGCATTCTCCATATGATTTATTTGAACGGACTTAGCACGAGCGACATTCATAGTAACTTTCGCCGTAGCGGCTTGCATAGCAAACATGGATTCATATTTCTTCAGCATGGCATTGTTTGCAATGTCTGTTTGGCTTGTTAAAGTTGCGGTAACTTCATCCAATTCTCGTCTTGTTACAGAGGCTCCGACCTTAGAACTTTCCCCAACTACAAATAGGTTGGTGAGGAGAGTATTCTTGTTGTAGGCGGCATGATCATCGTTCTCAACATTTTGACTAGTTGCCCTCTTCGATGGTCTACCTGGTTTACCCATAATTTCTGGAAAGGACTTGAACTAGATCATAGTGAGATAGGCTTAGATTCTTAATGCAAGGTCTTGAACCTTGTGAGAGAGTGTGACATAACGCAAGATTGAATCGGCCCCATGATGGGCACCAAAATGTTGGGACCGAAATTCGTCTTCAACACCAATGGTGCATAAAAACACTTCACCAATCCGGTAAGGAAGAACAAAGTGAGGCCGCAATCACTGACATACAAAAAGCGTAAAAGTAAGAACACGAAGATTTTATAGTGGTTCGATCCAATGAGGATCTACATCCACTTTCGTATAAGATTCCATTATCAATATGTCAATTACAAGGTTTGATTCACTCTTACAACAAGTTTTATCACTCTCTCACTTGTAGATCTCACTTGAATTCATAATAAGTGACAGGCAAATGGAATGAAAAACGGAGATATGGCGTGATTAGAGAAGAATTGGAAGGATTTATTCTAATGTTTGAACTTGGATGATGAATCTTCAACTCCTAGATCACTTAGATGGATTTGATGGAAGCCATGATCAATGAATGATTGAATCTTCACTTAATGTTGATGGATGAATGTAAGAATTATTTAAAATAGTTGTGGAGAGATTTTAGCAGCTCTTCGTGGCCAAGGAATTTGATCCCCCTCAATGAAGGAGTGAGGGGGTATTTATATTTGATCCCCCTCAATGAAGGACTGAGGGGGTATTTATAGGTGATTTTCAAACCAGATGGCATTTATGTAATTATGCAGAAAAACGCCATGACATCATGCCGAAATGCGCCATGACATTGAACGACTTGCTTTATGATATGGCCTGCTTTATGGTACTAAATGACTCCGCTTCTTAAAGGCAGGACCTCATGTCGCAAAAGCCATGGTATGACCGACATGCAGTACTGTCTTACCCCTCAAGAAACTCCTTGTTTCACTAACATTATCGGACGACATAACATTCCCGTGGCATGGACTCAAACAACATGAAGGTAAGGTGACTAAACTTGGACCGCAACTATGAACCGAGAGCGGTACGACTTAGAGGCGACTTGTCTTGGCTTCATCGTTATGGAATGGACACGGCATCACTTGCGGAAGGTTGTATGGTCTCCAAATGACTTGGAGAGATAAGGCATGACATAGGAACGTCATGACTGGTTGTTCTACTTGTGACATAACTTTAAAACGGTATGATTCACTCGTAGCGACTTGAGAACAAATGACATGACAGAAGAGAGTTCAATCCCATATTTTTATGGTTTAACAGGCCTGGTGAGGCAAGTTGTGGGGATCAGATCAGCCCGTACAAAGGAGGTAATGGCGAAATTTTTCGAAAATTTAGGGTGTTAGCCAAATTTTTGAGAAATTTGAAAATTCTTTGAAACAAAAAAGTCAAAGAATGAAAGCCAAATGAAAGTTGAGTTGGTTAGTTAAACAACTTTCAGCTCTGCTCCTTTTCGAGGACGAAAAGATTTTAAGTAGGGAAGATTGAAACAACCCAAAATTTGTGCCCCAAATTAAAATTTTAATTTTAGCTATGTTAATGGGTTTTGAATATTTAAAATGATTTATTTTAAATATTAACGACTAAAAATTTATTTAAATCGAAGTTAGAATGTATATATTTAAAATTTTAATTGAAATGAAATTGAAATGGCGCGGTAGTTTGAAAATTCAATTTCTAATTTCAATTGAATGTATAGGATTCAAAATCAATCGGATTTTAGTAAAAAAAAGAAACATTAGAAATTATTTAGTTATATCTTTCTAATGAATGTGAAAAATTCAGGTTTCAATTTATAAATTGAAAGTCATGTCCAGTTTAAAAATTAAAAATAGTCGCTATAGAATTTTTTTTTTAATATATTAAATAGCCCTTTTAAATAGCCATTTTGCAAACGACCTCCATTTTTGACGAAACTACTTTTGTTGGATCTAGAATGTCAGATTATAGTCAAGTTTCAAATTTCAAAATTTTTGGAATTAATATGTGAGCATGGTAAATTTAAACGCGTTTTCAATTTCAGTTTGAATTTAATTGACCAATTAAAAGGACATTTTTCAAATGGTCGCCAAATTTGACAAAATTAGTTTTGTTAGGACCGTATCATTAAAACATATCTAGATTTATATTTCTATAATTTTACGAGTTAGTATATGGCCTCGGTAAATTAAAATGTATGTTTTAAATTTAATATATAGTTATTTATATTTTAATTTTGGCAAAAACTGATCAAAACAGTTAATAGGCTTACGAAACATATCCCATTGTGTTCGTAATAGGGGTATTTAGCTACGGGCGACAGTCGCTGGGTTTGATTTTTAGTCCGAAGATTAAACAGGTTATTTTTGAATTATAATATTAAATATTATATATATATCCACTCCAAAACCCTAATTGGCCTTCATTTGTTTCAGCCTCCGTTGAAACGACCCAAACTAGCCCTTACGGGAAAGCCCGGATTGAGTTGAGAACACGACAATCAGAACACCAACAGAATGACATTCATTGTTATTACAACAATTTACATCAGAGGACAAGGATATAATAGAGTATGAATAAACAATATACATCAAAAAATATCAGAGGTTTAAATTACATTTAAATACATAGCAGCGGAAAAATAATATATAACACAACCGAAAGAAATACACGGATATAGAGCTTTCCTAATATAGTTCCAGTTGCAAATCCAGGATCCTGAAAAGAAATATCTGCAAAAAGCAAAACTACTAGCTGCCTTTGTGGAAAATATAGGCACCCAGTGTATAGGGTAAAACAATAAACTCCAGGTCAGTTATGTGACTAGTGTGAGAACTAAAACAGTTATTAGTTTGGTTTTTAAATTAGATAAATCAAGGGAACACGCCGTATTACACGGAACGTGTTTAACCCAAAGAATACCAGTGCATAAAACCAACAGCGCAGTGCTAAACAGAAAAATGAAGCTATTATAAGACTTAGGTCCCATCACACAGTGAACGCAGCCGAGGATAGAGTTTTAACTTATAATAGCCAAAAATGCTTGGTACGTGAAATTTCATATTTTATCATTACTACAAGTGTAGAAATCAGCTTCAAATATAAATTTATCAATCATTGGCGGCGTAGGTACCATAATATTACGTCGCTATTTACAACTAAAATCGTGAAATCACTTATTGGAAAGTGGGTTTCCATCTACGAATCAAGGCAAGTGACCATCCTTACCGATTCAAGACTCTCTAGCCCGAGCTTCAGGATGCAACCGCAACTGCACCTGCGTTAGCCGTATGGTCAGTCACCCGTCGATGATTATTAATACCATAAACTATATGTTAGCCTGCCCTATGGGGCATAAAATCTGGTCAGTATATCGACCATAACATCCATCGGCCCCGTAGTCACCGATATATCCAAGGCGCCTCGCTTTCCATCAAGTAATAATAAGCAACATCCATATGAGTAAATAGTCTGGGCTCCATACCATGACGTTACTCCTAGCCAGAAACTAACATATGTCCATTTCCATGCGTTCCTAATCCGTTTTAGGTTCATACCGAGATGTGAAGCTCACGAATTGACGCTGCATAAAGCTATACTATTTAAAGTCATGCTTTGATCATCAACCATACGGCTCTGCTTTTTAACAAAAGCCTTGATCACATGCATCTCAACATGCCACACAGTCAATACATACCGTACCACTGATTTCTGCCAATATATAACCTCTAAGCTCATACGTCTCAGAGAAGGGTGTTAAGCAAGAGAATAAATTCTGCGCCACCAAACAGAAGTATATTTAGCAGAGATCAATGAATTCAGTATAAAGGAATACAATGTCAGGCACAATATCCATTTTCGTTCTGGGTCTCAAAGAAACCAGAGGCACCTTATTCCTCCTCCCATATGTCCAATACTGGAGAGAGGTCCCCGCATATCTGGTCGATCTTGAAGTACGTCTGGACGATCCTCACTTATTACCTTGTCTTGGGTGTATAGCCCAATCAAGACATCAGTAATCATCCAAATGATGTTAAGATCTCCGGTTTTCAACCACTGTCTTCATCGTTCGCTTATTGTCGAATCAGTTATTCAAAATGGGCATAAACCCGGTCTTTCCGAATAACTCGCGTATCTTATAATCAAGTGCTATAAAAACACAACATACGCCTCATTCCAATCCAGAATATTCTTTTATCCAAATATTCATATCTTTAGGGAAAGGTTACCATTAATTTTATCAAAGATAAATTCTTTTAAATTTATTCTTTAATCTTCCTTTGGATACCATTTCAAAAGATTACATTATCTTTTCAATTCTAAACCAAATTAAGGTTTATCCAACTAGTCGGGATTAACGAACCATACCGAAGTAATATTTCTTTTATTATCCCAATCCCAACCTATTCATCCCATGGAGAAAAACTGGTGATACTCCATATCTAATACCACTATGTTATTGGTAAAAAATTAATTACATTTCCCTTTCAAATCTAATTAAATATTTATCTATCGCTTGGAGCAAAACTGGTGATACTCCATTCTCGATCATTTCCCAAATTTGATAATTTAAATTATCACATTCACATTTCAATCTAATTAAAGATTCATTAAAACACCACTTAGTTTTAGTCTTCCCAAAAATCATTATTAACAATTATTTAACTTTGGAAACACAAACATGTCACATTGACAATCCACACCGTACCACTGATTTCTGCCAGAATATAGCCTCTAAGCTCATACATCTCAGAGAAGGGTGTTAAGCAAGATAATAAATTCTCCGCCACCAAACAGATATATATTTAGCAGAGATCAATAGAACAATTCGAAATACACTGTTAAACATGTAATCCTATCTTTAAATGGGTTAAAGAACCAATGTCACTTAAAACACAGTTCACGATAAACCCAAAATCTCATTCCATTAATTATGGATTCTTCACGGAAAACAGAACAATATATGATCGATATAAATTTTCGTATTCAACCAATAATATAAATGGAATAACGGCAAAGCCTTTTTAAATTCCATATATAGTAATGGTCTTCCTCCACAGAAGCTCACTATGATTATTACCAAATCGAATTCCATTACATTCCAATTTATTTTTTTAAATTGGAAAACTTTACTTTGGAAAATTTCCATTAAATCTTAATAAAAGATGTACATACCCAAATCACATTACAATGTAAATCGGGTTAAAGAACGAATTTGTTTAAAAATACAGTTCACAGTAAAGCCAATTCACATTCCATTTTATTCCAATTACCAAATATAACTGAAAACTCTAATAATCTTAATTAAAAGATTTATTCTTCTCACACGGCGTTTTAGAACAGTATTGCTGAAGAAACCATTCACGACAAACACAAAATCCACATTGGTATTAAATATAAGGCTCTAAACAGAAATTATATCGGCTTACATTCAATATCAAGTTCTGAAACAAATACATATCGTATGGGGAATAATGATATATATATCTATCTTCAAAATTCCTCCGCAATATCCGTATAGTCACGGAATCCAATATCGAAATCTCCCGAAGATGATTTCTATTCGAATCCATTCCAATTTATAGATTGCAAATTTCTAGTTATATTAAAACGCTTTATTCTAGTTGATAAGTAGTTCATTTTGAAAAAAAAAATTTATCTTTGCAAACGTGGAATTTTTCACCCAAATTCTTTCCAAATCATTTATTATGATTTTACACAAATTATTAATATTTTTAATAATTTTATCAAGGCCTGTATGGTCGGTTTCCAATAACGGCCACCGATCTGCATCTATAGCAACCTTTTCCAAATTTGATTTGGACATAATTCCAAATCCAACCATTCAAATTTAAATCTCTTATATTCATTGGAAAGTTCTTTTTGATACGAACCCAACGGTTTTGTTTTTAGGAGAATTCGACGGTCGGATCTCCCGTAATGTCAATTCAAAGTCAATGGTCGAAATTCGCGAACGGTCGCTGCGCAGCGCGTTCTATCCAGGCTATTATATGTATATAATATATATTATATATATTTCATCGATTTTCGTTTAAACCGTATTTTATAAATTATTTATAAATTTGTTTTAAAATGATTTTAGCTTCATTTTTAATTTTAAACAAAAATTGAATATTACATATCATTAATATATAAATGATAATATTTTCAAAATATCAGATTTTGAAATCATTTCCTTTTCGATGTTCATTACGAAAATGAATAAAATCGATATAAATATCGTTCGCGTTAAAATGGCCCATAACTAATCAACACGCCTTCACACATTTCAATTATTTCATGTCCATCCAAAATCAGACATCAAATCCACATTTTAATCCTTTACTGAATATAATTTTTAAAATATTCGTTATTTTAAAATATTTGTTATTCCTGAATTGGAATCAGACTCAATCAATTACCATATATTTTATTTATATGGATTTCATACAACACATGTATACAACAACAATGACAACTAATCATCCATCATCCAGAGTCCATTCGACATTGCATAAGAATTAAAATAAATAAATAACGCTTACAACAGTTCATCAACCAATCAATTGACATACAACTAAACAATTGGGATTAGTGTACGCCAAATATCATCCCAATATTTGTGTGGGGTTTCAACCAACAAATACAAAATATTATTTGTGTAGTTGGGCGATGTGTAAAATTTATTGTTGATCCCTTAAAAATCCATGCACACATTGAGTTACAAAAACTAAGCAGAAGCTACGGAACGAACACCATCAGGGTCGGTCGTGCACAATTCTATCCAAGGCACTTAAACGACTCACGAAGGATAGGAAGCAACTGCGCAGAACAAGGTTCAAACATCAAATCCAAGACAAGTCAGTTGCCCAGCACGGTAAGGAACGATGGAACAATATATTATTAACAATATGAGTAGTGCGACTCGATGAAGATAAAGGTCATATATCCTATAAAAGTCGCCCACAAAAATGGAAGACGCTTGACCTAATATCAATGTTTGGTTGTACGTATTAGAGCAGTGGTCAAGATCAGGCGTATATTTAACAATCGCTCATGAACTACAACTCCAATCACTCGTATGTTTTTACTAATCGAACATCAATGCTTTGATCAGATATCATCTACCGGTCGGTCGGACACCAGCTCTTAGAAAGAGCACACTTACATCCCAAATCACAAGCCTTTGTCAGTCACCACCAGACTAAGGAGATAATCGCTTGCTCACTCGGGTTCAGACATAGCCACATCAGGGAATTCTGATCATCCGCCCACCTATCCAAGTCGTTCATTCTTTTGCTCGCGTATGACAGCTGGATGCAACTGTCAACAACTGGCTACAGTCAAGCGATGGCATGTTTGTAATTAATGGGATGAGCAACCCATAGCCTGCATATACGAACTTTGGCTCACTTCACCAAGAAGGTTCACCTATAAATAGGCCAAGATTCCACCAATAAGGGGATCGAATCTTTTGAGCCATGGAGTGTTGCTAAATTCTATGCTCAGTGACTCCTTAAGCAGACAAAAGTAGTGATCATATTCTCCACTCGAAGGTCCATCATTCATTTGGCCATGGCGTCCAATACAACTGCATAATCGGAATAATTGTGACACCCCACCTCCGCTAGGTTCACTCACAAAGGGAATGCACTAGTTTTGGAGGAGTGATATCGAGGTAAACAATCACAGAATTATTACAAGACAGAACAGAAATAAAACAGCAGAAGATTCGAAAGCTAAATTTCATTACTTTCAAAAAGAGTCAAAACCTTTTACATCAAGTAGCCAAGGTCATTACTTTCCAATACAATAAATTCTGTCTTGCATAAATAAAGAAGCATAATCTTAAAAACAACAAAAGTAGCCTAATTCCCCAAAGGTAGCAGAAATGCAGCCATAGCATAGCTCAAGATCAAATCGTACATGAGCTGAACGGAAAGCAAGTGAAATCCAAGCTATGTGCTAGAGTTTTCTCCTAGAGAACCTGGGGGGGGGGGGGGGGGAAGAAAAAGAGGTGAAAGAAAACGGGTCAGTCATAAAGTCTGGTAAGTCCAAGTGACTTTCAGCATAAAAACAGGTAAAGGTAACATGACATGTATAAACTGAAAGTAAACATAATGATGATGTCAAGATGGGCAAGATAGACTAAGATAACATGATAAATCAAGTATAGCATCACATATTCAAGGTTCGCTACATCAACTGTACTAGAATCCCATACCCATGTCTTATATAAATCATGAAATAATCCCTTGGCCCAATATCATGAAATGACCCATTTCTAGGTCCAACGAAACAATCCACTAGTCGATCGGCTCACTACAAGTTCTAGCTCGTCATGTGTCTGTGTCATACGGCCCTATCACGAATGTAGTCACCTGTGCTAGGTCCACCATAGGGTGTATCAAGCCCTATGGTGCCAACCACCAACACGGATCAAGCATGCACAGATAAACCTACTGATGCCCAATGCCTGCTTTTTCAACTCTGGACCACGTGCACGACCATAGCTCGCCTGAACCTACACTGGCGCACCAACACAGTCTTCGTTCTGGTCGCTTACAATCAGCCCAGTAATCGTGCCCCACCCTGCCTAGTTCCAGGGTTCCATGATACATCTAGTAGGTTACTGCTGAAATGGACCGCATAACTCGGTTTTTCATCCAATAGGTTAAGTGTTGTCATTTAAATTCATGACTTAACCCTTATCAGTCTAGCATGTCAAGTTGGTTAAGTGTTGTCATTCAAGTTCGTGACTTAACCCGCCTAGGAATCATGTATCAAGTTGGTTAAGTGTTGTCTTTCATGTTCATGACTTAACCCTATAATGTGGCATTAATTCATTAATGCACCCCAACCTCTCACATCAGACCTTTTGTTGTGGTCACTGGATATGACGGGCAGTTCCGAGCAGAATTACACCATAACTCAGTCTGACCTCGGATTTTCAAGTGCGATATAACCAACTACCCAAATTGGATCCTATTGTTTGCAGTAACTAGATTTGCCGGGCGGTTCCGGGCAGAATTACACAGCAAACTCAACCCAACCTCGAGTTGGCCATTTTCAAGTTCATTCTAGTGTCATGCCCACGTTCAAGTTTCATGTCATGTTCGCGTCAAGTTTCAAGGCAAGTTTCATGCCCACATCCAGATTCAATTTATAATAATGTTCATGTCAAGTTTCATGGCGAGTTTCATATCAAGTTTCCTATAATTACCAGTTTTTCCCAACGTTACCCGTCTAAATATTAGGCTAACAATCTTAGCCTAATTTTCCGTCCGCATGATTTTTGGCATAATATTAGGCTAAAAACTTAGCCTAATTTAGCGTACACAAAATTTGCATAAAGAAATTCATTAACATGACATAGGTGTAAACTTGGCATTCTTGGCATAGTCAATATGAACACCATAGGTGTGTACTTGCAAAACAATCAACATGAATATCATAGGTGTGAACTTGCAACGTAGACTAAACCAACATACATATATGTGAATTTGCAACATAAACTAAATCAACTTACATATATGTGAATTTGCAAATCAATCACAAACATATGAATAAGTGTGAACTTGAAATCTGACATAGGTTTAACATATACACATAAACATGTAGATCTAACATTTGGTCACATATGTGATATGATTTCACAACCTAAAACTTGCATAACATGATAATCTAACAACTTGTCATCACGGGTTATACTCCAAGTTCATATACATTTGAATGGACTTATTCATTAATTCCCAATTCAAAATGATGATAAAATAGAACCATAGGCATAGATCAACATAATAAACATTGCTCTATTATCAATTTATTTCCAAGGCATGACCTAATTGAATAAATTAATTAAAACATCGCAGGCATAAAATTATGAACATGAAAAAGGTTTGAATAATAATCTAGATTCAAGAACACGGATAGATCTAACTTAAATAGAAAAATCCCCAAAATCATGACAAATAAAGAAAATAGGTCTGAATAGAAAATCAAGCTTAGATCCAATTTCATAGTCATAATCCTAGGCAATAAACTCATAGGTGATTAGCCACAATTGTCCTTGTCATAGTTATAGGAAATAGTCTTATATTCACAGTCATAGGCATAGGCATAGTCTTATGTTCACCGTCATAGCCATAGGCATAGTCTTATATACACCGTCATAGTCATAGGCATAGTCTTATGTTCACCATCATAGGCATAGTCATGGTCTTATGTTCACAGTCATAGGCGTAGTCATAGTCTTATGTTCACAGTCATAGGCATAGTCATAGTCTTATGCCATTAACAATAGTTTCAACGTCGTAGAAAATATTCCCAACAGTCAAGATCCAAGAAGAAGACAAGAATAGATATGAATCATACATAAATCAATTCCAATTTAACATGGCCATATTAGATTTATATTTTTTATCTAAAAGTAAGTGGAACTTACAAATCGGGGTCTAAGAAATTTAGATGCAGAATTCAAGTCTAGAAATTTATCGTAGAATGTTGCGGTGTCACTGATCTATTCTCTTGAATTGTTGTAGAAGCGTTGATCTTTGATTTGAATCGAGTTTGAATGCTTAAGCTTTAATTTGGAGGCGGCGGCCATGGTTCAAGGGGTAAATTAGCAGCATAGCAGTGTAAGAATGATTTTCATGAATTAGGCTTGGTCATAGGATGTATTTTTATTGGTAGCAACTGGTTTAGGCCCTTAGATCAACACTAGAATCAATCTGGACCATCAAAACACGTCTCAGGCTTCAAAAATGGGTTCTGGGTCAAAACAGGCCAACCACGTCGACTTGTAGGGAGGAGGTCGACCAATGGTCGACCTGGGGGGGTAGTTCGACCCTAAGGTCGACCACATGGTCGACCTGACCCCCAGGTCGACCTGCCTGGTCTTGTGCTCCCCGAAATTTGTTGAATTTTCTACAGGCCATAGCTTCTTCATCCGGACTCCGATTTTCAAAAACTCAGACTCTATTTCATGCAGAATTTAGAGACGAACGCAATGGCACAACCCGTTTCCCATAATTCTCATTTTAAAATTTAATTCTGCCTTGATTTATGGTTTTAACATGTTATAAAAATACGGGTTGTTACAATAATCAAAGACAACCTCCTTCTCAATCATTCATCCATCCTTCCCCTCCTCAAACTCTACCATTCCCTCATAAAATACCAGGATTGATGTGGATGAATGGGAGTATATTGAGTGGATATAAAGATGTATGAAAAAAGAGAGTTTATGTACTTTGTAATCTTCTTTTTAGGAATGCAAGCCAACTTCATAGTGGATGTAGGCCTACCATTAGGCTAAACCACTCTAAATATTGTCTCTATTTTATTTTTCTCACATTTTCATTTTCAATTGTTATTAAGTACGGCTCCATTTATTTTCCGACCATATCGGTGAAGTACAATTCTAGAACAATTGGTGTTTAAGCCATTTTTTGGTGAAAACATTTGGCACCCACCATGGGGTTGTATTTGTAATTCCTTGCCTCGTACTTTCTTTCAGAGTTCAGTAATCTTAAAAAAAATCCAAAATCACTTTCTCCCTCAAAGCCATAGCTGGATCGAAGAAGAACGACAAATCTGCTAAAACTACCATGATCAACGAAGATAATAATGTTAATAAAGCTACAGCGCAAACATTAAATCGGTAGGCTGGGGAGACCCTTAGGCCATCTATAACGCGAAATGAGTTGAATGCGGATGTAATTGATCTGAATGAAAAAATGGATGGTACGACGAAGATGATGATGGGGAGGTTTGATGCCTTGATTGATGCACAAGCCAATCTTCTGGCACCAAATGCTATTAATAACGTTGATGAAAAAGAAGACTCGTCAGCATCAGACCCTAGTCAATCTCACTTTTTAGTAGAGGACAAGAGGGAGACCGGCGTTGAGGACTCTAAGGCCAGATCCTCACAGCGTAAATAAAAATGTGCGACTGGGGTATCGTGAGTCCCACCAAAAAAACATCTCCAAAAAGGGGTGCAAGGCGTCAAAGCTTAAATCGTCATCATACTGATGAAAACTTCGATGTTAATCCTGGGGAACAAGCGAGTGATGAGAGACGCATCACATACATGATCCAGTGAATAATGGAAGAGAAAGCGACCTGAGAAGATGAAGAGAGAGAGTGGGAGTTTTCTTCCAGCAGAAATCCGTTTAAAGAGAAAACCCGTCAAGCAAAGTTCCCCAAGAAATTCATGCCCCCAACGATAGCACCTTATGGAGAAGTTGCAGATCTGAACATTTTCCTGTTTAAGTACGACCAACACGTGAATGGAGCTGGGGCTACCGATGAAATAAAATTCTTATACTTTCCCGTGTGTCTAAAAGGTGCGGCATCGCTCTGGTTCACTAGATTTCCACCTAAGTGTACCGATTAGTTTGCCAACATGGCAAGGAGATTTCAAGATCAATTCCGACTACAAACCACCAAGGCAAGGTATGTGATGTCACTCAGTGAGATGGAACAAATGCCTAGGGAATCCATCAAAGCTTTCCTTACACGCTTCCATGCTGTAGCAGTAGAGGTCATAGAACTTGAGCCTTGGTACTTATTGGCAGCCCTGAAAGGGGCTATCGATAAGAAGTCAGAATTTCTGAAGTGGCTCAAGATGAAGAAAGCAAAAACTCTAAAGAAGTTCTACAAGAAAGCCGAAGAATACACGAGCATGGAAAATGATGCCCTAGATATTCAGAAGGACACGAAAAGTAGCACTGCTAAGGAAGGAAAAAGTAACGAATCTCAAATAATTCAGAAGGATGACTCTGGGCATAAGAGAGGGTCTGATTAAAAGGGCAGTAAAACATACAAGAAGTCACGATTTTTTAAACAAACAGAATTGACTCCTTTAAATGAAAACCCAGATAAGACCTACTCTGCCACGATGGACTCAAGTATATTCCCTCATGTAAAGCCACAAATAATTACAGAACAGCAGACCAATTCCGGGAAGTTTTGTCGGTTTTATAATCAACCTAGGCACAACACGAATGATTGTCGACACTTGAGAAATTTAATCGAAGAGCTCATCCGAAAAAACCAACTGCAGTAATATGTCAAGAATCCTCAAAATGCATCAGTAAGTCCGGGCAAGGTAAGATTGCCGGTCAGACCGGGTCAAATGAGATAGCCCAAGCACTAGAAGACTTACGGTCGATCATCGAGTGACAACCACCAGTTGCAATTCAACACCCAGAACTAGAGATGCGCGACACCCGTTGTCTTTATTTTACTATTTTTATACTATGTTTTACCCCTAGCTGTGTTTCCATGAAATGATATGTGATTCACCCGTACTGTGTTAAGCAAAAACTCTACAAGTTAAAAGATATTTGTTCACAAATCATAATCTCATGTAAGACAAAAACTGTTTGCAAGATAACGCTAAAAATTGGTCTCTTAAATATAGGGAAAAAATGATGAGCGACCGCTCAACATGGCCCGACCATAACCGGAAGTCTCCCAAAAGCAATTGTATTGGGGCAATTCAAGTATCAAGTGCCAAAAGCATTGGTCAAACCAGGCAGGATAATCAAACCCATCATCATGCAAAACTCAAAAGGAAAGAATCATTCTAAATCAGGTCATGGAGAGCTCACCAAAATCAAGAGGCTGCACTCTCTATTACAAAAAATTGTGTCCAATTTAGAAATCCTAGCCGAAAGGGGGTAACATAAATACTAGCCTAAAGGGGGTAACAGAAATCCTAGCCGAAAGGGGGTAATAGAAATCCTAGCCGAAAGGGGTAATAGAAACCCTAGCCGAAAGGGGGTATCCAATTTAGGTCTTTATTTGATTATAATAAGCCGGATCAAATAGGATCAAAATTGGGTCGAAAACTTATAACCCAAGTACTCCCCTGAGGGCATGTACTCAAAACCAGTCTCCGAAGTGCTCGGGTCACTGAGTTAGTGAGATATGGGGGTGTGTACTCACAAAAACAATTTGTATATATGAAGATGGATTTAATTGAGTCTCCGAAGGACTTGGAACACCATGCCAATGAGGAACACGATTCAATGTACAATTGGATACCTGCACTTTTCAAAAAATGCACGTTCGAATATAAGCTTTAGAGGTTTGAACTACCAGGCCGTTGAAGAATACGAACAGATGCATAATAAGAACTAGGCCCCTCAAAGAAGGGGAAAGAGAGGGAAAATGATATTCTAAAATCAAAACAAACCAGCGATACTGACGTTGCATGTCATAAAAACGTAACCATCGCATAACCAATAAAGCGTAACACGATGCAAGTAAAAACTGTGACAAGAAGTACAACATACCAATGCCAGTGAGAAAAATAACAAACCAAAACACAAATTCATCACAAAGATACAAGGTCATAAAATTGGTACCATAAACATAAAAAAAACAAGTGAGGACTGGCACTCGCATATACAATCAGTCTGAGAATCACCATTTTCCTTCACCATCCCCAGTACATCATTTGATGATGTAATCAGAAGCAGCATTATCATCAGAAAAATGAACCTCAGAAGTACCTTTATTAACGACAGAAGATTCCATCAGGGAAATTTGGGATCCTGAACCTCCAGCACTCACAGGACCAGGGGCACGAGCAGGAACAACATTCCCGACCTCTTTCTCAGGGGGTTGAGCTCGTTTGTTTGCCAGTATTCTCCTACCTTTCTCTGAAGCATCATGATCGCTTCCTCTAGGAGGGCCTCTTGAAGAACACTATCTTCCTTGTCATTGGAATATTTATGCACCTGCTCCCAGACGAGAGCTAATGTGCGAGGGAAATCCTTGTTCAGATAACTCAAGCTTCTGCGATTTATAACACTAACGGTGTAAAATCAAAACAGGTATCATCAGTTTTAATTCTGGCTTGCTCAAGATCACTAGTTAACCTCACTTTATCTCTTCCAAGGTTTTAAGGACCTTACTTTGGGAAGTAAGTTTACCTTTGAGTGTTGCCTTCTCCTGCCGACAAGAAACCACAGCCTGTTGTACGGAAATCAATTGATATTCAGTAGACTCGCGGTTGGTTTGGGCCTCATGATGTTATTTTTTGACAGCTTCAATCTCCTCCCGGAGTTTTTCGTTGTCTGTCTCCAAGCTGCTCATCCTGCTGTTCCCATCCTTGAAGGATGCAATTTCGGTCGCTTGACTTTCGATTACATAGATCAATTAAGCCTTGTCATCCTCAAGAAGCTCAATGCGCTCAAGATGTTGAGTATTCGGCCTCTGGAATTCGGAGCAAAATCTGTTCCAATACTCAAATCGATCTCTGGTGGTATCCTCTGCCTCATCTAGCTGAACTTCAAGCTGATCCTTAACACTGGCGAGTTGGGTGGTCATATAATTTTTAATGGTGCTCAGCTCCCCGACGGTACTCTGGTCATCATATGGAAACAGATCTAAGTCGAGATCTATTCCTCTTAAATCCCAATCTGATCCATCAATTTTGGATTACCAGGGGAAATTTCATAATGAGGCCTATCGAGAATCGCTTGAATCTGGCAGAGAGCAGATACAATAGGCTTAGAGGATGTAAGCGATGGTCCTAGAGGGACCAAAGAACTAGGACATAAAAGTTTGACCGATCCAGGAGATCCACCAAGCGCATTCTCATCTCATTTATTATTGTCTTCTCTCCCCTCAGCATCCTAATTGTCCGTAGCTTCTCTTTCAGATACTTGAGAATGATCATACTTCTTCTTCTTCCGTAAACTTGCCAATGGTGCTTCGATAGCATGTTGAGTTAGGGGATCTAAAGATGATCAGTGACGCTTGGGGCAACGAGAAAGACTGGACTGTAAAATATTCTACGGGTTGAAAAGGCCAACTTGCTGGAAAAAACTGTCTGATAAAGATGATCCCATTCCTGAATCTAAGAAGAAAAAGAAAACTTTAACACCTGAATCTTAGAATACTAAGAGAGAAAACAAGAAGAGGAGATACATTGGATGCATAAAGAAGACCTAAAGTAGTCCCAAGCCTTGTGAGATATCCCTTTGGCCTAGAAACAAGCGGTTCTTTCTATAAATTGTTGCATTAAGGCTTCGGAAAGTAAATGTTTGAGTAACAATGTGACCTTGAATAAGGTATTTAGCTAGGTCAAGGGGATCAAGACCTTTAAAAGTTTCTGAACCACCCTCTTCTTGATTATCCTTAGTAGGAAAGATATCACCAAACCCTAGAGTTTCTTTAGAAGTCACTACAGTTTCATCAGGCTGCTCCTCATCCCGTACTAGATCCGAGGTGGTTTTTGAAGAAGTCACCCTTGCATTTCCCTAGACGACTTCCTCTAAAAACGTCCCCTCCTTTTCAGATGAGACCGCCAAAACTGCAAGACCTTTGTGCTTTGGACGCTTAGATACTACCTTTTTAGCGAAAATCGGTTTGCTCTTGGGAGATGCCTTGCTGTTCCTTACGGGGCTGGAGCACTCCTTTCGCGAAGACTTCTTGACGGGGGATTTGTTGGTCCGTAGTTTTAAAATGGGACAAAATAGATAATTAAAGAATAATTAATCTATAAATGAAGAATAGCGTGAAACCGGTTATGCCATTTTGTTCACCTCGGAATTCTTCTTGAGATAGAGTCCGAGTTTGCATAAAACGGATACCGTATGAAGGAGATATGGACGAACGAAGTTAGGTAGAAAAACCAAAAACAGGCCAAAATGCACTGGCGCACTTGTGAAGTGCGCTAGTACAAAAATGCACTGGCGCACCTGCCAAGTGCGCCCATACCGAGGGCAATCCAGCACGGCGTTCTAGAGTGTTCTATGATGACGTATCTTCTTCTGATTTGTTGGATGACCTGTCTTCGAGCTGTGTGGCTCTGATGACTCCTAGGTTGATCTAAAGGCTCATATTGATTCTATACTTCTATATAATCACCCCAAACCCTTAACCTAACCTCATAACTCTAAGCTATGGTGTCGTCATGTTGTTCGTCTACAAGCTAGCCTAGCCTCCTTCATCTACTCTAGACTTGAAAATCAAATCCAAACTAGAAATCAATTAGTAGAACTTCAAGTCAAAAGTCTTCATCAAAGGTTAAGCTTAACAAATTCAGAAATCAGATCCCAGAATACAAGATCCATTCTTTTTCTGTAATTTCAGTTATTATTTAGATTTGAACATCTAATAGAAATCATGACTGTAATAATGGATCTAGAACTGTGCCTAATTATAAGATAATCAATTCTTATTCATGCTTATCTTTTTGTCAAACCTGAATTGCCTATGCCTATGAGACTGCTGTGATTACGACAATGGAACCTATCATGTTGTACACCACAATGCCTAATTGTGAGATGATCAATATTGATTCATGCTTATCCTTTTGTTGAATCTGAATTACCTATGCTTATAAATTGTTGTGATTGAAACCGTGGAACCTATCATGTTGTACATCAAATTTGTGATCCTTTTATGATCAATTCTATCTAATCTTTGAGCCTATGATGTAACTTGCTCAGTCTGCTCACATTTATTGTTAGTATACAATAATTCTATTGGAACCATGATTCTTGTGTTTGGTACATGCCAATTTTGTTCTCATGTCAATTCTTTCATTCCTTCTCTCTTCCACCTTCTTTATTTCATTTTATGAATACTAGATTCATTTGGAACCTAGAGTAAATCTCGTTGTACGTGCGATTGAAACGCAGGGAACTGGGTACAATTTAATTGAGTAATTTTGGGCATAACATGAATATTGGACATTTTTTTGATTGACTACAATTGTGGATAATTGGCATACAAAAATCTAGATTTGGGCATATATGGTAAATATGTAAATTGGCTAAAAGATGAGCATGCCTAACCCGAGGTTAGATTGAGTTGCGTTGTAAGGCTGCCCGGAACCGCACGGCACATCCAGCGACCGCAACAACACAAATCTAATGTGAGAGGTTAGTGCATAAAGCCCAAAACCCGAGGTTAGAATGAGTTTGCGGTAGAAGTCTGCCCGGAACCGCCCGGCACATCCAGAAACCGCAAGCAACAGTTCTAATGTGAGAGGATAAGGCATTAATGAATGAATTAATGCTAATGAACTGACATGATAAGAATGGTAGGTTAAGTTAACTAAGGAATCACTTAACCAATACAACATGTTAATTAAATAGATGGGTGGGGTTAGGTTAAATGGAGAACACTTAACCATTATAACATGTTGATTAGGAAACCCTAGTAACGAGGACCCATTTCAGCAGTAACCCACATAATGTATCATGGTACCCTGAAGTAGGCAGGTTGGGGCACAATTACTGGGCTGACTATAAGCGGTCAAAATAGTGGCGGGTGGTACTTCAGTGTAGGTTCCGTTGAAGTACGGGCGTGCACGTACTCCGGAGTGAAAAATCAGGAATTGGGCATCAGTAGTTATACACTATGCATCTTGAATTGTGTTGGGTTGCCATCATAGGGATTGATACACCCCATGGTGGGACCAGCACAGGTATCTACAATCAAGCGGGGCTAAATGACACAAGTAATAAATGCATGCGAGTAGAAATCGATCGATAAAGGGATCATTTTATTATGAACACATGATGCTAGTTGAAACCATTCGTTAGTAGGTGCAGAGAAATAGAAATGAGTGCGATAGCATATTCAGTTTATCTTGCCTTATCTTGTCTTATGTTATCTTATTGCTATGGTATTGTCCTATGTTCAGTTTATTAATGACATGAACCTTTTACATGTTTACATGCTGAAAAATCACTGGACTTACCAGGCTTATGTCTGACCCGTTTTCTTTCGCCTTCCTTTCTTCCGTTTCCCCCCAGGTCCGCAGAGAGTGAATACTTCAGCTTAAGTTCAAGCTTGAAGAGAGTAGATTTATTACTTGGATTCTCTTTTCTTGGGCTATGGATGTGATTACACTTTTATTGGGGATTTATGCTGCTTTACTACTGTTTTATGCTTCTTTATGTATTTGGAGTTTTAAATCAAGACAACTGTTTTATTGTAATAATTTGGAAGTTGGGTTTGAGACAATGATTGTAATGTTTTGACTGAACCATGCTATTTATGAAATGATTTCAGTTTTCCCGCTGTTCATATGTTTGTCTTGTAAATTATCTGTATATTTTACTTTTAATGCTTCACCAAAGTTAAGGCATTCCCTTTGTGAGTGGCCTTAATGGAGGAGGGGTGTTTCAATCCTTTTTATCAGAAGTATCCACCATGAAGGTGCACAAGGAAGGAAGCAGATCATATTGCCGTAAGAACCCTTCAGTAATCAGGAATTTCTTGTTTCTCATGTTCTCATCAACAGGTAATAGTGAATTGCATAAATTTTGGTCAAAGGTTATGCTTTGATCAGGGAGCGATGTAGTATAACCAAAGATTTATTTAAAAAAGGGGGCAAGAGGAAGTCTGAAAAGTAAAGATACTCACCGCCTTCCATCCAAAAGCCACAGAAATTATTAGGACATCAAACAAAGAAATAATGGTTGGGGAATCCTCATACACTGTCCACTAAGCCAGTGATTATTCTCGGACCCCAACTTTCCACACAGATAAACGAAGGGTGTTGGTTCCTTTTCCTAAAAGCATATAGTGAGCATATATCCTTAAATGAAGGGGCCCGATGTTTTTCCCTCATAAAAAGGATATAAAGGCTTATTAAAGTCGCATAACCATTACGGTGTAACTAGTACGGGGCAATAGCCAAGCTCCGAAGAATCATTTCCAGATAAGGATTAAAAGGAGGAATCGCTCCGCTTATCAGCATGCCGCGATTAACAGTAACATATCCTTTGGGAGCAATATCTGTGTACTCCTTCTCTCCAAGCAGCTTGGCCTCCTCTTTTTCCGAAATTACGAATTATTGCACAATTGTTGGAACGAGCTGAAAGAAAGCTCTATCTCGTGCCTCTCATGAGGTACATTAGAAAGTGCACAAGGCTGTGGGAAATCTTGGGCAGCATCTGCTAAAGAGGCAATATTTGGTGTAGATACAACTCGATCAGAACTTCCCGCTTGATCAGACCCTCAAGCTTGGTCAGACATAGCTTGGTTCATGAAATTATGGGTTTATATGACAAATGAGATCATTTTTTCCAAGCTCGTATAAATTTTAAGAATGACTATTGCAAAAAAAAAAACCCTGCTTGAAAACCTTGCAACAACTTAGTTAGGATTGTGAGAACCTTTAAGAGATCCACAAAGGTCAATCTCATTTAACACTTAGGAATCCCAAAATTGCATTCAGAATAATCAAATTCATACTTCAAATTGGGCCATGATAAGATCAAAAGAAGAATTTACTTACAGGCGAGTGAACAGTCTCAAATCCAGGCTAACAGGCTGACTAAACCAATCTCGAGATTATGGAGGCCGTGATGGGAGTACTGCACACGGGTGCAAATCAGAGCGACGAAAGACTTGGAGTGATCGAAAGTTACGAAAAGAATCAGAACAATGAAGAGGATTGCTTAGAACAATGCCGCCATTAAAAATCTTCTTTTGAGGAAAGAAGAAAATAGGAAAACAATATATAAGAGAAGGCCAAAAGGGTGAGCAAACCAAAAAAGTATGTCAGTTTGGTCGCTCATACGTAATATACAGACGAGCAACCCTATGTTCAAGCTAATGAATTCGGCATTCTAGAAATTATGGGGTCATTCAAATGAGCGCATATATGTGGGCCTTGTAAAAACACTATCGCCATATGGAATTTGAGTTGAACCACCAAACCATTTTGAAGTCCCATGTACTAATTTACAGGTATACATGATAAACCAGTCAATTGCGTATAGATAAGAAAATAAGGGGAAGATTAAAAGGCATACATCCAGAGCATTCTCGCCATGTCAACTGAGTGCTTGATTGCACAAATAAGTGTCCCATCAAGCTTCAGCTGGCATCCCACAATTCGACCATTTGCGTAATAATGAAAAGAAATGTCAAACTTCTCGCTCACAGAAAGGGACAATATCAGTCCCCCACAACGAAACAATCCTATGTTTTGCACGAACGACCCTTCGATGAGTCAGATTAGACGTACCAAACAATGTTGTGATCAATCATATTGAAGCCAGTAATTCTATGCTAAAAGAAATTACGGACTTCCAGGGGAAAATATCGATCCCTTAAAAATCCATGCGCACATTGAATTACAAAAACTAAGCGGAAGCTACAGAACAGACAACATCAGGGTCGGTCGTGCATAATGCTATCTGAGGCACTTAAATGACTCACGAAGGATAGGAAGCAACTGCGCAGAACAAGGTTCAAACATCAAATCCAAGACAAGTCAGTTGCCCAGCACGTTCGGGAACGATGACACAATATATTATTAACAATATGAGTAGTTAGACTCAATGAAGATAAAGGTCGTATATCCTATAAAAGTCGCCCACAACAACGGAAGACGCTTGGCCTAATATCAAAGTTCGGTCATACGTATTAGAGTAGTGGTCAAGGTAGCGCGTATATTTAACGACCGCTCATGAATTGCAACTCCAATCACTCATATTTTTTTACTAATCGAACATCAAGGCTTTGGTCATATATCATCTACCGGTCGGTTGGACACCGGCTCTTAGAAAGAGCACACTTACATCCCAAATCACAAGCCTTGGTCAGTCACCTCCAGAATAAAGAGATAATCGCTTGCTCACTCGGGTTCAGACATAGCCGCATCATGGAATTATCATCATCCACCCGCCTATCCAAGTCGTTCATTTGTTTGCTTGCGTATGACAGCTGGATGCAACTGTCAACAACTGGCTACAGTCAAGCGATGACATATTTGTAATTAATGGGATGAGCGACCCATAGCCAGCATATATGATCTTCGGCTCACTTCTCCAAGAGGGATCACCTATAAATATGCCTTGGCTACCACCACTAAGGGGATCGAATCTTTTGACCCATGGACTGCTGCTAAATTCTATGCTCAGTGACTCCTTAAGCATTCAAAAGTAATGATCATCTTCTCCACTCGAAAGTCCATCATTCATTTGGTTATGGCGTCAAATACAACTTTGTAATTAGAATAATCAAAGACATCCTCCTTCTCAATCATTAATCCATCCTTTTCCTCCTCAAACTCTACCATTCCCTCACAAAGTCCCAAGATTGATGTGTATGAATGAGAGTATATTAAGCGGATATAGAGATGTATGAAAAAAAAGAGTTTATGTACTTTGTAATCTTCGTTTTAAGAATGCAAGCTATCTACATAGTGGATGTAGGCCTAGCATTAGGCTAAACCACTCTAAATATTGTCTCTAGTTTCTTTTACTCACCTTTTTATTATCAATTGTTATTAAGTACGGCTCCATTTATTTTCCTACCATATTGGTGAAGTACAATTTTAGTACCATTGGTGTTTAAGCCATTTTTTAGTGAAAACATTTATCGTCCAAATCAATATCAGTTAAATGGGTGTACATAAACAAATCATCTGATTTGTAAATGAATATTTATTTTCATTTTAGGAGAATTTTATGCCATTCATATGTACGTTAAAAAATGTATTTTTAACGATAATATTTATTTCAATGCATGACTATTTTATATAGTTCATACAATCAATAATCACAATACATTCAATTTCACCACAATTCAACCCAAACAAACATACATGGTACTGATAAATGGTGTCTTGTGCTACTAAGCCTCGTCTGCATCCTACTATATATTTAACTGTAAAATAATTAGAGTAAGGAGGAGTTCTCACATTGGGATCCACTCTGCCAGTTTTTTATTTCTGAATTTCCGAACAGTTTGGGTTGAAATTTGCCTGAATTTCTAACGTTGTAACTACACGTATTTTTCATGGTAGAATAATTAATTTATTTAATTATTTAAATAGTGTTATAGGGATTTAAATAACTATTTAATTAAATAATAGTGAATAATTAATTAATATAATAAATAAATAATATATTTAATTCTGAAATAGTGGAATTGACAATATTGCGTGAACTGGATTATTTAAAATATTAATTCAGTTTAGAATTTAATTATATTAGCGTATATATTTGAATAATGACAGTTTCAATGTATATATTATATTATAATTATAATCGAGCTCGTAACGTCGCAGCAGTTCGATATTTGGCGATTTGAACTTCAACTGAATATATAGGGTCCGTTTTAAATCGAATTTCTGTGAAACAAGAAACATTAGGAGCTAGTGAAGTATATATTTCTAGTGGAAGAGAAAAATCGGAATTTCGTCGTGTAGATTTTGATTTATGTCCAAATCAAATTTTCAGAAAAACAGCGCCGTAACCATTTGAAAACCATAATGGTTTATTTAATTTTATAAAAGGATTTCTAGTGGAAGAGAAATATCGAGTTATAACTCCATATATATTTATTATGGAGCTGTATGATATCATATGTGGAAATATATGATAATACATATTTATTGATATTTAATTTAATTATTTTTGAATATATTTATATATTTAAATGGGTTATTTAGAGCTTTAAAAATAGTCAATTTTGCAAATGACCTCCGTTTTTGATGAAACTAATTTTGTTGGATCCGTAATATTAAATTATTGTTGGATTTCAAGTTTCGTGATTTTTAGAGTCAGTGTGTGGCCGTACGGATTTTTAAAGTGAAAAACAGCCAATATTTTGATGGTTAAAAATATGCTGTGTGAGCAAATGGAATCGAAATTCGTAGTTTCGTTGGGTCCGCAATGTCGAACAGTAGCTACATGCCCAGTTTCATGATTTTTGGGTGTTGTATGTGGTCATATGAATTTTTAAACAGCAAATGCAAGTAACGATTGAATAAAATCGAATATAAAAATCAAAAAAAATATTTAATAATTTCCTATAAATACCATAACACATCTCTAACCCTAAATCATTTTTCCACAGTCAACTGAGAAAGCGCTGCCACATTCTCTTCTAAAAACGTGAAGAACAATATAGGAAAAAAATTCCAAAACAAATTCAAACAAAGTTCATAAATAAAAAAATATATATGTCTGGATTCAGCAGCTGAAGAGCTTCATTTCTATGTATATATTGGTGGACTCGATGCAAGGTTTTCTGGTGACCTATTGTCGGCAGTAGATTAGGGTTCGACTTCTTGGAAATCGTAGTCTTTTATTCGCGAAATCAAGGTCATTTTCGAGTTCCTCGGATGAAGTAACACTTATGTGCCAACTATTGGGGTGTGCGGTGTAAGTCCCAGTCGCAAGTTCCTAGGGGGATCGAAGTCGCGCTCTACATTTCTGGTTTCGAACTGGGTGAAATTGGGGTGAAGTTTAAAAGAGTTTGATGAGGAGGATTTTCATGGTTTTAGTTTGGATGTCAGTGAAGAAAAGAAGAGCTACGTGGTGGAGGGAAAGCCATAATGGCCATGGAAGGAGGAGTCGCTCTATTATCTTGTTCGGGGAAGAAAGGTTTAAGGGGCGGGCCAGTATGGAAATGGGTCGGGTTGTCATAAGGGTGAGAGTCCAACAATTAAATATATATGTTTTAATTAAATTCAATATGGTGTAATAACTTGTAAATTATATAACTTGAGCATACGTTAGCAGAATTTCAAACCGTTGGATCTGTTGGGATCGTATGGACGTCAGCTACGCAATGGAACTGACTGGGAGTGAATTGGAGCTCGGATGAATTTATGGCGAAATAAATTGTACGATCTGAATCAAACAACAGTTTATCGTTATTTAACGATGAACTGCCAAAGTGAGTAAAACTCACCAACTCTATCCGTTCATATTTTTATAACGTATTTTTTTAAATTGTTAATTGATGATTGATTGATATGTGTTGACTGTTTGGTTGAATTGCTAATTGATTGGTCGAAAATATCGATATTTATATATATATATATATATATATATATATATATATATCATTAGTCAAATATTGATTCTGTTTATCAGAATATTTCATATTGAAATGAAATTGATGTGAATTATATTGTGTAACATCTGTGATGCAGGGAAATAGGTCAGAGGAATCCAACTGGATTCCACAACATTTTATTTTACTGTTTTTCATATATTGTAATATATGATGTGATATATAATCTCTGTTAATTACGTGTGTTGAATGATATCAATCATTGTTATTTGGGTATTTTAAATACCGTAAGAAATACTAGAATGTAAAAAAAGGGATTTTCAAAGTGTATTTTGGAAATGAATTGTTAATATAAAATCAATGGATTTTATATATAAAAGGAAAGGAATTTTATAGAAGAAAATTACATAATCAAAGATAAAATTGAAAAGGGAAATATTTGTAAACAAGTATAAAAGGGATATATTTGTAAAACAAATAGAAAAGGATATATTTGTAAAAAACATTTACAAATAAAATAGAAAGAGAAATATTTGTAAAACATTTACAAATAAAATAAAAAGGGAAATATTTGTAAAACATTTACAAATAGAATTGGAAAAGAATTATTTATTTAGAAAATAAATAAAGATATAAAAGGAAATATTTGGGAAACAAATAGCAAAGGAAATATTTGTAAAACATTTACAAATAGAATTGAAAAGGAATTGACAAGGAAATATTTATTTAGAAAACAAATAAAGTTATAAAAGGAATTTATTGGAAAATGAAAAGAATGTCATATAAGTAAATATTTGGCAAATGAATAGAATTTTACAACAGGAAAGTTTGGACCCTTGCTTCGCACACGGTATAATATGATATGGATTTAAAGCAAGGATTTCAAATATAATTGGTTTTAACTGATAGATGGAGAAGATTAATTTATAAATGATATTTTATAAATAAAATAAAAGATTTATCATTGGATAAATGGAATATATAAGTCTGGACTTATATAGAGAAATAAAAATCGATTTCAACATTGATATTTGAAACTAAATATAGACGTAGAGTTAATCAAATCTTACTTATTCGAAAAGTAGTTAGTCAAAATGTGTTGATCAAAGGAGTTAAACAAAATGTGTAAATCAAAATGAGTTTGAGGAGTTAATCAAAACATTGTTAATCAATTAGAAGTAGAGTAAATCAAAAGGAGTTAATCAAAATGTGTTAATCAAAATGAGTTAGAGGATTTAACCGAAATATATTTAATCGATTAGAAATAGAGTTAATCGAATAGAGTTAATCGATTAGAGTTAAATCGAATTAGAGTTATTCAGAGAGAATTAATCGTATATTAGTTATTCGAGAGGATATCGAATATTAGTTATTCGAAAGGAGTTATCGAATATTAGTTATTTGAAAGGAGTTATCTAATATTAGTTATTCAAAAGGAGTTATCGAATATAGTTTATTCGAATAGAGAAAGGAGTTATCGAATATAGTTTATTCGAATAGTGAGAAAGGAGTTATCGAATATAGTTAATTTGAATAAAGAGAAACGGAGTTAATAGAATATTAGTTATATGAAAGGAGTAATCGAATATTCGTTTTTCGAAAGGAGTTATCGAATATAGTTTATTCGAAAGGAGTTAATCGAATATAGTTTATTCGAAAGGAGTTAATTGATAGGAGTTAATGGATTAGAGTTAATCCAATGGAGTTAATCGATTAGGGTTAATCAAATAGAGTTAATACTATAGAGTTAATCAAATAGAGTTAATAGAATATAGTTAATCAAATAAAGCTATCTGATAAGAGTAAATTGATTTGAGTTAATCAAATAGTGTTAATTGAATAGAGTTAATCGAATATGGTTATTCGAAGAGAGATTAACGAATATAGTTTATTCGAAGGAAAGAGCTATCGAATAGAGATTTATTCGAAAGAGAGTTACGTAAGGAAGTTTGTTAAAGGTTTAAAAGGTAATGGTTTGAGTTGGCGTAGCGATGTTTTATTTAAACATATGTTTAAATCCAATGAATGAGTTTTGGAAACATTTTCCAAATATAATCAGAGATATTTTCTAATCATAAAAATGAAATGTTAGATGATAAAGAATACTGGAATGACCATGATACATGAAAAAGAGATGGAAATGTTTTCCAATGAATAATAGTGTATATTTTCTAATTTAGAAAATAAGGAATGTTGCAAATATGGAAGCAGGATATAAATTAATGAACTAAAGAGATAAATGTTAAATGATGATTGATCGATATAATTTCCATTTGGAAATAATATCTTTGTTTACACACGTGTTTTTCTTTGATAGTTAACTCACCGACTATCGAAGTTTTTGACAATTTTTCAGTCGTCAATACGGAGAGACCAGGATCAGATTTATGACCTGAAAACCACTCTGTATGGGAGTTAGTGTTGGGAATCAAATATGATGAAGATAATTAAATACGGAATTATGCAAGGACTGTCCTGTTTACAGAATAGTGCCTTCGGTTTATCCAGTCCCAGGATGACCTGTATGGAAGAATGTCTGCCAGAGTATGTTTAATAGATCATGTAAGTTGATCTCTTCAAACGTATATATGTTTGGTGGCGGAGGAATTCGTTTCTCTTAGCTGTATACCTGTTGTATTTTTAGGGAAATCAATTTGTGCTTTGGCGGGTATAACGATGTGACATTCGACATGGATAGATGTGTGATCTGTCAGAAATAAGCATGGCCTCTATCCCCACAACCGGGAAATGACAAAAATCGGGCAGGCAGCATGGCTAAGTGGTTGGATGCCAATTAGGTTGTATTATCACCTATCTAGAGATATTCATTTCATTCTATAATCTATTATCGATGCTGTCCCATTTGAGAACGGTCGTTGATCCCAACCGTTGGTGATATACATTCGATGCACTAAAGCGAAATGAGTGGTCAGTCATGTGTGGCCAGGTTGCAAGATGATCTTGTTGAACCCAGTGTATTCCTCTCTAGAGGTGTACTATCGGAAGGTGGTTCCATACCTTTTCATAGTTGGAAATCCATTACCCAATAAGTGCTCGCGGTTTTGATTGTATACTATATATGTGGAACGTGAGATGAAAGCGTTTTGCAAGATGATTATTATATTGTGGTTGATAGACATTATTATAATATCAAAAGTGTTTTGATATATAGTTATCATTTCATCCAAAAGGATTTTGAAAGTTAAATCAAATATTTTGGATTCTCATAAGGAAAAAACCCATTCCTTTATACGGCGTGGTCTTATGAGATATTGTTTAATTGCTCAAACTGTTTTAAATTATTTACTCATACCAAACCCATGACTGACCCGGAGTTTGTTTTGGTTTGTTTTCCCTAAACTCTTCGGTGCCCAATTTTGTACGAGCAGTCAAGTAGTTAGGATTTTACAGATATACTTGGAGAGCTTGGAGCAGGAGGCTTCAGTATTTTATATAGATATTGTTATTCCACTGTGTTGTAAGTGTTATACTCTAATAATGTTACTGTATACATGTAACACCCCATAATTTTAAATATTAAAATTAACCAATTTAAGAAGACTTAATTTTTAAGAGAAGAATTAAGGGAAATGGGTTACGTCATTGTGTTCGTCTCGGAATTCTACTTGGTATAGAGTCCAAGTTTTCGTAAATTGGACTTCAGATGAGGAAGTTATGGCCCATAGAAGTTTCAGGAATTTATATAAAATAAAACAGCTCAAATTTATAAATTAAAAATTCGAAATCAAAACAGAGAAGCGGGTTGGGCAGGATTTTTCCCACGCCACGCTAGGTCGACCAGGGGGTCGACCTCCCCTATACAGGTCGACCAAGAGGTCGACCTACCCCCTTGGACAGATCTGAAATGTGACGATTTCTGACTTGTGGCTGGGGCACTAGGGCTTAGGTGGCAGTTTCTGGATGGTTCCAATTGGGATAAATGGTTCTGATTGCCCATATCTTAATCTAACGGCTTATATTAATCTAAAACTCTATGTAAGCATGCTTAGACTCACGCTCTAAACCTAAACTAAATTAGTCTCATGGCCTCCATGCTACTGCGGGATAGTTCTTCTTCTTAAGGCTTAGGAATTGCAAGTTAGAATTCTTATACAAATGACGAACGAATTATTCTGTTTTCTAATCCATCTTTGTGAGTACAATTTCTTTCACGAAATAATTAATAAATTAATTATGATGAGTTATAACTTGGATTATGACAACATGTATTTTGAATCAAGTGACGTTACTTGATTTTGTTATCGTCCGTTTGTGAACATATGACAGTTTTATTTACTTATGTTAGTAGATCTATTTCATATGTATAATCATATATGTTTAACTTGATTCATTTTATGACATCAGTTTATATGCAAGCCTGTATGCGAATTATACACAAGTTTATATGTGAATCAAGTATATATATACATGCGAGTTTATGTGTAAAACATGTGATATTAGTTTACATGTTTATATTCATGATGTTGGTTCATATGTCTAAACACATATGCTAGATTTGATTCATTTTGTGACATTAATTTACATGTCTAAATGATATGCAAGTGTAAATGTAAATCTTAATTTACATGTCTAAATTATATATGCAAGTTTATATGTAAAAGTTTGGATGTGAATCATACGCTAGTTTATATGTAAGATTGTATGCGAATCATATGTAAGTCTTAGTTTATATGTCTAAATTGCATAAACAAGTTTAATACAAGTTTGTATGTAGATCATATGCAAGTTTATGTGAAAACCATGTTCATATATGCAAGTTTACCTTTATGTGTATAGATTTGCGCTAGTCATATCTTATATAATTTGATCCATGCCAGTTTGTAGTTTATGCAAATTATGCCTATTGCCTATGCAAGTTATTGATTATGCAAATTTATGATTATATAAATTATAATCATGCAAGTTTCGATCCATGCTAGCCTATTCTTATTTGCAAGTTAGATCTGCTTTATGTGTTATGCAAGTTATGTTGTTTCTTTTCTTTTTATGAAATAGACTATTTGCGGGTTTAACATGTTTCATATTAAACGTACGAACGTCGTGGGTGCAATGGGAAACTATTAAATATTAATATTGTGAATTGACATAAAATGGCTTAAAAGCATATAATTAATTTGAGACATTAATTGGCATGCATAGAAATTATGGACATAATTTAGGTGACAATTATGGACATGGATTAAAATTGGATGTTATAGGAAATTTGAAATAGGGGTATTAATTCAAATTGGGATTGAATAACAATGTGAAATAATAAATGCCTAAGACACGAGGTTAGACTCGTTTGTGGTATAAGACTGGCTGGACCGGCCTAGCACATCCAACAACCGCAAACGGCAGTCTAATGTGAGAGGTCGTAGGCATAATTAAAAAATGCTTAGACACGAGGTTAAGTCTGGTTTGTGGTGGAAGTCTGCCCGAAACCCCCTGGCATATCCAGCGGCCACAAGCAATCGACTTAATGTGAGAGGTCTGTGCATTAACAATTAATTAATGCTGACCAAAGACGAATATGAATGACAAACAGAAGTTTGGTTGAGTGAGTAATTCTCTTAATACCAATCTGATGTTGATTTCGGTCTTCGGGGTTGATACTTAGGGAGTTATTCTCTTAACCAATGTATATGTGAACTAAGATGTACTTAATCAAAATTTAAGTAAAACATGATAAGTGGATAGGGTTAAGGCAAGCTTAACCAATAATCTGATAAGTGGATAGGGTTAAGGCCAACTTAACCAATAATATAGAAGTGGATAGGGTTAAGACCAACTTAACAAATAATATAGAAGTGGATAGGGTTAAGACTAACTTAACCAATAATATATAAGTGGATAGGGTTAAGACCAGCTTAACCAATAATATATATTGATATGATAAGAGGATAGGGTTAAGACAAGCTTAACCAATAACACATGTTGATTTGATAAGTGGGTAACATGGGTGACATGTGGGATATAATTATAAACACTTAACCAAATTGAAACATGTAAGAAGACATGAATAAGAGGGGGTTAAGTGGGAAATCCTAGTGGGGACCAAGAATATGTGGAAAGCTTGTGTCAAGCGTGGGGATCCTTTTCAACCAGTAACCCATTTAGTATCTAAGTGAGCTCGATCTAGATCGAGGATAGGACACGCTTACTGGGTTTGATTGTAACAGATCGAAACGGGTTAGCGGTGGCAACGCAATTCCAACGGGGTCATGTGCGTGCATGGTCCCGGGCTGGTAGGTAAGACGTTGTTGCATCGTGTAGGTATAAGCCATTCATCTTTAGTGGTATCGGGTTGCCACTTTGGGAAGTGATACACCCTACGGTGGGACCAACATGGGTATCTATGAGTTAGGGAGCTGATCGAATGGGGAAGGTAGTGGGTACGACTAGCGGAGATAGGAGCAAGCGGCACCTATGAAGACAGCTAGGAGTATAACTACCATATTATGAATAAATGTTGGAATTAGAATGGGGAGGGTAGTGGGTACAACTAGTGGTGATAGCAGCAGGCGGCACCGATGAAGACAGCTAAGGTTACACGAAACTACCATTATTATTATTTTGTTCAGTATGCTGGATCAACTTTTAGGGTAACTAGTATTGGTGCAGTATAGTAATTATCCTATAGTGTTGGAGACGCAATTAACGTTATCTTATTCCTCTTGTTTTATTTATCCTGTCCATTTATTTCACAGTCATTCCTTCTTTTACTAGTTTATGCCTTATCCTAATTACTTTATTAATTATATTGTTAAAGTTATTGTACTCGCCAGATTTTATGTCTGACCGCCTTGTTTTCGCCTCTTTTCTTCCCCCCTCCCCCTAGGTTCTCAGGGTGGGACTAGTGCTAATGGAGCCTGATATGGATCTCTTTCTCTCTCTTTTGGGAGTGCTTGGATTGCTAAAAGTAAAGTTTATCTTATCTCTTTTATGGCTACTTAATTGGGGTTATGCTTTTTTACTTTATGTATTCAGAAAACAATTTGTCAAGACCGATATTAAGTATACTTGGTTTTATTATTGGTTTATGATGTTGTTGTAATCAAACTATTTCTCCGCTATAATAAAAGTTGTTTTAAAATTTTCATGTACCAATATATGTATCTGTCTAGTTATATTCTGTTCTATACACCAATAATACTCCATGAAATTTAATGCATTCCATTTGAGAGTGACATTAATGGACGTGGGGTGTTACACGTGGTATCAAAGCTGAAGGTTACCCGAACAGATAAAAGATTTTGAAAAACTGTTTTTCAAAAGCATTTTATAAAGAAATACTTTAAAAAATATGTTTTAAGGAAAGTATTTTCAAGAGAAAAGTTTATTATGAAAAACATAACCCCCAAGAGCCGTATATTTTTCCTTCGATTCTCCGTTTTAAATCTCTTCCTCTTTCCTTTTTGAATTTCTTCCTCCACGTATAGACGCTTTTTCTAAGATATGTAAGAACTTCCGTACGGAGGGCGGAAAACCGCTTTTTGGGACTAGGACGTTTGTCAAAGCTAGAAGGAAGTGGAGGACTTGTTGGTACCTTTAAGATAGACGATGGGAGGAAGATTCAATTAGCTGCTTGGTTAATAAAGGACGAAGCCTCATTTTGGTGGGAGGTCACGAATGGAGAATGTACAGGAAAGACATGGATAAGACATATGATAACAAAGTAGATCCAAATAAAGGCGGTAAGGATAACAAGGAGCCAAGAGAAAAGGAAGGGCCACACTTGTGAAATACCTGACTACTTAAATAAAGACGTTAGAAAGAAGAAGAAGACTAGTTGTTATCGTTACAACATGACATCTTATTAGGATCAAAGAAGCAAAAGGCAAAGGTAAGGACAAAGAACAGGATCTTCTGGAGGGAAGACGCATTCCCTCATGGATGGCATACCTGATAGAGGTAGAAATATCTTGGTTGAAAGTTTGGTTTTTCTTTTTGATCATCCTATTCGAACCTTGTTTGAATTCTAGTGCTTCACACTCGTTTGTATCTGCTTCGTTGGTTGAAACACTGCACCTAAATATTAGTCTAGTTACGGATCCCATAGTAGTCTCAAACCCTATTGGTGGTTCGGCTCATCTTTTGATGATTTGTAGGGATTTGAGAGTGTCTATCATGAGCATTGGGTTTGAATGCAACGCCTTCGTTCTTGGCTTCATGGGCTATGGCTTGATTCCAGGCATGGATTGTCTAGCCAGATACGGTGCCATCCTAGACTGTGAAAGAAGGGTAGTTGGATTTTTGACTCGTTGTGGAAAGACCCTTGATATCTCTTATCACCCCAGAGGTCTGGTGATGCTTAGCTACCTAGAATCTCTTGATGCTCACGACAATGATTTGGAATCTATTCGTGTGGTCCGTGAATATGGTGACATCTTCGATGAAGTTTAGGGTTTACCCCCGAGGCGCGAGATAGACTTTCGCATATACCCAGTAGATAATGCAAAGCCAGTTGCATTACCAGTTTGCTACATGGCTCCGAGAGAGAGAAGAGAACTCAGTAAGCAAGTGAAAGAGTTGCTTGAGAAGGGATTCATAAGAAGAAGTATTTCGGAATAGGGTGCTCCAGTTGTTTTTGCTACAAAGGCTAATAGCTCACTTCGACTGTGCGTGGATTATAGAGAGCTGAATAAGCTCACCAAGAAGAACAAACACCCATTGTCAAGGATAGAAGATTTATTCGATCGGTTGGTTGGTGCTTTGGTTTTCTTGCAACTGGATTTGGCTATATGATTTCATCAGCTAAGAGTGGCTGAAGACAGAATAGATAAGACTGCATTTAGAACTTCTGACGGTTTATTCGAGTGACTCGTCATGCCTTTTGGTTTGACGAATGCACATGCATACTTCGTTGACTTAATGAGTATGGTGTTTAGGGAGTTTTTAAACAAGTTTGCGGTAGTCTTTATGGACAATATTTTGGTTTTCTCTAGAAGCGAGGAAGAGCATGCCCTACATCTTAAGGAAGTCTTAGAGTCCCTATGAGCGCATCAACTCAAAGCTAAGTTCTCCAAATGCCATTTTTGGATAAAAGAAGTGAAGTTCTTAGGACACGTGGTCTCTAAGGAAGGGATAGCTGTTGATCCCTTAAAGGTGGTGGCAATCCTAGATTGGAAGATTCCTAAGAACGCAAGAGAAGTAAGACTCTTTTTAGGTCTAGTTGGTTATTATAGGAAGTTCATTAAGGATTTCGCGAAGATATCAGCCCCACTTACTCGGTTGACGAAGAAGAACTTGACTTTCTCATGGGATGTTGACTGTGACGATGCTTTCCAGCGTTTGAAGCGGGATTTGACAACAGCTCCAGTTTTTGCAACACCCCACCTCCGCTAGGGTCACTCACAAAGGGAATGCCCTAGTTTTGGAGGGGTATTATCTAGTAAACAGGCACAGAGATAACACAAGACAGAACATAGATAAAATAGAGTATATAAAGCAGCGGATATAAACTTTAAAACCAAATCTCGTTACTGAAAAATAGAGTCAAAACCTCTTACATAAAAATCCCAAGTCATTATTTCATTACATCAAGTTCTAAAGAAGCAAAGTACTTAAACAACATAAGTAAGATATTATTCCCCAAAAAGTGTGTGAGTGCGGCCATAGCATAGCTCAAGACGAAACCGTACATGAGCTGTCAGAAAGCAAGAAAAGTCCAAGCTAAGAGCTAGAGTTTCCTCCCTGAGAACCTGGGGGGGGGGGGGACGAAATACAAAGAGGCAAAAGAAAACAGGTCAGTCAAAAAGACTGGTAAGCCCTAGTGACTATCAGCATAGAAACTAGTAAAGTTAACAAGACATGAATAAACTGGAATTAAACATAGGAATGATGATAAGTCTGACATGATAACAAAGCTAGCAAGATAACTCAAGTCTAAAATTGCGTATTCAAGGTTCGCCATACCATCTATACTGGTATATTAATCCCGTGTCAACTATAAATCAAGAAATAATCCCTTGGCCCATTGTCGTGAAGTGACCCAATTCGGGGTCCAACGGAACGATCTAATCGATGGCTCCCTACAAGTCTAGCTTGTCGTGTGTCTGTGTCATACGGCCCTATCACGAATGTAGTCACCTGTGCTAGGTCCACCATAGGGTGTATCAAGCCCTAGGGTGCCAACCACCGACACGAATCAAGGATGCATAGATAATCCTACTGATGCCCAATGCCTGCTTTTTCAACTCCGGACTAAGTGCACACCCTAGTCCGCCTGAACCTACAATGGCGCACCAACTCAGCCATCGCTCTGGTCGCTCACAATCAGCCCAGCAATCGTGCCCCGCCCGGCCTAGTCCCAGGGTACCGTGATACATCTAGTGGGTTACTGCTGAAAAGGACCGCGTAACTAGGGTTTCGTTCAGTAGGTTAAGTTGTCATTTAAAATCGAGACTTAACCCCATCTACGTGTCCTGTCAAATTGACTAAGTGTGTCGTTCTAGTTCAAGACTTAGCCCTACGAATCATGTGTCAGGTTGGTTAAGTGTGTTCAAGCGGTTCATGACTTAACCCTATAAAATCAACGTGTCAAATTGGTTAAGTATATTCAAGTGGTCCATGACTTAACCCTATCCAGTGGCATTAATTTACTTAATGCACCCCTAACCTCTCACAGTAGACTTGGTTATGGTTACTAGATGTGCCGGGCGGGTCTGGGCAGTTTTACACCATAACCTAGTCTAACCTCGGGTTTCGAGTGCGATATGACCAACTACTCACATTGGGTCCTATTGTTTGCAGTTGCTGGATTCGCTGAGCGGTTCTGGGCAGATTTATACTGCAAACTCAACCCAACCTCGAGTTGGCCACGTTCAAGTTATCTAAGTGTCATGTCCCATATTCATATTTTCAATTGTAATTTCATGTCAAGTTCATGTTCCTATCCAAGCTCAAGTTATAACAATATTCTTGTTTTCAAGTTCATACTAAATTCAGGTTTTCCTAAACTACCCAAATCGCATCCCCAACGCTCGTGAATTCGAATCAAGGCAATAGATGTAACTAGGGAATAACATAACAAGGATGGGTATAAAGTGGAAAAGGTGATTTCAAGGCAAGCATGGTGTAACTTGAGATATGATCATAACATCACTGGCATATGAAATAGGGTGATAAACATAGCAATAAATGACATAAGATGATAATCCTAAACTTGTGACTAGCAATAGTTTCAACATCACAACATCACAGGCATGTTAAAATAATGATAGGGTTTAGGTTATGACATGAATAGGCCCCTAAATCAAGTTCTTATCAGTATTCCACAGATCAAGGTTCAATATGAATGGTACTAGGTTCAAGGTGAATAGATCTAGGGTGAACAAGAGTAGATCTAAAATAATAGATCAAAAAGGAATAGTCATAGATCAAAGATATACAAGAGTAGGTCTCAAGTTGTTATCATGTTTATGTTCAACTTCAATTTACACATGTCCATATTAAGTTTAGAGTTTAGATCTAAGAGTAACTGGGGCTTACAGATCGTGGTTTTTGAGAACAAAGAACAAAAATTGTCGTAGTATCATTGCAGAAGCTTTAATCTCTAGTTTGAATTGAGTTGCTTAGGTTGATGTTGATTAGCTTCTAGTTTTGATTCCAGCAGAGTAGCGACGCCATTTTTATTTTTATTTAGAACACAGGCAGAGTAGAAGCAGAATAGAATTGTGTGTAGAGAAGGCTAGGTTTGGGGCTGTTTAAATATGTTTAGGCAGATGAATCTGGACAGAAATCGTACTAGAAACATCAGAACGAACACTGGCCCAAAAATGGGCCCGGGGACCAGGTCGACACCCAGGTCGACTGTCCAGTCGACCTGGTCTGGGGGGTCGACTGCCCAGTCGACTCCCCTGTCGACCTGGGTCTGAGCGGGAAATTTCCCGCCCAGTCTGTTCTGCGTTTGAAATTCGAATTTTGAATTCGAATTCGAGCTGTTTTCGATTCTGAAAATTCCTGAAACTTCGGAGGGTCATATCTCCCTCATACGGACTCCGATTCTTGCAAACTCGGACTCGTTTCCAAGCAGAATTCTGAGACGAACGCAATGGCACAACCCGTTTCCCTTGATTCTTATTCTAAAATTTAATTCTGCCTAGATTTATGGTTATAACACGTTATCAAAATACGGGTTGTTACATTCTCCCCTCCTTAAAGGATTTCGTCCCCGAAATCTCTAAGTTAGGAAGAACGTATCCTACCATCCATCATCCATCTACTCAAAACATCATCCACAAGCAAACATTGTCCTTAAGAGTTTTCTAATGCCATATGAACATATGCAAAAAGTGTGTGTATATGTTCCTTATCTAATGCAAATGATCAGGACTGATTGATCTTTCTAATGCAAAATATGTTTAGTGCCATGAATCCAACATGTATGCAAATAATCCTAGTCACGTAAGCACTATATGTGTGCACAAACATTCATCCATATGCAACATTCATATGATAACACATTCAATTTCATCCATAAATCAGTATAAACACTCATGCATATGCAATATGAAAATGTGTCTGACCCGATCTAGTGCCTAATGTGTGTTATGCAACCACGAGCAATCACTTGCAACCACTTGCAACCATTCGCAAACATCAAGCATAATATGTTTCAAATACATGTTTACATTCATAGGATTCTACCTAAGGTTCTCACGACAGGATCGAAAGGGTATAAGAGATAAAACAGAGTATCTAGGAAAAAGAAGTTAAAGATGTACCCGTAGAAGGTCCTTCTTGCGGGGCTTGCCCTTGCTTTTTAGGGCAGTTCTTGCTGACGTGTCCAGTTTCAACGCATTGAAAACATGCTCCTATCTTCGTCTTCTTCTTCCTACAGTCCTGGACTATATGCCCGTCAATACCACAGAAGTTGCATTTTCTTTTCTCACGTGACTTGTCATTCTTGTTGTTGCTGTTCTTTCCTCCTTTCTCGGAGTCTACCTTCTTGTCTTGAGACTCATTCGCCTTGACCTTCTTAATTCCATTCTCGTCTTCTTCATGAAGTAGGGCCATATTCACCAAGCTTTCAAAGGTCGCCCCCATGGGTACATGAGTCATGGCCATAGTGTGGAGTGGCTCGCTCAATCCTCGAGCAAAGCGTAGAGCCTCCTTCTCAGCCGTGTTGACTAAGTCCAAACCAAACCGAGCAAGCTGATTAAACTTATTCACGTATTCCCTAACTGACATGTCCCCTTGCTTGAGTCCCAGGAACCTCTCCATCTGAAGACACGCTTCTACGGATGATAAAAACATAAGCCCAAACCTCTCTCTAAAGTCTTCCCAAGTCTCAATTGGCCTGGTAGCGTTGGTGACTTCCCACCAAAATGCAGCTTCCTCTTTTAACAACCATGCTGCCAACAGAACTTTCCAATGATCCTACATATTGAAAATAATAAACAAGTCTTCAGTCTCTTTTAGCCAGTTTCGCGCCCCAACGAAGGTTTCAGTTCCAACGAAGTTCTTGCCGCCCATTCCTATAAAGTCCTTGCATATTTTGGCGAAGGCGGTACCCGGAGGAGGAGGAGAAACCGTGGCCACCGGGGGAGGAGGAGGAGGGATATTTGCCGGGCCCGCGTCGTTGGCCCTAGCTTCCAAGTATCTTCAGAACAAGCCAGGTATGGGTACTCCCTCAGGATGGTTAAGATCGGACATGCTGAAAAGCGAAAAGGAAAAAGATTCAAAAGAGGAAACAAAGGAAAGTGTTAATGGCTTTTGGGGAATAGCCTTTTCTTAAAACTAAAACTTTTCTTGAAAAATGCTTCATTATAAACGGCTTTGAAAAAAGTTTCAGAAGGTTTTTAAAACTTTTGCCCAGTCTGGTAACCTTCTGCTCTGATACGAAATGTAATACCCCACCTCCGCTAGGGTCACTCACAAAGGGAATGCCCTAGTTTTGGAGGGGTATTATCTAGTAAACAGGCACAGAGATAACACAAGACAGAACATAGATAAAATAGAGTATATAAAGCAACGGATATAAACTTTAAAACCAAATCTCATTACTGAAAAATAGAGTCAAAACCTCTTACATCAAAATGCCAAGTCATTATTTCATTACATCAAGTTCTAAAGAAGCAAAGTACTTAAAACAACATAAGTAAGATATTATTCCCCAAAAAGTGCGTGAGTGCAGCCATAGCATAGCTCAAGACCAAACCGTACATGAGCTGTCAGAAAGCAAGCAAAGTCCAAGCTAAGAGCTAGAGTTTCCTCCCTGAGAACCTGGGGGGCGAAACGAAAGACAAAAAGGCGAAAGAAAACGGGTCAGTCAAAAAGACTGGTAAGCCCTAGTGACTATCAGCATAGAAACTAGTAAAGTTAACAAGACATGAATAAACTGGAATTAAACATAGGAATGATGATAAGTCTGACATGATAACTAAGCTAACAAGATAACTCAAGTCTAACATTGCATATTCAAGGTTCGTCATACCAACTATACTGGTATACTAATCCCGTGTCAACTATAAATCAAGAAATAATCCCTTGCCTCAACGTCGTGAAGCGACCCAATTCGGGGTCCAACGAAACGATCTAATCGATCGGCTCCCTACAAGTCTAGCTTGTTGTGTGTCTGTGTCATACGGCCCTATCACGAATGTAGTCACCTGTGCTAGGTCCACCATAGGGTGTATCAAGCCCTAGGGTGGCAACCACCGACACGAATCAAGAATGCACAGATAATCCTACTGATGCCCAATGCCTGCTTTTTCAACTCCGGACTATGTGCACGACCCTAGTCCGCCTGAACCTACAATGGCGCACCAACTCAGCCGTCGTTCTGGTCGCTTACAATCAGCCCAGCAATCGTGCCCCATACTGCATAGTCCCAGGGTACCGTGATACATCTAGTGGGTTACTGCTGAAAAGGACTGCGTAACTAGGGTTTCGTTCAGCAGGTTAAGTTGTCATTTAAAATCGAGACTTAACCCCATCTACGTGTCATGTAAAATTGACTAAGTGTGTCGTTCTAGTTCAAGACTTAGCCCTACGAATCATGTGTCAGGTTGGTTAAGTGTGTTCAAGGGGTTCATGACTTAACCCTATCAAATCAACGTGTCAAATTGGTTAAGTATATTCAAGTGGTCCATGACTTAACCCTATCCAGTGGCATTAATTTACTTAATGCACCCCTAACCTTTCACAATAGACTTGGTTATGGTTACTGGATGTGCCGGGCGGGTCCGGGCAGTTTTAAACCATAACCTAGTCTAACCTCGAGTTTCGAGTGCGATATGACCAACTACTCACATTGGGTCCTATTGTTTGCAGTTACTGGATTCGCCGGGCGGTTCCGGGCAGATTTATACTGCAAACTCAACCCAACCTCGAGTTGGCCACGTTCAAGTTAACTAAGTGTCATGTCCCAAATTCATATTTTCAAGTATAATTTCATGTCAAGTTCATGTTCCTATCCAAGCTCAAGTTATAACGATATTAATGTTTTCAAGTTCATACTAAATTCAGGTTTTCCTAAACTACCCAAATCGCATCCCCAACGCTCGTGAATTCGAATCAAGGCAATAGATGTAACTAGGGAATAACATAACAAGGATGGGTATAAAGTGGCAAAGGTGATTTCAAGGCAAGCATGGTGTAACTTGAGATATGATCATAACATCACTGGCATATGAAATAGGGTGATAAACATAGCAATAAATGACATAAGATGATAATCCTAAACTTGTGACTAGCAATAGTTTCAACATCACAACATCACAGGCATGTTAAAATAATGATAGGGTTTAGGTTATGACATGAACAAGCCCCTAAATCAAGTTCTTATCAGTATTCCACAAGTCAAGGTTCAATATGAATGGTACTAGGTTCAAGGTGAATAGATCTAGGGTGAACAAGAGTAGATCTAAAATAATAGATCAAAAAGGAATAGTCATAGATCAAAGATATACAAGAGTAGGTCTCAAGTTGTTATCATGTTTATGTTCAACTTCAATTTACACATGTCCATATTAAGTTTAGAGTTTAGATCTAAGAGTAATTGGGGCTTACAGATCGTGGTTTTTGAGAACTAAGAATAGAAATTGTCGTAGGATCATTGCAAAAGATTTAATCTCTAGTTTGAATTGAGTTGCTTAGGTTGATGCTGATTAGCTTCTAGTTTTGATTCCAGCAGAGTAGCGACGCCATTTTTATTTTTATTTAGAACAGAGGCAGAGTAGAAGCAGAATAGAATTGTGTGTAGAGAAGGCTAGATTTAGGGCTGTTTAAATAGGTTTAGGCAGATGAATCTGGACAGAAATCGGACTAGAAACATCAGAACGAACACTGGCCCAAAAATGGGCTCGGGGACCAGGTCGACACCCAGGTCGACTGCCCAGTCGACCTAGTCTGGGGGTCGACTGCCCAGTCGACTCCCCAGTCGACCTGGGTCTGGGCGGGAAATTTCCCACCCAGTCTGTTCTGCGTTTGAAATTCGAATTTTGAATTCGAATTCGAGCTGTTTTTTATTCTGAAAATTCCTGAAACTTCGGAGGGTCATATCTCCCTTATACGGACTCCGATTCTTACAAACTCGGACTCATTTCCAAGCAGAATTACGAGACAAACGCAATGGCGCAACCCGTTTCCCTTGGTTCTTATTCTAAAATTTAATTCTGCCTAGATTTATGGTTATAACACGTTATCAAAATACGGGTTGTCACAGTTTTAGTTTTGCCAGATGGAACTAAGCCACTCACAGTGCATACCGGTGCTTGCGGGATAGGGCTTGGAGTAGTTTCGATGCAAGAGGAAAAAGGTGATATGTTAAAGGCGGCACGTACGAGTATCGCTTATCATCCACCGACGGATGGACAGATAGAAAGGGGTGAATAGAATCCTTGAAGATCTTTTGAGGTCATGTATCCTAGATTTTGGAGGGACATGAGAGGAGGCAACGAGCTGAGTGATGTTCATGACATGTTTCACGTATCGCATTTGCGGAAGTGTTACAAGATACCGCGGAAGTAGTGGAGCCGAGCATGCTTGGAGAAGTGGAAGTAGAGTGAAATGCCATGGTTAGCCGAGCTCCTACACGCATTCTCGGATCGGCGGTCAAAATGCTACGCAACAAAGAGGTCAAGTTGGTCAAAGTGCAATAGGGAGATGATCAAGGAGACGTGAATTGGGAGACGGAAAACAAGATGCGTACGCTGTACCCTTTCCTTTTTGATGGTATGTTTTTAACTTCTCCTTCTTTCTACCGCTTTGTTGATACTCGTCCAATCATTTAGTATGTCTTTGCGGTGATATCTTCGATCTTTAGTTAGGAAACACCCTATGATTGTAAACATGTGTTTGAGATATGTTATGGTTGGTGGATAAAAATGGATGCAAGTGGTTGCTAGTGGTTGCCCGTGGATGCAGCTACACACACATTAGGCACTAAATCGGCTCAATCACTTTCATACTGCATATGAATGTGTGTTCATATTTAAATTAGTTGATGTATAATGGTTGTGTACTCATATGGATGCTGCATTTAGATGAATGATTGTGCACACATGTGCAAATAATATGTATCGTTAGGATTCTTTCGCATACATAATGGACACATGGCACTATCATAATTTGCATTAAGGAGGTCAACTAAATCAGTAGACCGCCTGATTTTGCATTAGATAAGGAACATATACGCACACTTTTTGCATATGTTCATACGGCATTATAAATCTTGTAAGGACAACGGATGCCTATGTTTGATGGTTGGGTAGATGGATGATTGGATGTTAGGATATACATTCTCCTTAACTTGGAGATTTCAGGGGCGAAATCCTTTAAGGAGGGGAGAATGTAACACCCTATAATTTTAAATATTAAAATTAACAAATTTAAGAACACTTAATTTTTAAGAGAAGAATTAAGGGAAATGCGTTAAGCCATTGCGTTCGTCTCGGAATTCTGCTTGGAACAGATTCCAAGTTTTCGTAAACCGGACTTCGTATGAGGAAGTTATGGCCCTCAGAAGTTTCAGGAAGTTATATAAAATAAAACAGCTAAGATTTAAAAATTCGAAATTAAAAAAGAGAAGCGGGCTGGGCGGGATTTTTCCCGCCCCAGGCCAGGTCGACCAGGGGGTCAACCTCCCCTATACCGGTCGACTAGGGGGTTGACCTGAGGGTCGACCTACCCCCTCAGACAGATCTGAAATGTGACAATTTCTGACTAGTGGCTGAGTCACTAGGGCTTAGGTGGCAGTTTCTGGATGGTTCCAATTGGGCCGAATGCTTCTGATTGCCCCTATCTTAATCTAACAGCGTATATTAATCTAAAACTCTATATAAGCATGCATAGACTCAATCTCTAAACCTAAACTAAATTAGTCTCATGGCCTTCATACTGCTGTTGGGATAGTTCTACTTCCTCTTAAGGCTTAGGAATTGCATGTCAAAATTCCTATACAAACGACGAACGAATTATTCTCTTTTCTAATCCATCTTTATGAGTACAATTTCTTTCACAAAATAATTAATAAATTAATTATGATGAGTTATAACTTGGAATAAGAGAATATGTCTGTTGAATCACGTGACGTTACTTGATTTTGTTATCGTCCGTTTGTGAACATATGAAAGTTTTGGTAACTTATGTTAGTAGATCTATTTCATATGTCCAATCACATATGTTTAACTTGATTCATTTTATGTCATCAGTTTATATTCAAGTCTGTATGCGAATTATACACAAGTTTATATGTGAATTAAGTATATATATACATGCGAGTTTATGTGTAAAACGTGTGATATTAGTTTACATGTTTAAATTCATGATGTTGGTTCATATGTCTAAACACATATGCTAGATATGATTCATTTTGTGACATTAATTTACATGTCTAAATCATATGCAAGTGTAAATGTAAATCTTAATTTACATGTCTAAATTATATATGCAAGTTTAAATATATAAGTTTGGATGTGAATCATATGCTAGTTTATATGTAAGAATGTATGCGAATCATATGTAAGTCTTAGTTTACATGTCTAAATTGCATATGCAAGTTTAATACAAGTTTGTATGTAGATCATACGCAAGTTTATGTGAAAACCATGTTCATATAAGCGAGTTTGCCTTTATGTGTACAGATCTATGCAAGTCAAATCTTATATAATTTGATCCATGCCAGTTTGTAGTTTATGCAAATTATGCCTATTGCCTATGCAAATTATTGATTATGCAAATTTATGATTATATAAATTATAATCATGCAAGTTTTGATCCATGCTAGCCTATTCTTATTTGCAAGTTAGATCTACATTATGTGTTTTGCAAGTTGTGATGTTTCTTTTCTTTTTATGAGTTAGACTATTTGCAGGTCTAACATATTTCATATTAAACGTATGAACGATGTGGGGGAGATGGGAAAATATTAAATATTAATATTTTGAATTATCATAAAATGGCTTTAAAGCATATAATTAATTTGAGACATTAATTGGCATGCATAGAAATTATGGACATAATTTAGGTGACAATTATGGACATGGATAAAAATTGGAAGTTATTGGCAATTTGAAATAGGGGTATTAATTCAATTTGGGGTTGAATAATAATGTTTAATAATAAATGCCTAAGACACAAGGTTAGACTCGTTTGTGGTGTAAGACTTCCCGGACCCGCCCGACAAATCCAGCAACCACAAATTGTAGTCTAACGTGAGAGGTCAAAGGCATAAATTAAATGTGTAATAAACGCCTTAGACACAAGGTTTGACTCGTTTGTGGTGTAAGACTGCCCAGACCCGCCCGACACATCCAGCAACCGCAAACGGCAGTTTTATGTGAGAGGTCGTAGGCATAATTAAAAGATGCTTAGACACGAGGTTAAGTCTAGCTTGTGGTGGAAGTCTGCCCGGAACCGCCTGGCGTATCCAGCGGCCACAAGCAATCAAATTAATGTGAGAGATCTGAGCATTAACAATTAATTAATGCTAATCAAAGACGAACATGAATGAAATAGAAGTTTGGTTGAGTGAGTAATTTTTTGAGTACCAATCTGATGTTGATTTCGGTCTTTGGGGTTGATACTTAGGGAGTTATTCTCTTACCCAATGTATCTGTGAACTAAGATGTACTTAATCATAAATTAAGTAAAACATGATAATTGGATAGGGTTAAGACCAGCTTAACCAATAATCTAATAAGTGGATAAGGTTAAACCAACTTAACAAATAATATAGAAGTGGATAGGGTTAAGACCAACTTAACCAATAATATAGAAGTGGATAGGGTTAAGACTAACTTAACCAATAATATATAAGTGGATAGGGTTAAGACCAGCTTAACCAATAATATATATTGATCTGATAAGCGGATAGGGTTAAGACAAGCTTAACCAATAACACATGTTGATTTGATAAGTGGGTAACAAGGGTGACATGTGGGATATAATTATAAACACTTAATCAAGTTGAGACATGTAAGAAGACATGAATAAGAGGGGGTTAAGTGGGAAATCCGAGTGGGGTACAAGCATAGGTGGAAAACTTATGTCAAGTGTAGGGACCCTTTTCGACAAGTAACCCATTTAGTATCTAAGTTACTCGATCTAGATCGAGGACGGGACAGGCTTAATGGGTTTGATTGTAAGAGGTCAAAACCGGTTAGCGATGACAACGCAAGTCCAACGGGGTCATGTGCGTGCATGGGCCCGGGCTGGTAGGTAAGACGTTGTTGCATTGTGTAGGTATAAGACGTGCATCTTTAGTGGTTTCGGGTTGCCACTTTGGGAGTGATGCACCCCACGGTGGGACCAGCATGGGTATCTATGAGTTAGGGAGTCGATCGAATGGGGAAGGTAGTGGGTACGACTAGCGGAGATAGGAGCAGGCGGCACCTAAGAAGACAGCTTGGAGTACAACTACCATATTATGAATAAATGTTGGAATTTGAATGGGGAGGTTAGTGGGTACAACTAGTGGAGATAGGAGCAGGCGGCACCTATGAAGACAGCTAGGGGTACACGAAACTACCATTATTATTATTTTGTTCAGTATGCGGGATCAACTTTTAGGGTGACTATTATTGGTGAAGTATAGTAATTATCCTATAGTGTTGGAGACGCAATTAACGTTATCTTATTCCTCTTGTTTGTTTTATCTTTTCCATTTGTTTCACAGTCATTCCTTGTTTTACCAGTTTATGCCTTATCCTACGTACTTTAATAATTATATTGTTAAAGTTATTGTACTCACCATACTTTATGTCTAACTCCCTTGTTTTCTCCTCTTTTCTTCCTCCTCTCCCCCCTCCCCCCCAGGTTCTTAGGGTAAGACTAGTGATAGTGGAGCTTGATTTGGATATCTTTCTGTCTCTTTTGAAAGTGCTTGGATTACTGAACGTAAAGTTCAACTTATCTCTTTTATGGCTACTTATGTTGGGGTTATGATTTTTACTTTATGTATTCAGAAAACAATTTGTCAAGATGGATATTAAGTGTACTTGGTTTTACTATTGGTTTATGATGTTCTTGTAATCAAACTATTTCTCCGCTGCAATAAAAGTTGTTTTAAAATTTTCATGTACCAATATATGTATTTGTCTTGTTATATTCTGTTCTATACACCAATAATACTCCATGAAAGTTAATGCATTCCCCTTGAGAGTGACATTAATGGACGTGGGGGTGTTATAATACATATACTTATTTTATTTCAAATATAGGTATCTATTATATATTGTTCGTTCCGTTGTGAGATTTGTCTTTACCCTGATGTTGTATGTTCTTCTTCTTCTTCTATTCTAAGTTTCTATCTTATCTATTCTCACCTTCTGTTTTCTTTCTATTAGTTTTATGGTTTCCACTGTAATTTGTGTTGGACTTGTGTTACTTGGTCAACCCAAATTAGACCAGATTTTTGGGACACTACAATTGGTATCAGAGCTTAAGGTTAAGTTATTACATTGGCTCTGTGGCTGACTCAGTAGAGATGGGGTTAGTAATACCCTAGATTGAGTTTGAGTGTATATATACGAGTGAACATATTTGTTATTTGATATAAAGTAGTTTTATATTGTGAAGATTTATTGGTTGAGTTGTTTATGGGTTCTGATCGATTAGTTTAATCCACTATATCGGCAGGAGTTTCTAAATACTTGAGTACGATGGGTCGACACAACATGTTTTGAAAAGAGGGTAAATGAAAATAAGTTTACCCAAAGTATATTTTAATATAGGGAAGATATATATATTGGAATTATAACATATTAGATATATTGGTTGTTATTATAATCGAATAAGATTATAAATTAAATGGTTATGTAAATAACCAATCAAAATTCGTATAAATGAAATACGTGAAATCAGATGAACTAAATCTGAATTTAAAATCAGAATTTAAATTAAAACCCTGGAAGGTTATAAAAGTGTTTGTAAATGAATCTGGGTTTTATATATGTGAATTTTAAAATCCTCGGATATTTTAAATTATTTTACAAGAATTATGAATGGAATTTTCAATTGATTTCATATAGAAATGTTTAGAAATGGTTTTGAAAAGTGATATAGTATTGAACTCACTTCGGTCGCTGGAAAATAAATTCCGATGTTGATCCAGACATCATCGGTGTTCATTTTCGAGTTTGTAAGTGACGGAATAGTACCAAAGATTTTGCTTTTGAATCCTGCAAAGGAAAGTATGGTTTTTGAGAAAAGCAAAGCTGTTTAAAACTCCCAGGAAAAGATTGTTTGAATTAAAATAAAATTAAGTAGAAATTGGCAAAAATAAATTGGAATTGGAATTGAAATTGAATGGGATTAGAATGATATCGAGACAAATTGGATTTATGAGATTTGAATTTGAAATGTCATTAGATAATGGAGTTAAGAACTTGAAATTGAGAATGGAACTTTGATTTCAAATTGAATTCGACTTAGGTATAAGCGAGTAGTTGGATCTGAAGATAAAAACTGATTGGAGTTTGATTGGTATAACATTGGTATATGTTTAATTGGTAACAGATGCAAAAGATATAATGATATGCCCGACAAAAAGGTACAAGTTTATATTTGATATAAGCATGAGATTTATGAGCCGAATTGGAAAGCCGCTTGGCTATTTGATTTTCTTTTGGGTTGGAGAAGGCCCAGAGAGGCGAGTTGTAGTTGTACCAATTGACCAGTACAAAGGAGGTGTTGGCGAAATTTTTTGAAAATTTCGGGTATTAGAAAATTTTTAGGATTTTTGAAAATTTTCGTTGATAAGAATTAATTAATATTTTAATTGAAATAAATTTGTTCAGTGAAACTGGAGTTAAGAAGTAAACGAATAATATTTAACTCAGTCAATAGGGTTTGTTTCTACATTAGCAATTTCGAGGACGAAATTATTTTAAAGGGGGAAGAAAGTAACGACCCGTATTTTTCATGGTAGAATAATTAATTTATTTAATTATTTAAATAGTAATATTAAGATTTAAATAACTATTTAATTAAATAATAGTGAATATTTAATTAATATAATAATTAAATAAAATATTAAATTCTGAAATAGTCAAAAATAGTGGAATTGACAATATAGCGTGAACTGGATTATTTAAAATATGTAATTCAGTTTAGAATTTAATTATATTAGCGTATATATTTGAATAACGACAGTTTCAATGTGTATATTATATTATAATTATAATCGAGCCCGTTACGTCGTGGCAGTTCACAATTTGGCGATTTGAACTTCAACTGAATATACAGGGTCCGTTTTAAATCGGATTTCTATGAAACAAGAAACGATAGGAGCTATCTTTCTAGTGGAAGAAAAAAATCGAGATTTCGTCGTGTAGATTTAGATTTATATCCAAATCAAATTATCTGAAAAACAATGCCATAACCATTTGAAAACCATAACGATTTATTTAATTTTATAAAAGGATTTCTATTTTTAATTAAATATCAATTTGACCCAGATTTGAAATATCAAGTTATAACTCCATATGTATTTATTATGGAGCTATACGATATCATATGTGGATATATATGATAATATATATTTATTCATATTTAATTTAATCATTTTTAAATAAATTTATATATTTAAATGGGTTATTTAGAGCTTTAAAAATAGTCAGTATTGCAAACGACCTCCGTTTTCGATGAAACTAATTTTGTTGGATCTGTAATATTAAATTATTGTTAGACTTCAAGTTTCATGATTTTTATGGTCAGTGTATGGCCGTACGGATTTTTAATGTGAAAAACAATCGATATTTTGATGGTTAAAAATAGGCTGTGTGAGCAAATGGAATCGGAATTCGACAAAACCAGTTTCGTTGGGTCCGTAATGTCGAACTATAGCTGCTTGCCCAGTTTCCTGATTTTTGGGTGTTGTATGTGGTCGTATGAATTTTTAAACAACAAATGCAAGTAACTATTGAATAAAAACGAATATAAAAATCAAATAAAATATTTTATAATTTCCTATAAATACTCTAACACATCCCTAACCCTAAATTGTTTTCCCACAGTCAACTGAGAAAGCGCCGCCACATTCTCCTCTAAAAACATGCAGAACAATATGGGAAAAAAATCCAAAACAAATTTAAACAAAGTTCATAAATAAAAATATATGTATGTATGGATTCAGCAGCTGAAGAGCTTCTTTTCTATGTATATATTGGTGGACTCGATGCAAGGTTTTCCGGCGACCTGTTGATGGCAGTAGATTAAGGTTCGACTTCTTGGAAACTGTAGTCTTTTATTCGCGAAATCAACGTCATTTTCGAGTTACTGGGATGAAGTAACACTTATGTGCCAACTATTGGGGTGTGCAGTGTAAGTCCTTGTCGCAAGTTCCCAGGGGGATCGAAGTCGCGCTCTACATTCCTAGTTTCGAACTGGGTAAAATTGGGGTGAAGTTTAAAAGAGTTTGATGAGGAGGATTTCCATGGTTTTAGTTTGGATGTCAGTGAAGAAAAGAAGAGCTGCGTGGTGGAGGAAAAGCCGTAATGGCCATTGGACGGAGGAGTCGCTCTATTATCTCGTTCAGGGAAGAAAGGTTTAAGGGGCGGGCCAGTATGGAAATGGGTCGGGTTGTCATAAGGGTGAGAGTCCAACAATTAAATATATATGTTTTAATTAAATTCAATATGGTGTAATAACTTGTAAATTATATAACTTGAGCATGCTTTATCAGAATTTCAAACCGTCGGATCCGTTGGGATCGTAAGGATGGCGGCTATGCAATGGAACTGACTTGGAGTGAATTGGATCTCGGTTGAATTTATGGTGAAATAAATTGTTTGATCTGAATCAAACAACAGTTTATCATTATTTAACGATGAACTGCCAAAGTTAGTAAAACTCACCAACTCTATCAGTGCATATTTTTATAACATATTTTTTTGAATTGTTAGATGATGATTGATTGCTGTGTGTTGACTGTTTGGTTGAAGTGCTAATTGATTGGTTGAAAATATCGATATAGTTATATATATCGTTAATCAAAAATTGATTCTGTTTATCAGAATATTTCATACTGAATGAAATTGATGTGAATTATATTGTGTAATCTGTGATGCAGGGAAACAGGTTGGAGGAATCCAACTAGATTCCTCAAGATTTTATTTTACTGTTTTCATATATTGTATTATATGATGTGATATATAATCTATGTTGATTACGTGTGGTGAATGATATCGATCATTATTATTTGGGTATTTTAAATACCATAAGAAATACTGAAATGTAAAAAAGGGGATTTTCAAAGTGTATTTTGAAAATGTATTATTTATATAAAATCAATGGATTTTATATATAAAAGGAAAGGAATTTTAAAAATGAAAATAATAAAATCAAAGATAGAATTGAAAAGGGAAATATTTGTAAAACAAATATAAAGGGGATATATTTGTAAAACAAATTGAAAAGGATATATTTATAAAAAAATATTTACAAATAAAATAGAAAGAGAATTATTTGTAAAAAAATTACAAATAAAATAAAAACGGAAATATTTGTAAAACATTTACAAATAGAATTGGAAAAGAATTATTTATTTAGAAAATAAATAAAGATATAAAAGGAAATATTTGTTAAACAAATAGGAAAGGAAATATTCGTAAAACATTTACAAATAGAATTGTAAAGAAATTGAAAAGGAAATATTTATTTAGAAAATAAATAAAGTTATAAATATTGGAAAATGAGAAGAATGTCATATAAGGAAACATTTTGCAAATGAATAGAATTTTACATCAGGAAAGTTTAGACCCGTGCTTCGCACACGAATATAATACGATATGGATTTAAAGCAAGGATTTTAAATATAATCTTTTTTGACTGATAGATGGAGAAGATTAATTTATAAATGATATTTTATCAATTAAATAAAATATTTATCATTGGATAAATGGAATATATAAGTCTGTACTTATATAGAGAAACAAGAGTCGATTTCAACATTGATATTTGAAATTGAATATGGACGTGGAGTTAATCGAATCTTACTTATTCGAAAACGAGTTAGTCAAAATGAGTTAATCAAAAGGAGTTAATCAAAATGTGTTAATCAAAATGAGTTAAAGGAGTTAACCGAAATATAGTTAATCGATTAGAAGTAGAGTAAATCAAAAGGAGTTAATCAAAATGAGTTAACCGAAATGTGTTGATCAAAACGAATTAGAGGAGTTAATCGAAATATAGTTAATCGATTAGAATTAGGATTAATCGAATAGAGTTAATCGATTAGAGTTTAATCGAATTAGAGTTATTCAGAGAGAGAATTAATCGTATATTATTTATTCGAGAGTAAATCGAATATTAGTAAATCGAAAGGAGTTATCAAATATTAGTTATTCGAAAGGAGTTATCGAATATAGTTTATTCGAATAGAGAGAAAGTAGTTATCGAATATAGTTTATTCGAATTGAGAGAAAGGAGTTATCGAATATAGTTTATTCGAATAAAGAGAAAAGGAGTTAATCGAATATTAGTTATTCGAAAGGAGTTATCGAATATAGTTTATTCGAAAGGAGTTAATCGAATATAGTTTATTCGAAAGGAGTTAATTGGTAGGAGTTAATGGATTAGAGTTAATCCAATGGAGTTAATCGATTAGGGTTAATCAAATAGAGTTAATCCAATAGAGTTAATCAAATAGAGTTAACAGAATAAAGTTAATCAAATAGAGCTATCTGATAAGAGTAAATCGATTAGAGTTAATCAAACAGTGTTAATTGAATAGAGTTAATCGAATATGGCTATTCGAAGGGAGATTATCGAATATAGTTTATTCAAAGGAAAGAGCTATCAAATAGAGATTTATTTGAAAGAGAGTTACGTAAGGAAGTTTGTTAAAGGTTTAAAAGGCGAACCGTGTCTGTTTCAAAGTTAGAAATGTTGTTCAATTAAGGTTTGAGAGGAAGGTATACCCCTAATTGATTAGCTTCATTTTTAACTTAGGGATGGTTAAGTTTCGGTAGTGAAGGTTGGTTAAGGAGATTTAGGTAATGTTTTGAGTTGGCGTAGCGATGTTTTATTTAAACATCTATTTAAATCCAATGAATGAGTTTTGAAAACATTTTCCAAATATAATCGGAGATATTTTCTAATCATAAAAAATGAAATGTTTGATGATAAAGAATACTGGAATGACAGTGATACGTGAAAAAGAGATGGAAATGTTTTCCAGTGATTAATAGCGTATATTTTCTAAATTTAGAAAATAAGGAATGTTGAAAATATGGAAGCAGGAAATAAACTAATGAACTAAAGAGATAAACGTTCAATGATGATTGATCGATATAATTTCCATCTAGAAATAATATTTTTGTTTGCACACGTGTTTTTCTTTGATAGTAAACTCACCGATTATCGAAGTTTTTGACCATTTTTCCGTCGGAAATACGGAGAGACCGGGATCAGATTCATGACCGGAAAACCACTTTGTATGGGCGTTAGCGTTCCGAATCAAATATGATGAAGATAATTGAAGACGGAGTTATGCAAGGGCTGTCCTCTTTACAGAATAGTGCCTTTTGTTTGTCCAATCCCAGGACGACCTGTATGGAAGAATGTCTGACGTAGTATATTTAATAGATCGCGTAAGTTAATCTCTTCAAACGTATATATGTTTGGTGGTGGAGGAATTCGTTTCTCTTAGCTGTATACCTGTTGTATTTTTGGGGAAATCAATTTATGATTTGCTGGGTATGACGATGTAACATTCAAAGTGAATAGATGAGTGATCTGTCAGAGATAAGCGTGGCCTCTAGCCTCACAACTGGGAAAGGGAGAAAATCGGGCAGACAGCATTGCTAAGTGGTTGGCTTTATGATTTTGTAAACTTTATGATTTACTTCAAATTTATTCAAGATGATTTCAAATTTTTAAATTTCTTGAAATATAAAATATAATTATCTACTATAATTATAAAATATAAGTATCAACTGTAATTATCAACTATAATTATTAGATATAATTATTTAAAATTAATTATTGAATACTAGATATCATTTCATAAGTATTAAATTTTAATATCAATTATTAAATAATTATTATAACAAACTGATATTTTCATTATTTAGGGGAATAATGATAAAAGGACAAGTTAAAATTTTGGGATTTAGCGTAAAATACACTGTCATACTTACTGAAATTTGTGATGAAAGCAGATGACTTAATTAAGATTTAGTAATTACATTGGTTATGAGCAAAGATTATTTTACTAATTCTAAATAAGCAATGAGTAAAAGTTATTTATTATAGAACGTAAATTATTATTTATTATTACTCATAAATCATTACTTAGAATAAATTAATTATTAATTTTTGAACATGTTAATAATTACTAAAAAATAACACTAAAGTATATGTTAGAAAATTAATATAAACATGTCTTGCAAATATGTTGGAATTCTGTAGCAAAATAGCTTCAATAAATATTCGTCGGTATTCTGCCTGGATTTGCAGCGGAAAATAGCGGTAGAAATTTTCTGTCCGTAATTTGACACAATTTATGACAGCTTAATGGGAGTTGACAGAAGACAACGGTAATAAATAAAAGAAAAAAATTTGAAAAAACAAAAAACTATCCCTCCCAGATCACACGTAAATCCGTCGAGATTAGCGATGGAAATCTCCACTTCTAAATATTTGACGCTAAATCAGTGTTTTCTTGTAGTGATGGTGTCAATTTGTGTGAACAATTATAATAACAACCACAACAGTCATCATCCATCAAACAACAGTTAAAATGTAAGTGTTGTAACTATTAATGCTTATACATACATAAACATACAAATTAAAACTATAATAAAGATCCATCATCCACGAAGCAACCATAGCAACCATAAGCAATCAATATATAACTAGTTAATAATTATAATAACTTTTCAAGTTAAAAAGGGTTCTCACCTTGATTTTTGATTGTTCCAATAACGATCTCTTTTAAATTAAATTAAATGTGGATTTAATTTAACTCAAAATTCCAATTAGTTCCAGTCTCGTCCAAATCAGTTTGTCCATGTAGTATTCTTCTCGATGATTCCAACAAATCTAGTTTTTTCAGATTCTTAGTTCACACGAGCGAGATATACAATTTTAAATATTAAATAATTTAATTGCATCATTAACTAATATAATTATTTAATTAACCTTTTCAATCCTTCTCCCCTAACTCATGTATACTGCTCATCACCATTCGACGTCCGCCGCCACCACCTGGGTACACCAGAGCGTCACCGCACCACACCACCGTGACCCCCTTCCACTGCGCACCTTCACTGGCCGTCCCTGACCTCCTGGTGCCGCCAACAACGAGACAAATCCCTACGAACCAAAACCAGTTCGACCGCCGCCTTGAGCCACCGCACCCCGCCAAATTTGACTGATAGCTAGTGTTATGATTCGAAATCCCCCGATCTCCGAAGAGATGGAAAACACAGATTATTTGAGAACATGACAAATCAAAACACAAATAGGAGAACATTTCATTGTTATTACAACAATTTACATTAGAGTATAGGATGTCAAAATACAAATAAATGATATACAACGGAAAATAATATTAAGGATTTAAATTACATAGCAGCGGAAATAAAACATAAGTATAATGTGCAGCAGAAAAACATCAACTACCACAAACTGAAAGAAATACACGGATACAAAGCTTTCCGAATATAGCTCCAACCGTAATCCAGGATCCTATGAAAAAAAATATGCGGACCAAAACTACTAGCTGCCCGTGTGGAAAATATGGGCACTTATAGTTTAGGCGGAAATAATAAACTCCGAGTCAGTCATGCGACTGGTGTGACAACTAAAACAATTATTAACTTTCTTTTAAAGTTGGGTAAATCAAGGAGCCACGCTGTATAACACGGAACGGGTTTTCTCCCAAGAATACCATAAAACAACTACGCCATGCTAAAAAGAAAATTGAAGGTATTATAAGACTCAGGTCCCATCACATAATGCAACGCAAGCCGGAGGATAGAGTTTTACCTTATAATAGCCAAACATGCTTGATATGTAAAATTTATCTTTTTTTATTATAAGTGAAGAAATCAACTTCAAACATAAATGTATCAATCATAGACGGCATAGGTACGATATATTATGTCGCCATATAGGTTTACAACTAAAATCGTAAAATCACGTATTGGAAATTGGGTTTTCATCTATGAACCAAGGCAAGCGATCTTCCTTTCCAATTCAAGACACATTAACAATGCCTCAGGGTCACACCCTTGGGCAACACTAGGTTAGCAGTAGAGCCGGTCAGCCGTCGCTAATTAGTTATACCATAAACTGTTAGTTAGCCGATACTATCAAACCTACAACCTGGTCAGTACATCGACCATACGGGCCTTTTAGTCTTCTCTATATTCGAGGCGCCTTGCAATCCATCATCCAGCATCCACATAAGTAAAATGTCTTGGTTCCATACCATGACATCACCTCTAGCTAGAAACCAACGTATGTCCATTTCCCTTCGGTCCTCACCCCGTTTTTGGTTCATACCAAGGTGTGAAGCTCGCGAATTAACGCTATACAAAGTTGCGCTATATTAAAGTTGTGCTTTGATCATCATCCGCAAAACTCTTCTTTTCAACGAAAGCCTTGATCATTGCATCTCATCATGCCACATTGTCAATCCATACTATACTATTGGTTTTCACCAATATATAACCTCTAAGATCGTACGTCTCAAAGAACGGTGTTAAGGAAGAGAATAAATTCTCTACCACCAAACAGATATGTAATAACCTGGAAATCCGAGCCAATTTAAATTTTCTAATTTGGCAATTCCAGTGAATTTTGAATGTTTAAAATGAATTATTTTAAATAATAACGATGAGAAATTTATTTTGAATAGAATTCAAACGTATATATTATATAGATCGTCGTTAGAATATAAATATTTATTTTAAATTATAAAAGGAATTGAAAATGGCGCGGTAGTTCGATAATTCGATTTCAAACTTCAAATGAATGTATAGGAATCAAAATAAACCGGAATTTAGTGAAACCAAAAATAATAGAATCTATTTGAAAATATCTTTCCAACGAATCCGAAAAATCAAAATTTCATAGTGGGAATCAAAAGATATGTCCAGATGAATTTTCAGAATAGTAGCTATGGAATTCTGGCCCTTAAAAATGGAAATTTTGCAAACGACCTCGGATTTCGATGAAACCACTTTTGTTGGATCCGTGATGTCAAGTTATTGCTAGATTCCAATTTCCGTAATTTTTCGAATCAATATGTGAGCGTGGCAAAGGGAAACGCGTTTGACCAGTTTTAGTTGATTTTAATCGACCTGAAAATGGCCATTTTTCAAACGGTCTCAAAATTCAATGAAATTAATTTTGTTAGGACCGTATTGTCAATACAAAGCTAGAAAATATTTTTCTGGAATTTTACGAGTTAGTATGTGATCCCAGTAAATTGAAATCAACATATAACTCTATATATTGAATTTTGAATGCGCATTTCAATTTACTGGGATCACATACTAACTCGTAAAATTCCAGAAAAATATTTTCTAGCTTTGTATTGACAATACGGTCCTAACAAAACTAATTTCATTGAATTTTGAGACCGTTTGAAAAATGGCCATTTTCAGGTCGATTAAAATCAACTAAAACTGGTCAAACGCGTTTCCCTTTGCCACGCTCACATATTGATTCGAAAAATTACGGAAATTGGAATCTAGCAATAACTTGACATCACGGATCCAACAAAAGTGGTTTCATCGAAATCCGAGGTCGTTTGCAAAATTTCCATTTTTAAGGGCCAGAATTCCATAGCTACTATTCTGAAAATTCATCTGGACATATCTTTTGATTCCCACTATGAAATTTTGATTTTTCGGATTCGTTGGAAAGATATTTTCAAATAGATTCTATTATTTTTGGTTTCACTAAATTCCGGTTTATTTTGATTCCTATACATTCATTTGAAGTTTGAAATCGAATTATCGAACTACCGCGCCATTTTCAATTCCTTTTATAATTTAAAATAAATATTTATATTCTAACGACGATCTATATAATATATACGTTTGAATTCTATTCAAAATAAATTTCTCATCGTTATTATTTAAAATAATTCATTTTAAACATTCAAAATTCACTGGAATTGCCAAAATAGAAAATTTAAATTGGCTCGGATTTCCAGGTTATTACATATCTGTTTGGTGGTAGAGAATTTATTCTCTTCCTTAACACCGTTCTTTGAGACGTACGATCTTAGAGGTTATATATTGGTGAAAACCAATAGTATAGTATGGATTGACAATGTGGCATGATGAGATGCAATGATCAAGGCTTTCGTTGAAAAGAAGAGTTTTGCGGATGATGATCAAAGCACAACTTTAATATAGCGCAACTTTGTATAGCGTTAATTCGCGAGCTTCACACCTTGGTATGAACCAAAAACGGGGTGAGGACCGAAGGGAAATGGACATACGTTGGTTTCTAGCTAGAGGTGATGTCATGGTATGGAACCAAGACATTTTACTTATGTGGATGCTGGATGATGGATTGCAAGGCGCCTCGAATATAGAGAAGACTAAAAGGCCCGTATGGTCGATGTACTGACCAGGTTGTAGGTTTGATAGTATCGGCTAACTAACAGTTTATGGTATAACTAATTAGCGACGGCTGACCGGCTCTACTGCTAACCTTGTGTTGCCCAAGGGTGTGACCCTGAGGCATTGTTAATGTGTCTTGAATTGGAAAGGAAGATCGCTTGCCTTGGTTCATAGATGAAAACCCAATTTCCAATACGTGATTTTACGATTTTAGTTGTAAACCTATATGGCGACATAATATATGGTACCTATGCCGTCTATGATTGATACATATATGTTTGAAGTTGATTTCTTCACTTATAATAAAAAAAGATAAATTTTACATATCAAGCATGTTTGGCTATTATAAGGTAAAACTCTATCCTCCGGCTTGCGTTGCATTATGTGATGGGACCTGAGTCTTATAATACCTTCAATTTTCTTTTTAGCATGGCGTAGTTGTTTTATGGTATTCTTGGGAGAAAACCCGTTCCGTGTTATACAGCGTGGCTCCTTGATTTACCCAACTTTAAAAGAAAGTTAATAATTGTTTTAGTTGTCACACCAGTCGCATGACTGACTCGGAGTTTATTATTTCCGCCTAAACTATAAGTGCCCATATTTTCCACACGGGCAGCTAGTAGTTTTGGTCCGCATATTTTTTTTCATAGGATCCTGGATTACGGTTGGAGCTATATTCGGAAAGCTTTGTATCCGTGTATTTCTTTCAGTTTGTGGTAGTTGATGTTTTTCTGCTGCACATTATACTTATGTTTTATTTCCGCTGCTATGTAATTTAAATCCTTAATATTATTTTCCGTTGTATATCATTTATTTGTATTTTGACATCCTATACTCTAATGTAAATTGTTGTAATAACAATGAAATGTTCTCCTATTTGTGTTTTGATTTGTCATGTTCTCAAATAATCTGTGTTTTCCATCTCTTCGGAGATCGGGGGATTTCGAATCATAACACTAGCTATCAGTCAAATTTGGCGGGGTGCGGTGGCTCAAGGCGGCGGTCGAACTGGTTTTGGTTCGTAGGGATTTGTCTCGTTGTTGGCGGCACCAGGAGGTCAGGGACGGCCAGTGAAGGTGCGCAGTGGAAGGGGGTCACGGTGGTGTGGTGCGGTGACGCTCTGGTGTACCCAGGTGGTGGCGGCGGACGTCGAATGGTGATGAGCAGTATACATGAGTTAGGGGAGAAGGATTGAAAAGGTTAATTAAATAATTATATTAGTTAATGATGCAATTAAATTATTTAATATTTAAAATTGTATATCTCGCTCGTGTGAACTAAGAATCTGAAAAAACTAGATTTGTTGGAATCATCGAGAAGAATACTACATGGACAAACTGATTTGGACGAGACTGGAACTAATTGGAATTTTGAGTTAAATTAAATCCACATTTAATTTAATTTAAAAGAGATCGTTATTGGAACAATCAAAAATCAAGGTGAGAACCCTTTTTAACTTGAAAAGTTATTATAATTATTAACTAGTTATATATTGATTGCTTATGGTTGCTATGGTTGCTTCGTGGATGATGGATCTTTATTATAGTTTTAATTTGTATGTTTATGTATGTATAAGCATTAATAGTTACAACACTTACATTTTAACTGTTGTTTGATGGATGATGACTGTTGTGGTTGTTATTATAATTGTTCACACAAATTGACACCATCACTACAAGAAAACACTGATTTAGCGTCAAATATTTAGAAGTGGAGATTTCCATCGCTAATCTCGACGGATTTACGTGTGATCTGGGAGGGATAGTTTTTTGTTTTTTCAAATTTTTTTCTTTTATTTATTACCGTTGTCTTCTGTCATCTCCCATTAAGCTGTCATAAATTGTGTCAAATTACGGACAGAAAATTTCTACCGCTATTTTCCGCTGCAAATCCAGGCAGAATACCGACGAATATTTATTGAAGCTATTTTGCTACAGAATTCCAACATATTTGCAAGACATGTTTATATTAATTTTCTAACATATACTTTAGTGTTATTTTTTAGTAATTATTAACATGTTCAAAAATTAAAAATTAATTTATTCTAAGTAATGATTTATGAGTAATAATAAATAATAATTTACGTTCTATAATAAATAACTTTTAATCATTGCTTATTTAGAATTAGTAAAATAATCTTTGCTCATAACCAATGTAATTACTAAATCTTAATTAAGTCATCTGCTTTCATCACAAATTTCAGTAAGTATGACAGTGTATTTTACGCTAAATCCCAAAATTTTAACTTGTCCTTTTATCATTATTCCCCTAAATAATGAAAATATCAGTTTGTTATAATAATTATTTAATAATTGATATTAAAATTTAATACTTATGAAATGATATCTAGTATTCAATAATTAATTTTAAATAATTATATCTAATAATTATAGTTGATAATTATAGTTGATACTTATATTTTATAATTATAGTAGATAATTATATTTTATATTTCAAGAAATTTAAAAATTTGAAATCATCTTGAATAAATTTGAAGTAAATCATAAAGTTTACAAAACCAATTATTGTTAGACACGAAATAACCAAAATCTACATCATTGAACTAGCACCACTATGATATATATATAGTATTCTAAGTGGTTAGCTGGGTATGCATGGGTAGCTGATCCGGAGACGAGCAGGAGGCTTCCACGTATGATATATATATAGTATTCTCCCTGTGTTGTGGAAGATCATTGCTTGGGCATTAGTAGTGCATATTCTACTTTAGCTTTCTTTTGTTTTAGAGACAGTAAATTTGGAAAGTTGTAATAAGCTGTATTTGGATTTCCGCTGCTATATTGATTTAGTTTTCAGCTTATGCACTGTCTCGCTTGTTTTATGTCAAGATTATGTTATTATTATATTTTGTTCCATGCGTTGTGAGACATTCTACAGGTTCCTTGTTAGTTCATTCTATTCTTTCCTTTCTTTGGCGACCGTTCCATGCTAGTCGGGCATGTGTACAGCGCACCTCCGGAGGAAATGCAGGCTAGTGCGGGGTGGGCCGTCACACTTGGTATCAGAGCTCTAGGTTGCATAGTTAACCTAGGAAGTCATCAGGGAGAGATAGTATACGTATATGAGAGCGCATTTTTGCGATTATTTTGGTTTTCAAAAGCTATATATATATATATACTTTTAGTATAGTTAAGGATGAAGTCGCACTGCACTAGCACCACTATGGAGATGGTTAATCGTTTTCTCTTTACAGATTGAACGATGAGCCGATACGCAAGAGGTCCCGGTAGGGGAGCCAATAATGGGAATGCTACTGACATGAGGACGATGTTTACTGACCTCATGAAGGAGATGCTTAGGTATGTGCAGAGGGCAGCTCCCATTGGTGGTAATGGTGGTAGTCCAATAGTGCAGGCGCCTAGGGCCGATTTCGCTAAGCTGAACAAGGATTATACTAGTCTTGGTGGGAAGCCGTTCCACGGAACGGAGTCGGCTACGGATGTTCAGGATTTGTTGGATAGCTGCGAGCGCATCTTCGAGGAATTGGGTATCGAGGATGCGATGAAAAGAAGGTTAGCATCCCGTCAGCTGCAAGGACGGGCAATGAATTGGTGGAATGCTATAAAGGCAGCTACTCCCGAGGATCAGATTACTTGGGAGCAGTTTAAGGTTCTCTTTAGCGATAAGTTCATTCCAGCTGCTCAGACGTCAGTGTTGTTTAAGAAATTCTTGGAACTCAAGTAGAATGGCAGAGCTGTCTCGGAGTATATTGCTGAGTTCGACACTTTTTCGAAGTATGGGTTATCTCTTATTGATATTGCCGAGAAGAAGAACGAGAAGTTCATAACTGGCTTGGATCAAAACTTGGGGGAAAGGCTTATTAACCACATCAATGAGACGTTTTAATCGATTGTGGGGAAACCATTGAGGTCCGAGAGTCTTTACCCTAAGTCGAAGACTGAGATTGCATCTGCAGAGGAGCGAAAGCCGCAAGGAAGCGGTGGAGGCAAGAATGGTTCTCAGAATAAGAGGAAGCAGAACCAGAATAAGGATGGCTAGAAGAAAAGGAATAAGCAAGATGTTGAGTGCTTTAGCTGTGGTAAGAAGGGCCATTATGCCGAAGAGTGTCGGGCCAAGCTAGCGGATAGGAAGTGCTTCAACTGTGGCCAGGTAGGACATCACAAGGACAAGTGTCCGCAACCCCCTAAGGAAAAGCAGATGGTGAAAGCATATTCCATTAATGCTATTCCTTCTTCGTCGAAGGCGCCAACCGTGGCGGAGAAGGGAAAGAATGTCGTCGTTCAAGGTATGCTTTCTATTTATGATGTTCCTGTTAGAGTTTTGTTTGATACCGGGGCTTCCAGTTCTTTCATATCTAGTGACCTGGTAGATAGGTTGGGATTAGAGCCCGAGATTGTCGATAGACCTATAGTAGTGACGAACCCGATTGGTGGTTCAACTAACCTTAGCATGACTTGTCGTAACGTGGTCTTATCGAGTCATGGATGCATGTTTGTTTGTGATTCCTTTGTTTTGGGCTTTACTAGGTTTGGAATTATTTTGGGAGTCGATAGGCTCCAAAGATACGGGGTGGTGGTAGACTGTGAGGGCTTTTTGGTGACAGCTAGAGCGGATGATGGGCGGAGGGTATTGTTTGGTGGTCTACCCGATGATGGGGTAATGGCTAGTTTTCTAAATTCCCTCGACATCCCGCATAGTGAGTTGTCAGGGTTGCCCCTGGTTTGCCAGTATCCGGACGTCTTCACGGAAGTGACTGGGCTTCCACCACACCAAGAGATTGAGTTCCGTATTGATTTAGTGAAAGATGCCAGACCTACAATGATGCCACTTCGTCGTATGGCACCAAGGGAGCGGCGAGAGCTCGAGGTGCAAGTCAGCGATCTTTTGAAGAAGGGATTTGACAGAAGAAGTGTTTCTAAATGGGGAGCACCAGTTGTGTTCGCTACCAAGGTGGATGGTTCCCTTCGTCTGTGTGTAGACTACCACGAGTTGAATAAAGTGACGAGGAAGAATAAATATCCGCTACCGCGGATAGATGATTTGTTTGATCAGTTGAGTGGCGCGAGAGTATTCTCTCAGTTGGATCTCGCGACAGGCTTTCATCAGCTGAGAGTATAGATAAAACGGCATTTCGGACGTCGTCTGGATTTTATGAGTTGTTGGTCATGCCGTTCGGGCTGACCAATGCCCCAGCATATTTTGTGGATCTTATGAATAGGGTATCTAGAGATCAGTTGAATAAGTTTGTCCTTGTGTTCATGGATGATATTTTGGTCTATTCGAGCACAGAGGAAGAACACAAGGAACCTTAGAGGATAGTGATGGAGGTGTTGAGAAAACACCAATTGAAAGCAAAGTTTTCTAAGTGTCACTTCTGGAGGAGGGGAGTGTGATTCTTGGGCCATGTTGTTTCAGAGAATGGTATTGCCATAGACCCTGCGAAGGTGGCTACGGTAGAAGATTGGTCCACGCCCAAGAATGCAACGAACGTAAGAAGTTTCTTGGGGTTAGCTGGATATTATCGTAAGTTTATCCAAGACTTCTCCAAGATAGCAGCACCGTTAACTCAGTTGACCAACAAGAATCAAGCTTTCGTCTAGGACGAAAAGTGCGAGAATGCATTCAAGAGCCTAAAAGAAAAGTTGACATGTGCACCAGTATTAGTCATTCCTAAGGGGAATAAAGAGATGACAGCATATACGGATGCATGTGGTACCGGACTTGGTGCCGTATTGATGCAAGAAGGAAGGGTTGTAGCTTATGCAAGTCGGCAACTGAAACCCATGAGAAAACGTACCCTACCCATGATTTGGAACTGGCAGCGATCGTGTTCGCATTGAAGATGTGGAGACATTATCTCTTGGGAGAAAGATTCGTGTTGTTTACCGATTATAAATCGTTAAAGTATCTCTTCTCCCAAAAGGAACTAAATCTCCGACAACAAAGATGGTTAGAATTCTTAGCTTCCTATGATTTCGATATCGCATACACAATAGGAAAGGGCAATGCGGTAGCTGATTCATTGAGTAGAAGACATGCCAGTTTAGGGGCTATGTTCCTTGAATGGAAGCAACTGGAGTACATCGCTGGGTATGATTTCAGACCAAAGTGCGAATTGGATCCAGAAATGTTAGCAAGTTTGACGATCAGACCCACTTTGATTGAGCGGATTAGTTCCAGTCAGAGGAACGTTCCTAACCTATTGGAAATCATCTCGAAGTTAGAGATGGAAATCGACGGAGAGATGAACAAGTATGGGCTTAATCGAGATGGATGGCTTAGAAAGAATGGAAGACTAGTTGTACCCAATGTCAATGGATTGAGAGATGAAGCGCTTAGAGAATGTCATCACTCAAAACTGACTATACACCCCGGTGGTAACAAGATGTTCCGAGACATGAAGCAGACCTACTATTGGGGAAGGGATGAAAAGAGACATTGGGAAGTCTATATCCAAATGCATGAACCGCCAACTAGTTAATGCTGAGCAAAAGAAGCCTAGTGGTTTGCTACAACCATTGGAAATTCCAGAATAGAAATGGGAACAAGTGTCAATGGATTTCATTGATGGGTTACCAAGGACTAGATCGGGCCATGATAGCATTTGGGTGATTGTGGACCGATTGACTAAGAGTGCAAGATTTATACCCATCAAGTTGAACAGGACGGCAACTAAGTTAGCGGAACTGTATATAAAATGGGTAGTGAGATTTCATGGAATACCCAAAGGCATTGTGAGTGATCGAGATCCGTTGTTCACTAGTGGATTTTGGAAGAGCTTACAAGAGGCATTAGGATCAGAATTACATCTCAGTACCGCGTATCATCCTCAAACCGACGGTCAAACAGAAAGGATGAATCGTATATTGGAAGACCTCTTGAGAGCTTGTGTATTGGATTTTGGTGGATCATGGGATGACCATTTGCATCTAGTAGAGTTTGCATATAATAATAGCTACCAATCCAGTATCGGTATGGCTCCATTTGAAGCTTTGTACAGAAGACCGTGCAACTCACCGTCATGTTGGGTAGGAACTGGTGAGAAGTTTGTGCTTGGACCCGATGTGATAAGAGAAACTTCAGCTAAGATTAAGATTATCCAAAGGCGAATGAAGGCTGCCCAAGATAGGAAGAAGAGTTATGCTTATAGGAGGAGAAGAGAATTAAAGTTCTCCATTGGTGACTTAGTGTTTGTCAAGATTTCTCCGTTAAAGAGCGTGACACGATTTGGCAGGAGAGGCAAGTTAGCACCAAGATTTGTTGGTCCATTCCCAGTTTTTGATCAAATTGGGAATTTGGCCTACAAAGTTGAATTACCAGAGAAGATGGCAGGAGTTCACAACGTATTTCATGTTTCCCAGTTACGGTTCATGCACGACCCAGATGTGACTATTTCACCTGATCAGTTGGATGATATCGAAGTTGAACCCGAGGCGGCTGGGAATCACAAGCCTATGCGTATTGTTGGGAATGATACGAAGCAACTTCGAAGGAAAGCGGTGAAGTTGGTCAAAGTTCAGTAGGGCGAGAATGAGAATGACTGTACTTGGGAGACAGAGGAGAGCAATAGGAAGACGTATCCAGAACTCTTCGCTTGGTAAGATTTCATTTTCAGTTTAGTTTTCCGCATGCTAGGATAGGCCTGTTTGTTTGTTTTGCATGTTTGATTGTTGAATGTGGCCGGTAGGCATGCAGGATTCTTTGTATGTTTTGGGTTAAGGAATTTCGGGGATGAAATTTCTTAAGGGGGGAGAGTGTAACGACCCGCATTCTACGCATCATAGGATCGTAGAATACTTATTTCTTTCACATACGAAGTCATATGGTCTTGTAACTTTGGGAGACGACTATTGGAATCATTTCACATGTTCATGATTTTTGCCGATTTTTAAATTACCATTTTGCTCCTAGCTAGTACTGTTTTGGCCATAACTTTTGATTGGTAAGGAATTTTGACCTGAAACCACTTACATTGGCTCCGGATAATGGTTTACCTTTCCATAGAGTGGTCATATTAGCCAAACGGACTCACCGTTTGGGACGTATGGCTGAAACAAGGTTGAGAAGGTGAAAAACATCTTAACCGGGCTTAATAAGGGTGGTTAGCAAGAGGGCCCATGACCCATTTCGGGATTAGAGATGTATAGGAGCTGATTAGGGTCAGAAAACATTTCTCCCAGCAGCCACTCTCATTCTTGGAACCCTAGCAATGGCCTCCAACACCAAAATCAACTTCTAATCGCTTTCTAATCGAGTTTTGGCTTAATCTACATCAAATCAAAGAAGATCTTCACCAAATCAGTATTATAGCTGCTGTTAGACATCAGTATTCGCCAAATCAGCGAGGTTTCAGTTCTGAAAATTTTATTTGTGGCCAAGGTGAGTGATTAGCATTGTTTTGACACTAATTATAGTTAATTAAGGGTAATTAGTAAAGATTAGCGAATTTATACAGTCATAAATTCTGGAAAATATTTATAAATTCGAAAAATATGTTTTAAGGCTCTGATAGAAATTTAGTTTGATTTAGTTAAGTTTTACTAATCATATCATTAGTTTTTCCTAAACATGCTTAAGGGAAAATATGGGTTTTTGGGTATATTTGATCCGTTTTGACATGTTAATTCATTGTATGGTGTTTGTGGTTAGTTTTCTATGTTAATATGACTTTTGGAATGATTTGTGGTTGTTTATAAAAGTTAGATTGGTTGAAAACGTCGTCGAATAGCGTAAAATAGACGCTGGAAAGTCACAGGAAATATGCAGGGTTTCGAACCGGATCGGATCGGATAATTGGGCTCGGATCAGATAGGAGAACTCGGCAAGTGGACTCGATTCAGATTGGAACTTAGCATAAGGGGCTCGGCAAGAAGGAAGGCCATTTGCTTAGAATTGGAGTTGGGCAGGGGACTGGATCGGAGAGACCAACAGGGGATCGGATCGGAGAGACCAACAGGGGATCGGATCGGAGAGACCAACAGGGATCGGATCGGAGGCAAGGGCATAGGGATCGGATCGGAGGACCAAGCTTGGAGCTGGAGTTGGAGCGAAGCACCGGATCGGATCAGGACATCTAGGAGGGAGCAACCACCGAACCAGGCACAGGGCATCCGAACCGAACCGATGGAGCAAGAGTACACCGAGCCGAACCAAGCCAAAAGGGGAACACCGAATCGAACCGTACGTATGCTATTACTACTACGCGACGACTCTTTTGAAGACCAACTCCAATTTGACCAAAACCCGAGATGCAAAGGAAGTCCAAATGAGGAGTTTTGACTCAGGATCCAGTTGGGAACCAATGAGTGAGATCATGATTGGGCTTTGCTGCGGGACGTGTGCTAAGGGGTTGTCGGTATCTATAACTTTGGATCACTATGTGTAGGGAGTACGTGAACGGATTCAGGGCCACTGTATGACTAAAAGGGCTATAGACCAATGAAGTAGGGTCATTTGTAAAGGTTTGGTCATTACTCCATGTGGTAAGCTTTGTAGTAGCAGTAGTTGTACAGGTTGAACTCCGTCACTACGTCGATGGGTCTAGTGATCGAAGCGGTAGATATCGTATGCTTTGCGCACTAAGTGAGAGATGTGAGGATGGTTGCTATGCTTGATTTGTTTGCCATCATTATGACATGCACACCCCACCCCCTTTATCTTTACACCATTTGTTCAGTGGCACCTTAAAGTATTGTACGGTATGTAGTGATAACTCTTTGGTTGCAGGTCCAGGTTCAGGTATGGTTTATTATACCTGTTATTGTTCTATTTAGCTGCTTATCGCTCATACCAGACTTTTTGTCTGACCCAGAGTTTTATGTCTCTTCTTATTACTCTGGGTGCTCTCACGAGCAGACTAGAGGCAGGTTAGCTGGGTATGCATGGGTAGCTGATCCGGAGACGAGCAGGAGGCTTCCACGTATGATATATATATAGTATTCTCCCTGTGTTGTGGAAGATCATTGCTTGGGCATTAGTAGTGCATATTCTACTTTAGCTTTCTTTTGTTTTAGAGACAGTAAATTTGGAAAGTTGTAATAAGCTGTATTTGGATTTCCGCTGCTATATTGATTTAGTTTTCAGCTTATGCACTGTCTCGCTTGTTTTATGTCAAGATTATGTTATTATTATATTTTGTTCCATGCGTTGTGAGACATTCTACAGGTTCCTTGTTAGTTCATTCTATTCTTTCCTTTCTTTTGCGACCGTTCCATGCTAATCGGGCATGTGTACAGCGCACCTTCGGAGGAAATGAAGGCTAGTGCGGGTGGGCCATCACATGTACTTTAAGTTAACAGGAGAAACAGAATGATGTAGTGTTCCTTACTTACATCTTACTTCTCTGCACTAATACTAGTATAACAGGGTTAGGTGTTACCCTAATGTCTAAACTGAAACAGAATCGAAATAGGATAATCTATACAGAAACAGAATCCTTGTAATGAGCCTTCACCACCCCCAACAGATAGAAGGTACAGAAGCAGAATACTAATAATGGGCCTTTACCACCCCAACAGACAGAAGGTACGGAAACAGAATAGGAAACAGAATCAGAGATGGAAACAGAATAATCCCTACGAAACCAGAATGTTAGAATTAGGTGTACACTAGTAATGGGCCTTTACCACCCCAACTGACGGTACCACGTAGAAACAGACAGGTGTTACCACCCAACAGAAACAGACGGTACCAATAGAAACAGACAGAACTAAGTGTACCCTAAGTCCTATCCCAAGCGATCGGCTCGCTAATACATAAATACCCTGTGTCGGCCCCACAGTAGGGTGTGTCACTCCCTAAAGTTGCAACCTATTGGCACAGACCTATTTACAGATGTCATGGTGTCTTACATCCTCAGAGAAGACTGGATCCATGCATATACATGACCCTGTCGGAACGCACCAACAACAACCCTAGCCATTATCAGAATGAACAGCTTATAATTAGTTCAGTAAGCATGCCCGGATCCCTACATAGCATGGGGTCAAAGTTTTTGATACCAGAAAGGGTTACTGAGTAATATGGGTCCCAATCAACAGATGACGCAAGTATTTCCCCTCCAAACCTTGTGTCCCCAGACTAACAGATTTCAGATTAATTTTTAAACAAGTTTCAGACATACAGAGTTCAGATTTACTAGTTCGCATATCAGACAACCAAGTTAACAAGTTTTCAGACTAACGGATCAGATGTACAGCTTTAACAGACTTACAGATTGTCTAACTTTGTATTGGGCCTACAGATTCACGATATGGGTTTGTTAAATTCATCAGTCTACCTGGTTTAACCCTATCCACCCAACACATTTTAGACATCATATTTATCTTAGATTTGCATTAATTAAATATTAATGCACAGACTTCTCACATTAGGTCGGTAGCTTGAGGCCGCTGGATATGCCGGGCGGTTCCGGGCAGACTTCAGCCATAAGCTAGACCTAACCTCGTATCTAAGCATATTTTAGTTATGTCTACGACCTCTCATATTAGACTGACAGTTTGCAGTCGCTGGTTATGCTGGTTGGTTCCGGGCAAGCTTCTACCGTAAACGGAGTCTAACTTCGTGTCATGGCCACTTTATTCCGTTACAGAAAATATCTGACTAATTATGTCCATTTAGCAGATTTAACTTCTTCACATGTTACGGCAGATTATCAAAAGTTCTATTAACATGTTTTGCTCAATTTTAGATCAAGCCTCCAAATTACAATTATTCATATTTCAACAGATTAAGCAATTCAACAGATTTAGCAGATAACAGATCTAGCACATTAGGAAATTTTGCTGATTAGCAGAACAGGAAACTCAATAGATTTAGCGAATTAGGCAATTCTGCAGATTAGCAGATTTAACATTTCTTCAAACTTCTATTTACATGTCCTGCCTAATCATAAATTAAGCCTAAACTTACATGCTTAAATCATGGTCATAATTCATAATACAATATATGCCCCCAAATTTCCGTTAAACTTTGCATCGTACAGAACACTGTCTAAAAGCCCCAAATCATGATATGAATTATGCCAAATTATAGCCTTTAATGCCAATATCCAAAAATCCATATTTAGGCGCATTCACATTAATAGTTATCCTATTTTAAAATAGGTCCTTACGCCTAAGTTTCATATTCCTTTTTCAAGTCATGAATCGTTATATAAAATGTACCCAAAAATCTAGATCTTTAAATTGTATCCTCTCAAAATCAGATCTTAATTTTTATATGCATTATGTCCCCAAGTTTCAAGTCATATGTTATCATTCAATGATTCCTCTTCTTCCAAATCACAGAGTATGCACAGAACTAGATCCAGTTTACAACATATTTCCTTTTCTCAAATCAGTCACAGATCAGTCATGCCCAATTATGCATTATTCATTATTTGTCCCAAAATTTAGCATTCGTGTGTTAATCTCTTATGAGATTCGGCGCAGGCTCGTAGTAGCCTGGCTATAGAACAGAAAGAAGAAAGAGAATAGTCACAGAAAAATAGATCTGACAGATAAGAATATGAATAACCTCAGATTTAGATTTATAACCATGTCAAGATCATAATTAAAGTTCATATCTGAAAATAACTGTACTCACAAAAAGGAACGATTCTTGTATTCTAGAATCTGTATTATGAAACTGAAATGCTCGCTTTGATGTAGACTAATCGTTTTAGATTTGAATCTCTTTTAATTCTATTTAGATTGGAAGAAGATGCATTGATCCTAGTTTTGATTCCAGCAGAGTAGCGACGCCATTTTTATTTTTAATTAGAACAGAGGCAGAGTATAGGCAGAATGAAATTGTGTGTAAAGAAAGCTAGGTTTGGGGGTGTTTAAATAGCATAGGGGTCACGAATCTGGTCAAAACGGGCGTCTAAATACAGAAAAATGCATCTGTCCACGGATCTGGGAATAGGGGGGAGATCGACCCTAAGGTCGACCCTAGTGATGACCTGTTTACCCAGGTCGACCTTAGTGTCGACCTGGGTCCTAGGTGGGAATTTTCCCGCCCACTCCGGGTGTCTGTTTTGAATTTCGAAATCTGAATTTCGAATTTTGGGCTGGTTTTTATTGAAACTTCTGAAGGCCATATCTTCTTCATACGGAGTCCTATTTACGCAAACTTGGACTCTATTCCAAGCAGAATTTCGAGACGAATGCAATGGCATAACCCATTTCCCTTAATTATTCTGTTACAATTTAATTATTCTCTGGTTTGTCATTCTTATGTTCACAGAAAATACGGGGTGTTACATTCTCTCTCCTCCTTAAAGGATTTCGTCCCCGAAATCTTCAAGTTAAGAAGAATATACCCTACCCTCCAATCACCCATCTACTCAACCATCATCCACAAGCATCCATTGTATTAGAAACTTCTAATGTTGTATGAACATATGCAAAAGTGTGTGTATATGTCTCTTATCTAATGCAAAGATCAGGCGGTCTAGTGATTCATTTGACCTCCTCAATGCGAACCATTTTGGTGTCATGAGTCCAATTATGTATGCAAGAAATCCTATTTGATACACATCATTTCTTTATGAGTGCATAACCATTCATCCAAATGCAAAATCCATGTGATGAGTCAATCATTTTGCATCGACAAAAATTGAAAAACACGCAAACATTCATATGCAGTATGAGAGTGTTTTTGAGCCGATCTAGTGCCTAGTGTGTGTATATGCATCCATGAGCAACCACTAGCAACCACATGCATCCACTTGCAATCATCAAACATAACATGTCTCAAAAACATGTTTACACCCATTAGTTTCTACCTAAAGGTCGAAGCCTCGATCGATAGGGTACAGCTGAGTGATAGAAGCAAGTACGATTAAAACAAGAGCTCTGTTCCTATTACACATCGATTAAGAAAATAATTCCATAAGTATCAACCCCGAATACCGAAATCAACATTAGATTGACACCCAGTGAATTACACCTGTTAAAGAATGCCAAACTGGAAATCTACTTCATGCTTTGAGTAAAAAACCCTAACCTTATCAGAAATATTCAGATACTTACAGAATACTGGTATAGATCATATTATCAAATGATCCTTAGGAAACCAAGCATGATAAAAAAAACCAGAATGTATGCGTCATAATCAACTTAACACCCAACACAGATACCCTCAAACCCCAACTTATCACAAACAGATGAATCATAACCCTTATGGGTTTGAGTCTATAGCGGGATCAGAAACAAGACTAGTATTAAAGTGTAGAGTATCAATTACATAATCAAAATGCCAGAATCAGAAAGAGTTTTAACTCAACAATCAAATAAGTAAATTAAACCATCTACAGAAGTTTTTTCCTATTTCTATCCTATCCACCAGCATCGAGGATATTCGCCTGCCCTCCAGAAGTAGGACCTGTCCTCTACCCTTGCCCTCGTTTCTTCGGGCAGTCCCTAGTGAAGTGTCCCATCTCAACACAATTGAAGCAAGTGCCCTTCCTCTTTCTGCAATCCTTGTTCAGATGAGTCGAGCTTCCAAAAGTAAAGCACTTTTTCTCCTTCTTATCTTCAGACTTTTAATCCTTCTTTTGTGTTTCCTTTTTTGGCCCCGCCTTCTTGTTCTATGGTCCTTCGAGCTTTTCCTCTTTCTTTTTTCTTTCGACTTCCTCTTCATGCATTAACGCCATGTCCACCAATTTCTCGAAGGTTGCCCCCATAGGAATTTGGTACATCGCCAATCCGTGTAGCGGCTGTTCAAACCTTTAGCAAACCTAAGTGCCTTGTTATGCGGTGTATTTACCAAATCTAAGCCATATCTCGCCAACTGATTAAACTTGTTGACGTACTCTCTCACTAATAAATTCCCCTGCTTCAATGCTAAGAACCTGTCTAAGTATAGACCCTCTTCCGCTCATGAGAGAAATTTCATCGCGAACCTATGCCTGAAATCGATCCATGTCTCTAACGGACGCTTTCCATTTGTGACCACCCACCAAAAAGAAGCTTTGTCCTTAAGCAACGATACCGCCAACTATATCTTCTGCCTATCGTCCACCTCGAAGATAACGAACAAATCCTCAATTTCTTTGAGCCAGTTCCTTGCCTCCACGAAGGATTCAGTTCCATTAAATTCTTCCCACCCATGGCTCGAAAATCTTTACATATCTTCGCGAAAGTATTCACGCATGGAGGAGGAGGAATCGCTACAGCTGGGGGAGGAGGGATGTCTACTAGGCCCGCATCATTAGCCTCAGCTTCTAGGTACCTCCTGAACCAACCAGGTATCGGTACGCCCTCCGGAAGGTTAAGATCCCCAGACATGCTGAAACTAAAGAAAAGGAAATATTCAAAACAAAGGATCGAAAGATAGGCATATGGCTTTGGGGATTATGTTTTTCAAAATAAACTCTACTTTTGAAAATACTTCCTTTTTAAACCTTTTTGGAAATATTTTTCAAAAACTTTTTATAAAATCTGGTAACCATCAGATTTGATACCAAGTGTAACACCCCACCTCCGTTAAGGTCACTCACAAAGGTAATGCCTTAACTTTGATGGAGCGTTTTAGTAGACAAAACAGAATATTACAAGATAGATAAGTAGTACTTGAAAATTTATAACTTTATTACAACAGAAGCAGAAATAAGTTTGGTTACATCTTTCTAAGTCACAATACCAAAACTCAAGTATACAATTATCAGTCTTATACAAAATCCTTTAGAATGTAATGTTTTAAAGCCATATTCACCAACATTAACTGCCATGAAAAGATAGAGTCAAAGCTAAGCAATACTCCAAGCACTTCAAGCAGAGAGAATAAGAATCAACCTCCTATGTTTCCACTCTAAGCACCTGGGGGGAAACGGAAAGAAAAGGGGCAAAAACAAACGAGGTCAGACATAAAGTCTGGCGAGTCCAGTGACTTCCAGCATATAAACAAATAATATTATCATGACATGTAAATAAAGCTGGATAAGAGATTACATCAACATGAATAACAGATGTACTTTATGAAACACCCCACCTCCATTAGGGTCACTCTCAAAGGGAATGCCCTAATCTTTGGTGGAGGTTTATAAGTATAAGTCACAGATATACAAGACAGATATAAGAACACATATTTTTGAACAGCGGAAAACAACAACAACTTTTATTTCAACATACTACGTGTTCACAAACAATGTCATAATTTGTCTTACAATACTTCCAAAATCATAACTGTCTTGATTACATTATTTAAAGAAGCATAAAGAAAACATAAATAAACTGCAAAAGTCCCCTAATTGCTGTCCAAAGCCATAGTCCAAAACGGAAAAGACCCAAGCAATACATTCTTTCTCTTCAAGCTGGACGTGAAAACTGGCCAAGCTGCGGTATTCCCTCCCTGAGAACCTTGGGGGGGGGGGGGGGACGAAAGAAAAAGAGGCGAAAGGAAAAGGGTCAGTCATAAAGACTGAGTAAGTCCTAGTGACTTTCAGGTAAAAACGGTTAAAACAACATGTCATGTATGAACTGGAACTAAACTCAAGAACGGTGTCAAGGTGGACAAGCTAGACTAAGGTGATCATGATAAGTCAAGACAAGTCAAATAAAGCATCACATGTTCAAGATTCGTTGCATCGACTGTACTAGTATACTAAGCCCATGTCACGAGTAAATCACGGAATAAATCCCGCAGCCCAATATCGTGAAACGGCCCGAAAACGGGGTCTGACCCAAGTACGGGGTCCTACGGAGTGCTTATCTAGTCGATCGGCTCCCTACAAGTTCTTGCTCGCCAAGTGTCCGTGTCATACGGCTAATCACGAATGTAGTCACCTGTGCTGGGTCCACCTTCGGGTGTATCAGCCCTAGGGTGTCAACCCCTGACATGATTCAAGATGCACAAATAAATCTACGGATACCCAGTGTCTGCCCCGGAATACGTGCACGACCGTAGTCCACCGAACCTACACTAGCGTACCCCACTACCGTCGTTCACCTCTTACAATCAGCCCAGTAATCGTGCCCCACCCGGCCTAGCCCTAGGGTACCTTGATACATCTAGAGGGTTACTGCTGAAAAGGGTCATGTCTAGGGTTTCGCCTAACAGATTAGGTCATGTAATTCGTGACCTAACCCGCCTAACCGATTAAGTCATGTAATTCGTGACTTAATCCTCTTTCTGTCTAGTCATGCCAAAGAGGGTTAAGTATGTCGTTTAAATTCACGACTTAACCCGCCTACGTGTCATGTCAAGTTGGCTAAGTGTTGTCGTTTCAAGTTCATGTCTTAGCCCTACAAATCGTGTTCAAGTTGGTTAAGTTGTCTTTTCATGTTCATGACTTAACCCTAATTGGCATTAATTGATTCGTTAATGCTCCGAACCACTCACATTGGATCCCATTGTTCGTAGCCACTGGATTTGCCGGGCGGTTCCGGGCAGGTTTACGCTACGAATTCAACCCAACTTCGGGTTTCAAGCGCGATATGACCAACTACCCACATTGGATCCTATTGTTTGTAGCAACTCGATTTGCCGGGCGGTTCCGGGCAGATTTACACTACAAACTCAACCCAACCTCGAGTTGGCCACTTTCTTGTTTTCTAAAGTCATGCCCATGTTCTTATCAGATTCATGCTATTTCCGTAGCATGTTTATATGTCAACTTCGTGCCCAACTAAGGCATGTTTTTCAAGTCAAGTTATGGCATGTTCAAGTCAAGTTTTCGTGCCATATTTCATGTTCTACTTATTCCAAATTTCACGGTTTATGATTATAATCAATTCAAGTTTTGCCTATTTTACCCAATCGTATCCCCAACGTATATAAACATACTTCATTCACAAGCATAAACAATTCAAGAGATAAAGGGGAATAACACCAAACATGTGATAGGCATATGTGACAATTCCAACATCACTTGCATAATAAACAGGCTATAACATATCACATTGTTTCAATACTAGCACGATGATAACTTGGCATAGTAATGGTTCCAACTTAGTTTAAGATGATGATTTCAACTTTACATCATAGACATAATAATCATTGCGTGCATAATAATAATTTTATTACAAACATGAAACATTAAAGGCATGGTAATTCTAATAGGCATAGCGGATTCCAATTTAGCATTTTTAACATAAAGATTCTCATCTAGCATTATAAACATAATGATTCCAACTTTTCATCATAACCTAGTAATTCCCAATTTGTCATTAACATGATAGGTATATTAACATCACAAGCATAGTTCCATCAACATCATAGACATGGTTTAATTAGCATCATAGGCATGGTTTAATCAACATAAAGATTTCAATTAAACCTAGTGACTCCATGGACATGTATTAGTCCAACTTGCCATACAATTAAGCCCAAGTGATTCATAACAACATCAAAATCATGATAAGTTTAACTTGCAACGTTGACATAGTATTATTCCCAAATTATGATTCAAAGTTAAACAATATAAACATGGATTAATAATAGTTCCTAAATCCGGTTTTAATTCATGGCATGTCCATCTTATTTTAGCGTTTTTGCCTAAAAAGTGACATTGAACTTACAATATGAAGCAAGTAATCCAAATAAAAATTCCAAATCAAATAGCCCCAAATCCATTGTCTAAAGCGTCGTAGATGTTGTAGCTTCTAGTTGTAGCCTTCAAGAATCGTCCTTCGTCTTCTATAATTTTGTTCTTTGTATTTTTAATTTAGATCTCTAGGTTTAATGGCGGCGGCCTGAGGCTAAAATGAAATAGTATGATTTAGGCTAGGTCTTAGGTTCTTTTTATAGTGTTTTTGAGTTGATTCGGACCGTCGATGGAGCTTGGTTTAATAATAGCCGTTCGTTCAAAGGAGAGACCAACCAGGAGCTGACACCTAGCCCTAGTGACAAGGCAAGGCTCAGAAAATCGACCAAACACAGACTAGGCCAGCCAGGGGGGCTGGGTTCGACCTGGCTCAGTGGCCAGGTCGACATGCCAGTCGACACCGTGTCGACTTGGCAGTCGACACGGGTGACCCAGGTCGACTGCCCAGTCGACCTGGTTAGCCCCAGGTCGACTGCCAAGTCGACCTGGGTGCCTTGGGCGGGAAAATTCCCGCCCTGGCCAATTGGGCCCGATTTTGAATTCTGAATTAGTTTTTCTGGGCTGTTTTGGTCTGTTTGAATTTTAAACTGAGTTCTGAAACTTCCGGAGGCCATATCTTCTTCATACGGAGTCTGTTTTACGCAAACTCGGACTCTATCTCAAGCAGAATTCCGAGACGAACGCAATGGCGTATCCCGTTTCCCTTAATTCTTTGATTTGAAATTAGTTATACTTTAATTTTTGAATTTCACTATTATAGAATACACGGGGTGTTACATTCTCCCCCACTTAAAAGGATTTCGTCCCCGAAATCTTCAAGTTCAAGAAGAATGTACATCCTAACATCCAAACATCCATCTACTCATTCATCAAACACGAGCATCCATTGTCCTTAAAAGACTTCTAATGCTTCATGATCATATGCGAAGTGTGTGTGTATATGTACTTATCTAATGCAAAATCAGGCGGTCTACTGATTCAGTTGACCTCCTTAATGCGAATTATGTAAATGCCATGAATCCATCATGTATGCAAATTCTCCTATTCATGATTCTACATGAGTGCACAATCATTCAAACAAATGCAACATCCATATGACAACACACTAAACTTCATCCATATACGAATAAATACATTTATGCATATGCAACATGAAAATGTGTCTGAGCCGATCTAGTGCCTAATGTGTATTCATGCATCCACGAGCAACCACTTGCAACCACTTGCAACCATTTCGCAATCATAACATGTTTCAATTAAATGTTTACATCTAAAAAGATTCTACCTATGGTTCTTAAGATAGGATCGAGGAGAGAAACAAGATAAAAAAAAGCATCTAGAAGAAGTTAACGATGTACCCCCAGAAGGTCCGGTCTGCTTCTTAGGGCAGTCTTTGCTAATGTGTCCAGTCTACCCACAATGAAATCATTCATCTTGCTTTCTCTTCCTCTTTCTACAATCCTTGGCTATGTGCCCTTCCGTACCACAGAAATTGCATTTCCTTTTATCACGTGAGTTGTCGTTCTTGCCTCCTTTCTCGGAGTCTACCTTCTTATTCTGAGAATCGTTGGGCTTGACCCCTTTCTTCCCTTGAGAGTTTTCTGCCTTTGTCTCCTTCTTTCCCTTGTCTTCTTCGTTCAGCAATGCCATCTGTACCAACCTTTCATACGTAGCTCCCATGGGTATATGGGTCATGGCCAAACTGTGTAATGGCTCATTCAACCCCTTGACAAAGCGGAGAGCCTTCTTGTGCGGGGTGTTGACTAGGTCCAGTCCGAACCTAGCCAGCTCATCGAACTGATTAACATACTCTTTGACTGTCATATTCCCTTGCTTAAGAAATAAAAAAATTTCCAACTGCAAACTCCTTTCAGCTTTTGAGAGAAATTTAGCCTCAAACCTTGCCCTAAAGTCCTCCCATGTTTCCACTGGTCTTTCTTCATTGGTGACTTCCCACCAGTAGGAAGCCTCGGCTTTAAGTAGCCATAATGCCAGTTGTACTTTTTGGCTATCTTCTACCTCAAAGATGACGAATAGGTCATCGGTTTCCTTCAGCCAATTCCTAGCTTCCACGAAGGACTCAGTTCCATGAAAGTCCTTTCCCCCCATAGCTTTAAAATCTTTACATATCTTAGCAAAAGTATTTCCCCGTGGAGGAGGTGGAGGAAGAGGTGCTGCTGCAGCTGGATGATTTCCTGCAGCTGGGGGAGGAGGAACGGTAGGACCTGGCTGGGTGGCCCTTGCTTCTAAGAATCGTCTAAACCAACCAGGTATTGGTACGCCCTCTGGCAAGTTAAGTTCTTCGGACATGCTGAAACAAAGAGGATAGATTCAAAACGAAGGATAAAAGATAGTACCAATGGCATTGGGGGACTTTGCCTTTTTAAAATATAATATTTTATCTTTAAAAAAATGCTTCTTTAAATTTTCCTTTAAAAATAAATTTTCAAAACTTTTATCTTATCCGGTAAACCTATGCTATGATACCAAGTGAAACACCCCACCTCCATTAGGGTCACTCTCAAAGGGAATGCCCTAATTTTTGGTGGAGGTTTATAAGTATAAGTCACAGATATACAAGACAGATATAAGAACACATATTTTCGAATAGCGGAAAACAACAACTTTTATTTCAACATGATACGTGTTCACAAACCATGTCATAATTTGTCTTACAATACTTCCAAAATCATAACTGTCTTGATTACATTATTTAAAGAAGCATAAAGAAAACATAAATAAACTGCATAAGTCCCCTAATTGCTGTCTAAAGCCATAGTCCAAAACGGAAAAGACCCAAGAACACATTCTTTCTCTTCAACCTGGATGTGAAAACTGGTCAAGCTGTGGTATTCCCTCCATGAGAACCTAGGGGGGACGAAAGAAAAAGAGGCGAAAGGAAAAGGGTCAGTCATAAAGACTAAGTAAGTCCTAGTGACTTTCAGTGTAAAAACGGTTAAAACAACATGTCATGTATGAACTGGAACTAAACTCAAGAAGGGTGTCAAGGTGGACAAGATAGACTAAGGTGATCATGATAAGTCAAGACAAGTCAAATAAAGCATCACATGTTCAAGATTCGTTGCATCGACTGTAATAGTATACTAAGCCCATGTCACGAGTAAATCCCGCGGCCCAATATCGCGAAACGACCCTGAAACGGGGTCTGACCCAAGTACGGGGTCCTACGGAGCGCTTATCTAGTCGATCGTCTCCCTACAAGTTCTAGCTCGTCAAGTGTCCATGTCATACGGCTAATCACGAATGTAGTCACCTGTGCTGGGTCCACCTTCGGGTGTATCAGCCCTAGGGTGTCAACCCCTGACACGATTCAAGATGCACAGATAAATCTACGGATACCCAATGTCTGCCCCGGAATACGTGCACGACCGTAGTCCACCGAACCTACACTGGCGTACCCCACTCCCGTCGTTCACCTCTTACAATCAGCCCAGTAATCGTGCCCCACCCGGCCTAGCCCCAGGGTACCTTGATACATCTAGAGGGTTACTGCTGAAAAGGGTCGTGTCTAGGGTTTCGCCTAACAGATTAGGTCATGTAATTCGTGACCTAACCCGCCTAACCGATTAAGTCATGTAATTCGTGACTTAATCCTCTTCCAGTCTAGTCATGCCAAAGCGGGTTAAGTATGTCGTTTAAATTCGCGACTTAACCCGCTACGTGTCATGTCAAGTTGGCTATGTGTTGTCGTTTCAAGTTCATGTCTTAGCCCTACAAATCGTGTTCAAGTTGGTTAAGTCGTCTTTTCATGTTCATGACTTAACCCTAATTGGCATTAATTGATTCGTTAATGCACCGAACCACTCCCATTGGATCCTATTGTTCGTAGCCACTGGATTTGCCGGGCGGTTCCGGGCAGGTTTACGCTACAAACTCAACCCAACCTCGGGTTTCAAGCGCGATATGACCAACTACCCACATTGGATCCTATTGTTTGTAGCAACTGGATTTGCCGGGCGGTTCCAGGCAGATTTACACTACAAACTCAACCCAACCTCGAGTGGCCACTTTCTTGTTTTCTAAAGTCATGCCCATGTTCTTATCAGATTCGTGCTATTTCCATAACATGTTTATATGTCAACTTCGTGCCCAACTAAGGCATGTTTTTCAAGTCAAGTTATGGCATGTTCAAGTCAAGTTTTCGTGCCATATTTCATGCTCTACTTATGCCAAATTTCACGGTTTATGATTATAATCAATTCAAGTTTTGCCTATTCTACCCAATCGTATCCCCAACGTATATAAACGTTCTTCGTTCACAAGCATAAACAATTCAAGAGATAAAGGGGAATAACACCAAACATGTGATAGGCATATGTGACAATTCCAACATCACTTGCATAATAAACAGGCTATAACATATCACACGGTTTCAATACTAGCATGATGATAACTTGGCATAGTAATGGTTCCATCTTAGTTTAACATGATGATTTCAACTTTACATCATAGGCATAATAATCATTGCCGGCATAATAATAATTTTATTACAAACATGAAACATTAAAGGCATGGTAATTCTAATAGGCATAGTGGATTCCAATTTAGCATTTTTAACATAAAGATTCTCATCTAGCATTATAAACATAATGATTCCAACTTTTCATCATAACCTAGCAATTCCCAATTTGTCATTAACATGATAGGTATATTAACATCACAGGCATAGTTCCATCAACATCATAGACATGGTCTAATTAGCATCATAGGCATGGTTTAATCAACATAAAGATTTCAATTAAACATAGTGACTCCATGGACATGTATTAGTCCAACTTGCCATACAATTAAGCCCAAGTAATTCATAACAACATCAAAATCATGATAAGTTTAACTTGCAACGTTGACATTGCAATATTCCCAAATTATGATTCAAAGTTAAACAATATAAACATGGATTAATAATAGTTCCTAAATCCGGTTTCAATTCATGGCATGTCCATGTTATTTTAGCGTTTTTGCCTAAAAAGTGATAGAGAACTTACAATATGAAGCAAGTAATCCAAATCAAAATTCCAAATCAAATAGCCCCAAATCCGTTCTCTAAAGCGTCGTAGTTGTTGTAGCTTCTAGTTGTAGCCTTCAAGAATCGTCCTTCGTCTTCTATAATTTTGTTCTTTGTATTTTTAATTTAGAGCTCTAGTTTTAATGGCGGCGGCCTGAGGCTAAAATAAAATAGTATGATTTAGGCTAGGTCTTAGGTTCTTTTTGTAGTGTTTTTTGAGTTGATTCGGACCGTCGATGGAGCTTGGTTTAATAATAGTTGTTCGTTCAAAGGAGAGACCAACCAGGAGCTGACACCTAGCCCTAGTGACAAGGCAAGGCTCAGAAAATCGACCAAACACAGACTAGGCCAGCCAGGGTGGCTGGGTTCGACCTGGCTCAGTGGCCAGGTCGACATGCCAGTCGACACCGTGTCGACTTGGCAGTCGACACGGGTGACCCAGGTCGACTGCCCAGTCGACCTGGTTAGCCCCAGGTCGACTGCCAAGTCGACCTGGGTGCCTTGGGCTGGAAAATTCCTGCCCTGGCCAATTGGGCCCGATTTTGAATTCTGAATTAGTTTTCCTGGGCTGTTTTGGTCTGTTTGAATTTTAAACTGAATTCTGAAACTTCCGGAGGCCATATCTTCTTCATACGGAGTCCGTTTTACGCAAACTCGAACTCTTTCTCAAGCAAAATTCCGAGACGGACGCAATGACATATCCCGTTTCCCTTAATTCTTTGATTTGAAATTAGTTATACTTTAATTTAACAGAAGAAACAGAATGATGTAAACCTAGTTATATTCCTTACTTACATCTTACTTCTCTGCACTAATACTAGTATAACAGGGTTAGGTGTTACCCTTATGTCTAAACTGAAACAGAATCGAAACAGGATAATCTATACAGAAATAGAATGCTAGTAATGGGCCTTCACCACCCCAACAGACAGAAGGTACAAAAGCAAAATACTAATAATGGGCTTTTACCACCCCAACAGATAGAAGGAACGGAAACAGAATCGGAAACAGAATCTGAGATGGAAACAGAATAAACCCTACGAAAACAGAATGTTAGAACTGGGTATGCACTAGTAATGGGCCTTTACCACCCCAATAGACGGTACCACGCAGAAACAGATAGGTGTTACCACCCAATAGAAACAGACGGTACCAACAGAAACAAACAGAACTAAGTGTACCCTAAGCCCTATCCTAAGAGATCGACTCCCCAATACATAAATACACTATATCGGCCCCACAGTACGGTGTATCACTCCCTAAAGTGGCAACCTATTGGCACGGACCTATTTACAGATGTCACGGTGTCTTACATCCTCAGAGCAGACCAGATCCATGCATGCACATGACCCGTTGGAACGCACCATCAACACCGCTCGCTATTATCAGAATGAACCACTTATAATTAGTTCAGTAAGCATGCCCGGACCGCTACATAGCGTGGGTCAAAGTTTTTGATACCAGAAAGGGATACTGACTAATATGGGTACCAAACAACAGACGACACAGGTATTTCCGCTCCTAATCTTGTGTCCCCAGACTAAAGATTTCAGATTAACTTGTTTACAAGTTTCAGATATACAGAGTTCAGATTTACTAGTACACAGATCAAATGACCAAGTTAACAAGTTTTCAGACTAACGGATCAGATGTACAACTTTAACAGACTTACAGATTGTCTAACTTTGTATTAAGCCTATAGATTCACGAAACGTGTTTGTCAAATTCATCAGTCCGGTTGGTTTAACCCTACCCACCCAACATGTTTTGAACATCATATTTATCTCATATTTGCATTAATTAAATATTAATGCACAGACCTCTCACATTAGGTTGATAGCTTGTGGTCGCTGGATATGCCGGGCAGTTCCGGACAGACTTCTGCCACAAGCCAGCCCTAATCTCGTATCTAAGCATATTTTAGTTATGCCTACGACCCCACACATTAGACTGACAGTTTGCGGTCGCTGGCTATGCCGGTTGGTTCCGGGCAGGCTTCTACCATAAACGGAGTCTAACCTCGTGTCATAGCTACTTTATTCCATTACAGAAAATATCGGACTAATTATGTCCATTTAGCAGATTTAACTTCTTTACAAGTTACGGTAGATTATTCAAAGTTCTATTAACATGTTTTGCTCAATTTTTGATCGAGCCTCCAAATTACAATTATTCAACTTCCAATAGATTAAGAAATTCAACAGATTCAGCAGATAACAGATCTAGCAGATTAGGAAATTTAGCAGATTAGAAGAAGGGGCAATTCAACACATTTAGCAGATTAGGCAATTTAGCAGAATAGCAGATTTAACATTTCTAAAAATTTCTATTTACATATCTTGCCTAATCATAAATTAAGTCTAAACTTACATGCTCAAATCATGGTCATAATTCATAATACAATATATGCCCCCAAATATTCGTTAAACTTTGCACAGTATAGAACACTCTATAAAAGCCCCAAATCATGATATGAATTATGAAAAATTATAGCCTTTAATGCCAATATCCAAAAATCCATATTTAGGCGCATTCACATTAATAGTTATCCTATTTTAATATAGGTCCTTACGCCTACGTTTCATATTCCTTTTTCAAGTCATGAATCATTATATAAAATATACCCAAAAATCAAGATCTTTAAATTATATCCTCTCAAAATCAGATCTTAATTTTTATATGCATTATGTCCCCAAGTTTCAAGTCATATGTTACCATTCAATGATTCCTCTTCTTCCAAATCACAGAGTATGCACAGATCTAGATCTAATTTAAAACATATTTCCTTTTCTCAAATCAGTCATAGATCAGTCATCCAATTATGCATTATTCATTATTTGTCCCAAAATCTAGCATTCATTTGTTAATCTCTTATGAGATTCGGCGCAGGCTCGTAGTAGCTTGGCTATAGAACAGAAAGAAGAAAGAGAATAGTCACAGAAAAACAGATCTGACAGATAAGAATATGCATAACCTCATATTCAGATTTATAACCATGTCAAGATCATAATTAAAGTTCATATCTGAAAATAACTGTACTCACAAAAAGGAACGATTCTTGTATTCTGGAATTTGTATTCTGAAACTGAAATGCTTGCCTTTGATGTAGACTAATTGTTTTAGATTTGATTCTCTTTTAATTCTATTTAGATTGGAAGAAGACGCATTAATCCTAGTTTTGATTCCAGCAGAGTAGCGGCACCATTTTTATTTTTAATTAGAATAGAGGCAGAGTATAGGCAGAATGAAATTGTGTGGAGAGAAAGCTAGGTTTGGGTGTGTTTATATAGCATAGGGGTCACGAATCTGGTCAGAACGGGCGTCTAAATACAGAAAAATGCATTTGTCCACGGATCTGGAAATAGGGGGTAGGTCGACCCTAGTGTCGACCTATTTACCCAAGTCGACCCCCAGGTCGACCCTAGTGTCGACCTGGGTCCTGGGCGGGAATTTTCCCGCCCAGCCCTGGTGTCTGTTTTGAATTTCGAAATCTGCATTTTGAATTTCGGGCTGGTTTTTATTGAAACTTCTGAAGGCCATATCTTCTTCATAGGGAGTCCAATTTACGTAAACTTGGACTTTATTCCAAGCAGAATTTCGAGACGAACGCAATGGTGTTACCCGTTTTCCTTAATTATTCTGTTACAATTTAATTATTCTCTGGTTTGTCATTCTTATGTTCACAGAAAATACGAGGTGTTACATTAATTATCTTTATTAATTTTAATAATGTAATTAAATTATAAACGACTGTAACTTGTTCATCTGACATTAGAATTCAGCAAACCGAATTGCGTTGGAACCGTAAATTTGAGCACTACGCTATGGAACTGACCAAAACGGAAACGGGGCTTCTTGGAATTTTTGATAAAATTAAATGGTAACTGACCAAAATGGAAACGAAGCTACTTGGAATTTTTGATAAAATTAAACGGTCATTTAATTTTATCAGAAAATCCTTCAATAAAGAATGGTGGAGTGGAATCCAATGTAAGAACTCTTTCTCACTCAAATATTTATCATGTTATCGTTGTTTACTCCAAATTTGGAATCAACGCCAAAGGTACAAACGATGCACTTCACGGATTCGGTAAGATTAAAATATGGAACCACGTAATTACAAAATAAAATAATAAAATGAAGACAAAGCAATTTTTATAGTGGTTCGATTCTAATTAATCTATGTCCACTTTGTAATCAATTCTCATTACGATATTTTTTTTACAACATGATTGAACTTTCACTATACATTCATTTCTCATTCTCCTCCCTTTTCACTCTCTTTATGACTTAACTCACTTGAATTTGGCCAATGGATAGAAGAGATCACGTGCTTCACGATGGTAGATGTATTGATCCTTGATCACTTAAGTGCTCTCGTGTTTATCCATAATTTTATAGAATTTTGCGTTTAGATCCGAATTTTGAGAGGATTGGAGAAGGTTCGATATTCCTTGGAATGGTGTTGGAGAGCTTTTTTATGTAGTATGAATGAGATTCCAAGAGCTTTGATCCAATTGGAGATAGCTTTAATGATCATAGGAATGGAGTTGATCCGCATGAAGTTGGAAATGAGTTGTTAGATCCATGGGAGCCATTAGTGAAGTTGAAGTAAAGCATTAGATTTGGCAGCACCTCCTCGTAAGAATGAAATTCCCTCTTCTCTCAATGTGAATTATGAGGGTTGAATATAGTGGTGTTTAGATGGAGTGGCACGGTTGTAATTAAGGGTGTATAATTGGCGCTAGGTTGGCGATGAGTTATCGGTTTAAAAGCCTTCACATGCCCCAAAATTTTGCGGGTTAAAGTGTGCCATATGGTCTAAAAATCATCCCACATCCTAAGACTGGTGCATGTTAAAACAATCCATGGTCTAAAGCTGATGGCATAAACTAAAATGAGCTGCGGCCTTAAACACTCATGCGAGCTAAAAGCTTATATTGCAACGACCCGGTCTGAAATAATAATGACCTAAAGCTTGCCCCGCGAGCTAAAATGTTCCCACCGACTTAAATGCATACGTGATAGTGTTCTCACAACCTAAAGCAATGTAGTCCAAAAAGCTAACATGTTTAACGACCTCGAGCTTGCCTGCATGTTTCACATATCAACATCAAGTCCTAAGCAGTGGCAACTAGCATGTTCCCCTTTACAGTTGTAAAAAGTTTTTTATTAGCACATGCGAGCTAAATCAAGTGGTCCCACAATTCCTTTTATGCTTCGCACGACCTATGAGATGTTCCACAAAACACAGCTTAAAACAATCACAATTAGCTCATTCCTTTTGTTTGTACATTACAGTGTACTGGTCCTTAGATGCTTATGATTGTGCCATTGCTTTTCTTGTGAGTATGGGATAAGTATTCACAGTTTTTCCATGCATTTATGGTTCTAGGCTCTAATCATTTCAAACTATGTTACTTTCATTAAACCTGTCAATTCACATGGCCATGTGTCATCATATAAACGGTCCAAACCTTTTAAGCTTTATAAACTTGGCAAACAACTCTACATGTCAAATTGATGGCATGCAAAGCACCCAACTTTTTATTCATTGTCCTGAATGTATTTTGGCGAGTTAACATTCATTAGAGAACGATCCGACCAATATTCACGCGGCCTAAACGAATTGCACGAGCTAAACCCTATAATGAGCTGATGAGCTTCATGTAGTGCGATGACCTAGAATGATGAACACGAGCTAAGCAGTGAACACGAGCTAAAGCATGTGAGCGGGCTAATGAGATGAGCGAGATAACCGGACGCACGAGCTAAATGGAGTCACGAGCTAAAGATATTTGTGAACTAAATGAAACCGTGCGACAACTTTCATACACACTTCATTATTTTACACCATGATTTTACAACGGGGTTAACAATTCCCCCTCAAAGCTTGTATTTTTCGCTTATGGAAAATGTGGGCTTCGAACTGAACGTTGTTGACATAGTGTAACACCCCGTGAATTCTATAACGTTAAACTTCACAAATTAAAGTGTAATTAATTCTAAATGAAAGAATTAAGTGAAATAGGTTATGCATTGCGTTCGTCTCGGAATTCTGCTTGAGATAGAGTCCGAGTGTGTGCGAATCGGACTCCGTATGAAGGAGTTATGACCTTTGGAAGTTTCAGAATAAAATTTAAATTCAAAACAGCTCAGTTTAAATTTCAAATTTCGAAAAATAGGTACAAACTGGGCAGGAAAATCCCTGCCCAGAGACCAGGTTAACCATAGGGTCAACCATGGTGTCGACCTGGCCACCCCAGGTCGACCATAGTGTCGACCTGGGTGTCGACCTGCCAGTCGACCTACCTGGTCAACCTGGCTGGCTAGGTCCGGCTCTGGCTCGAATTTGTGTGGCTCGGTGTGTCACTAGTGCTGACATGCCACCTCTTGATTGGCTCATTGAACTTTTTATGATCTAGATTCCTCCTGTCTTCATCTAACGGCTCAAAAATATTTAAAAATGTACAAATACACCCTAAGTCTCAACTGAAAATTAACACAAAAAAATAAAATGGGAGTCGTCATGCTGCCAGGGAGGAATTGAGAACAGCCGTCAAGAGAGAAAATCCAAGAGACGAATCAAATTAAGAAGAAGATAAAAGTTTAATCAAATTAATCAACGCAACATTAGTCTACGCAAAGGAGCGCACCTCAATTTCAGAATTCAGAATCCAGAATTCAAGATTCTGCATTCGTTGTAAGTATAGCGACCTTTCAGAATATGAATAAAAACTGTGATGTGATTCGATGTAAATGAAAATAGAATTGTGTTATTGTGTAAATTCTATGTATTGTAATGATTCTGTCATGACTTGTGTATTGATATTTGTGGCCTAAATTGATTAATGCAAGCCTATTGAACAATTGTATATGAAAACAATGGCACTTGCAAGTTTGTGGCAAAAACTAGAATTTGATCCCTTTATGTTTATGCTTATATACATTCACTAAGTCTAAATTAAGGCTTATGTAAATATGTTCTAGATTTGAGACCTTTTATGCCTACATGACCCAAAACCTATGATATCATTCTTATGTTTATTTGCAAGTATAATTGGATCTATGTTAAGTATCGTTTGTGTTTCATAAACTATGCAAGTTCATGTTGAAATAGGCTATATGATTAGATGTTAAAATTGTACATTTTGGTGAATATACAACATGCTAGTTTTGTGGTTGACATTATGCCAAGTTAAACATGTTAAAACACAAGTATGTATAAGCCTAAACTATGCCATTTCATATGTCACCTACTTAGTCAGACTTTGATTTGAATGCAAGTTAACATGACCCATAATTTATGTTGAATTTGCAAGTTCATGCGCCACACACCTTTATGTGAAATATTACATGTTCTTGTTTTCCTCTTTTTCTCACGTTTATAAAGTTGGGCTGAATTGTGTCAAGCCCAACACTTGTTATAATGTTGCGAATGTACAAACGGGGGTAATAACGTTTGGTGTAAAATATGAAAATATATGTTGGCATGTTTGGCACATGCCAACGACAATGACATATAAGCGGTATGAATTATTGTACCCAAGAATAAAGAACATGAAATTTACATATATAACTGAGAAGTAATAAAATATGTAAATTTAGAAAACACGATATGCTTAACCCGAGGTTGGATTGAGTTGTGATGTAAACCTGCCCGGACCTGCCCGGCTGTCTAGTAGTCACAACAATACCTATCCAATGTGGGTGGTTAAGCATTGAGCCCAATAAGGACCCGAGGTTAGACTGAGCTACGGTGTAAACCTGCCCGGAACCGACCGGCACATCCAGTAACCGTAGCAATACCTGTCTAATGTGAGTGGTCTGGTGCTCTAAGAGGCTAAGGACAGATGGTAGGGTTAAGTCAACTATAAACACTTAACCAAATTCAACATGTTAACAAGAATTGATGGGTGGGGGTTAGGTAAATACAGACACTTAACCACTTAACATGTTTGACTAGAAAATCCTGGTAACAAGGGACCCGTTTCAGCAGTAACTCAAGTTAGGTATCATGGTACCCTAAAACTAGATAGGGTGGGACACGATTACTGGGCTGATTGTAAGCGGTCAAAGCGACGGCGGTGGGTGCAACAGTGTAGGTTCTAACGGGGTGCGGGCGTGCACACACTCCGGAGCAGACAAACAGGGCACTGGGGGCACCAGTAGTATAATCTATGCCTTCTAGAATTTGTGCCGGGGCCGCCACCTTGGGTCTTGATACACCCCATGGTGGGACCAGCATAGGTATCTACAATTCTTGGGGGCCGTATGACACATGTTTACGCGATTAGGAGCCGATCTTTAAATAAAAATGGGGATCACTTCACCCTCAGCATGGGGTGCCAGTTAGAACAAACTCAAGTAGGTGCAGAGATATGGTATGGGTGCGATAGTACATTCGACACTTCCTCAGCTTGTGACACTTTCCTATTTTTAGTTTATATCTATCATGCCCTTTTCTTATTCACATACTGAAGAGTTACTAGATTTATTCAGGCTTTATGTCTGACTCTATTTTCTTTTCGTCTTCTTTTCTTCCGTTCCCTCCCCCCCCCCCCCCCCCGGTCCACAGGGAGGAAACAACTCAGCTCAGTCAGACCCTTTATAAGCTCCAATATCGTAGATGTATGATTTGGATCTCTCTTGCTCGGATTATGGCTTTGGATATCACTATGGGGATTTTTGTCATTTATTTATGTTTTATGCTTATTTAATAATCAAGACAATAACGAGGTTGTAATGTTGGAAGTATTTTGAGACAATTATGGAATGTTTTGTTTGAACACGTATTGATGCAATAAAGTCTGTTTGGTTTCCGCTGTTTAAAATATGTGTATTTATATCTGTCTTGAGTTTATCTGTGGCTTTTACTTATAAACCTCCACCAAAATTAAGGCATTCCCTTTGTGAGTGACCTTAACGGAGGTGGGGTGTTTCACTTGGTATCAGAGCATAGGTTTACCAGATAAGATAAAAATAAAATTGAAATTGTTTTCAAAAGAAAGTTTAAAGAAGCATTTTTTTCAAGAAAAAGTGTTATGTTTATAAAAAGACAAAATCCCCCAAAGCCATGTGCCCTATCTATCCCTCTCTATCCTTTGTTTTGAATTTTTCCTTTCTGTTTCAGCATGTCCGGAGACCTTAACCTCCCGGAAGGAGTACCTATAACCGGCTGGTTTAGGGGATACTTAGAAGCAAGGGCCAATGGCGCGGGCCCAGCAGACATCCCTCCTCCAGTGGCCGCGGTTCCTCCTCCCCCTCCACCTCCTCGTGGAAATGCCTTCGAGAAAACATGTAGAGACTTCAAGGCAATGGGTGGAACAGACTTTTACGGGATAGAGTCCTTTGTAGGAGCAAGAAACTGGCTAAAGGAGACTGAGGATCTGTTTGTCATCTTCGGAGTTGATGACAGGCAAAAGATACAACTAGCGTTGTGGTTGCTTAAGGATGAAGCTTCCTATTGGTGGGAAATTACCAATGCTCAAAGGGCGGTGGATACATGGGAAGACTTCAGGACAAGGTTTGAGATGAAATTCCTCTCCCAAGCTGAAAGAAGCCTGCAAATGGAGAAGTTTCTAACTCTGAAACAGGGAAGTATGACAATCAGGGAGTATGTAAATCAGTTTAATCATCTGGCCAGATTTGGGCTAGACTTAGTAAACACCCAACAAAAGAAGGCGCTTTGCTTCGTCAAAGGTTTGAATGAGCCTCTGCGCAGCCTTGCTATGACCCATGTATCCACGGGAGCGACTTATGAAAGCTTGGTGGACAAGGCGTTGCTACACGAGGAAGACCACGACAAGAAAGAAACTAAGGGGGAATAGAAGAAAGAGGGCCTACAAGCAAAGAAAATAGACTTCAAGAAAGGAGGGAAGAACAATAAGCCCCGTGAGAGGAGAAGGTGCAATTTCTATGGCATAGTGGGACATATATCAAAAGACTGCCGAAAAAGGAAGGAAAAGATGGGTGGTTTCTTCCATTGTGGAGAGATTGGGCACCAGGCTAAGGACTGCCCAAAAAAGAAAGGGCAGGGACAGAAAGCTGGATCCACTTCAGGGGGTCAGGTTCATGCGCTAGTGACAGCTCAGCGGGAACGAGGCAGTAATATTTCTGTAGAAAGTGTAGTCTATCTTTATGATCATCCAGTTCGCACAGTTTTTCACTCTGGCGCATCACACTCTTTTATTTCATCTGCCTTAGTAGAATCTCTGCATCTAGACACTAGTATGGTAGAAGATCCCTTAGTAGTTTCAAATCCAATTGGGGGCTCCGCTACTTGTCAATGGTTTGTTTGGGTTTGAAAATCTCTATTCTCAGCGTTGAGTTTAGTTGTAATGCCTTTGTTTTGTGCTTCTCGGGATATGGTTTGATTTTAAGCATGGGCTGGTTATCTAGTAATGGTGCCATCCTTGATTGTGAGAAAAGAGTATTTAAACTCTTGACTCGGCTTGGTAAGACTCTAGAAATTTCTTTTAATCCCTTGAATGTTGTTATGCTTAGTTATCTAGAGTCGCTTGATGCTTCTGACGAGAATTTACAATCAGTTAGAGTAGTCCGGGAATATCTGGATGTCTTTGAGGAGGTAAAAGGCTTACCTCCGAGGTGGGAAATAGACTTCTGCATATATCTTGTGGATAATGCAAAGCCTGTAGCTTTACCTGTTAGACACATGGCTCCAAGGGAGAGAAAGGAGCTCAATAAGCAGGTGAAAGAACTTCTCGAAAAAGGGTTCATTAGACAGAGCATTTCGGAATGGGGTGCTCCAGTGGTGTTCGCAACCAAAGTGGACGGTTCGCTTCGCCTTTGCATCGACTATAGGGAGTTAAACAAATTGACCAAGAAAAAAAGGCACCCTCTTCCCCGAATCAACGATTTGTTTGATCAGCTTATAGGTGCGTCGGTCTTCTCCCAACTTGATCTGCCAACTGGGTTCCATCAGCTGAGAGTAGCTGAAGGCAACATTGATAAGACGACGTTCAGAACACCAGACGGTTTCTTCGAGTGGCTTGTCTTGCCTTTCGGCTTGACAAACGCACTCGCTTATTTCGTAGACCTAATGAGCAGGGTGTTCAGAGAATTCCTTAACAAATTTGTGGTTGTCTTCGTAGATGATATCTTAATCTTCTCAAAGAACGAGGAAGAGCATGCTCAACATCTAAAAGAAATCATGGAAACTCTCCGTACGCATCAGCTAAAAGCCAGATTCTCCAAGTGTCACTTTTGGAGAAAGGAGGTAAGATTTCTGGGGCATATAGTGTCCAAAGAGGGGTTGGTTGTGGGACCCGCGAAAGTGGTGGCAGTGCAAGATTGGAAGACACCAAGACATGCAACCGAAGTTTGAAGATTTCTTGGGCTAGCCGGTTTTTACCGAAAGTTTATTAGGGATTTCGCGAAAATCTCGGCCCCACTCACAAGGCTTACAAAGAAGAATCTTGCATTCGCTTGGGATTTAGACTGTGACATTGCTTTCCAACGATTAAAAAGGGCTCTTACAACAGCTCCAGTTCTAACTCTGCCTGACGGAAGAAAAATGTTCACAGTATACATAGATGCATGTGGAACGGGACTAGGCACTGTTCTAATGCAAGAAGGAAGGGTAGTAGCTTATGGTGGAAGACAATTGAAAGTTCATGAAAAGAACTACCCAACCCACGATCTTGAGTTAGCCGCCATCGTCTTTGCGCTTAAATCTTGGCGCCATTATCTCCTAGGCGAGAAGTTCGAATTATACACTGACCATAAATCGTTGAAATATCTCTTCTCGCAGAAGGATCTTAACTTGAGGCAGCAAAGATGGATGGAGTTTCTTGCCTCATATAACTTTGAAATTTCCTATATGCCCGGAAACGGCAACGTAGTAGCAGATGCATTGAGCCGAAAGAAACTGACCTTAAGCCCGCTCTTTGTGGAAAGGAAAAGCCTGGAGTATATAGCCAGTTTTAACTTTAGGCCCTCCTCAGATTTTGTACCGGGTTTGCTAGCATCTCTCGAAGTACGCCCTACTCTCTTGGACTTAATAGGGGCTGCACATCGTGAAGACCCTCAACTTGTTGATGTGATTGATAAACTTATCAGGGGTGAGACTTCTAGTCACCTCAGTAGATACGCCATCGATGGTAAGGGTTGGCTGAGGCGAGATTGAAGGTTATGCATCCCACAAGCAAGGGAGTTGACAAAGAAGGTTCTTGAGGAAGCGCATCATTCCAAGATGACTATACATCCTGGCGGTGATAAGATGCACAAGGATATAAAAAGAACTTTCTTTTGGAGCGGCATGAAACTAGACGTGGCAGATTTCGTTTCTAAGTGCATGACCTGCCAACGGGTCAAGGCGGAACAGAAGAAGCCTAGAGGAATACTTCATTCTTTAGAGCTCCTACAGTGGAAGTGGGATAGCGTTTCAATGGACTTCATTGATGGACTGCCTAGGTCGAGAAGAGGCAACACTAGCATTTGGGTAATAGTGGATAGGCTTACTAAGAGCGCCCACTTCATACCTATCAAGAGTAGAAGGACTGCCTCATCTCTAGCATCTGTTTATCTCAATGAAATAGTTTGACTCCATGGGATACCCTCCAGCATTGTTAGTGACCGAGACCCTATTTTCACAAGTAAGTTTTGGTGGAGTCTGCAAGAAGCTGTAGGCACATAGTTATGTTTGAGCACGGCCTATCACCCCCAAACCGATGGCCAGACGGAAAGGGCGAATAGAGTTTTAGGGGATCTTTTAAGACTTTGCGTTCTTGAGTTTGGAGGGACGTGGGAGGATCACCTTCCTTTAGTGTAATTTGCCTACAACAACAGCTATCAAGCTACCATAGGCATGGCACCCTTCGAAGCCTTGTATGGAAGACCGTGCAAATCACCAACTTTTTGGTGGGAGTCTACAGATAAGCTTATACTTGGGCCAGACATGATTCGAGAGACTTCGGAGAAAGTGGACTTGATACGTAGGAGAATGAAGACTACCCAAGACAGACAAAAATCCTACGCCTACAAAAGAAGGACCGACCTTGAATTTGAGGTTGGGGATAGGGTTTTCCTTAAGGTATCCCCTTTAAGGAATGTCGTTCGCTTTAGATCCGCAGGAAAGCTAGCACCAAGATTTGTTGGACCGTTTCCTATCATCGAGAAGGTTGGGAAGATGGCATATAGATTAGAGCTACCCGAGAGACTGGCCGGAGTTCACAACGTCTTTCATGTTTCTCACCTCCAGAAGTGTTTGCATGAGTCTGCGGAAGTGGTGGAACCTAGCATTCTAGAAGAAACCAAAGTGGAACGTTAAGCAACTGTGAGGAAAGTTCCAACCCGCATCTCAGGAACTGAAGTGAAAAAGCTACGCAACCGCGAAGTCAAACTCGTTAAAGTTCAGTGGAGCGATGCCGAGGAAGACGCGACTTGGGAAACTAAGGACAGAATACGCGCTGCCTACACTCTTCTTTTCGAGGGTACATCTTCGATCTCTCTTTTTCCTTAAGTTATGCTTTATCTATCTTTTTAGGTATACCTCCTCGGTCCTTTTCCTATCCCCTTAGGTAGAAAACAAATGGATGCAAACATGTATTTGAAAACATGTTATGGATGATGGCTGCAAATGGTTGCTGTTGATTGCTAGTGGTTGCTCGTGGATGCATATACACACACCCCAGGTTATAGATCGGCTCAGTCACTTCATATTGCATATGCATATATGTATTCTCACTTGTATATGGTTGAAACTTGATATGTTGTCATATGGTTGTCGCATTTGTATGAATAGTTGTGCACTCATGTAGAATTATGAATAGGAAAAATTTGCATACATAATGGATTCATGACACTTACATGATTCACATTAAGGAGGTCAACTGAATCAGTAGACCACCTGATTTCAGCATTAGATAAGGACATGTACACACACTATGCATATGATCATGAAGCATTAGAAGTCTTTTAAGGAAGTGGACACCTGTGTTTGTTGGTTGAGTAGATGGACTGTTGTATAGTAGGATATACATTCTTCCTAACTTGAAGATTTCGGGGACGAAATCCTTTTAAAGGGGCAGAATTTAACACCCCGTGAATTCTATAACGTTAAACTTCACAAATTAAAGTGTAATTAATTCTAAATGAAAGAACTAAGGGAAATGGGTTATGCTATTGCGTTCGTCTCGGAGTTCTACTTGAGATAGAGTCTGAGTTTGCGCGAATCGGACTCCATATGAAGGAGTTATGACCTTCGGAAGTTTTAGAATAAAATTTAAATTCAAAACATCTCAGTTTAAATTTCAAAATTTGAAAAAATAGGTTCAAACTGGGCTGGGCGGGAAAATTCCCGCCCAGAGACCAGGTCGACCATAGGGTCGACCATGGTGTCGACCTGGCCACCCCAGGTCGACCATAGTGTCGACCTGGGTGTCGACCTGCCAGTCGACCTACCTGGTCGACCTAGCTGGCTAGGTATGGCTCTGGCTCGAATTTCTGTTGCTCGGTATGTCACCTGGGCTGACATGTCACCTATTGATTGGCTAATTGAACTTTGTATGGTCTAGATTCCTCATGTCTTCATCTGACGGCTCAAAACAATTTAAAAATCTATAAATACACCCCAAGTCTCAACTGAAAATTCACACAAAAAAATAAGATGGGAGTCGTCATGCTGCCAGGAAGGAATTGAGCGTAGCCGTCAAGAGAGAAAAGCCTAGTGACGAATCAAATTAAGAAGAAGATAAAAGTTTAATCAAATTAATCAACGCAACAGTTAGTCTACCTAAAGGAGCGCATCTCAATTTCAGAATTCAGAATCCAGAATCCAAGATTCTGCATTCGTTGTAAGTATAGCGACCTTTCAGAATATGAATAAAAACTGTGATGTGATTAGATGTAAATGAAAATAGAATTATGTTATTGTATAAATTCTATGTATTGTAATGATTCTATCATGACTTTTGTATTGATATTTGTGGCCTAAATTGATTAATGCGAGCCTATTGAACAATTGTATATGAAAACAATGGCACTTGCAAGTTTGTGGCAAAAACTAGAATTTGATCCCTTTATGTTTATGCCTATATACATTTACTAAGTCAAAATTAAGGATTATGTGAACATGTTCTAGATTTGAGACCTTTTATGCCTACATGACCCACAACCTATGATATCATTCTTATGTTTATTTGCAAGTATAATTGGATCTATGTTAAGTATCGTTTGGGTTCATAAACTATGCAAGTTCATGTTGAAATAGGCTATATGATTAGATGTTAAAATTGTACATTTTGGTGAATATACAACATGCTAGTATTGTGGTTGACATTATGCCAAGTTAAACATGTTAAAACACAAGTTTGTATAAGCCTAAACTATGCCATTTCATATGTCACCTACTTAGTCATACTTTGATTTGAAAGCAAGTTCGCATGACACATAATTTATGTTGAATCGCTAAATTGCAAGTTCATGCGCCACACACCTTTATGTGAAATATTACATGTTCTTGTTTTCCCCTTTTCTCACGTTTATAAGGTTGGGTTGAATTGTGTCAAGCCCAACACTTGTTATAATGTTGCGAACGTACAAACGGGGTAATAACGTTCGGTGTAAAATATGAAAATATATGTTGGCATGTTTGGCACATGCCAACGACAATGACATATAAGCGGTATGAATTGTTATACCCAAGAATAAAGAACTTGAAATTTACATATATAATTGAGAAGTAATAAAATATGTAAATTTAGAAAACACGATATGCTTAACCCGAGGTTGGATTGAGTTGTGATGTAAACCTGCCCGGACCCGCCCAGTTGTCCAGTAGTCACAACAATACCTATTCAATGTGGGTGGTTAAGCATTGAGCCCAAAAAGGATCCGAGGTTAGACTGAACTACACTGTAAACCTGCCCGGAACCGACCGGCACATCCAGTAACCGTAGCAATACCTGTCTAATGTGAGTGGTCTGGTGCTCTAAGAGGCTAAGGACAGATGGTAGGGTTAACTCAACTATAAACACTTAACCAAATTCAACATGTTAACAAGAATTAATGGGTGGGGGTTAGGTAAATACAGACACTTAACCACTTAACATGTTTGACTAGAAAATCCTGGTAACGAGGGACCCGTTTCAGCAGTAACCCATGTTAGGTATCATGGTACCCTGAAACTAGGCAGGGTGGGGCACGATTACTGGGCTGATTGTAAGATGTAAAAGCGACGGCGGTGGGTGCACCATTGTAGGTTCTAACGGGGTGCGGGCGTGCACACACTCCGGAGCAGACAAATAGGGCACTGGGGGCACCAGTAGTATAACCTATGCCTTCTAGAATTTGTGTCGGAGCCGCCACCATGGGTCTTGATACACCCCATGGTGGGACCAACATAGGTATCTACAATTCTTGGGGGCCGTATGACACATGTTTACGCGATTAGGAGCCAATCTTTAAATTAAAACGGGGATCACTTCACCCTCAGCATGGGGTGCCAGTTAGAATAAACTCAAGTAGGTGCAGAGATATGGTATGGGTGCGATAGTACATTCGAAACTTCCTTAGCTTGTGACCCTTTCCTACTTTTAGTTTATATCTATCATGCCCTTTTCTTATTCACATACTGAAGAGTTACTAGATTTACTTAGGCTTTATTTCTGACTCTATTTTCTTTTCGTCTTCTTTTCTTCCGTCCCCCCCCCCCCCCCACCATAGGTCCATAGGGAGGAAACAACTCAGCACAGTCAGACCCTTTACAAGCTCCAAGACCGTAGATGTATGATTTGGATCTCTCTTGCTCGGATTATGGCTTTAGATATCACTATGGGGATTTTTTTCACTTTATTTATGTTTTATGCTTCTTTAATAATCAAGGCAGTAATGAGGTTGTAATGTTGGAAGTATTTTGAGACAATTATGGAATGTTTTGTTTGAACACGTATTGATGCAATGAAAGTCTGTTTGGTTTTCGCTGTTTAAAATATGTGTATTTATATCTGTCTTGAGTTTATCTGTGGCTTTTACTTGTAAACCCCCACCAAAATTAAGGAATTCCCTTTGTGAGTGACCTTAACGGAGGTGGGGTGTTTCGCATAGTCTGCGTTGAAATCCAGTTGTATCTCTTTACTCACAGTAGTGAATCATGCTTTAGAGTCGTATGCTCCATTTTGCCTGTTCTGTAATTAAAACAAGCATTTGCATGATTTTGGACTTATACTCACTATCGATCATCCATATCGATAGTGGATTAGTTAATTGTAACAACCCGGAAATTCTGAACCAATTTAAAAATTTTATTTTAGAAATTATAATGAATTTTGAATATTTAAAATGATTTATTTTAAATAATAACAACAAAAATTTATTTAATCGAAGTTATAATGAATAAATTTAGTTTAGTTATAAAGGAGTTTGAAACGGCAGTTCGAAAATTCGATTTCTAATTTCAATTTAATATGCATAATTCAATATAAATCAAAATTGGGCGAAACAAGTAATATTTGAATCTGTATAATATTATCTTTCTACCAAATGTTAGAAACAGATATTTCACTTTATAAATTATAAGTGATGGCTAGTTTAAAATTTAGAAAAGTTGTTGTAGGATTTATATATTTTTTAATATAAAATATAGCCCTTAAAAATAGCCATTTTACAAATGACCTCCGTTTTTGATAAAACCACTTTTGTTGAATTCAAAATGTCAAATTATTGCTTGGCTTAAATTTTCATAATTTTTAGAATTAATATGTGAGCGTGGTAAATCAAAATGTATTTTGTCAATTTTAGTCAAATTGGATCGACAAGAAAATGAACATTTTTCAAACGGTCTCTAAATTTGATGAAATTAATTTTGTTAAGACCGTTTCATCAAAACTTAGCTAGATTTATATTTCGGGAATTTTTAGAGTCAGCGTGTGACCCCGGTAAATTAAAATGTATGATCAAATTAAATAATTAAATGATTTATAATTTAATTTGAAGAAAAGTGGACTGAAACGATCAAACAGGCTAACAGGACCTAGCCCATTTTTTCCGGAATAGGGTTATTTGGCTAGGGGCAACTCTTGTTGGGTTGAATTGGGAGCTAATTGAAATAAACGAGCTTTTTGAAAATTAAAAGAATTAAATTATATTTTATTATAAATACCACTCCTTTAAAATACCATAACCTTAATGGAAAAATAGAGCCGCTGCCAAGAACATTTTCGATGGCTAGGAGCTCTCCGATTTGTTTCCCCAAATTCCCTCAATCCCTCAAACGAAATCGAACACTGCAACTATGAAATCAATCAGCTCGCGGAGCTTGATTAACACAATGGTGGAGATCGCCTAAAGGTCGCTAGGATTGCCTGAATTTGGCAAGGAAGTCAGCGGGTTTGCAGTTGATTTTTGCGACCTAGGGGTGATCGAACTTCACCCTAGTTGGGGCGCTAGGAGGTGGCACGTAGGCGGATTGGGTGGCGGTGTTGGATCATGGTCTGGTGTCTTCTAGAGGCAGCGCGCAAGGGAGGAAGCAACCGACGATGGGTTCAGTCAACATATGAAAAGAACTGTAACGAGGAAGAAGGGTATAACGAGGGGATTAAGGCCTAATTAAATTATTTATTTATTTAAATTTGTTTACTAATGGGATTAACGCTTAAACAAGCATAACTTATTCATATGATAACAGAATCAAACGATTTAAATTTCGTTGGACTCGTATTGATGAAAGCTATAACATGGGAGCAGATATGAATTGTAGGCAAATTTAAATCAAAACAGTAGAGAATTCAGAAGGAGTAAAACACTGTGAGATTTATCGAATTAAAATTAAAATTAAAATTAAAAAATATATATTTAGATATTTATTGATTATGGTTGTTGTAATATTAAAAATATGAGCCGTGTAAAATTTAGAACGATTGACTGACTGTGACGGTGATGACTTATTGAACTATATTGTTGTAAGAAAAAAATATGATCTTTAACTGTTGAAATAAAAATGTTAATTATTTAGATAATGTTTTGTTTAAATAAAAATATAATCTTTTATTGGTTAGAATAAAAATATCCTTTTGGTTAGAACATGTTACATTAAAAATATCATTTATAAAAATAACATTTTGGTTAGCACATGTTACATTAAGAATATCATTTTTAGTTAGAAATGTTACGCAATATAAAAATGTCATTTTAGTTAGATATGTTATGTTAAAATAAAAACATTATTTTTAATTTGAAATATGATTACATTAGAAATATGTTTATATTAGAAATATGTTTACATTAGAAATATGTTTACATTAGAAATATGATTACATTAGAAATATGTTTATATTAGAAATATGATTACATTAGAAATATGTTTACATTAGAAATATGTTTACAATAGAAATATGTTTACATTAAAATATGTTTACATTAAAAATTTCATTTTAATATATGAAAGGATTCACTAAATAGATTAAACTTTGATTAGAATATGTTTGCACTAAATTTTAGATTGTTAATGTAGAATGAACCATTTAAAAAGATTCATTGTTTGGAAATATGGTGTTAACATTAAAATATACATTTTTAATGTAGAAGGATGCAATTAAAAGACTCTAGTTTGAAACATGTTAACATTAAAACTCATATTTTCAATGTAAGGATGAATTCTTTAAAAAGATTCAAGTTTTGATAAAAATATTGTCACATTAAAAAATTTACATTTTTAATGTATTAGCGAATCATTAAAAAGATTCAGGTTAGTTAAAAATGTGTTTACATAAAAAAGAAAATTACATTTTAATGTATTAGCAATGTAATAATAAGGAACCATATGTTGAAATATATTTTTGTTCATCATAAATAGTGTGATTAGCATGTTAGCGATGTGATAAAAAGAATCATATGTAGAAATATACTTTGCTCATTATCATTAACATGTTAGCGAGATTAGAAAAATAATAATATGTTTTGTTCAATTTTATTTAGTTAGTAAACATAATTTGGAGATGAAATGTCATTTTTAGTTAGAATATAAAACGTCATTTTTAGTTAGAAATGCCATGTGAAACAAAAATGCCATTTATTTAGATCATGTTATGTTAAACAAAAATGTCATTTATTTAGATATGTTCATGTTTCATAAAATATCATTCTATTAGAATATATTCATGTTACATAAAAATGTCATTTATTTAGAAAATGATATGTTGAAATAAAAATGTCATTTTATTAGAAATTGTCATGTTGAACTAAATACGTCATATACTTAGAATATGATGTGTCAAATAAAAATGTCATCTTGTCGGACAAGAATAAAAAAAATAATTCCTTGTCAAAATATATGTTTTGTTAGAATTAAATTATAAATATTTATTTATAATTTAAACAGTAGAAATTGGTTAAATTTATTAACCAATGATGTATGTATATATACAGTTGTTGTTTGAAAACCACACACGGGTATTGGGATGATATTTGATAAACACTAGTCCTGATATTTTGTTACATGTCAGTCGATGGATTGACAGTCTGTGATGAGCGTTATTTATTTATTTATTTTAATGCTCACACAATTGTAAATTTCAGTTTGGATGTGAATGGAGTGTTTAAAGATTATTGATCATTATTGTTATATACATGTGATGTATGAAATCCATATAACTGAAATTATATGGTAATTGAGTGAGTCGCATTCCGATTCGGGATTCTTTTAAAGAATATTTTTAAATAAAGAACCTTTTTATATAAAAGAATTGGATTTTTGGGTTGTCGTTAATGGTATCTTAAATCACACTGTTCTTAAGCCTAGTTGAATAAAGGAATAAATCTTTTAATTTAGACTAAATGAAGTTTTCCAATAAATTAATATTTACTTGGAATTAAATAAAATAAATTGGATTTTTGGGTTTGTCGTTAACGGTGCCTCAAATAACACTGTTCTTAAACCCGGTATGAAAAGAATAAATCTTTTAATTAAGATTATTAGAGTTTCCAATTATATTTAGTAATTGGAATAAAATGAATGTGAATTGGGTTTATTGTGAACTATGTTTTTAACGACATTTGTTCTTTAATCCAATTAACAGTGAAAATATAATTTAGAATTTATAAATATTTTATTAAGATTTAAATGGGAATTTTCCAAGGTAAAGTTTTCTAATTTAATACAAGAAATTGGAATAAACGGAATTCGATTCAATAATAACGAGATGAGCTTCTGTAAAATAAGACCATTAATATATATGGAATTTAAAAGGCTTTGTCGTTATTCCACTTATATTATTAGTTTGATACAGAAATTTATATCGATTATATATTGATTTGATTTCTGTGAAAATTCCATTATAATGGAAGATGATTTTGGGTTTATCGTGAACTATGTTTTAAATGACATTGGTTATTTAACCCACTTAAAGACAAGATTAATTTCTTAAAGTTGAATAATCATATAGTGATGATTTTTATATTAAAACCAAATTAGAGTTTTAATGAATCTTTAAAAAGAAGATTAAAGAATAAATTTAAAAGAATTTATCTTTGATAGAATTAATGGGAACCTTTCCCTAATAAGGTGAAATTTTATTAAAAGAATACTCTGAATTGGAATGTCGCATATGATGTGTTTTCATAGCACTTAATTATTGATTATAAAATATGAGAATTATTTGAAAAGACCGGTTTCAACCTATTCTGAATAATTAATATGATGATAAAGCATCGAAGATGAAGATGAGGACGGTGGTTGAAGACCGGAGATCTTCACATCGTTTGGATGACGACTGATGTCTTGATTGGGAGGCATCCCAAGACAAGGTAATAAGTGGTGATCGTCCAGACGTACTTGGAGATCGGCGAATATGCGAGAACCTCTCTCCTGTATTGGACATATGGGACGAGGAATAAGGTGTCTTCGGTTTCTTTCAGACCCAGACTGGACTTGTAAATGGATGGTATATCTGACGTTGTATTCCTTTATGCTATATTCGTTGATCTCTGCTAAATATATATCTGTTGGTGGCGGAGAATTTATTCTCTTGCATAACACCCTTCTTTGAGACGTACGAGCTTAGAGGTTATATATTGACAGAAATCAATGGTATGGTATGGATTGACAATGTGGCCTGCTAAGATGCAAATGATCAAGGCTTATTATTGAAAAGCAAAGCCTTGTGGTTGATGATCAAGGCATAGCTTATTTTCGGCATAGCTTTGTGTATAGCGTTACTTCGCGAGCCTCACACCCCGGTATGAGCCAGAAACGGGAGAAGGATCCGGGGAGGACATACGTTTCTTTCTAGCTAGAAGTGGTGTCAGCATTTACAAGCCCTTGCATTTTTTACTTATGTGGATGATGGATTGCGAGGCGCCTCGGATTTGAGTCCCTAGTGGCTCTATTTTATGCTTCCTAGGGAGGGAAGACGTATTGTTCAAGAATTTATATATAATCCACCAACGTAAGTTTGGGACTGGCCCTGTGGCTCCTAAGGGTCACTCGAGCTCTGATCCTAAGACATGGGCTAGATTGTCTTGAATTCGGTAAGGACAATCCCTTGCCTTGGTTCATGATGAAAATCCAACTTCCAATACGACACCATGCGATTGTGAATATATAACTTGTATGGTGACATAGTATATGGTAGCTATGCCATCTGCGATTGATACATTATGATTGAAATGTTTTCGAAAAACATACAGACAATAATAATAATATCAAATCCGTTTTTACGTATCAAGCATATTTTGACCATTATAAGGTAAAACTCTATCCTCTGGTTTGCGTGGCATTATGTGATGGGACTTGAGTCTTATAATGGTTTCATTTTTCTAAAAAGCATTGCGTTGTTTAACAATTTACTTTATTTCATGTACTAGCAATCCAATGGAGTAAACCTGTAATGACCCGGGTTTTTGTCGACTTTGGTTATCGCCATAAACTCAATGAGGACTAACCAAACATCGAAAAATACCGGTCATTAATGAAAGAAATTAGAGGGTGAGGAAAGATAAGATAGAAACTTAGAATAGAAGAAGAACACAACATCAAAGTAACAGGAACCTCATAGCGGAACGAATAACATATAATATATATAACATAACTTGAAATATACATCTGTACTAGAATATACATGTAACACCCCACCTCCGCTAGTGCCACTCTAGCAAGGACACTGGCTTTAGAGGGGCGTTAAACGAGGTAAACATGTATGCAGATATCACAAGACAGAACAAGTAAGTAAAACAGAGTAAATAAAGCAGCGGATCAAACTAGCATTTCAAAACCATAGCCAAGTTACAACAAAGTACTTGGTCATTATTTTCCAACAAACAAAGTCTAGAGAAAAGCATAAACTGAAAACTGAAATACATAAAGTACTATCCCCAAAGTGAAGTGATAAACCATAGCTAGCTCAATGTCCAAAACCGTACATGAGCAAATCCAGTAAGCAAGCTATAAAGATCCAAGCTAAGCTCCAATGTTCCCACCCTGAGGACCTGAGGGGGGGGGGGAACGGAAGAAGAGAGGCGAAAGAAAACATGTCAGTCAAAAAGACTGGTAAGCCCTAACTACTATCAGTCCTTGAACTAGTAAAGTTAACTGGCATGAGAAGCTGAGATGAACATAAGGATAACAAAATACTGGCATGATGATTAACTAACAAGATAGATAAAGGTGTCATCGCATAATCAAGGTTAAGTTTTGCACCACGGGTGTACTAGCATTCTAACATGTCGAGTACAAACAAGAGTTAATCCCTTGGCCCAAGCTTGGCCCACTATCATGAGGTGACCTAAATCAAGGTCCAACTACACGGTCTAGTTGATCGGCTCCCTATAAGCCTAACTCATCAAGTGTCGGTGTCATACGGCCCAAACATGAAATGTAGTTAAACTGCACTAGGTCCACCCTAGGGTGTATCAAGTCCTAGGGTGTCAAACTCGGACACAAATCAAGCATGCACAGTCTAGATCTACTGGTACCCGTGCCTGATTTTCCAACTCCGGACTATGTGCACGACCATAGTCCGCCTGGACCCACACCGTCGTACGTACTCAGCCGTCGTTTTGGTCGCTTACATGTCAGCCCAGTAATCGTGCCCCACCATAGCCTAGTCCCTAGGGTATCATGATACTATCAAGAGGGTTACTGCTGAAAAGGACCATGCAACTAGGGTTTCTTAACGGGTTAAATGTGGTTAACCCGATCCAAACGTGGATTAAATTGGTTAAGTGTACCCAAGGTTCATGACTTAACCCCGATTAACCCATCAAGCCCAACTTGGTTAAGTATTAAGTGGACCATGACTTAACCCTAATCAGGAGGAATTAATTAACTTAATGTGCTTTAACCTCTCACATTAGACCTTGTTGTGGTTACTAGTTAAGCCGAGCGGGTCCGGGTAGCTTTACACCACAACTTGGTCTAACCTCGGGTTCGATCACAACATGACCAACTTCTCACATTGGGTCCTATTGTTTGTAGCCACTGGTTAAGCCGGGCGGGTCCGGGTAGATTTATGCTACAAACTCAACCCAACCTCGAGTTGGCCACACTTATATTTTCTAAGTGTCATGTCCATTATGTTTCCAAAGCATAATTACAAGCTAACATATCACGTCATGTTATAAAAATCATGTTCATGTCATAATGTTACCCAACCCCAACGTAATCCCATCGTTTACATAATCGTAACAATGCATAAAGGATAAAATATGGAACTTGGGATAATCATGATGAAAAGGTGTTGAAGCCACAAGTTAACATGGTGGCATATGAAATGTACATATGTTCATATACTTGCATATTGCATTATTAGGCTTCAAAAATATGCATAAAACCAAACTTAGCATATAAGTGATACATGGTGATAAATGACATGTAGAAGTTGCTAGAAGTTCGCATTTAGCCTCACATGCAAGTTATCATAAGGGATATGATAACTTCCATGTTGCCAAAATGCAACCTTTAATATAAAGCTTGAAGCTTTAAGCTCACAAACTCAAGTTTAACTTGCATAACATGATAACATGTGTATAATGATCTATCCCAAACTTGCATAGCATAGCAACATGTGTCATACATAATGATTGAACCAACTTGCATAACATAATGATCGACCAAACTTGCATATCATAATGATCAACCCAAACTTGCATCATTCATTTAACTTTATAGTTCAAAAAGAAAGTAGAAAAGGGCTTACAATGCTATGAAGACACAAATGAATATTTATTATAAAGATTGAGACGAAGCCCTTATGCAATCACCAAAAACCCAAATATGAAAGCTCCAAATGAAAAACCCTTGAGCCAAATCAATAAAAACCCTTGCTTTGTAATAGAAATGTTGCAACTTGACTTGAATGCAAACTAAGAACACTCATACAAGCTTGGAAAACACTTGTATGAACTCAAAATCTCTCATATAAATGAACTTAGAAATTTTAGCATGAGAGTGAAGGCCATGAGAGGAACAAATTTGACATAGTTTAGTTGTAGGGTTGAATAATGGTGATTTAGGCTAGGCTTAGGGGTCTTTTTATAGAAGATTAGGATAGTATTAGCCATATGATCAACGCTAGATTCAATCTGAGCCATCAAATCCAGTCATTAGCCACCAGACCTGACCCAAACTCAAAGTAGGCGCACCAGGCCACTTGGTCACCCGGGGGTAGGGGTCGACCCCTGGGTCGACATGGGTGTCGACCCATTGGGGGGGTCGACACTGGTGTCGACCCTTGTGTCGACCCTGCCTGGGCGGGAAAAATCCCGTCTATCTGTTTTGGTTTGAATTCAAATCTGAATCCGAATTTGAACTGTTTTCGGGCCTTGAAATTCTGAAAACTTCGTCGGGCCTTTTCTTGGTCATACGGACTCCGATTTACAAAATTTCGGACTCTATTTCACGTATTTTTTCGAGACGAACGCAATGGCATAGCCCATTTCCCTTGATTCAGATTTTATCATTTAATTCTGCCTCGTTTTATGTTATAACATGTTATTAAAAATACGGGATGTTACATTCTCCCCTCCCTAAAGGATTTCGTCCCCGAAATCTTCAAGTTGGGAAGAACGTATCCTACCATCCATCATCCATCCACTCACATCATCATCCACGAGCAATCATTGTCCTTAAAGGATTCTAAATGCTGTATGAACATATGCAAAGGTGTGTGTATATGTACTTATCTAATGCGAAAATCAGGCGGTTACTGATACAGTAAACCTCCTTAATGCATATGTATGTTAGTGAAATGAATCCATATGTATGAAATTTCCTAACATAATTCATAATATCTATATGAGTGCACGTAACATTCATCCATATGCAACATCCATGTGATAGCATACAAGTTTCATCCATGAATAAGCATAGACACTCATGCATATGCGGTATGAAAGTGTGTGAGCCGATCTTAGTGCCTAATGTGTATCATGCATCCACGGGTATCCACTTGCAAACACTTGCAACCACTTGCAAACATCAAGCATAACATGTTTCAAATACATGTTTCATCCAAAGGGTTTCTACCTAAGGTTCTCATGACACGATTAACGAGATAACAAGATAAACTAGATAAACATAGATAGCAAAAAGGAAGATATGCTAATTAGGAAAGGAGATTGAGAATGTACCCTCAAAAAGGAATGGATATAGCCCATGCATCTTCTCCTCGGTTTCCCAAGTTGCGTCTTCATCGACTTCACTCCACTGAACTTTCACCAATTTGACTTCTCGATTCCTTAACTTCTTGATCTTTGTTCCCAAGATACGAATCGGAGCTCTTCTCAAGGTTGCCTCTTTCTCTACCTCCACGTCTTCAAGAATGCTTGGTTCAACCACCTCAACGGACTCATGTAGGCACTTTCGGAGATGTGAGACATGAAAGACATAATGCACTCCGGCTAGCTTCTCGGGCAATTCCACCTTATAGGCCATCTTTCCAATTCTCTCTATGATAGGGAAGGGTCCTACGAACCTTGGTGCCAGCTTCCCAATTGCTCCAAAACGTACCACATTACGAAAAGGAGAAACCTTCACGAAAACCATGTCTCCCACTTCGAATTCCAAATCTGCCCTTCGCTTGTCAGCATAGGATTTCTGTCTATCTTGGGCCGCTTTCATCCGTCTTCTCTCCAATTCAACTTTCTCGGATGTGTCTCGTATCATATCGGGCCCAAGTATAAGCCTATCTGTTGTCTCCCACCAACAAGATGGTGACCTACACGGCCTCCCATACAAAGCTTCAAATGGTGCCATCCCTATGCTGGCTTGATAGCTATTATTATAAGTAAACTCTACAAGAGGGAGGTGGTCTTCCCAAGTACCACCAAAGTCAAGAACACAAAGCCTCAAAAGATCTTCTAGCACTCTATTCACCCTTTCGGTTTGGCCATCCGTCTGGGGGTGATAGGCTGTACTCAGATTCAATCGCGTACCCATCGCTTCTTGCAAACTATTCCAGAACTGGCTAGTGAAAATGGGGTCACGATCGCTAACTATGCTAGAAGGAATTCCATGCAACCGCACTATCTCCCGAAGATAAATAGATGCTAGCCATGATTCGGTCCTCTTGCTCTTTACAGGAATGAAATGAGCACTCTTCGTAAGTCTATCAACTAGGACCCATATGCTTGTATTCCCTTTTCTTGACCTAGGCAATCCATCCACAAAATCCATAGAAATACTCTCCCACTTCCATTGTGGGACCTCCAACGGATGTAATAGCCCACCTGGTTTCTTCGACTCGACTTTCACTTGTTGGCACACCATGCACTTTGAAACATACTCTGCCACATCCTTCTTCATGCCGACCCAAAAGAAAATGCGCTTCATATCTCTATACATCTTATCTCCTCCCGGATGTATAGTCATCTTCGAGTGATGTGCTTCTTCAAGAACTTTATGCACCAAGTCTCCTACTTGTGGAACGCATAGCCTTCCATCACGCCTTAGCCAACCCTTATCATCAATAGTATATCTAGCAAGGTGACTAGACGTCTCACCACGAATCAACTTGTCCATGACCTCAACTATCTGTGGATCTTCCTTCTACGAAGCCCCAACTTGATCAAGAAGTGTGGGTCTAAGCTCAAGGGATGCTAATGAACCCGTCATCGACTCAACAGCCGTCGTGAAATCAAAGGTTGCCAAGAATTCTAAGTTCTTCATTTCAATGAACAAGGGGTTCAAAGTCAACCTCCTTCTGCTTAGTGCATCTGCCACAACATTACCCTTGCCAGGGGTATAAGCTATCTCGAAGTCATAAGATGCCAAGAATTCCATCCACCTTTGCTGCCTTAGATTCAGATCTTTTTGCGAGAAGAGGTACTTGAGTGACTTGTGATCAGTATACAACTCAAACCTTTCGCCTAGAAGATAGTGGCGCCACGATTTGAGTGCAAAGACGATCGCCGCTAACTCCAAATCATGAGTGGGATAGTTCTTCTCATGAACTTTAAGTTGCCTACCCCCGTAACATATAACTCTTCCCTCTTGCATCAGAACAGCACCTAACCTAGTGCCACATGCATCTGTGTATATGGTAAACATCTTACCACTATCGGGTAATGCCAAAACTGGAGCTGAGGTAAGGGCTCTTTTGAGCTTTTGAAAAGCAAGCTCACACTCCAAGTCCCATGCAAAGATTAAGTTCTTCTTCGTCAACTTAGTAAGAGGGGCCGAAATTTTAGCGAAGTCCCTTATGAACTTCCTATAGTAGCCCGCCAGACTGAGAAAACTTCTTACTTCGGTTGCATTCCTAGGAGTCTTCCAGTCTTGAACCACAACCACTTTCGCGGGATCCATCGCTATGCCTTGCTTAGAAACTATATGTCCAAGAAACTGAACTTACCTTCTCCAGAAATGACATTTGGAGAACTTGGCTTTCAACTGATGCGTTCTAAGCGTATCCATCACTTCCTTGAGATGCCTAGCATGCTCTTCCTCATCCTTTGAGAAGATCAGAATATCATCCACGAAGACAACAACAAACTTGTTAAGGAACTCCCTGAACACCCTACTCATCAAATCTACGAAGTAGGCGGGTGCATTAGTCAAACGGAATGGCATGGCAAGCCATTCAAAGAATCCATCTGGAGTCCTAAACGCAGTTTTATCAATACTATCCTCAGCCACTCTAAGCTGATGGAATCCGGTGGCTAGACCGAGCTGAGAGAAAACAGAAGCACCAACAAGCTGGCCAAAGAGATCATCAATCCTCGGTAACGGGTGCCTATTCTTCTTTGTCAGCTTGTTTAATTCTCGATAATCAACACATAGACGAAGCGAACCATCCGCCTTAGTAGCGAATACCACAGGCGCACCCCATTCAGAAATGCTTCGCCTAATAAAAATTTTCTCAAGTAGCTCCTTGATTTGCGTACTGAGCTCTCTTCTTTCTCGTGGGGCCATGTGCCTAACGGGCAATGGTACTGGCTTGGCATTATCGACTAGATAAATGCAGAAATCTATCTCTCGCTTAGGGGGTAACCCCTTAACTTCTTCAAAGACATCGAGATAGTCTCGGACCACCCTTACAGATTGCAGATCATCGATGTACGAGTCAAGAGATTCAAGATAACATAACATGACGGGACCTCTAGGGTTACAAGAAATTTCTAGGGTATTACCGAGGCGAGTCATGAGCCTCACCACCCTATGCTCACAATTGAGGATGGCTCCATAACTGGACAACCAATCCATGCCCAAGATCAACCCGTATCCCGTGAACCCGAGAACATAAGCATTACACGTGAATTCTATGGTCAAGATGGAAATCTTCAAATCCACACAAATCATAGATACATGGGCGGAACCCCCAATTGGATTTGACACACTGACTGGATCCTCAACTAGACTAGTACTTAGGTGCAAACTTTCAACAATGTCAGAAGAAATAAAACTATGCGATGCGCCAGAATCAAATAAGGTGCGAACAGGATAATCAGAAATATAAACAAGACTCTCTACAAAAATACTACCTCGGTCCTGAACTGGAGCAACGTTGAGAGCGTGTACTTGCCCTCTAGAAGGTCCTGCACGCTGATTCTGCCCTTGCTTCTAGGTTCAATCCTTGCTAAAATGTCCAGTCTCTCCACAATGAAAGCATTCGCCCAACTTCTTCTTCTTCTTCCTACAGTCTTTAGCTAAGTGCCCAACAATCCCACAGTAGTTGCATTTTCTTGGGTCCTTTGCCTTGGCCTTGTTGTCCTTGTTGTTCTTGTTGTTCTTGTTGTTCTGATTGCTCTGATTTCCTCCCCACTTGGAGTCTGTCTTCTTGGCTTGAGTCTCATTAGGCTTGACTTCTTTCTTGCCATTCTTATCGTCTCCTTGAAGCAATGCCATGTCCACTAGGCCTTCAAAAGTGGCCCCCATGGGTATATGAGATAGGGCTAAACCTTGTAATGGCTCGTTCAAACCTCGTGCAAAGCGCAAAGCCTTCTTCTGGGGAGTATTAACCATGTCCAAACCGAATCGGGCGAGCTTGTTAAACTCATTCACATTCTCCCTCACAATCATGTCCCCTTGCTTCAAAGATATAAACTTTTCCAATTGCAGATTTTCCTCAGCTGATGATAGAAACTTAAGCCCAAACCTCGTCCTAAAGTCGGCCCAAGTCTCTATAGGCCTCGTAGCATTGGTGAACTCCCACCAATAAGCAGCTTCTTCTTTTAATAACCATGCTACCAATAAAACCTTTCTATGATCTTGCACATCAAAGATGGCGAAGAGATCTTCAGTTTCTTTCAACCAATTTATTGCCTCCACAAAAGTCTCCGTCCCAATAAAGTTCTTGCCACCCATCACCTTAAAGTCTTTGCAAATCTTAGCGAAATCTGCTTGCGGATTCTGAGGAGGAGGAGGAGGAGGAACCTCAGTTATATTAGGGGTATTTGCTGGGCCCACATCGTTGGCCCTAGCTTCCAAGTACCTCCGGAACCATCCGGGAATGGTCGCTCCCTCGGGAAGGTTAAGATTGGCCATACTGAAAAAGAAAAAGATAGATTCAGAACGAAGAAACGAAGGATAGTGCTAATGGCTTTTGGGGAATAGCCTTTTAAAATAACTAGACTTTTCTTGGAAAATACTTAATTGGTTTGAAAATAGTTTTTCAAAAGGTAAGTTTTTTAAAAACACTTTTGCACAAATCTTGTAAACCTTATGCTCTGATACCAAATGTAACACCCCACCTCCGCTAGTGCCACTCTAGCAAGGACACTGGCTTTGGAGGGGCGTTAAACGAGGTAAACATGCATGCAGATATCACAAGACAGAACAAGTAAGTAAAACAGAGTAAATAAAGCAGCGGATCAAACTAGCATTTCAAAACCATAGTCAAGTTACAACAAAGTACTTGGTCATTATTTTCCAACAAACAAAGTCTAGAGAAAAGCATAAACTGAAAACTGAAATACATAAAGTACTATCCCCAAAGTGAAGTGATAAACGATAGCTAGCTCAATGTCCAAAACCGTACATGAGCAAATCCAGTAAGCAAGCTATAAAGATCCAAGCTAAGCTCCAATGTTCCCACCCTGAGGACCTGAGGGGGGAACGGAAGAAAAGAGGCGAAAGAAAACAGGTCAGTCAAAAAGACTGGTAAGCCCTAACTACTATCAGTCCATGAACTAGTAAAGTTAACTGGCGTGAGAAGCTGAGATGAACATAAGGATAACAACATACTGGCATGATGATTAACTAACAAGATATATAAAGGTGTCATCGCACAATCAAGGTTAAGTTTTGCACCACGGGTGTACTAGCATTCTAACATGTCGAGTAAAAACAAGAGTTGATCCCTTGGCCCAAGCTTGGCCCACTATCATGAGGTGACCTAAATCAAGGTCCAACTACACGGTCTAGTTGATCGGCTCCCTATAAGCCTAACTCGTCAAGTGTCGGTGCCATACGGCCCAAACATGAAATGTAGTTAAACTGCGCTAGGTACACCCTAGGGTGTATCAAGTCCTAGGGTGTCAACCTCGGACACAAATCAAGCATGCACAGTCTAGATCTACTGGTACCCGTGCCTGATTTTCCAACTCCGGACTATGTGCACGACCATAGTCCGCCTGGACCCACACCGGCATACCTACTCAGCCGTCGTTTTGGTCGCTTACATGTCAGCCCAGTAATCGTGCCCCACCCTATCCTAGTCCCTAGGGTATCATGATACTATCAAGATGGTTACTACTGAAAAGGACCACGCAACTAGGGTTTCTTAACAAGGTAAATGTGGTTAAACCGATCCAAACGTGGAATAAATTGGTTAAGTGTACCCAAGGTTCATGACTTAACCCCGATTAACCCATCAAGCCCAAATTGGTTAAGTATTAAGTGGACCATGACTTAACCCTAATCAGGAGGCATTAATTAACTTAATGTGCTTTAACCTCTCACATTAGACCTTGTTGTGGTTACTAGTTAAGCCGGGCGGGTCCGGGTAGCTTTACACCACAACTTGGTCTAACCTCGGGTTCGAGCACAACATGACCAACTTCTCACATTGGGTCCTATTGTTTGTAGCGACTAGTTAAGCCGAGCGCGTCCGGGTAGATTTATGCTACAAACTCAACCCAACCTCGAGTTGGCCACACTTATATTTTCTAAGTGTCATGTCCATTATGTTTCCAAAACATAATTACAAGCTAACATATCACGTCATGTTGTAAAAATCATGTTCATGTCATATTGTTACCCAACCCCAACGTAATCCCATCGTTACATAATCGTAACAACGCATAAAGGATAAAATAGGGAACTTAGCATAATCATGATGAAAAGGTGTTGAAGCCACAAGTTAACATGGTGGCATATGAAATGTACATATGTTCATATACTTGCATATTGCATTATTAGGCTTCAAAAATATGCATAAAACCAAACTTAGCATATAAGTGATACATGGTGATAAATGACATGTAGAAGTTGCTAGAAGTTCGCATTTAGCCTCACATGCAAGTTATCATAAGGGATATGATAACTTCCATGTTGCCAAAATGCAACCTTTAATATAAAGCTTGAAGCTTTAAGCTCACAAACTCAAGTTTAACTTGCATAACATGATAACATGTGTATAATGATCAATCCCAAACTTGCATAGCATAGCAACATGTGTCATACATAATGATTGAACCAACTTGCATAACATAATGATCAACCAAACTTGCATACCATAATGATCAACCCAAACTTGCATCATTCATTTAACTTTATAGTTCAAAAAGAAAGTAGAAAAGGGCTTACAATGCTATGAAGACACAAATGAATATTTATTATAAAGATTGAGACGAAGCCCTTATGCAATCACCAAAAACCCAAATATGAAAGCTCCAAATGAAAAAGGCTTGAGCCAAATCAATAAAAACCCTTGCTTTGTAATAGAAATGTTGCAACTTGACTTGAATGCAAACTAAGAACACTCATACAAGCTTGGAAATCACTTGTATGAACTCAAAATCTCTCATATAAATGAACTTAGAAATTTTAGCATGAGAGTGGAGGCCATGAGAGGAACAAATTTGACATAGTTTAGTTGTAGGGTTGAATAATGGTGATTTAGGCTAGGCTTAGGGGTCTTTTTATAGAAGATTGGATAGTATTAGCCATAGGATTAACCCTAGATTCAATCCGAGCCATCAAATCCTGTCATTAGCCACCAGACCTGAACCAAACTCAAAGTAGGTGCACCAGGCCACTTGGTCACCCGGGGGAAGGGGTCGAACCCTGGGTCGACATGGGTGTCGACCCATGGGTCGACATGGGTTCGACCCATTGGGGGGCTCGACACTGGTGTCGACCCTGCCGGGGCGGTAAAAATCCCGCCTAACTGTTTTTGTTTGAAATCGAACCTGAATCCGAATTTGAACTATTTTTGGGCCTTGAAATTCTGAAAACTTCGACGCGCTTTTTCTTGGTCATACGGACTCCGATTTACAAAATTTCGGACTCTATTTCGCGTATTTTACCGAGATGAACGCAATGGTACAACCCGTTTCCCTTGATTCATATTTTATCATTTAATTCTGCCTCGATTAAAGTAATAACATGTTATTAAAAATACGGGTTGTTACAATACATCATTATCAAAGTACAACACTTACAACACAGCGGAAATAAACTATAGCTATTTGATCCTGAAGCCTCCTGCTCCAGCACTTCCAGTATATCTGTAAATCCCGACTACTTGACTGCCCGTACAAATTTAGGCACCCAAGAATTTAGGGAAACAAACAAATAAACTCTGGGTCAAACATGGGACTGGTGTGAGTAAAACAGTTTAAAACAGTTCAAGCAGGTAATCGATATCTCATAAGACCACGCCGTATAACGGAACGGGTTTTTCCCTTATGAGAATCCAAATATCTTTATATCAAAACCTTTTGATATTATAATAATGTCTATCAACACAATATAATAATCACCTAGCAGAAACACTTTCATCTCACGTTCTACATATATAGTATACAATCAAAACCGCAAGCACGTATTGGGTAATGGATTTCCAACTATGACAAGGTATGGAACCACCTTTCGCTAGTGTACCTTTAGGGAGGAATACACTGGGCTCAACAAGAACATTTTGCAACCCGGCCACACATGAACGACCACTCATTTCACTTGAGTGTATCGAATGTATATCACCAACGGTTGGGATCAGTGACCGTTTCCCGAATGGGAGGGCATCAACAATAGATTTTTAGAAATAAATGAAACTCTAGATCAGGAGATTTTACACCCTACTTCGGTGCGACCGACTTAGCCATGCTGCCTGCCCAATTTTTGTCATTTACCGGATGTGTGGCTAGAAGCTACGCTTTATCATCACACCAGATTCACTTTGAATGCCACATCGTCAAATCCGTCAAATCACCGATTGACGTCCTCAACCATACATTATGTGTTAGCTAAAAGAAGTTTCCTTCTCCGCTTCCACTCTTGGTACGGTTGGAGAAATCAATATACGTGATCGTCTGGAAATACTCTGTCAGACATCCGTCCATACAAGTCATCCAGGAATAGGATGAACCGAAGGCACAATTCAATACATCCATCTTAGACACTGTTATCTAAGACTTATACAATAGCCCTTGCACTTTACTTCGTCTTCAATTATCTTTGGCATATATGATTCGCAACGCTTATGCCAATACAGAGTGGTTCTTTGGATAATAATCCAACCGGTCTCTCCATATTAACAACGTTAAAATGGTCAAAACTTTGATAGTCTGTGATTTAACTATCAAAGAAAAACACGTGTGCAAACAACGATATAATTTCCAAATGGAAATTCTTTCAATCAATCATCAATCATATATATATATATATATATATATATATATATTTCCTTAGTTCATTTTTCATCTCCTGTTTCCCTATACTCAACATTTCTTATTTTCTAAATTAAGAAAATATATATTATTACCATTAGAAAACATTTCCGATTTCTCGTTTGGAAAACATTTCCAAATCTTCTTTACTTGGATTTGACAGAGGTTTAAATCAACATTGAGACGACAACTCAAACCACTATACTTATTTACTAAATTCACTTAACCACTTTCACTCTTGAACCTTAACCATTCCTTAATTAAAAATGGAGTCAACCAAGTTGGGGTAATACTACCTCTCAGACCTTAACTGAACAACGTTTCTAACCTTGACATCGACAAAGTTCACCCTTTTAATTCTTTAACAACTTCCTTACGTAACTCTTCTTCGAATCATCTCTATTCGATAATTCTTTCCTTCGAATAAGGTATATTCGATAACTCTATTCAATTTACTATATTTGATTAACCCTTATCAATTAACTCTATTGGACTAGCGCTATTGGATTAACTCTATTGGACTAACGCTATTAGATTAACTCTATCGGACTAACGCTATTGGATTAACTCGTTTCACTTAACCCCTTTCGAATAAACTATATTCGATAACTCCTTTAACTCTATTCGAATAAACTATATTCGATTAACTCAATTGATTCTATTCGAATAAACTATATTCGATTAACTCCTTTTACTTTATACTCGAATAAACTATATTCGATTAACTCATTTGCTTAAACTCTAATCGATTAACTCCATCGAATAACTAAATTCCATAAATCCTTCGAAAAACCAAACTCGATAATTCCTTTCGAATAACTATTCGATTACTCAGTTCGATTAAACAAATCGGTAACTCTTTTCGATTAAACTATAATCAATAACTCCTTCGATTAACTAATAATCGATAACTCCTTTCGATTAACTAATAATCGATAATTCCGTTCCTTTAACTCTATTCGAAAAAACTAATATTCGATAACTCCATTTGAAGAACTCTAATTCGATTTACTCTAACTGATTAAATCTAACTGGTTTAACTCTAGCTGGTTAACTCAAATTGCTTAAATCTAACTGGTTAACTCTTACTCGAATAACAAATATTCGATTAACTCTATTCAACTAACTCGACTTGACTAACCCCTTTCGAATAACTAATTCGATTTACTACTTTCGAGTACCATATTCCATTTAACTCCTTTTACTCACTTTATAAAGATTTCCCTTTTGACAATGTTTATTCATTTTTAAAGATTTACTTTTAGTAACGGTTCTCCACTTTAAAACGATTTCCTTCTTATAATAGTTTCCTTTTTATAACGTTTCCCTTTTTCTAAATATCTCCTATTTATAAATATTCCAATTTATAAATATTTCTTATTCATAAATATTCCATTTATAAATATTTTATTTTCAAATATCACTTTGACTAATCCCCTTTTCTTCACATCCCGGTATGTAATGATGTTTAACATATCAAATTACGATGTCCAATATCGTCCATACACATATAATCAACCACAGATTATAAATCACGTCATATATCACAATATATGAAAACAATAAAATAGCTGTTGAGGAATCCAGCCGGATTCCTCCAACCTGTCTCTCTGCATCCACAGATGTCATATAATATAAAATCAACATCCCTTTCAGTTCCATATGATATATTTTGTTAAACAGATTCAATATGGAAATTCAACTAACTAACTAGCAGTTCAATCAAACAGTCAACACACAGTCAATCAGCCAATATTTAACAGTTCTAATAATACAACATGAAATTATAAACTATTCAGAGTTAGTGAGATTTACTCACATTTGCAGTTCATCGTTAAAGAACGATAAACTGTTGTTTGATTTGAATCAAACAATTTATTTTGCCATAAATTCAAACGAGCTCCAATGGACTTCCAGTCAGTGCCATGGTGTTGTCCTCGTCCATACAATCCCAACGGATCTTGTTTCGTCTGAATTCGATACCGTATGGATAAGATATGATAATTTAAAGTTAGAACATTATTTTATTTTAATTAAACTAAATTAAATGTGAAGTTAGGCTTTACCCCTTTGTTCAAACGGCCCACCAACCCAACATACCAGACCCGTTTATCCCCTTCTCCTACTTCCAATGTTCAGATAACAGACCGCTCCTCCCAAAACTCCAGTGTAAATTCGAACCGATCCCAAGGGCCATGCATCCATCTCTACTTCACGATTCTTCATCAAATCACCACCAACGATCATCTCACGAACATCTCCATCACCCCATCCCCCTAACATTCAACTCGCACCCTCTCCAGTTCCATCTTTTCCTTGCTACACTCGCATGCCAGAAATGAATACGTTGTTCATGCTCGTACACTGCTCCAGTATTTCGAACTGCTCACGTGCTTATAACCTTTTGCCGATTATTCCTTCACAAAAAAATGTATTCCTCTTTGCCAATACATCTATTATCATCAGTATATACATTAATTTACTTATATAGCACAACATTTTTTTTATCATTCACCCAACATCACGTTTGCAACCAGGTGCCAGAAGCTACCCCTTTCAAAACTAACGCAACCCCATATATTCACTCAACCACAACTGAACAGTTTGACCCCTCAACGTACACCGGTTGTGCCTCCAACGTCAACCTAACGGTCGATCAAATACCACCAGCTGAACCGTCCTAAAGCCCACACCGATCACCAACAGTCTCGTCTGCCCTCTCATCACCGTTTGTTGTCGATTCTTCTCTGATCGTCGCTGCTCAAATGTCAGATCCCGACCATCTCAGGGGCGTAAGACTCCATCGTGATATATCTGGTTGAAAATACTCGCAATGGTAAACAAGTTTGTTGTCGGGTCCTTCGATATGATTTTATGGTAGGAAGGAAATGGAATTCCGTTCGTTTGTTTTATTTGTGGAGGCATGTTTTAGAAGGTTGACCCCAGAATGAAGAATGGATTTTGGAAATTAGGTATAACGCTGATAGTTTTATAAGCAGGGCCGCTCGATTCTGCATGGACCACAAACGAACACGTTTGCCCACAATTTTGGTTACAGCATCCTCCTAAAAAAAAGGAATTTGGACCAATAAAATTATTTATTTATATTTAAACTTAATGGTGAAGTACCCCCCTCAAAACCGATTCGTACGATTTTTGTTTACAACGGTATTACCATAGACAGAAATGAAAATACGACCGTGTCGAGCGATACCTCACGATTCCACAAATATAATAATACAGGTAGTTTAACTCATTTTGTGAAAGCCCAAGTTTTTGATTCAGGGTGCAAAACACTCTAAATAAAAAGTTGCTTATTTAATTAACTAAAAATTACAGTAAAATTCTAAAATTTAAATTATCGTTATGTCCGAAAAGAACCTTATCTAAATTCAAACCCGATCTCTAGTTATATCGAATAAACCATTACGGTCGATAAACAATTTTATAGCGACTATTTTAAAATTTGATTTGGACATAAATCAAAAATTACACGACGAAATCCCGATTTTTCTCTTTCACTAGAAAGATATACTCTACTAGCTCCACACGTTTCTTGTTTCACAGAAATCCGGCTTAAAACGAATCATGTACATTCAGTTGAAGTTCAAATTGCCAAATTACGAATTGCAGCGCCATTTCAAGCTCGATTTTAATTATAATATAATTATACGTTCAAACTTCGTTCAAATAATATATTTGTTATTCTATTTCAATTCTAAACTCTATCAAATATCACAGATGATTCAGTTCACACCATATCCCCATTTCAGCCAATTTTGATTATTTCAGAATTAAATATATTATTTAATCTATTATTTTAATTAAATATTCACCATTATTTAATTCCACGACCATTTAATTCACTATATCACTATTTATATAATTAAATAAATTAATTATAATACTTCTGCCAATGCGGGTCATTACAATCTTCCCCACTTAAAATAATTTCATCCTCGAAATTGCTAAGGTAGAGAACGACCCTATCGACTGGTTAGAACATATTTTGTTCACTTCCTAACTTTAGTTTCAACTGAACCAATTCTATTTCAATTAAAAATATTAATTAATTCTTATCAACGAAAATTTCCAAAAATCCTGAAAATTTTCTAATGCCTTAACTCTTCAAAAATTTCGCCAGCACCTCCTTTGTACTGGCCGATATGTCAAATCACCACTCGCCTCTCTGGGCCTTCTCCAACCCAAAAGAAAATCAAACAGCCAAGCGGCTTGCCAATTCAGCTCATAAATCTTATATCCAATAGAAATATATACTTGTACCTTTTGTCGGCATATCATTATATCCTTTCCACCTGTTATCAACTCAGCAGATACAGGGGTTATCCCAATCAAATTCCAATCTGCTTTTATTCACAACACAACCATTCGCTTATATCCGAGCAAAATATCATTTCAACTTGAGTTTCTTCTCGATTCCCAACTCTTAACTTGATTATCACATTACACTTCAAATTTGAATCTCATAATCCAATTTGTCTTGATATCATTCTAAGTCAATCTCAATTACCAGTTTACTGGCTTTACTTTAATTCAAATTTGCTTTCACAAATTTCTGTTAAATTTGATTTTAATTCAAACAGTTTCTCCCTGGGAGTTTTCAAACAGTTTACTCTTTTCAAAAATCAAAATTTCCTTTTGAACATGTCACTGAGCCTTTAATTAATATTCCAGTAGTTAAATCGCTTCTCTATTTCTTTATCAATATTTGTTAACCAAATATTTCCAATAACCATATTGGCCTTTTATGTTATTTGGAAAACATTTCCGAATATCGCCTTCCTTTATTTTCTAAACTTCAGAAAATATATGCTATTTATAATTGGAAAATATTCCAATTACTTATCTCTTTTCCGATCTCGTTTATCTCTATACTTAGGAAATATTCTTTATTATATTTCCAAGCTTACACTTATTTGGGTCAAAATGGGTGTTGTGTAAAACTTCGTTACGACAACCCGAATACTATATTCAACTAACTCTTATTCAACATTATCTTCGAGCCTGAAATCTTACTATTTATTTGTTAATAATGAAATCAATCAAGTTGGGGTATAAATACCTCTCAGACCTTGACTGAATAACATTTATAACGTCAAAACAGATATGACTACTTACTCAAATAATCAATACCATACAACTACTTACTCACTTTTAAACACGTATACGCTTCCTATTTCTATTCTTACTAGATTTTATTCTTGTCTTCCTATTTTATTTCACTATTCTATTTCTAAGTTCGTTTCCTTAACGACTTCTATACATATATATCGATACGTTGATTTCTAACTATCAAATTATCTTAAAATATTCTAACTCCTTAAATTCCCGGAAAATTCGCCATAACCTCCTTTGTACCAGGAGCATCGGGATATTTCAAATAGCCTGCCATGGCCCTCACCTATCCAAAAGAAAAAGAAAAAGCCAAGTGGCTAGCCGATACGGCGCATAAAATCTCATATATGAATTAAATACATACCTTTTCGTAGAGCATTCTATTTATATACCTTCGTACCTTATCCATACCTATCTCATGTATATTTATACCTGCCCAATCTGTTTTAACTATACTTGATCGTTTTAACTCAATTCGTTAAATAATTTGTTAATTAACTCTTTAGTCTATTTCACTTTTATATTTGAACATGACATGTTCAAATATATTTTAACTTGCTTATTAACTAATTTGAATCCGAATTTCAAATTTAAGTTCTATATTCGATTTCGAATATCCATTTGCAAATCCAATTCATCTTTCAAAGTTCAACTTCAAATTCAAAACTCGATTAACTAATTCCTCTTCGACTTAGTTAATTCTATTCAATTTCTATTCAAATTTTATATCACATCTATTATTCAAATTCTATAGTTTAAATTCCATTTGAATTCTATATTCAAATTCTATATATTCAAATCCTATATTTTAATTCCATTTAAATTTTATATTCATATTCCATTTGAATTTCTATATTCAAATTCCATTACACTTTCGATATTCAAATCCTATATTTGAATTCCTTTATATTTTCTATATTCAAATTCTATATTTGAACTCCATTTGAATTTCTGTATTCAAACTCTATTTGAATTTCTATATTCAAACTCTATTTCAATTCCATTGAATTTCATATATTCAAACTCCCTTTGAATTTCTATATTCAAATCATATTATTACTCTATATGAATTCTATATTCCATTTTCCATTATTTAAATCTTCTTTATTCAAATCTCCTTTGAATTTCTATATTCAAATCCACTTTGAATTTTCTATATTCAAATCCCCTTTGAATTTTCTTTATTCAAATTCCTTTTCAAACTTTCTCTATTCATTCTTTAAATAAGTCTCGATTTCAATTCCTTTTGAAATCAATATTTCTACCTTTGGAAAATAGATTTCCCTTTCAATTTCACACTTGTATTTTTATTTCTGAATTATCCAATGATAATTCTTTTCACTTCATTTATAAACTTCGTTTATAAAAGAACTATTTATAAACTTCATTTATAAAGGAACTTCTCATTTTATTTCTTTTAAAACAAGTTAATATTTCAAATCTATTTAAAAATTCAAATTCTATATATCAAATTCTATATTATTAATCCCATTTTGAAATACAACACAACTTGTCTTTCCCAAAACAAATTCAAAACAGTATCTTTGGTAGTAATTCGTCACTTACAACTCGAAAATGAATACTCATGATGCAGCTGTCATCATCAGAATCTATTTTCCAGCGATCGAAGTGATTTCAATACTATAAAACCATTTCTAAACATTTCCACCTTGAAATTAATTTCAAAATATAATTCACACTGCTTGTAAAACAATTTAAAATCTCCCAGGATCTTAAAATTTCCTTATTTTTAATCCAAATCCATTTACAAACACTTATCCAATTTTCCAGCATTTTTGATTCAATTTCTGATTTAAATTCAGATTTAACTCATCTGATTCCACGTATTTCACTTATATGAATTCTGATTGGTTATTTACATAACCATTTAATTTATAATCTTACTCGATTATAATAATAACCAATATATCCACTACATTATAATTTTGATATATATATCTTCTCTATATCAAGATATACCTTGGGTAAACTTATTTTGATTTACCCTCTTTTCAAAACATATCATGTCGACCCATCGTATTTGAGTGTTTATAAACTCCTACCGATACAGCGGATCAAACTGATCGACCAGAACTCATAAACGACTTAACCAACAAATCTCCACAATATAAAACAATTTTTATATCAATAACAAATACGCTCACTCGTATATATTTACACTCAACTCAATCTACGGTATTACTAACCCTATCTCTACCGAGTCACGCCACAGAGCCAAGGTAATTCTTAACTTAACCTTATGCTCTGATACCAACTGTAATGACCCAGGTTTTTGTCGACTTTGGTTATCACCATAAACTCAATAATGACTAACCAAATATCGAAAAATACCGGTCATTAATGAAAGAAATTAGAGGGTGAGGAAAGATAAGATAGAAACTTAGAATAGAAGAAGAAGAAGAACACAACATCAGAGTAACACGAACCTCACAGCGGAACGAATAACATATAATATATAACATAACTTGAAATATACATCTGTGCTTGAATATACATCATTATCAAAGTACAACACTTACAACACAGTGGAAATAAACTATAGCTATATGATCCTGAAGCATCCTGCTCCAGCTCTTCCAGTATATCTGTAAATCCCGACTACTTGACTTCCCGTACAAATTTAGGCACCCAAGAGTTTAGGGAAACAAACAAATAAACTCCGGGTCAGTTATGGGACTGGTGTGAGTAAAACAGTTTAAAACAGTTCAAGCAGGTAATCGATGTCTCATAAGACCACGCCGTATAACAGAACAGGTTTTTCCCTTATGAGAATCCAAATATCTTTATATCAAAAACCTTTTGATATTATAATAATGTCTATCAACACAATATAATAATCATCTAGCAGAAACTCTTTCATCTCGCGTTCTACATATATAGTATACAATCAAAACTGCAAGCACGTATTCGGTAATGGATTTCCAACTATGACAAGGTATGGAACCACCTTTCGCTAGTGTACCTCTAGAGAGGAATACACTGGGATCAACAAGAACATCTTGCAACCCGGCCACACATGACCGACCACTCATTTCGCTTGAGTGTATCGAATGTATATCACCAATGGTTGGGATCAGCAATCCTTTCCCGAATGGGACAGCATCAGCAATAGATTTTTAGAAATAAATGAAACTCTAGATCAGGTGATTTTACACCCTACTTCGGTGCGACTGACTTAGCCATGATGCCTGCCCGATTTCTGTCATTTACTGGATGTGAGGCTAGAAGCTACGCTTTATCATCACACCAGATTCACTTTGAATGCCACATCGTCAAATCCATCAAATCACCGATTGACGTCCTCAACCATACATTATGTGTTAGATAAAAGAAGTTTCCTTCTCCGCTTCCACTCTTGGTACGGTTGGAGAAATCAATATACGTGATTATCTGGAAATACTCTGTCAGACATCCATCCATACAAGTCATCCAGGAACAGGATGAACCGAAGGCACTATTCAATACATCCATCTTAGACACTGTTATCTAAGACTTATACAATAGCCCTTGCACTTTACCCCGTCTTCAATTATCTTTGGCATATATGATTCGCAATGCTTATGCCAATACAGAGTGGTTCTTTGGATAATAATCCAACCGGTCTCTCCATATTAACAACGTTAAATGGTCAAAACTTTGATAGTCTGTGATTTAACTATCAAAGAAAAACACGTGTGCAAACAACGATATTATTTCCAAATGGAAATTCTTTCAATCAATCATCCATCATATATAAATATCTATATATATATATATATATATATATATATATATATATATTTCCTTAGTTCATTTTTCATCTCATGTTTCCCTATACTCAACATTTCTTATTTTCTAAATTTAGAAAATATATGTTATTACCATTGGAAAACATTTCCGGTTTCTCATTTGGAAAACATTTCCAAATCTTCTTTACTTGGATTTAACAGAGGTTTAAATCAACATTGCGACGACAACTCAAACCACTATACTTATTTACTAAATTCACTTAACCACTTTCACTCTCGAACCTTAACCTTTCCTTAGTTAAAAATGGAGTCAATCAAGTTGGGGTAATACTACCTCTCAGACCTTAACTGAACAATGTTTCTAACCTTGAAATAGACAAAGTTCACCCTTTTAATTCTTTAACAGCTTCCTTATGTAACTCTCCTTCGAATCATCTCTATTCGATAATTATTTCCTTCGAATAAGGTATATTCGATAACTCTATTCAATTTACTCTATTCGATTAACCATTATCAATTAACTATATTGGACAAGCGCTATTGGTTTAGCTCTATTGGACTAACTCTATTAGATTAACTCTATCGGACTAACGCTATTGGATTAATTCATTTCACTTAACCCCTTTCGAATAAATTATCTTCGATAACTCCTTTAACTCTATTCGAATAAACTATATTCGATTAACTCAATTGATTCTATTCGAATAAACTATATTCGATTAACTCCTTTTACTTTATATTCGAATAAACTATATTCGATTAACTCATTTGCTTTAACTCTAATCGATTAACTCCATCGAATAACTAAATTTGATAACTCCTTCGAATAACCAAATTCAATAATTCCTTTCGAATAACTATTCGATTACTCACTTCGATTAAACTAATCGATAACTCTTTTCGATTAAACTATAATCGATAACTCCTTCGATTAACTAATAATCGATAACTCCTTTCGATTAACTAATAATCTATAATTCCTTTCCTTTAACTCTATTCGAATATACTAATATTCGATAACTCCTTTTGAATAACACTAGTTCGATTTACTCTAACTGATTAACTCTAACTAGTTTAACTCTAGCTGGTTAACTCAAATTGATTAACTCTAACTGGTTAACTCTTATTCGAATAACAAATATTCGATTAACTGTATTCAACTAACTCGACTCGACTAACCCCTTTCGAATAACTAATTCGATTTACTACTTTCGAATACTATATTTGATTTAACTCCTTTTACTCGCTTTATAAAGATTTCCCTTTTAACAACGTTTATTCATTTTTAAAGATTTACTTTTAGTAACGGTTCTCCACTTTAAAATGAGTTCCTTCTTATAACAGTTTCCTTTTTATAACGTTTCCCTTTTTCTAAATATCGTCTATTTATAAATATTCCAATTTATAAATATTTCTTATTTTATAAATAATCCATTTATAAATATTTTATTTTCAAATAACACTTTGACAAATCCCCTTTTCTCCAAATCCCGGTACGTTATGGTGTTTAACATATCAAATTACGATGTCCAATATCGTCCATACACATATAATCAACCACATATTATAAATCACGTCATATATCACAATATATGAAAACAATGAAATAACTGCTGAGGAATCCAGACGGATTCCTCCAACCTGTCTCCCTGCATCCACAGATGTTATACAGTATAAAATCAACATCCCTTTCAGTTCCATATGATATATTCTGTTAAACAGAGTCAATATAGAAATTCAACTAACTGACTAGCAGTTCAATCAAACGGTCAACACACAGTCAATCAGCTAATATTTAACAGTTCTAAAAATACAACATGAAATTATAAACTGTTCAGAGTTAGTAAGATTTACTCACATTTGCAGTTCAACGTTAAAGAACGATAAACTGTTGTTTGATTTGAATCAAACAATTTATTTTGCCATAAATTCAAACGAGCTCCAATGGACTTCCAATCAGTGCCATGGTGTTGTCCTCGTCCATATGATCCCAACGGATCTTGTTTTGTTTGATTTCGATACCATATGGATAAGATATGATAATTTAAAGTTAGAACTTTATTTTATTTTAATTAAACTAAATTAAATGCCAAGTTCGGCTTTATCCCTTTGTTCAAACGGCCCACCAACCCAACATACCAGACCCATTTATCCCCTTCTCCTTCTTCCAGTGTTCAGACAACAGACCGCTCCTCCCAAAACTCCAGTGTAAATTTGAACCGATCCCAATGGCCATGCATCCATCTCCACTTCACGATTCTTCATCAAATCACCACCAACGATCATCTCACGAACATCTCCATCGCCCCATCCCCTTAACATTCAGCTCGCACCCTCTCCAGTTCCATCTTTTCCTTGCAACACTCGCATGACAGAAATGAATACGTTGTTCAGGCTCGTACACTTCTCATGTATTTCGAACTGCTCACGTGCTTATATCCTTTTGCCGATTATTCCTTCACAAAAAATGTATTCCTCTTTGCCAATACATCTATTCTCGTCAGTATATACATTAATTTACTTATATAGCACAACATTTCTTTTGTCATTCACCCAACATAACGTTTGCAACCAGGTGCCAGAAGCTTCCCCTTTCAAAACTAATGCAACCCCATATATTCATTCAACCACAACCGAACAGTTCGACCCCTCAACATACACCAGCTGTGCCTCCAACGTCGACCTAACGGTCGATCAAATACCACCAGCTGAACCGTCCTAAAGCCCACGCCGATCACCAACAGTCTCGTCTGCCCTCTCATCATCGTTTGTTGTCGATTCTTCTCCGACCGCCGCTGCTCAAATGTCAGATCCCGACCATCTCAGGGGAGTAAGACTCCATCGCGATATATCCAGTTGAAAAGCTCGCAATGGTAAACAAGTTTGTTGCCGGGTCCATCGATTTCATTTTATGGTAGGAAGGAAATGGAATTCCGTTCGTTCGTTTTATTTGTGGACGCGAGTTTTAGAAGCGTTGACCCCAGAATGAAGAATGGATTTTGGAAATTATGTTTAACGCTGATAGTTTTATAAGCAAGGCCGCTCGATTATGCATGGACCACAAATGAACACGTTTGCCCACAAATTTGGTTACAACATCCTCGTAAAAAAAAAGGAATTTGGACGAATAAAATTATTTATTTATATTTAAACTTAATGGTGAAGTACCCCCCTCAAAACCGATTCATGCGATTTTTGTTTACAATGGTATTACCATAGACAGAAATGAAAATACGACCGTGTCGAGCGATACCTCACGATTCCACAAATATAATAATACCGGTTGTTTAACTCATTTTGTGAAAGCTCAAATTTCTGATTCAAGGTGCAAAACACTCTAAATAAAAAGTTGCTTATTTAATTAATTAAAAATTACATTAAAATTCTAAAAATTAAATTATCGTTATGTCCCAAAAGAACCTTATCTAAATTCAAACCCGATCACTAGTTATATCGAATAAACCGTTACAGTCGATAAACGATTCTATAGTGACCATTTTAAAATTTGATTTGGACATAAATCAAAATTTACACGACGAAATCCCGATTTTTCTCTTTCACTAGAAAGATATACTCTACCAGCTCCACACGTTTCTTGTTTCACAGAAATCCAGCTTAAAACGAATCCTGTACATTCAGTTGAAGTTCAAATCGCCAAATTACGAATTGCAGCGCCATTTCAAGCTCGATTTTAATTATAATATAATTATACGTTCAAACTTCGTTCAAATAATATATTCGTTATTCTAATTCAATTCTAAACTGAATCAAATATCACAGATGATCCAATTCACACCATATCGCCATTTCAGCCAATTTTGATTATTTCAGAATTAAATATATTATTTAATCTATTATTTTAATTAAATATTCACCATTATTTAATTCCACTACCATTTAATTCACTATATCACTATTTATATAATTAAATAAATTAATTATAATACCTCTGCCAATGCGGGTCATTACTAAACCCATTCCGCGTTAGCGGCGTGGTCTTGTAATTAGCCCTATTATTTGTTAAGTTAAGTGCAGATTTCTCATACCAGTCCCATAACTAACCTGTAGTTTGTTTCACTTGCAAACTCAGGTGCCCATATTTTCCACACGGGCAGTCGGGTAGCTTATTTTGTAGATTTATAGAGTAGGATTCTGGGTTGAAGCTTAAAGCTGTGTCCAGAGCATAGATAGTCTTCCGCTGCACTGTATTAAAATCTATTGTAAATTTATCTTCCGCTTTATTATATTTCGATGTACTCTAATATATCATGTACTCTAATGTAACATTATTATTATGTTTATAAAAGTCTTCTGTTATTTGTTATGTTGTGTTGTATGCCCAAAGTTAGCGTATCCATCTTTTGAATGGTCTTGGTCGATTTAGCGATCGATTAGGTTCGGTAGAAATCCGTGGTCGTTACAGTTTGTATCAGATCTCTAGTTAGCCCAAATCTTTGGGGTACAACTTGTTAGAACTTAACAAAAGACTCATCAGAGGTAGGATTAGTAATATCCTATAAAGGAATACTCATTAGAGATAGGATCAGTTGCATCCTAGAATGAGAAAACTCGTTAGAGATGGGGTTAGAAATGCCCTAGATTGAGTTGAGAGCGACTAGTTATAATTAACATATTTGTAATTATAAATATAATCCGATCTTAGGAAATATGATTTTTGAATATATAAAAGTTATATACATTTGAAAAGCTAATCAACTAATTGATTAATGGTTGTGATGTGTGATTATTAGTTCAACTAATAAAATTGTTCAAACCAATAAAAAAATAAAAATTAAGTTGGTTTGTTAAATAACTTTCAGCTCCATTCCTTTTCGAGGACGAAAAGATTTTAAGTGGGGGATATTGTAACAACTCGGAAATTCTGAACCAATTTAAAAAATTTATGTTAGAAATTTTAATGAATTTGAATGATTTATTTTAAATAATAACGACTAAAAATTTATTTTAATCTAAGTTAAAATGAATAAATTTAATTTAATTATAAAAGGAGTTTGAAATGGCACGGCAGTTCGAAAATTCGATTTCTAATTTCAATTTAATATGCGTAATTCAATATAAATCAGAATTGGGCGAAACAAGAAATATTTGAATCTGTTTAATAATATCTTTCTAACGAATGTAAGAAACTAAGATTGCACTTTATAAATTATAAGTTATGGCCATTTTAAAATTTAGAAAAGTCGTTGTAGAATTTATATATATTTTAATATAAAATATAGCCCTTAAAAATAGGCATTTTGTGAACTACCTCCGTTTTCGACGAAACCATTTTTGTTGGATTCAGAATGTCAAATTATTGCTAGGTTTAAATTTTCATAATTTTTAGAATTAATATGTGAGTGTTGTAAATCAAAATGTATTTTGTCAATTTTACTCAAATTGGATCGACTAGAAAATGGCCATTTTTCAAACGGTCTCTAAATTTGACGAAATTAATTTTATTAGAACTGTTTCATCAAAACATAGCAAGATTTTTTTTTAAGGAATTTTTAGAGTTAATATGTGACCCCGGTAAATTAAAATGTACGATCAAATTAAATAATAAAGTGATTTATAATTTAATTTGAAGAAAAGTGGACTAAAACGATCAAACGGGCTGACGGGACCTAGCCCACTGGTTCCGAAATAAGGGTATTTGGCTGGGTTTAACTCTTGTTGGGACGAATTTGGAGCTAATAGGAATAAACAGTCTTTTTGAAAATTAAAAGATTTAATAATATATTTTATTATAAATACCACCCCTTTACAAATACCCTAACCCTAATGGAAAAACAGAGTCGCCACCAAGAACATTTTCGATGGCCAGGAGCTCTCCGATTTGTTTCCTCAAATTCCCTCAACCCCTCAAATGAAATCGAATGATGCAACTATAAAATCGATCAGCTCACAAAGCATGATGGAACACAATGGTGGAGATCACCTGAAGGTCGCTAGGATGGCCGGAATTTGGCGAGGAACTCAGTGGATCTGCAGTTGATTTTCGCGACCTAGTGTAACACTCTGTACTCTCTAGGTTTATTAAAATAACGAATTAAAGAATACTTAATTTTTAAAGTGAGAATTAAGGGGAACGGGTTATACCATTACGTTCGTCTCGAAATTCTACTTGAGATAGATTCTGAGTTTGCGTGAATCGGACTCTGTATGAAGAAGTTATGGAGTCATGAAGATTTAATGTTAATTCAGAAATTAAACATAAATATATAAATAATTAAACAAAGTTCAAAAATTTGAAATTCAAGCAGAATAGGCTGAGCAGGTATTTTCCCACTCAAGGATCGACCCCCCCAAGGGGGAGCCGACATAGGTGTCGACCCCCCTATAGGGGAGTCGACATAGGCGTCAACCCCCATGTTGGCGTCGACTCCTGCATCCAGATCCAGACAGTGACGAATTTTGACCAGTTGCTAAGTCACTAGGGCATATGTGGCTGTTTCTGGATAACTCTACCTTGTCTGGATGGTCTTGATTGCTCCTAGGTTGATCGAGCGGCTTACATTAGTTTAAACTTCTATATAAACAACTGATGCCCTCAACCCTAAATCACACAAAAATTCATTCCAAGAGCCACCATGATATCCATGGTCAACCAAGAGTAGTCGCCATTCTTCTCCAACTAGAAAGCGAGTTAGAAGCTACGAATCAAATCAAAAATTAGTGAATCGATATACTACTTCAAGGGAAAGCTATTCGGTTTCAGAATATAGATCCCAGAAAACAAGAATATTCTTTTTTTTGTAAGTTTAGTTATCTTTTAGATGTGAACAAATTAAAATCGTGATTTGTAATAAAATGAAAACTAGAATTGTACCAAGTTGTATGATAATAGTGATGCTGATTCATGTCTGTTCGTGTGATAATTCTATCATATATGCATGTGATACTATTGCAGTTTATTGAACATATCATGTTGTGTAGAATTTGGTGAATGAACCAATTATGTTGTGTTGTAATTTGGGAATGAAACTATTATGTTTTATGTAAGTTTGGTGAATTCTATCATGTTACGTTACATGCAAGTTTATAGGCTAAGTTATGCCTAAATGTTTAGATCCACATGCCTCTATGTTAGATCTATGTTAACTTGATTTAACCCACATGCAAGTTCACACCTACATTCCTAATCAAGTTTGTGTAGTTCTATGTAAACTTCCATTTTTTGCTTAAGATTCATGTTGAGTAGATTTAAATTGCAAGTTTATAATCCAATGTATATTGTTCTATGCCAAACTCATATGACATATGTGTAGTTAGATCCATATATTTATGATGTTGGAATGTTGCATGTTCCTCTTTTCCCTTTTGTTTATGAGTTAGGCTAAATTTCGAAGCCTAACATTCTATGTGATTTATGCGAACATACAACAGGGGCAACGTTGGGAAAATTATTAATTTACATGTTGTTGGCAAAGTTTTGTGGCATGAATGGTATAATTTATATACCTAAAAATTATGAACATGAATTAGGGGGTATTTGGGGCATGGCTTGAATGACAACAATTAATTGGTAATTTACATATAAACAAAAAAGGGTAAATATGTAAATTTAGTAAAAAGACGAATATGCCTAACCCGAGGTTAGATTGAGTTACGGTGTAAGACTGCCCGGAACCACTCGGCAAATCCAGCAACTGCAACAATATAGATCTAATGTGAGAGGTTAGTGCATCAAGCCCAAAGGAACCCGAGGTTAGACTGAGTTGCGGTGTAAGGCTACCTGGAACCGACTGGCACATCCAGCGACCGCAACAATACCTGTCTAATGTGAGTGGTTGGTGCTTTAATGAATAAATTAAAGCTAAGACAGGAATGGTAGGGTTAACTTAATTGTAATAATTAACCAATACAACATGTTAACTAAACTGGTGTGTGTGGTTGGGTTAATCTGAACACTTAACCACTTTAACATGTTGAATAGGAAACCCTAGTAATATGGACCCATTTCAGTAGTAACCCACATAGATGTATCATGGTACCCTGAACTAGGCAAGGTGTGGCACGATTGTTGGGCTGATTATAAGCGGTCAAAACAACGGCGGGTGGGGATTCAGTGTAGGTTCCAACGGAGTACAGGCGTGCACGTACTCCGGAGTGGAAAAAGCAGGCACTGGGCATTAGTAGCCATACACTGTGCATCTTGAATTATGTCGGGTAGCCGCCTTAGGATTTGATACACCCCATGGTGGGACCAGCATAGGTATCTACAATCAAGCGGGGGCCGAATGACACAAGTAGTAAACATATACGAGTAGGAGCCGATCGATAAAAAGGGGATCACTTTGTTACGAGCATATGAAGTTGGCTGAACAACAGTTAGTTGGTGCAGAGAAATAGAAATGGGTGCGATAGTATATTCAGTTTAAACCGCCTTATTCTGGTTTATGTTATTTTGTTATTCTGGTATTGTCCTATTTTCAGTTTATTCTTGTCATGATCCTTTTTCTTGTTCGCATGCTGAAAAATCGCTGGACTTACCAGACTTATGTCTGACCCATTTTTCTTTCACCTTCTTTTCTTCCGTCCCCCCCCCCCCCCCGGGTCCGTAGGGAGGGAACACCTCAGCTTATTTTAGACCTTTTGCAAGCTTGAAGAGAGTTGATGTATTGCTTGGACTCTCCTTTCTTAGGCTATGGCTTTGGATACACTCTAAATGGTGATTATGCTACTTTATTATCGTTTTATGCTTCTTTATGTTTCAATCAAGACGGAGATTTAAATGAAATAATTTGGAAGTTGTTTTAAGACAGATTGTTGTAATGCTTTGACAGAACCGCATGCTTATGAAATAAATTTAGTTTTTCCATTGCTTATATGTTTGTCTTGTAGATTATTAGTATCTTTTACCAATAGCGCTCCACCAAAGTTAAGGCATTCAATTTATGAGTGACCTTAATGGAGGTGGGGTGTCTCACTTGGTATCAGAGCAAAGGTTTACCAGATCAGATAAAAGTTTTTGAAAACTAATTTTCAAAAAGAAGTTTAAAGAAGCATTTTCAAGAAAAAGTGTTGTTTTTATTTTAAAAAGCATAATCCCCAAAGTCATATGCACTATCTTTCTATCCTTCGTTTTAAATCTTTTCCTTTTCGTTTTAGAATGTCTGAGGATATTAATCTTCCAGAGGGCGTACCGGTACCTGGCTGGTTTAGAAGGTACCTAGAGGCTAGGGCTAATGATGCAGGCCCAGCAAACGTTCCTCCTCCCCCAGCGGCAGCTGTTCCTCCTCCTCCACGTGCAAATGCTTTCTCAAAGATATGTAGGAACTTCCGAGCCATGGGTGGAAAGAACTTCAATGGAAATGAATCATTCGTAGAAGCAAGGAACTGGCCCAAAGAAACTTAGGATTTGTTTGTTATCTTCGAAGTGGACAACAGGCAGAAGATAAAGTTGGCCGTATGGTTGCTTAAAGATGAAGCCTCCTATTGGCGGGAAGTTACTAATGCTGAGAGACCAGTTGAAACTTGGATGGATTTCAGAACGAGGTTTGAAATGAAATTCATGTCACAAGCAGAACGAAGCCTATAGATGGAGAAGTTCTTAGCTCTCAAACAGGGAAGTATGTCGGTCAAGGAGTACGTCAACCAATTCAACCAGCTGGCTAGATTCGGATTGGAGTTAGTTGACACTCCACATAAGAAAGCTCTCTGTTTTGTTAAAGGGTTGAATGATCCACTGCACAGGGTAGCTATGTCCCATATACCTATGGGTGCAACTTATGAGAGACTGATGGACATGGCACTGTTGCAGGAAGAAGACAAGGAAGGAAAGAAACAAAGGTGGAAGTACCTCAAGATAAGAAAGTAGAAGGACAAAAGGACAAGAAGGCGGATCCCAAGAAGGGAAGGAAGAACAACAAATCCCATGACACGAGGAAGTGTAATTTTTGCGGCATTCCTGGACATCTGACTAAGGACTGTAGAAAGAAGAGGAGGAAGATGGGTGGTTGTTTTCAGTGTGGCGAGATAGGACACATGGCTAAGGACTGCCTAAGAAAGCAAGGGCAAGGGCAGAGAGCTAGATCAACTTCTAGAGGGCAGGTTCACGCTCTCATAGCACCTCTGCAAGAACAAGGTAGAAATATTTCTGTTGAAAGTTTAGTTTATCTTTTTGATCATCCTGTTCGTACATTCTTTGATTCTGGCGCATCGCACTCTTTTATATCTACTGCCTTAGTTGAATCCCTGCACCTAGACACCAGTATATTAGAGGATCCCTTTGTTATTTCAAGTCCAATTGGGGGTTCGGCTTATTTATCTATGGTTTGTTTGGATTTGGAAATTTCTATACTAAGCATTGGGTTTAGATGTAATGCCTATGTTTTGGGCTTCACGAGCTATGGGTTGATTCTAGGAATGGATTGGTTATCCAGTAATGGTGTTGTCCTCGATTGTGAAAGGAGAGTGGTTAGACTCATGACTCGCCTTGGTTACACTCTCGAAATCTCTTGTAATCCCATGAACTTTATTATGCTTAGCTATTTAGAATCTCTTTATGCGTCTGTTAAGAATTTACAGCCATGAATACTCAGATGTATTTGAAGAGGTGAAGGGCTTACCTCCGAAGCGGGAGATATACTTCCACATATACCTCGTTTGATAATGCAAAACCTGTTGCTTTACATGTTAGACACATAGCTCCAAGGAAGAGGAAAGAGCTCAGTAAGCCAATTAAAGAGCTACTCGAAACGGGGTTCACAAGGCGGAGTATTTCTGAATCAGGCGCTCCAGTAGTATTCACAGCCGAAGCGGATGGTTCACCTCGCCTATGCGTTGACTATAGGGAGCTAAACAAGCTAACCAAGAAGAGTAGGCACCCATTTCCAAGAATAGACAACTTGTTTGATCACCTTGTAGGTTCATCGGTTTTCTCCTAGCTAGATCAGGCTACCAGGTTTCATTAGCTAAGAGTGGCTGAAGACAGCATTGATAAGACTGCGTTCTGAACTCCGGACGGTTTCTTCATATAGCTTGTCATGGCTTTCGGCTTGACAAATGCACCCTCTTATTTCGTTGACTTGATGAGCAGAGTGTTCAGGGATTTCCTTAATAAGTTTGTGGTGGTCTTCGTGGACGAAATTTTGATTTTCTCGAAGAATGAGGAAGAGCATGCTCTGCATTTAAGGGAAGTCATGGATACTCTTCGTGCACATCAGCTAAAAGCCAAATTCTCCAAATGCCATTTCTGGAGAGAAGATGTAAGATTCCTTGGACATGTGGTGTCCAAAGAGGGGATAGCTGTGGACCCCGCAAAAATAGTTGCGGTGCAAGATTGGAAGATTCCACGGAATGCAACCGAAGTCCGAAGCTTCCTCGAGCTAGCAGGCTTTTATCGAAAATACATTAAAGACTTCGCAAAAATCTCAGCTCCGCTCACAAGATTGACAAAGAAGAACCTAACTTTCGCTTGGGATTTGGATTGCGATGTTGCTTTCCAACGTATGAAAAGGGCTCTTGTAACAGCCCCAGTTCTGGCATTGCCTGATGGGAGCAAAATGTTTACCATATACATAGACGCATACAGTATAGGATTGGGCGCTGTCTTGATGCAAGAAGGCAATGTAATTTGTTATGGGGGAAGGCAGTTGAGGGTACATGAGAAGAACTACCCAAGTCATGACTTGGAACTATCTGTCATTGTTTTTGCTCTTAAGTCATGGCGTCATTACCTACTAGGAGAAAGGTTTGAACTGTTTACTTACCATAAATCGTTAATGTCCCTTTTCTCACAAAAAGATCTTAACTTAAGACAACAAAGGTGGATGGAGTTTCTTGCCTCATATGACTTTGAGATCTCCTATACCCCTGGCAAGGGCAATGTGGTAGCAGACGCCTTGAGTAGAAAGAAGCTGACCTTAAGTCCTCTCTAATGTAGAAAGGCAAAGCTTGGAGTACATAGCAAACTTTGACTTTAGACCCTCCTCTGAATTTGTACCTGGATTGTTAGCATCGCTAGAAGTGCGGCCTACCCTTTGGGACTCAATAGGAACCGTGCAACGTGAAGACCCTCAGCTAGTTGATGTAGTGGATAAGCTAGTTAGGGGTGAGACTTCTAGTCACCTCAATAGATACTCCATCGATGATAAAGGTTTGTTGAGACGGGATGGAAGGCTATGCATCCCACAAGCAAGGGATTTGGTGAAGACGGTTCTCGAAGAAGCACACCATTCTAAATTAACCATACACCCAGGTGGAGATAAGATGTACAAAGACATAAAAAGGTTTCTTTTGGAATGGCATGAAGAGAGATGTAGCCAAGTTCGTTTCCAAGTGCATGATATATCAGAAGTCGTGGCGGAACATAAGAAGCCTTGTGGTTTGCTTCATCCTCTAGAGGTCCCACAGTGGAAATGGGATAGCATTTCGATGGACTTTGTTGATGGGTTGCCTAGATCAAGAAGGGGCAATACCAGTATTTAGGTAATAGTGGAAAGGCTCAATAAAAGCACCCACTTTAAACCTGTTAAGAGTAGAAGAACTGCCTCGTCTCTAGCATCTATTTATCTTAAAGAGATAGTTCGACTCCATGGGGTACCCTCCAGTATAGTGAGTGATCGAGACCCTATCTGTAACACCCCGTGTTTTCTGTTAACATTAAACTAACGAATTGAGGAATAATTAATTTAAAATGTGAGAATCAGGGAAACGGTTTATGCCATTGTGTTCATCTTGGAATTCTGGTTGAGATAGAATCCGAGTTTGCATAAATTGGACTTCGTATAAAGAAGTTATGGCTGTCGAAAGTTTCCAGAAATTCAAATTTAAATTCAAAAACGAATTCAGACTCAGAACCGAACAGGGCGGGAAATTTCCCGCCCCAGGCCAAGTGTAACACCCCGAATTTTAGTTAATACTAAAATTAACTAATTACAGGATAAATAATCTCAGATGTGGGAATTGGGGGTAACGGGCTGCGTCATTGCGTTCGTCTCGGAAAAATACGCGAAATAGAGTCCGAGTTTTCGAGAATTGGAGTCCGTATGGCCCGGTTATGGCCCAATGAAGTTTTCGGAAAATTCAAAGTTAAAAACAGATTTAAAAATTAACCATCAGATTTCGAAATTGGAGCCAGCAGGGGGTCAGGCGGGAAAGTTCCCGCCCTACCCATGTCGACAGGGCTGTCGACAGGCCTGTCGACTGGGGAGTCGACTGCCCTGTCGACATGGGTGTCGACACAAGTTGTCGGCCCTGTTGATCTGGGTGCACCAGATCTGGTTTTTGGTTGAGTCTTGGGCTGCGTTCTAGAGATTTCCTAAATCTAACGGACCTAATCTAACCTAGGGTTAATCTAAGGGCCTAAAACACTCACCTAATCTATAAATACACCCTAAACCTACCCTAATCCATACTAAAAATAGGAATGATGGCCTCATGCCGCCAAATTAAATCTTAGAAGGAGCCTCCACTAATTTATGAAGGAAGTTGCAAGCTAATCAACCTCTAATCATCATCTTCTTCATATTTAGCAACTAATTCCACTTTATAAGTTTGCTAATCTAGGTTTTGGTGAGTTTCTATCACTTTGATGATCAATTGCTAAATTAAGTAGATGAGATATGATGAGATCTATGGTTTTGCATGAGGATTAATGGGTTTTCAAGTCATATGATATGATGTGAATATGCTAATCTATGTTGAATATTAATCCTATGTTTATGCATGTTGAATATGTGAGTTTATGCATGTTAAATATGTGAGTTTATGCAAGTTGGATATGTGGGTTTATGCAAGTTAAGTATGTGGGTTTATGCAAGTTAAGTGGTGGGTTTATGCATAATAACTAATTGATTCTATGCATGCTAAATATGTGGTTTTATGCATGCTAAGTGTTTAGTATTATGCATAAATCATGACATGCAAGTTTACCCTTTTAAATGTGATGCATACATATGCAAGATGACACCTTTATATGCTATGTGTGTATATATGTATATATATATATATATATATATATATATATATATATATATATATATATTTATGCATGTTTACCCTCCTTTAAGATGCAAGTCATAAATGCAAGTTCAACATGTTAAGCAAGTTATGTGTATGCTTATATGCAAGAATGTGAATGCTTATGCAAGTTATGTATATGCTTAAATGCAAGTTTAACATGATATGCAAGTTATGCATGCTTATGCAAGTATGTGTATGCTTATATGCAAGAATGTGAATGCTTATGCAAGTTATGTATAGGCTTAAATGCAAGTTTAACATGATATGCAAGTTATGCATGCTTATGCAAGTATGTGAATGCTTATGCAAGAATGTGAATGCTTATGCAAGTTATGTGTATGCTTAAATGTATGTTTAACATGTTATGCAAGTTATGAGAATGCTTATATGCAAGTTCAACATGTTATGCAAGATATGTGTATGATAATATGCAAGTTCATATGCAACATGTTATGCAAGTCATATGTATGATAATATGCAAGTTCATATGCAACATGTTATGCAAGTCATGTGTATGATAATATGCAAGTTTGGGTTAAATGTAGTTGGGTTAATATATGCTCATATATGCAAGTTGACATCCTCTTAACCCATGACAAAGTTATATGCTAAGATTTGGTGAAACCCATGATATTTGTGATGGATCTTTCCTTTATTATGTCATGAAATGAGAACGATTTACGTGGGGAACGATGGGGTTAATAAATATGTTAATAAAAGTATGATTGGGTATGATTAAGCATGCCACGAAAATAATTAACATAAGTGGGAATTTACCTATTGAGTTAGGTCTACCCCATGGGAATTTACCTATTGAGTTAGGTCTACCCATGTTATGAAAAACTTGATATTAATTAGGGATAATTAATATGGGGGTGATTAATTAGGTGTAATTAATCAACTAAGACACGAGGTTGGACTCGTTTGTAGTGTAAAACTGCCCGGACCCTACCGGCTTAACCAGTTGCTACAAATGTCAGCCCAATGTGAGAGGTCTTAGCCATAAATTAAATACGTGATTAAAGTAAAGACACGAGGTTAGACTCTGTTATGACGTAAGACTGCCCGGACCCTACCGGCTTAACCAGTTGTCATAAAAGCCAGTCTAATGTGGGAGGTCTTTATGGGAGATCACGGTCTTAATTAATTAAGAAACACTTAACCATATTAGCATGTAGTGGGACATGAGGGGTTAAGTGGGTGCTTTGGGTGGCATGAGGAGACTAGTGGGTTGCCTTGGGTGGCAATAGAAAAATACGATTAGAATACTTAACCAAAGTGGAACATGTAATTAAACATGATTAAAGGGTTAAGTAAGTGCCATGGGCGGCATGTGAAAATACGATTAGAATACTTAACCAAAGTGGAACATGTAATTAAACATGATTAAAGGGTTAAGTAAGTGCCATGGGTGGCATGTGAAAATCTAGTGGGTACCTTGTATGACAATTAGAATATGATTAAAGGACTTAACCAAAATTTATAACATGTAAGGGGACATGGTTAAAGGGTTAAGTTGGATTCACTAGAAATAACAAGCTTAGGTGGTAGCTTGTGGGGGCCCATTTCAACCAATATCCCAAACGTATCTTTGTGGGCTCGACTCTAGTCGAGTGACAGGACACGCATATTGAGCTTGACTATAAGAGGCCAAACCGGGTTAGCGGTGGCAACGCGGGACCAACGGGTTTCATATGCGTGTGTGGACCCGGGCTGGTTGGCAAGTCGTTGTTGCATCGTGTAGATATAAAGCCGTGCACCGTTGATATTATCAGGTGGCCACGTTGGGGAATGATACACCCCATCGTGGGACCAGCACGGGTATCTATGTAGGGGAGCCGATCGCTTGGGGAGTAGTGGGTACACCTATGTAGTCAGATAGGCGTACACGAAACTACTAAATTACTAAGTACACTTAGGGGGATCAACCTTTAAGTAGGAATGACTGGTGTAGTGCAGTGTAGTAATTATCCTTGGGTGGGTGGATGCGTCTTTACGGTTATCTTAGTTTATCCTAAGTCTGCCAAGCTGCTTAGTGTAGCCATTCATCCCCAGACGTTACCGTATATCAAGCTTATGTCTTCTCTGGTTACTTTAATGATTGTATTGTTAAAGTTATAGGACTCACTCAGACTTATGTCTGACCCCGTTGTTTTTATCTTTTTCCCAACCCTCAGGTTATCAGAGTGGGCCCAGTACGAGTGGGCTTTGATCAGGCTGCTTTATTCTCTTTTGGAGCTTGGACCATAGGTGTAGAGCTCAGCTTACCCTTTTTTTTATGGCTATCAGTTCATGTATTGGGATTATGTACTTTTATTTATCCGGATGGATATTTTGTACTTGACTCTTATTATGGTTTTGTGATGTAACCAAACATGTTTTACTTTCCGCTGCAATGAAATGATGTTTTGAAATTTTCAAGTATTACTTATATCTGTCTTGTTGTAATTTTTCTGTTCTATATTCACTTAAAATACTCCACCGATGTTATGGCATTCCCTTAGAGAGTGATCATAGCGGGTGTGGGGTGTTACACGTGGTATCAGAGCAAAGGTTACCAGAACAGATAAAATTTTTTAGAAAACTATTTTTCTAAAAACATTTTTGGAAGAAATATTTTTCAAAAACATGTCTTTAAAGAGAAAAGTTTTTGAAAGAAAAGCATAATCCCCGATAGCCATATCTTTATCTTTCGAATTCTCCGTTTTGAATCTTTCCTTTTTCGTCTCAGCATGGCTGAAGATCTTTATCTTCCGGACGGTGTAGCGGTACCAGTATGGTATAGGAGGTTGTTAGAGGCTAGGGCCGCCGCTGCAGGTCCAGCAAATGTTCCTCCTCCACCCGTTGCACTCGTTCCTCCTCGCGCGGATACTTTTGCTATGACTTGTAGGAAGTTTAAGGCTATGGGAGGAAAACCTTTTGTGGGAGCTAGGGATTGGCTTAATGAGACGGAAGAATTGATGGAAATCTTGGAAGTGGAGGAGGGAAAGAAAGTCAGGTTAGCCGCTTGGTTAATGGAAGGAGAGGCCTCGTTCTGGTGGGAGGCCACTAATGGAGAACGCCTGTTGATTCTTGGATGGATTTCAGGCAAAGTTTCTCTCAAGAGCGGAAGAAAATATGCACGTGGAAAGGCTCTTGAACTTAAAGCAAAGGAACTTGTCGGTGAAAGAATATGTTAACAAGTTTAAGCAGTTAGCGAGATTCAGCATAGACTTGGTAAACACACCGGAAGAGAAAGCTCTGAGGTTCGTTAAAGGCTTAAACGAACCGATGCACGGATTGGCTATGTCTCACATCCCTATGGGGGCCACTTTCGAGAAGCTAGTGGACATGGCACTTATGCATGAGGAAGAGAAGGGTCCCAATGCTAATAAAGCACCCGAGAAGAATGAAGATCAGAAGAAACCTCAACAACAAAATAAGGGTGGGAAAGGTAACGGTGGCAAGGGAAAGAAGAAGTGCTTCAACTGTGGGACACTAGGCCACCTAAGCAAGGATTGTCGCAAGAAGAGGAAGGTTGGCTGCTTCCACTGTGACGAAGCAGGACATCTAGTGAAGGACTGCCCTAAGAAAGGGCAAAGGACGGGATCTACCTCAGGAGGACATGTGCAAGTTCTTTTGGCACCAACTCAGGCAAGGGGGCAAGCTCAGGCTCTCGCGGTTCCACCGATTCAGGAAAGAGGTAGAACTATTTCCATTGAAAGTCTAGTTTTTCTGTTTGATTATCCGGGTCAAACTTTATTTGATTTTGACGCATCGAGTTCGTTTATTTCATTATTGTTAGTTGAGTCACTGCACTGAGACACCAGTTAGTAGATGATCCCTTAGTTGTTTCAAACCCAATTGGGGCTCCATGATGTGTTTGGGTTTGAAAGTTTCTATACTTAGCGTTGAGTTTAGATGTGATGCTTTTTGGGCTTCACGGGCTATGGGTTAGTTTTGGGCATGGACTGATTATCCAGTAATGGTGCCGTTCTTATTATGGAAGGAGAGTTGTTAGGCTTATGACCCGCTAGGGTAACACTCTCGAGATCTCTTGTAATCCCATGGAATTTGTTATGCTAAGTTATCTAGAATCGTTTGATACGTCGGTCAAGAGTTTGCGATCTGTTAGAGTGGTCCGGGAATACTCGGATGTGTTTGAGGAGGTGAAGGGCTTACCGCCGGAGCGGGAGATTGACTTCCAAATATATCTGGTAGACAATGCCAAATCAGTGTCTTGGCCAGTGTGCCACGTGGCTCCTCGTGAGAGGAGGGAACTCCATAAGCAAGTAGGCAATTTGCTTGAGAAGGGGTTTAGAAGACGAAGTATATCGGAGTAGGGTGCTCCGGTAGTTTTTGCCACGAAGGCGGATGGGTCCCTCAGACTTTGTGTGGGCTAAAGAGAGCTAAATAAACTCACAAAGAAGAATAGACACCCATTGTCGAGGATTGATGATCTCTTTGATCAGTTAGTGGGCGCCTCAGTATTTTCGCAGTTGGACTTAGCCACGAGGTTTCGTCAGTTGAGAGTGACTGAGGATAGTATAGAGAAGACTACCTTTAGGACTCCGAATGGTTTTTATGAGTGGCTGGAGAGGCCATTTGGTTTGACGAACGCCCCCGCACGTGATGAGAAGGGTGTTCAGGGAGTACCTAAATAAGTTCGTGATGGTCTTTGTAAATGACATCTTGGTCTTTTCTAGGAGCGAAATAAGTTTTCGTATGTGCTCAATAGGATGAGCAAAGCCAGTTATGGGATAAACGGTGGTTTTGGGAGCGAGACTGGCGAGGACATCCAGAGTTGGACAAGGGCTTAGTTATTTAGCCGTTTTTACTAGTATCATCTCACGTAGGTCGTCTGAATTCGAAGGAGGTATCCCTTGGGTGTTTGTCTGATATTGGTTTAGGCCTTTGGGGCTTCCATTTGGGGGATGTCGAGTTCGACTAAGGTGGTCTGCGTGAGAGATGGATAGTTGTGACGATTTTGCATGGGAGAATATCCTGATTTTCTCTAGAAGTGGAGAAAAGCATGCCTTACATCTCAGAGAAGTGTTGGAGACTCTTCGAGCACATAGTCTTAAAGCTAAATTCTCTAAATGTCATTTTTGGAGAAGAGAAGTGCGATTCTTAGGGCATGTGGTTTCTAAGGAAGGGACAGCTGTGGATCCCGCAAAGATATTATCTATCCAGGATTGGAAAGTTCCTAGGAATGCTACCGAAGTAAGAAGTTTCTTGGGGTTGGCAGGATATTATAGGAAGTTCATCAAAGACTTCGCGAAGATATCAGCCCCATTAAACCGCTTGACGAAGAAGAATCTGGTTTTCTCAGAGGACGAGATGTACCAAGACATGAAGCGAGTTTTCTTTTTGGCCGGTATGAAGAAAGACATGGCCGAGTATGTCGCTAGATGCTTGGTGAAAGCGGAGCAAAAGAAACCAAGTGGGTTGCTTCACCCATTGGAAGTTCCGCTAAGGAAATGGGATAGTGTCTCGAAGGATTACCGAAATCAAGGAAGGGTAATACGGGGATTTGGGTTTTGTTAGATAGACTTACTAAGTGTGCCCATTTCATACCCGTGAAGAGCAAGAGGACTATTCCATGTCTAGCTTCAGTTTACATTCGAGAGATTATTAGATTGCATGATGTACCTTCCAGTATAGTGAGCGATCGAGATCCTATCTTCACTAAAGAGTTTTGGAAAAGTTTGCAAGAGGCGGTAGGGACTCAGTTGTATTTGAGTACCGCATATCATCCTCAGATAGACGGCCAGACCGAGAGGGTGAATCGTATTTTAGAAGACCTTTTGAGGCTATGTATCTTGGATTTAGGAGGTACATGGGAAGAGCATCTTCCATTGGTGGGGTTGCCCGACAGACTTAGTGGTGTACATGATGTATTCCATGTGAGGAAGGGCCTACGTAAGATCGTAGAGGCGATAGAGCCAAGCTTGCTTAAAGAAGTAAGGTAGAGCGTGATGTGATTATTCGACGAGCTCCTACCCGCATCCTTGGGTCAGAGATTAGGGAGTTGAGAAACAGAGAGGTTCGACTAGTCAAAATGAAAAAGGAGAGAAAGTGAGAGCAATGCTACTTGGGAGTCAGAAGCGAAGATGCCTTCGTTATGCCCATCCCTTTTTGAGGGTATGTGCTTTAGACGTCTCCTTTACCGGTTGTCTAGTGCTTATCTTATCCTTAGTATGTCCTCTCGTTAGTACCTTTGACCTTCAGATAGGATAGTCCTATGGTTGAAACATGTGTTTGAGACATGTTATGTATGATGGATGCAAGTGGATGCAAGTGTTTGCTAGTGGTTGCTCGTGGATGCATATACACACACTCTAGGCACTAGATCGGCTCAATCACTTCATATTGCATATTGCATAAAATTGTGTGTAGGAAACTATATTTATGGATGTATAATGATTGTGTTATCATATGGATGATGCATTTTGGTGAATGATTGTGCACTCATGTAGATATTGTATGTGTCGATGGGATTCTCTCGCATACATAATGGATGCATGGCACTATCATGGTTTGCATATGTTCATACATTAGATAGGGAACATATACACACACTTTTTGCATATGCTCATACATCATTAGAAACTGTTTAAGGACAATGGATGCCCGTGGTTGATGGTTTGAGTAGATGGTTGTTTGGATGGTAGGATATGCATTCTCCTTAGCTTAGAGATTTCGGGGACGAAATCCTTTAAGGAGGGGAGAATGTAACACCCCGAATTTTAGTTAATACTAAAATTCACTAGTTACAGGATAAATAATCTCAGATGTGGGAATTGGGGGTAACGGGCTGCGTCATTGCGTTCGTCTCGGAAAAATACACGAAATAGAGTCCGAGTTTTCGAGAATCGGAGTCCGTATGGCCCGGTTATGGCCCAAAGAAGTTTTCAGAAAATTCAAAGTTAAAAACAGATTTAAAAATTAACCATCAGATTTCGAAATTGGAGCCAGCAGGGGGTCAGGCGGGAAAGTTCCCGCCCTACCCATGTCGACAGGGCTGTCGACAGGCCTGTCGACTGGGGAGTCGACTGCCCTGTCGACAGGGGTGTCGACACAGGGTGTCGGCCCTGTTGATCTGGGTGCACCAGATCTGGTTTTTGGTTGAGTCTTGGGCTGGGTTCTAGAGATTTCCTAAATCTAACGGACCTAATCTAACCTAGGGTTAATCTAAGGGCCTAAAACACTCACCTAATCTATAAATACACCCTAAACCTACCCTAATCCATACTAAAAATAGGAATGATGGCCTCATGCCGCCAAATTAAATCTTAGAAGGAGCCTCCACTAATTTATGAAGGAAGTTGCAAGCTAATCAACCTCTAATCATCATCTTCTTCATATTTAGCAACTAATTCCACTTCATAAGTTTGCTAATCTAGGTTTTGGTGAGTTTCTATCACTTTGATGATCAATTGCTAAATTAAGTAGATGAGATATGATGAGATCTATGGTTTTGCATGAGGATTAATGGGTTTTCAAGTCATATGATATGATGTGAATATGCTAATCTATGTTGAATATTAATCCTATGTTTATGCATGTTGAATATGTGAGTTTATGCATGTTAAATATGTGAGTTTATGCAAGTTGGATATGTGGGTTTATGCAAGTTAAGTATGTGGGTTTATGCAAGTTAAGTGGTGGGTTTATGCATAATAACTAATTGATTCTATGCATGCTAAATATGTGGTTTTATGCATGCTAAGTGTTTAGTATTATGCATAAATCATGACATGCAAGTTTACCCTTTTAAATGTGATGCATACATATGCAAGATGACACCTTTATATGCTATGTATATATATATATATATATATATATATATATATATATATATATATATATATATATATGCATGTTTACCCTCCTTTAAGATGCAAGTCATAAATGCAAGTTCAACATGTTAAGCAAGTTATGTGTATGCTTATATGCAAGAATGTGAATGCTTATGCAAGTTATGTATATGCTTAAATGCAAGTTTAACATGATATGCAAGTTATGCATGCTTATGCATGTATGTGTATGCTTATATGCAAGAATGTGAATGCTTATGCAAGTTATGTATAGGCTTAAATGCAAGTTTAACATGATATGCAAGTTATGCATGCTTATGCAAGTATGTGAATGCTTATGCAAGAATGTGAATGCTTATGCAAGTTATGTGTATGCTTAAATGTATGTTTAACATGTTATGCAAGTTATGAGAATGCTTATATGCAAGTTCAACATGTTATGCAAGATATGTGTATGATAATATGCAAGTTCATATGCAACATGTTATGCAAGTCATATGTATGATAATATGCAAGTTCACATGCAACATGTTATGCAAGTCATGTGTATGATAATATGCAAGTTTGGGTTAAATGTAGTTGGGTTAATATATGCTCATATATGCAAGTTGACATCCTCTTAACCCATGACAAAGTTATATGCTAAGATTTGGTGGAACCCATGATATTTGTGATGGATCTTCCCTTTATTATGTCGTGAAATGAGAACGATTTACGTGGGGAACGATGGGGTTAATAAATATGTTAATAAAAGTATGATTGGGTTTGATTAAGCATACCATGAAAATAAATTAACATAAGTGGGAATTTACCTATTGAGTTAGGTCTACCCCATGGGAATTTACCTATTGAGTTAGGTCTACCCATGTTATGAAAAACTTGATATTAATTAGGGATAATTAATATGGGGGTGATTAATTAGGTGTAATTAATCGACTAAGACACGAGGTTGGACTCGTTTGTAGTGTAAAACTGCCCGGACCCTACCGGCTTAACTAGTTGCTACAAATGTCAGCCCAATGTGAGAGGTCTTAGCCATAAATTAAATACGTGATTAAAGTAAAGACACGAGGTTAGACTCTGTTATGACGTAAGACTGCCCGGACCCTACCGGCTTAACCAGTTGTCATAAAAGCCAGTCTAATGTGGGAGGTCTTTATGGGAGATCACGGTCTTAATTAATTAAGAAACACTTAACCATATTAGCATGTAGTGGGACATGAGGGGTTAAGTGGGTGCCTTGGGTGGCATGAGGAGACTAGTGGGTTGCCTTGGGTGGCAATAGAAAAATACGATTAGAATACTTAACCAAAGTGGAACATGTAATTAAACATGATTAAAGGGTTAAGTAAGTGCCATGGGCGGCATGTGAAAATACGATTAGAATACTTAACCAAAGTGGAACATGTAATTAAACATGATTAAAGGGTTAAGTAAGTGCCATGGGTGGCATGTGAAAATCTAGTGGGTACCTTGTATGACAATTAGAATATGATTAAAGGACTTAACCAAAATTTATAACATGTAAGGGGACATGGTTAAAGGGTTAAGTGGGATTCACTAGAAATAACAAGCTTAGGTGGTAGCTTGTGGGGGCCCATTTCAACCAATATCCCAAACGTATCTTTGTGGGCTCGACTCTAGTCGAGTGACGGGACATGCATATTGAGCTTGACTATAAGAGGCCAAACCGGGTTAGCGGTGGCAACGCGGGACCAACGGGTTTCATATGCGTGGGTGGACCCGGGCTGGTTGGTAAGTCGTTGTTGCATCGTGTAGATATAAAGCCGTGCACCGTTGATATTATCAGGTGGCCACGTTGGGAAATGATACACCCCATCGTGGGACTAGCACGGGTATCTACGTAGGGGAGCCGATCGCTTGGGGAGTAGTGGGTACACCTATGTAGTCAGATAGGGGTACACGAAATTACTAAATTACTAAGTACACTTAGGGGGATCAACCTTTAAGTAGGAATGACTGGTGTAGTGCAGTGTAGTAATTATCCTTGGGTGGGTGATTGCGTCTTTACGGTTATCTTAGTTTATCCTAAGTCTGCCAAGCTGCTTAGTGTAGCCATTCATCCCCAGACGTTACCGTATATCAAGCTTATGTCTTCTCTGGTTACTTTAATGATTGTATTGTTAAAGTTATAGGACTCACTCAGACTTATGTCTGACCCCGTTGTTTTTATCTTTTTCCCAACCCTCAGGTTATCAGAGTGGGCCCAGTACGAGTGGGCTTTGATCAGGCTGCTTTATTCTCTTTTGGAGCTTGGACCATAGGTGTAGAGCTCAGCTTACCCTTTTTTTTATGGCTATCAGTTCATGTATTGGGATTATGTACTTTTATTTATCCGGATGGATATTTTGTACTTGACTCTTATTATGGTTTTGTGATGTTACCAAACATGTTTTACTTTCCGCTGCAATGAAATGATGTTTTGAAATTTTCAAGTATTACTTATATCTGTCTTGTTGTAATTTTTCTGTTCTATATTCACTTAAAATACTCCACCGATGTTATGGCATTCCCTTAGAGAGTGATCATAGCGGGTGTGGGGTGTTACACCAAGTCGACCAAGGGGTCGACCTTAGTGTCGACCTACCCTATAAGTCAACCTGGGGGTCGACCTAGGGGTCGACCTACCCCCTCGGGCAGATTTGAATTAAGCCCAATTCTGAGCTGCTGCTTAGTCATTAGGGATGAGTTGGCTTTTTGGATGGTTCTGGTTGCTTCTAGGTTGATTGGATGGCCTAAATTAATCCTAATCTCTATATAAACACATGTAGACTCAAACCCTAAACCTAATAAAAATTAGAATCATGGCCGTCAAGCTATCACCCCGCAACCTAGAGTAGTCGCCACCAACTAGGAGCAAAGAAAAGCTAATCAACTCAATTCAACTCAAGTCTATAACAACAACAACAACGAATTTGTCTACTTCAAAGGCGAGCTAAATCAATTTCAGAACACAGATCCCAGAACTCAAGACCTTCTTTGAGTTGTGAGTTCGATTTTTTTAATAAGATAATTAACAAGTTAATTAGGTTGAGTTATAATTTGGGTTATATGGCCATGTTTGTGTAACATTGGAAAAATGTGATATTTTGTGAATATATACTAGTTGTTCATAATGATAGTTTTTGTTGTGGATCCCTTTGTATATGCCCAATCACCTATGTTCAACTTGATTCATGATTGACATCATTTTATATGCAAGTTTGGGTGTAGATTGTATGCTAGTTTCTATGTGACTTGTACACAAGTTTACATGTGAACCAAGTAAAATGACTATATGCAAATTTAGGTAGAAATTGGATTCACATATATGCAAGTTTACACCTTTAGGTTTAGATCTATGACGTTCATAGTTTTATGCAAGTTTGTGACCATGGCCTATGCAAGTTTGGGTGAAATCTATATTCATATATGCAAGTTTGGGTGAAAACTATATTCATACAAGTTCACACCTTTAGGCCTATGTTTAGATTCATGACAATACAAAGTTTATGCTAAAAATGTTGTAATCCTTATTTGTAAGTTAGATCCATTTTGTGTGTTATGCAAATTTGCGGTGTTTCTTCCCTTTTATGCGCTAGACTAATTGCTAGTCTAATATATATATATATATATATATATATATATATATATATATCATGATAAGCGAACGAACAATGTAGGGACGATGGGGGTAATATTGAATATACACATATTGAGAATTGGCATGTAATGGCCTTGAAAGGCATACAATTAATTTGAGGCGATAATTGGTAAAATTTGTATACCTGAAATAAATGGACATAATTTAGGTGACATTTATGGACATAAGTATATTTGGAATTTATTTACAAATTTGAATCAGGATATTAATCCACTTTGGGGTTAAATAAAGATGTGTAATAATAAACCGCATAGGACATGAGGTTAGACTCTTTTGTGGTGTAAGACTGCCCAGACCCTCCCGTCAAATCCAGCAGCCACAAATGCCAGTCTAATGTGAGAGGTCAAAGGCATGAATTAAATGCGTAACAGTTGTAAAGACACGAGGTTAGGCTCGTTTGCGGTATAAGACTGCCTGGATGCGCCCGGCAAATCCAGCAACCGCAAATGCAAGTCTAATATGGGAGGTCTTTACAAGGTTACGGTTCTAATGAATTAACACATAACCAGATAAACATGTGGTGGGACATGGGGGGTTAAGTGGGTGCCTTGGGTGGCATGTGAAGTTAAGTGGGTGGCCTTGGGTGGCTTGTGAAATACGATTAGAAACACATAACCAAGTTGAAACATGTAAGAAGACATGAATAAGAAAGGGTTAAGTGGGATGTACTAGAGGGGACCAAGCATTGGTGGGAAGTTTGTGTCAGGCATGGGGGCCCTTATCAGACCATTAACCCATTAAGTATCTTTGTGGGCTCGACCCAAGTCGAGGACGGGACACGCGTACTGGGTTTGATTGTAAGAGGTCAAAACAGGTTAGCGGTGGCAACGCAAGTCCAACGGGGTCATGTGCGTATGTGGGCCCGGGCTGGTATGTAAGACGTTGTTACATCATGTAGGTATAAGCCGTGCGTCTTTAGTGGTATCGGGTTGCCACTTTGGGGAGTGGTACACCCCACTATGGGACCAGCACGGGTATCTACGAGTTAGGAAGCCGATCACATGGGGGTAGTGGGTATGCCTAGTGGAGATAGGGGCAGGCGGCACCTATGTAGACACCTAGGGGTACACGAAACTACAATTATGATTACTAAGTTTAGTAAGTGGGGATCAACTTTTAGGGTGTTTGGTGTGGTATAATGTAGTAATTATCTTATAGTGATTAGGTGTGCCTTTAATGTTATCTTTGTTCAGCTTATTTCCTTTGTTTGCTCTGTCGTGCCCATTTGTTCATAGTCATTTCTTTATTTACCAGTTTATGCCTTATCCTAGTTATTTTAATGATTATATTGTTAAAGTTATTGCACTCGCCAGACTTTATGTCTGACCCTCTTTGTTTCCACCTCTTTTCTTCCTCCCTCCCCCCCCCCCCCAAGTGCTCAGGGTGGGACTAGTACTAGTGGAGCTTGATTTGGACAGCTTTATCTCTTTCTTTTGGAAGTTGCTTGGATTGCTGAAGTAAAGTTCAGCCTACCTTATTTATGGCTATTTTATGTTGGGGTTATGTGTTTTATTTTATTTACCCAGAACTTATTTGTCAAGATGGATAATAAGTGTATTTGGTTTTGTAGTTGATTTTGATGTGATGTAACCAAACTATTTCTCCGCTGCAATAAAAGTTGTTTTTACTTTCCCAATACCAATATATTTATCTGTCTTGTTTACTTTTCTGTTCTATACACAATAAACGCTCCACAAAAATTAAGACAATCCCTTTGTGAGTGACCTTAACGGAGATGGGGTGTCACACTATCTTTACAAGTGAGTTTTGGAGGAGCTTGCAAGAGGCTGTGGGCACACAACTATGCTTAAGCATAACCTATCGTCCCCAAACCAATGGTCAGACGGAAAGGGTGAACAGAGTATTAGAAGACCTCCTGAGATTGTGCATTCTTGATTTTGGAGGGACATGGGAGGATCATCTTCCTTTGGAAGAATTCGCTTACAACAATAGCTACCAAACCACCATAGGCATGGCACCCTTCGAAGCTTTATATGGAAGACCATGCCAATCGCCAACTTGTTGGTAGGAGTCTACAGACAAGCTCATACTTGGGCCAGACATGATTAGAGAAACTTCAGAGAAAGTGGAATTGATACGAAGAAGAATGAAGGCTGCCCAAGACAAATAGAAATCCTACACCGATAAAAGAAGGACCGACCTTGAGTTTGATATTGGAGACAGGGTGTTCCTTAAAGTCTCTCCTTTGAGGAATGTCATTCACTTTGGGTCCGTAGGAAAGTTGGCACCAAGATTTGTAGGACCATTTCCTATTATTGAAAGGATTGGGATGATGGCTTACAAATTAGAGCTACCAAAAAGACTAGCTGGAGTTCATAATGTTTTTCATGTTTCTCAAGTACGAAAGTGCTTACATGACTCAGCGGAAGTTGTGGAGCCAAGCATACTGGATGAAGTAGAAGTAAAACGAGAAGCGACTGTGAGAATAGTTCCAACTCGTATCTTGGGGACAGAAGTCGAAAAGCTACGCAACCGTGAAGTCAATCTTGTTAAATGGAGTGACGCAGAGGAAGACACAACTTGGGAAATTGAGGATAAGATACGTGCAGCCTACCCTCTTCTTTTTTAGGGTACATCCTTGTTTTCTTTTTCCTTAAGTTTATGCGTGCTTGTATCTATCTTTTAAGTATATCTCCTCAGTCCTATTCCTTATCCTTAGGTAGAAACCAATGGATGTAAACATGTATTTGAAACATGTTAAGATTGATGGTTGCAAGTGGTTGCAAATGGTTGCTAGTGGTTGCCCGTGGTTGCATATACATACACGTTAGGTGTTAGATCGGCTCAGTCACTTTCATATTGCATATGCATGTATGTATTTGTATATGGATTGAACTTGATGTGTTACAATATGGACGCGGCATTTGTATAAATGATTGTGCACTCATGTAGAAAGAATGATCAGGAATAATTGCATACATAATGGACTCACTGCACTGACATAATTTTCATTAAGGAGGTCAACTGAATCAGTAGACCGCCTGATTTTGCGTTAGATAAGTCCATATACACACACTATGCATACAGTCATGAAATCATTAGAAATATTTTAAGGACAATGGATGCCAGTGTTTGATGGTTGACTAGATGGACCATTGGATGGGAGGATATACATTCTTCTTGACTTGAAGATTTCAGGGACAAAATCCTTTAAAGGAGGGGAGAATGTAACACTCTGTATTTTCTAGGTTTATTAAAATAACGAATTAAAGAATGCTTAATTATTAAAGTGAGTATTAAGGGGAACAGGTTACGCCATTGCGTTCGTCTCGAAATTCTGCTTGAGATAGAGTCCGAGTTTGCGTGAATCGGACTCCGTATGAAAAAGTTATGGAGTCCAGAAGATTTCATATTAATTCAGAAATTAAAAAAATATATAAATAATTAAACCAAGTTCAAAAATTCGAAATTTAAGCCAAATAGGCTGAGTGGGAATTTTCCCGCTCAGGGGTCGAACCCCCCAGGGGGAGTCAACATAGGTGTCGACCCCCTATATGGGAGTCGACATAGGTGTCGACCCCCCTGTAGGGGTCGACTCCTGCATCCAGATCTATACAGTGATGAATTTTGACCTATTGTTGAGTCACTAGGACATATGTGGTTGTTTCTGGATGACTCTATCTTGTCTGGATGGTCTTGATTGCTCCTAGGTTGATCGAACAGCTTACATTAGTTTAAACTTCTATATAAACAACTGATGCCCTCAACCCTAAATCAAACAAAAACTCATTCAAAGAGCCACCATGATGTCCATGGTCAACCTATAGTTGCTGCCATTCTTCTCCAACGAGAAAGCGAGTTAGCAGCTACGAATCAAATCAAAAATTAGTGAATCGGTAGTCTACTTCAAGGGAAAGCTATTCAGTTTCAGAATACAGATCCAAAGAAACAAGAATATTCTTTTGTTTGTATGTTTAGTTATCTTTTAGATGTGAACAAATTAAAGTCGTGATTTGTAATAAAATGAAAACTAGAATTGTACCAAGTTGTATGATAATAGTGATGCTGATTCATGTATGTTCATGTGATAATTCTATCATATATGCTTGTTATACTATTGCGGTTTATTGAACCTGTCATGTTGTGTAGAATTTGGTGAACGAACCAATTACGTTGTGTAGTAATTTGGGAATGAAACTATTATGTTGTTTGTAAGTTTGGTGAATTCTATCATGTTACGTTACATGCAAGTTTATAGGATAAGTTTTGCCAAAATGTTTAAATCCACATGCCTCTATGTTAGATTTATGTTAACTTGATTTAACCCATATGCAAGTTCACACCTACATGCCTAATCAAGTTTGTGTAGTTCTATGTAAACTCCCATTTTGTGCTTAAGATTCATGTTGAGTAGATCTAAATTGCAAGTTCATAATTAAATGTATATTGTTCTATGCCAAACTCATATGACATATGTGCATTAGATCCATATATTTATGATGTTGGAATGTTGCATGTTCCTCTTTTCCCTTTTGTTTATGAGTTAGGCAAAATTTTGAAGCCAAACATTCTATGTGATTTATGCGAACATACAACGGGGATAACGTTGGGAAAATTATTAATTTACATGTTATTGGAATAGTTTGGTGGCATGAATGGTATAATTTATATACCTAAAAATTATGAACATGAATTCGGGGGTATTTGGGGCATGGCTTGATAGACAACAATTGATTGCTAATTTACATATAAACAAAAAAAGGTAAATTTGTAAATTTAGTAAAAGACGAATATACCTAACCCAAGATTAGATTGAGTTACGGTGTAAGACAGCACGGAACTTCCTGGAAAATCTAGTAATTGTAACAATATAGATCTAATGTGAGAGGTTAGCGCATCAAGCTCAAAGGAACCCAAGTTTAGACTGAGTTGCGGTGTAAGGCTGCCCGGAATCGACCGGCACATCCAGCGGCCGCAACAATACCTATCTAATGTGAGTGGTTGGTGCTTTAATGAATAAATTAAAGCTAAGACAGGAATGATAGGGTTAAGTTAATTCAAGCAACACTTAACCAATACAACATGTTAACTAAATTGATGGTTGGGGTTAGGTTAATTTGAACACTTAACCATTTTACACATGTTGACTAGGAAACCCTAGTAACGAGGTCCTGTAACACCTCGTATTTTCTAAGAATATTAAAATAACAAATTAAAGAATAATTTATTTGAAAAAGAAGAAATAGGTGAAACGAGTTGCGCCATTGCGTTCATCTTGGAATTCTGCTTGAAATAGAGTCCGAGTTTGCGTAAATCGGACTCCGTATGAAGAAGATATCTTTAAATTAAATATTGCAGAAAAACATGAAAAAGAAGAATGAGAAATGAATAATGTTTAGCATTGTTCTAAGGTTTGTAAGCAAAAGACTTAGTAGCTCATTTGGTTAGAACATGTGACTTGCATACAAGATGTATAGAGTTCGATCCCTGCCAGCGCCATATTTTTGTTTTAGGGGAACGGTTAAAACGTGGCTTAGTGTGAACGCAGTTCAAAAAGTGGTTTAGTGTGAAAATAGTTAACTGGGAAGATAGATAAATAGAAGAAAAAAATATATAGAAAATATTTATATACATATGTATATACATATGACGTGTATGCATCATGTGGCGCACGTGGCGCATTTTTGTTGGTCAAAGATTATCTTTTTTACGTGGCCTTCTCTGATTGGCTTTGTGACAAATTCTGTGGTGTTAGGGCTTATGTGTCATCCTATGATAGGCTGAGTGACGCAATGCTTTAGTTGGATGGCTCTGATTGCTCCTCAAACGATCTAACGGCTCATATAAGATTTAACTTCTATAAAAGCAACCATAATCCTCAAACCGTAAATCACACAAATTCATTCCAAGGAGCCACCATGCCATCCATGATCGTTCTAGTTTAGCCACCATTCCTTCTTCAACTTGAAAGCAAGATTAAAGCTATGAATCAAAACTAACTTAAAGAATTGATAGTCTTCCTCAAGGGATTGCATTCCAATTTCAGAAAACAGATCCCAGAAAACAAGACTTTCTTTTCTTTGTAAGTCCTGTTATTGTTTAGATGAAAACGATTAAAAGTTGTGATTTGAAATAAAATGAAAACTAGAGTAATTCCTAGCTGTAAGATAATGATGATGCTGATTTATGCTTATTCTTGTAATGATTCTATCGTATATGCTTGTGATATTATTGTGGTTATTATGTTGATGATAAAACAATCGTATATTATGTAAATTTGGTGACTTTTTCATGTTATGTAACATGCAAGTTGTTTAGTTATACATTTAGATCTATGTTTATTGAATCATGCAAGTTGTTTAGATCAACATTTAGATATATGTTTATTGAATCATGCAAGTTGTTTAGATCTACATTTAGATCAATGTTTATTGAATCATGCAAGTTGTTTAGATCTATGTTTATTGAATCATGCAAGTTGTTTAGATCTACATTTAGATCTATTTTTATTGAATCATGCAAGTTGTTTAGATCTATGTTTATTGAATCATGCAAGTTGTTTAGATCTACATTTATATCTATGTTTATTGAATCACGCAAGTTGTTTAGATGTACATTTAGAACTATGTTTATTGAATCATGCATGTTGTTTAGATCTATGTTTATTGAATCATGAAAGTTGTTTAGATCTACATTTAGAACTATGTTTATTGAATCATGTAAGTTGTTTAGATCTATGTTTATTGAATCATGCAAGTTATTAGGCTAAGACATGTATTTTGTTTAGATCTACATTTAGATCTATGTTTATTGGATCATGCAAGTTGTTAGGCTAAGACATGTATTATGTTTAGATTCACATTTAGATCTATGAAAATTGGATCCAAAAATTTAAGCTCATATTTACATGCCTCGTTAAACTTATGTAAAACCATATGCTTAAGATTCATGTTTGTTGGATCCAAGATAAAAGTTCATATTTACATGCCTTGTTAAATCTGTGTAGTTCCATATGTTTAAGGTTCATGATTATTGGATCCAAATTAAAGTTTACATTCACATGTCTAGTTGAACTTGTGCAGTTCTATATGCTTAAGATTTATGTTCAATGGACCCAAAATAAAAGTTTACAATTACATGCCTAGTTGGATTTGGGTAATCTCATATGCTTAAAGACTCATAGTTGGATCCAAAAATGCAAGCTCATTATATTATGCCACGTTTACATGACACATGTTTAGTTAGTTCCTTATTATTTTATGTGGTGTGAATGGTACATGCTCCCTTCTTTCGCCTTTTCTATATAAGTTTGGCTACGCTACGAGCCCAACATTCTATGTGAATTGTGCGAGCGTATGATGGGGGTAACGTTGGGAAAACCTTAAATTCGTATTAATGGCATAATTTGGCCCATAAATATATGAATGATTAGTAGCATAAAATTGGCATAATCTATATATCTAAAATTATGAATATGATTTAGAGAGGAATTGGGCATGACTTGAATGACAATAATTTACATATAAAGTTGAAAGATAAATATGTAAATTAAGAAAAAGACGAACATGCCTAACCCAAGGTTAGATTGGGTTGTGGTGTAAAACTGCCCGGAACCGCCCGGCACATCCAGTAACACAACAACACCTATCTAATGTGAGAGGTTAGTGCACTATGTGCAAGAAAAACCCGAGGTTAGATTGAGTTGTGGTGCAAAACTGCCCGGAACCCGGTACATCTAGAACCACAACAACACATATCTAATGTGAGAGGTTGGTGCATTAATAAATCAATTAATGCTAATGAACAAAGATGAATGACTAGGGTTAAGTTAATGAGAGACACTTAACCAACATAACAAGATGAATGACTAGGGTTAAGTTAATGAGAAACACTTAACCAATATAACAAGATGAATGACTAGGGTTAAGTTAATGAGAAACACTTAACCAATATAACAAGATGAATGACTAGGGTTAAGTTCATAGGAACACTTAACCAATATGTCTTGATTTATGGTAAGGTTAAGTTAAAATGAGAGGGCAACACTTAACCCTTATAACTTGATTTGTGGTAGGGTTAAGTTGACACAAGAAGGCAACACTTAACCAAAGTAACAAGACAAGTAGGTGGGATAAGTAACTTGAATTGATTGATGACACTTAACCAATATAACATGAAGAACACGTGGGTTTAAGAAAATAAGAAACACTTGACCAATACAACATGATGGACGAATGAGGTTAAGTTAATAGGAAACACTTAACCAATCCAACATGATAAGTGAGGAGGGTTAAGTTAATAAGAAACACTTAACCAACATGACATGATGAATGGGTGGATTAATTTAACATGAGTGGACAACACTTAACCAATATGGCATAATGTGCTGGAGGGTTAAGTACATATCAAGTTGGGTGGGTAATATTAGTGAATATAGGCCCACAAACTTAACCATTAAATAAACATGCTTGAATCAATAGGAAGGTTAAGTACGTATCAAGTTGGGTGGGTATTATAGTGAATATAGGCCCACAAACTTAAACATTAAATAAACATGCTTGAATCAGTATGAAGGTTAAGTACATATCGGATTGGTGGGTAATATTAGTAAATATAGGACCACAAACTTAACCTTTAAATAAACAAGCTTGAATCGATAGGAGGGTTAAGTACATCCATGTAGGGGGTAATATTAGTACATATAAGCCCACAAACTTAACCGTTAAGAAAACACGCTAGAATCGGTGGGAGGGTTAAGTACATCTCGTGTAGGTGGGTAATATTTGTAGATATAGGCCCACAAACTTAACCAATAGGAAACCCTATTAACGGAGACCCATTTCATCAGTAACCCACATAGACGTATCATGGTACCCTGAAACTAGGCAGGGTGGGACACGATTACTGGACTGATTATAAGCGGTCAAAACAGCGGCAGGGGGTACATTAGTGTAAGTTCTGATGGTTAACGGGCGTGCACGTACTCCGGAATGGGAAAAAGCAGGCATTGGGAACCAGTAGTTATACATTGTGCATCTTGAATCGTGTCGGGTTGCTATCATAAGGATTGATAAAACTTATGGTGGGACCAGCACAGGGTATCTACACGCAAGAGAGGGCCGATTGACACATACACAAGGAAAAATTAATACGAGTAAAGACCCGATCGATAGGGTAGTACGGGCATATCTAACATGTTTATGGAAATTAGGCAGATTGAGGTGGAATTCTCACGATAGATGTACACCTAAAGGCTACCACAATTGCGGGGATTGGGATCACATTACAATATGATCATTTTATATAGATTACTAGTTGGGACACTAGTTAGGTGGTGCAGAGAAGTGAAATGAGTGTGATAGCATATTCAGCCTTGTTAGCTTATTTCTAGGGTGTTGACCTAGATTCAGTTTATTGCTTTCATAACCCTTTTCTTGTTTACATGTTGAATAGTCACTGGACTTACCAGACTCATGTCTGACTCATTTTCTTTCATCTTCTTTTCTTCCGTCCCCCCCACCCCCCTCCTCCTCTAAGGTCCGCAGGGAGGGAATACTTCAGCTTAGATCGGATCATTTCCAGCTTGAAGAGAGTAAATGTATTGCTTGGAATCTTTTTTTCCTTTGGCTATGGCTTTGGATACTCTCTTATTGGGGATTTACACTATATTACTGTTGTTTTAATGATTCTTTAATTCAAGACAGAGATTTTGTTGTAATAATTTGAAAGTTGGTTTGAGACTGTTGTTGTAATGTTTTAACTGAATCACATACTTATGAAATAAATTTAGTTTTTTTGCTGTTATTTGTCTTTCTTGTAATTTATCTGCATCTTTTACCTAAAATTCTCCATCAAAGTTAAGTCATTTCCTTTGTGAGTGACCTTAACGGAGGTGGGGTGTTACGCTTGGTATCAGAGCTGAAGGTTACCGGATCAGATAAAAGATTTGAAAAATTATTTTCAAAACGGTTTTAAAAGAAGCATTTTCAAACGAAACGTTTTGTTTTAAAGGCATATTCCCCAAAGCCATATGCACTATCTTTTTGATCCTCTGTTTGAATTATTGCTTCCTTCTTTCCTGAGTCTCCGGGGCTCCTGGCATTCTGGGAGGTAACCTCATCGCGGCATGGTTCCGTAGGCTTGATGAGACTACGACGCTTGTCAAAGGGCAAAAAAAAGCGACCAACTTCCATCTATAGCCGCTGTAGTTTCACCTATGGCTAATTTTCTTTCGGCCTTTGTAGGATTTTCCATGCGATGGGGGCAGCTTTCGAGAGACATGTTAACATGTTACACAAGGATGGCAAAGATGAGAATGAGGGAGTTTGGCTAAGGAGCACAACCCAAGGATGAAGAACTCATGGATATAGACTTGGTTCACAAAGGAGGGGAGGAAAGAATAGTAAAACCTAAAGACAAGAGGAAATATCTGTATTATGATATAACGGGTCGTATAATTAAGGGCAAGGGCAAGAACAAATGACGGGATTTTCAGGAGGGTAAATGCATGCTCTCACCGCCAGCGTACCTGAGAGAATGATAGTAAAGTCTAGTTCTTCTTTTTGATCATCCTGTTAGTACTGTTTTTGATTTTAGTGCTTCACATTCATTTATATCTGCTTCCATAGTTGAGTCTCTGCACCTTAGTACGTTTATAGTAGAATATCCCATTATTATCTCAAATCCAATTTATTGTTCGGCTCATTTATCTTTGGTTTGTAAGGATTTGAGACACTTATGTTTTTGGTTTCATGGGCTATGGGTTGATTTTAGGCATGGATTGGTTAGCTAGTAATTGTGAAAGGAGGGTAGTTAGACTTTCGACTTGCCTCGGGAATACCCTCAAAATTTCGTGTGATCCTAACGGATTAGTTTGTCTTAGCTACCTAGAATCACTTTATGTATTTATCGATGATTTTCGATCCGTTGGAGTAGTAAATGAATACGCGGATGTTTTGATTAGGTTAGGGGTTTTCCCCCTAAAACTGGAGATAGACTTCCGCATATATCTAGTTGAGAATGAAAGCCAGTTATGCGATCATTGATAGTTTTGGAGCAGGATTGGCGAGAATAGCCAGAGTCGGTTAAGTGCTCAATTGTTTGTTTGTTTTTCTAGTATCATCTCACATAAATCGTCTAAATTCGGAGGAGGTATTCCTTGGGTGCTTGTCTGATATTAGTTTAGGCCTTTGGGGCTTGTACTTGAGGGATGTCAAATTCGACTAGGATGGTTTGCGTGAGAGATATCGACCCTCAGATTTGTGAAATGATGGATAAGCTAAGTAGAGGAGAGACATCTAATCATCTTAGTATATACACCTGGTATCATGGTTAACACCTGTTTATCTTGGAAAGAAACTTCGACTACATTGAATACCCTCTAGCATAGTAAGTGATTGAGGTCCTATCTTTATTAGTGGGTTTTGGAAATGGAGGTCAAGAAACCTCGCAATCGTGAAGTTAAATTAGTTAAGGCACAGTAGAGTGGAGCTCAAGAAGATGCAACTTAGAAGACTGAAGATTAGATACGCGCAGACTATCCCTTTTTTTAGGATACATCCTTGATCTCTCTTTCCTTAAGTTTATGCATGCTTGTATCTACCTTTTAAGTATATCTCCTCGATCCTATTCCTTATCCTTAGGTAGAAGCCAATGGATGTAAACACGTGTTTTAAACATGTTATGATTGGTGGTTGCAAGTGGTTGCTCGTGGATGCATATACACACGTTAGGCACTAGATCGGCTCAGTCACTTTCATATTGCATATGCATGTGTGAATTTTTATATATATGAACTGAAACTTGATGAGTTATCATATGGATTTTGCATTTGTATGAATGATTGTGCACTCATGTAGAAGTTATAAAGTACGATTAGGAATAATTGCATACATGATGGACTCATGGCACTGACATAATTTGCATTGAGGAGGTCAACTGAATCAGTAGACCGCCTGATTTTGCATTAGATAAGGACATGTACACACAACATGCATATGATCATGAAGGCATTAGAAATATTTTTAAGGACAATGGATGCTTGTGTTTGATGGTTGAGTAGATGGATGATTGGATGGTAGAATACACATTCTTCTTAACTTAAAGATTTCGGGGACGAAATCCTTTAGGGTGGGGAGAATGTAACACCCCGTATTTTCTGATAAAATTAAAATAACAAATTAAAGAATAATTAATTTGAAAAAGAAGAAATAAGTGAAACGGGTGCGCCATTGCGTTCATCTCAGAATTCTTCTTGAGATAGAGTCCGAGTTTGCGTAAATCGGACTCCATATGAAGAAGATATCATTAAATTAAATATTACAGCAAAACATGAAAAAGATGAATGAGAAAAGAATAATGTTTAGCTTTGTTCTAAGGTTTGTAAGCAAACGACTTAGTAGCTCATTTGGTTAGAACATGTGACTTGCATACAAGAGGTACAGAGTTCGATACCCACCAGTGCCATATTTTTGTTTTAGGGGAATGGCTAAAAAGTGGCTTAGCGTGAACGCAGTTCAAAAAGTGGTTTAGTGTGAAAATGGTTAATTTTGAAGATAGATAAATAGAAAAAAAAAATATAGAATATATATATACATATACATATATATATATATATATATATATGACGTGTATGCATCATGTGGCGCATATGGCGCATTTTTGTTAGTCAAAGATTGTCTTTTTTACGAGGCCTTCTCTGATTGGCTTTGTGACAAATTCTGAGGTGTTAGGGCTTATGTGTCATGCGATGATTGGATGAGTGACACACTGCTTTAGTTGGATGGCTCTGATTGCTCCTAAAATGATCTAACGGCTCACATAAGATTTAACTTCTATAAAAGCAACCATAATCCTCAAACCCTAAATCACCCAAATTCATTCCAAGGAGCCACCATGCCATCCGTGATCGTTCTACTTTAGCCACCATTCCTTCTTCAACTTGAAAGCAAGATTAAAGTTACAAATCAAAACTTACTTAGAGAATTGATAGTCTTCTTCAAGGGATTGCTTTCCAACTTCAGAAAACAAATCCCAGAAAACAAGACTTTCTTTTCTTTGTAAGTGTTGTTATTGTTTAAATGTGAAGGATTAAAAGTTGTGATTTGTAATAAAATGAAAACTAGAGTAATTCCTAGCTACAAAATAATGACGATGCTGATTTATGCCTATTCTTGTAACGATTATATCGTATATGCTTGTGAGATTATTGTGGTTATTATGTTGATGTTAAACTAATCGTATATTATTTAAATTTGGTGACTTTCTCATGTTATGTAATACGCAAGTTGTTTAGATCTACATTTAGATCTATGTTTATTGAATCGTGCAAGTTGTTTAGATCTATGTTTATTGAATCATGCAAGTTGATTAGATCTACTTTTAGATCTATGTTTACTGAATCATGCAAGTGGTTTAGATCTACATTTAGATCTATGTTTATTGAATCATGCAAGTTGTTTAGATCTACATATAGATCTATGCTTATTGAATCATGCAAGTTGTTTAGATCTACATTTAGATCTATGTTTATTGAATCATGCAAGTTGTTTAGATCTACATTTAGAACCATGTTTATTGAATCATGCAAGTTGTTTAGATCTACATTTAGATCTACGTTTATTGAATCATGCAAGTTATTAGGCTAAGACATGTATTATGTTTAGATCTAAATTTAAATCTATGTTTATTGAATCATGCAAGTTGTTAGGCTAATGTAACACCCCGTAATTCTATTAATATTAATATTCACAAATTAAAGAATAACTAATCTCAGACTTGAGAATTGTGGGAAACGGGTTGCGCCAATGTGTTCGTCTCGGAATTCTGGTTGAAATAGAGTCCGAGTTTGCGTGAATTGGACTTCGTATGAAGAAGTTATGGCTATCGGAAGTTTCAGAAAATTCAAAACAGCTCGCAGAGAATTTAAAATTCAAACAGAAAGTGCAGAAGCGGGCTGGGAGAGAAATTTCCCGCCCAGGCAGGTCGACTGGGGAGTCGACACTAGTGTCGACCTCCCCCCCCCCCCTCAGTCGACTTCCCCCCCCCCCCCAGGTCGACTATAGTGTCGACATGGGTGTCGACCTGGTCTGGCGGCTAGGGTTTCTGGCTGACCTGTTTTTAATTGGGTAATGACCCATTAGGGTTTTGACCTAATTTGGTTGGCTGGGATTAGTTCTGAGTTGATCTGACGGTCTAAAATAAATCCTAACTCTATAAATACCTAGGTAGTCTCTCACCCTAATTCATAAGAAAAATAGAATAGTTACCGTCATACCGTCGCCGTGGAAATCAGGGGAGCCGCCACCAACTAAGAAGGAAGAAAAGCTAATTCAAGTCTAATTCTAATCAACTCTAAAGCAAAGAAAGACTCTCTTTTCTTCTCTAAATTGTGAGTATGATAGTCTTAACAAGATTATTATCATTTTAATTAGGTTAAGTCATGAATGGATTATGAGTAGATGATGTGAATTGTCGTATATGTTACCATGTATGTTATTAATCCTATGTTATGTGGTGATGATATCCTATATGTTATAAATCATGCTATGATGATGAAATGTATGTTGAAAGTTTCTAGGCTAAGGTGTGATGAATCATACATGTTAAAAAGCCATCTATGCTAGTTAGTTCATATTAATTAAATCATCATGTTTGGGCTATGTTGATCTATATGACAAGTTACATATGCAAGTTAGATTGATTAGAAAAGCTATGAGCATATGCCATGACATCTAGGATTATGCTATTACATATGTGATACCCTATGCTAGTTCACACCATCATTATGTTGCCTAAAAACCCCATTTGCAAGTTTATGTATAGATTTGGGCTATGATCATATCATGTAAATTGTGACATTTAACAAGTTGACACCTTTTGATCCTTAACATGCGTAGTTTATGCAAATTTCACCCCTATTATGATTAGATTTATTTTAATTGTATATATGTTGTGATAATTTATCTTTGTGCTATGTGTTAGACTATTCAAGTCTAGCCTATATTATGCGTTGAATAAGCGAACGTATAAACGTGGGGTAGGGGTAATATTAAGGATTTAATAATAAGATGTTGGGGTGCAATTGATATGATTTTGCATACCATGAGTGGATGACCATAATTGAGTCAATTATGGACATCAATAAAAGTGGACTTAATTAATAATTTTGATTGGGAATTATTAAAATGGGGGTAAAAGATTATAAGTGATAATCAATGCTTAGGACACGAGGTTGGACTCGTTTGTGACCTAAACCTGCCCGGACCCGCCCGGCAAATCCAGTGGTCAAAAATGTCAGCCCAATGTGAGAGGTCCTAGGCTTAAACTAAAGCATAACAGTTGTAAAGACACGAGGTTAGACTCTTTTATGGTGTAAGACTGCCCGGACCCGCCCGGCAAATTCAGCTGCCATAAATGTCAGTCTAATGAGAGAGGTCTTTACGAGGTTATGGCCTGAATGAATTAAGAAATACTTAACTAGATAAACATGTAAGGTGGGACATGGGGGTTAAGTAGGTGCCTTGGGTGGCATGAGGAATCTAGTGGGTGCCCTTAGTGGCATGAGAAATACGATTAGTAAGACTTAACCAAACACACATGTAAATGAACATGACTAAGAGGGTTAGGTGGGATATACTATTGTTGACAAGCTTAGGTGGGTAGCTTGTGGGGGCCCATTTCAACCAGTAACCCAAACGTATCTTTGTGAGCTCGACCCAAGTCGAGGACGGGACACGCATACTGGGCTTGACTATAAGAGGCCAAAACGGGGAGCGGTGGCAATGCAAGTCCAACGGGTTTCATATGCGTGTCTGGACCCGGGCTGGTAGGTAAGACGTTGTTGCATCGTGTAGGTATAAGCCGTGCATTCTCAGTTGTATCGGGTTGCCACTTTAGGGGAGTGATACACCCCACTGTGGGGCCAGCACGGGTATCTACGAATAGGGAGCTGATCGAAAGTGGGTAGTGGGGTACACCTAGTAGAGGTAGGGGCAGACATCACCTATGTAGTCAGCTAGGGGTACACAAGGCTATAGTTTCTGTGTGAAGCAAGTGGGATCAACCTTTAAGGTTACTGGTGCGGTGTAGTGCAGTAATGTGTGGTGTAGTGTAGTAATTATTCGATAGTAATTAGGTATGCCTTTAACGTTATCCTTCACGTTATCTTTATCTGTTCATTCCACACCTAATAGTTCATAGACATTTACTTGTCTTCCAGCTTATGTCTTAGTCTAGTTATTTTGATAATAGTATTGTTAGAATTGTCATACTCGCCAGACTTTATGTCTGACCCCCTCCATTTCTATCCTTTTTCCCCCTCCAAGTCCTCAGGTTGGGCCCAGCTCTAGTGGAGTTTGATTGGATTGCTTCATCTCTTTGGAAAGCTTGGACCCTTAAGGTAAAGTCCAGCTTGTTATCTTCTTTAATGGCTATTTGTGTAATGGGATTATGTATTTTGTTTTATGAAGATGGATATTGTACTTGACTCTGATTTATGGTTTTGTTATGTAACAAACATGTTTAATTTCCGCTGCAATAAAATGAGGTCTTAGATTTTCAAGTACCACTTATTATCTGTCTTGTTGTAATTTTTCTGTTCTATATTCACTTAAAACCTCCATGGAAGTTAATGCATTCTCTTTGTGAGTGACATTAATGGATGTGGGGTGTTACACGTGGTATCAGAGCTTAAGGTTACCAGAACAGATAATTTTTTTAGAAAAACCATTTTTCTAAAGTATTTTTGGAAGAAATGTTTTCAAAAACATGTTTTAATGAGAAATTTAAAGAGTAAGTTTTTATGAAAAACATAATCCCCAAATAGCCATATATCTTTATCTTTCGAATTCTCCATTTTGAATCTTTCCTTTTTCGTTTCAGCATGGCTGAAGATCTTAACCTACCTGACGGTGTAGCGATACCAGGATGGTATAGGAGGTTTTTGAGGCTAGGACCGCTGCAGGTCCAGCCAATGTTCCTCCACCACCAGTTGCACCCGTTCCTCCTCCTCCTCGCGTAGATACTTTTGCAAAGACGTGCAAGGAATTTAAAGCTATGGGAGGAAAACCCTTTCAAGGGTCAGAAACGTTTGTGGAAGCTAGAGATTGGCTTAAGGAGGTGGAAGAATTGCTAGAAATCTTTAAAGTGGAAGAAGGGAGGAGAGTTAGATTAGCAGCTTGGCTAATGAAGGGAGAGGCCTCGTTTTGGTGGGAGGTCACTAATGGGGAGCGTCCTGTTGACTCTTGGGCGTATTTTAGACGTAGGTTCGAGGCGAAGTTTCTCTCTAGGGCGGAAGAAAATCTATATATGGAAAGGTTCTTTACATTGAAGCAAGGAGGCTAATCAGTGAAAGAATATGTCAACAAATTTAATCAGCTAGCAAGGTTTGGTTTGGACATAGTGAACACGCCGGAGAAGAAGGAACTAAGGTTCGTGAATGGCTTGAATGAACCGTTGCAAGGGTCGGCCATGACCCACATCCCTATGGGGGCCACCTTTGTGAAGCTAGTAGAAATGGCGCTCATGCATGAGGAGAAAAATGCTAAAGCCGATAAGGCACCCGAGAAGAAAGGGGATCAGAAGAAACCCCAACAGCAAAACAAGAAGGGTGGTAAAGACAATAATGGCAAGGGAAAGAAGAAATGTTTTAACTATGGGACCCCAGGCCATCTCAGCAAGGACTGCCGAAAGAAAAAGAAGACTGACTGTTTTCATTGTGGCGATGCGGGACATTTAGTGAAGGACTGCCCAAGGAAGGGGCAGAGGGCAGGGGCTACCTCGGGAGGAAAGATGCAGGCTCTTATAGCACCAGGGCAGGCAAGGGGACAAGTTCAGACTCTCGCGGTCCCACTGCTGCAAGAACGAGGTAGAACCATTTCTGTTGAAAGCTTAGTTTTTCTGTTTGATCATCCTGTCGGTACCTTATTTTATTCGGGAGCATCGCATTCATTTATCTCTACATCATTAGTTGAATCACTGCACTTAAACACCAGTTTAGTAGAGGATCCCTTAGTTGTTTCGAATCCAATTGGGGGCTCAGCTCATTTGTCCATGATGTGTTTGGATTTGAAAATTTCTATACTTAGCGTTGAGTTTCGATGTGATGCTTATGTGTTGGGCTTCACGGGCTATGGGCTGATTTTAGGAATGGATTGGTTATCCTGAAATGGGGCCGTTCTTGATTGTGAAAGGAGAGTAGTTAGGCTCGTGACTCGCCTTGGCAACACTCTCGAAATCTTTTGTAATCCCATAAATTCCGTTATGCTAAGTTATTTAGAATCGCTTGACGCGTCTGAGGAAAATCTACGATCTGTTAGAGTGGTCCGAGAATATTCGGATGTGTGTGAGGAGGTGAAGAGCTTACCTCCGAAGAGGGAGATAGATTTTCGAATATATCTTGTGGATAATGTGAAACCAGTATCTTTGCCAGTACGCCACATGGCTCCTCGTGAAAGGAGGGAACTCGATAAGCAAGTGAAGGAGTTACTTGAGAAGGGGTTCATAATACGAAGTATATCGGAGTGGGGTGCTCCAGTAGTATTTGCCACAAAGGCGGATGGGTCCCTTAGACTTTGTGTGGACTATAGAGAACTTAATAAACTTACTAAGAAGAGCAGACACCCACTGCCGAGGATTGACGATCTCTTCGATCAATTAGTTGGCGCGTCAGTGTTTTCGCAGTTGGACTTAGCCACTAGTTTCCATCAGTTGAGAGTGGCTGAGGATAGCATAGACAGGACTGCCTTTAGGACTACGGACGGTTTCTATGAATGGCTAGTGATGCCCTTCGATTTGACAAACGCCCCCGCATACTTTGTTGATCTGATGAGTAGGGTGTTTAGGGAGTACCTTAACAAATTCGTGGTAGTCTTTATAGACGACATCTTGATCTTTTCTAAGGATGAAGAAGAGCATGCCCTACATCTTAGGGAAGTGTTGGAGACCCTACGAGCGCACAGCCTTAAAGAAAATTTTTCTAAGTGTCACTTCTGGAGGAAGGAAGTACGATTCTTAGGGCACGTGGCTTCCAAGGAAGGGATAGCTGCGGATCCCGCGAAGGTGGTGGCAATCCAAGATTGCAAGGTTCCTAAAAATGCTACCGAAGTGAGAAGTTTATTGGGGTTGGCTGGCTACTATAGGAAGTTTATCAAAGACTTCGCAAAGATATCAGCTCCATTAACAAGCTTGACGAAGAAAAACCTAGTTTTCACATGGGACATAGATTGTGATGATGCGTTCCAACGTTTGAAGAGAGCTTTGACCTCAGCCCCAGTCTTAGTACTGCCAGACGGGAGTAAGCCATTTACTGTTTATACTGACGCTTGTGGGACGGGACTAGGTGCAGTCTTAATGCAAGAGGGTAGGGTAATAGCCTATGGTGGAAGGCAGTTGAGAGCGCATGAGAAGAATTACCCCACGCACGACCTAGAGTTGGCCGCTATTGTTTTTCGCGCTTCAGTCTTGGCGTCATTATCTTCTTGGCGAGAGATTTGAAAATACTTGTTCTCTCAGAAGGACTTGAAATTAAGGCAGCAAAGGTGGATGGAGTTCTAAGCATCCTACGACTTCGAAATAGCCTATAACCCGGGCAAGGGTAACGTGGTGGCAGACGCCTTAAGTAGAAAACGATTATCCTTAAGTCCTTTGTTTGTTGAGCGGCGAAGTTTAGAATTCATTTCGATGTTTGACTTTAGACCTTCCGTTGACTTTGTACCCGGTCTGCTAGCATCCTTGGAGGTCAGACCTACGCTTTTGGGATGGATTGGCGAGGCACAGCGAGACGACCCACAGTTGGTTGAGTTAGTGGAAAAGCTCAAAGGAGGGGAGTAATCAAGCCATCTCCATAGGTATACCCTAGATGATAAGGGTTGGTTACGTAGGGACGGTAGACTTTGTGTACAAAAAGACGATGACCTAAGGAAGATTATTCTTGACGATGCACATCGTTCGAAGATGACCATTCATCCCGGCGGGGACAAGATGTACAAAGACATGAAGCGAGTTTTCTTTTGGGCCAGTATGAAGAGAGACGTGGCCGAGTGTATCGCTAGATGCTTGGTGTGCCAACACGTAAAAGCGGAGCAAAAGAAACCCGGTGGGTTACTTCACCCATTGGAGGTTCCACTATGGAAGTGGGAAAGCATCTCGATGGACTTTATTGACGGATTACCGAGATCGAGGAAGGGTAATACGGGGATTTAGGTTATAGTAGATAGACTTACTAAGAGCGCCCATTTCATTCCCGTGAAGAGTAAGAGGACTGCTCCATGGTTAGCTTCTGTATACGTCCGAGAGATAGTTCGTTTGCACAGTGTTCCTTCTAGCATAGTGAGCGACCGCGATCCTATTTTCACTAGCGAATTTTGGAGAAGCTTACAAGAGGCGGTAGGGACTCAGTTATGTTTGAGCACCGCATATCATCCTCATACGGATGGCCAGACCGAGAGGGACAATCGCATCCTAGAGGACCTTTTAAGGCTATGTATCCTAGACTTTGGGGATACATGGGAAGAGCATCTTCCGTTAGTGGAGTTCGCATATAATAACAGCTTTCAGTTTAGCATTGGCATAGCACCTTTCGAAGCTCTTTATGGATGACCTTGTCGTTCACCTACATATTGGTGGGAATCTACGGATAAGATCTTACTTGGGCCCGATATGATTAAAGAGACTTCGAAGAAGATCGACTTGATTCGAAGGAGGATGAAAGCAGTGCAAGATAGGCAGAAATCATATGCGGATAAGAGGAGGACGGATCTTGAATTTGAGGTTGGGGACATGTTCTTTATCAAAGTGTCTCCATTACGGAACATTGTTCGTTTTGGGTCCGTTGGGAAGTTAGCACCAAGGTTTGTAGGGTTGTTTCCTATTAAGGAGAAGATTGGGCAAATGGCGTATAGAGTGGAGTTGCCGGAGAGACTTAGTGGTGTACACGACGTATTCCATGTATCACATTTGAGGAAGTGCTTGCACGAGACCGCGGAGGTGGTAGAGCCGAGTTTGCTTAGAGAGGTGAAGATAGAGCGTGATGCGACGATTCGACGAGCTCCTACATGCATTCTTGGGTCATAGATTAAGAAGCTGAGAAATCGAGAGGTCAGACTAGTCAAAGTACAATGGGGAGATGATGAGAGCAACGCTACTTGGGAGACAGAAGAGAAGATGCGTTCACGATACACTTTTCTTTTTTAGGGTATGTCTTTTAATTTCTCCTTTATCTCTTAGCTTGTACTTAACTTATCTTTAGTATATCCTCTCGCTAGTATCCTTGACCATTAGTTAGGATAATCCTATGGTTGAAACATGTGTTTGAGACATGTTATGTATGATGGATGCAAAGTGGATGCAAGTGGTTGCTAGTGGTTGCTCGTGGATGCATATACACACACTATTAGGCACTAGATCGGCTCGGTCACTTCATACTGCATATTGCATATAAATGGCTGTATTTAGTAAAATAGATGTATGACGATTGTTTAATCATACGGATGTTGCATTCAGATGATGATTGTGCACGCATATAGAGATAATATGTAGCATTAAGGAACTTTTGCACACATAATGGATGCATGGCACTATCATGGTTTGCATTAAGGAGGTCAACTGAATTAGTGGACCGCCTGATTTTGCATTAGATAGGGACATATACACACACTGTGCATTTAAACATGAAAGCATTAGAAGTCCATAAGGACAATGGATTCCTGTGTTTGATGGTTGAGTAGATGGTTGTTTGGATGTTAGGATATACATTCTTCTTGACTTGAAGATTTCGGGGACGAAATCCTTTAAGGAGGGGAGAATGTAACACCCCGTAATTCTATCAATATAATATTCACAAATTAAAGAATAACTAATCTCAGACATGAGAATTGTGGTAAACGGGTTGCGCCATTGTGTTCGTCTCGGAATTCTGGTTGAAATAGAGTCCGAGTTTGCGTGAATTGGACTTCGTATGAAGAAGTTATGGCCATCGGAAGTTTCAGAAAATTCAAAACAGCTCGCAGAGAAGTTAAAATTCATATAGAAAGTGCAGAAGCGGGCTGGGCGGGAAAATTCCCACCCAGGCAGGTCGACTGGGGAGTCGGCACTAGTGTCGACCTACCCCCCCCCCAGTCAACTACCATGTCGACTCCCCCCCCCCCCCCAGGTCGACTATAGTGTCGACCTGGGAGTCAAGCTGGTCTGGCGGCTAGGGTTTCTGGCTGACCTGTTTTTAATTGAGTAATGACCCATTAGGGTTTTGACCTAATCTGGTAGGCTGGGATTAGTTCTGAGTTGATCTGACGGTCTAAAATAAATCCTAACTCTATAAATACCTAGGTAGTCTCTCACCCTAATTCATAAGAAAAATAGAATAGTTACCGTCATACCGTCGCCATGGAAATCAGGGGAGCCGCCGCCAACTTAGAAGGAAGAAAAGCTAATTCAATTCTAATTCTAATCAACTCTAAAGCAAAGAAAGACTCTCTTTTCTTCTCTAAATTGTGAGTATGATAGTCTTAACAAGATTATTATCATTTTAATTAGGTTAAGTCATGAATGGATTATGAGTAGATGATGTGAATTGTCGTATATGTTATCATGTATGTTATTAATCCTATGCTATGTGGTGATGATATCCTATATGTTGTAAATCATGCTATGATGATGAAATGTATGTTGAAAGTTTCTAGGCTAAGTTGTGATGAATCATACATGTTAAAAAGCCATCTATGCTAGTTAGTTCACATTAATTAAATCATCATGTTTGGGCTATGTTGATCTATATGACAAGTTAAATATGCAAGTTAGATTGATTAGAAAAGTTATGAACATATGCCATGACATCTATTATGACATCTAGGATTATGCTATTACATATGTGATACCCTATGCTAGTTCACACCATCATTATGTTTCCTAAAAACCCCATATGCAAGTTTATGTATAGATTTGAGCTATGATCATATCATGTAAATTGTGACATTTAACAAGTTGACACCTTTTGATCCTTAACATGCGTAGTTTATGCAAGTTTCACCCCTATTATGATTAGATTTATTTTAATTGTCTATATGTTGTGATAATTTATCTTTGTGCTATGTGTTAGACTATTCAAGTCTAGCCTATATTATGCGTTGAATAAGCGAACGTATAAACGTGGGGTAGGGGTAATATTAAGGATTTAATAATAAGATGTTGGGGTGCAATTGATATGATTTTGCATATGATGAGTGGATGACCATAATTGAGTCAATTATGGACATCAATAAAAGTGGACTTAATTAATAATTTGGATAGGGAAATATTAAAACGGGGGTAAAAGATTATAAGTGATAATCAATGTTTAGGACACGAGGTTGGGCTCGTTTGTGACGTAAACCTGCCCGGACCCGCCCGGCAAATTCAGTGGTCACAAATGTCAGCCCAATGTGAGAGGTCCTAGGCCTAAACTAAAGCATAGCAGTTGTAAAGACACGAGGTTAGACTCTTTTATGGTGTAAGACTGCCCGGACCCGCCCGGCAAATCCAGCTGCCATAAATGCTAGTCTAATGTGAGAGGACTTTACGAGGTTATGGCCTGAATGAATTAAGAAATACTTAACCAGATAAACATGTAAGGTGGGACATGGGGGTTAAGTAGGTGCCTTGGGTAGCATGAGGAATCAAGTGGGTGCACTTAGTGGCATGAGAAATACGATTAGTAAGACTAAACCAAACACACAAGTAAATGAACATGACTAAGAAGGTTAGGTGGGATATACTATTGTTGACAAGCTTAGGTGGGTAGCTTGTGGGGGCCCATTTCAACCAGTAACCCAAACGTATCTTTGTGGGCTCGACCCAAGTCGAGGACGGGACACGCATACTGGGCTTGACTATAAGAGGCCAAAACGGGGAGCGGTGGCAACGCAAGTCCAACGGGTTTCATATGCGTGTGTGGACCCGGGCTGGTAGGTAAGACGTTGTTGTATCATGTAGGTATAAGTTGTGCATTCTCAGTTGTATCGGGTTGCCACTTTAGGGGAGTGATACCCCCCACAGTGGGGCCACCACGGGTATCTACGAGTAGGGAGCCGATCGAAAGTGGGTAGTGGGGTACACCTAGTGGAGGTAGGGGCAAACGGCACCTATGTAGTCAGCTAGTGGTACGCAAGGCTATAGTTTCTGTGTGAAGCAAGTGGGATCAACCTTTAGGGTGACTGGTGCGGTGTAGTGTAGTAATGTGTGGTGCAGTGTAGTAATTATTCGATAGTAATTAGGTATGCCTTTAACGTTATCCTTCACGTTATCTTTATCTGTTCATTCCATACCTAATAGTTAATAGACATTTACTTGTCTTCCAGCTTATGTCTTAGTCTAGTTATTTTGATAATAGTATTGTTAGAATTGTCATACTCGCCAGACTTTATGTCTGACCCCCTCCATTTCTATCCTTTTTCGCCCTCCAGGTCCTCAGGTTGGGCCCAACTCTAGTGGAGTTTGATTGGATTGCTTCATCTCTTTGGAAAGCTTGGACCTTTGAAGTAAAGTCCATCTTGTTATCTTCTTTAATAGCTATTTGTGTAATGGGATTATGTATTTTGTTTTATGAAGATGGATATTGTACTTGACTCTGATTTATGGTTTTGTGATGTAACAAACATGTTTAATTTCCGCTGCAATAAAATGAGGTCTTAGATTTTTCAAGTACCACTTATTATCTGTCTTGTTGTAATTTTTCTGTTCTATATTCACTTAAAACCTCCATGGAAGTTAATGAATTCCCTTTGTGAGTGACATTAATGGACGTGGGGTGTTACAGCTAAGACATGTATTATGTTTAGATTCACATTTAGATCCATGAAAATTGGATCCAAAAATTTAAGCTCATATTTACATGCCTTGCTAAACTTATGTAAAACCATATGCTTAAGATTCATGTTTGTTAGATCCACGATAAAAGTTCATATTTACATGCCTTGTTAAACCTGTGTAGTTCCATATGTTTAAGATTCATGATTATTGGATCCAAGTTAAAGTTTACATTCACATGTCTAGTTGAACTTGTGCAATTCTATATGCTTAAGGTTTATGTTCATTGGACCCAAAATAAAAGTTTACATTTACATGCCTAGTTGGATTTGGGTAATCTCGTATACTTAAAGGCTCATAGTTGGATCCAAAAATGCAAGTTCATTATATAATGCCACGTTTACATGACACATGTTTAGTTAGCTCCTTATTATTTTATGTTGTGTTAATGGTACATGCTTCCTACTTTTCCCTTTTTTATATAAGTTAGGCTAAGCTACGAGCCTAACATTCTATGTGAATTGTGGGAACGTATGACGGGGTAAACATTGGGAAAACCTCAAATTCGTATTAATGGCATAATTTCGCCCATAAATATATGAATGATTAGTGGCATAAAATTTGCATAATTTATATACCTTCAATTATGAATATGATTTAGAGAGGAATTGGGCATGACTTGAATGACAATAATTTACATATAAAGTTGAAAGATAAATATGTAAATTAAGAAAAAGACGAACATGCCTAACCCAAGGTTAGATTGAGTTGTGGTGTAAAACTGCCTGGAACCTCCTGGCACATTCAGTTACCACAACAACACCTATCTAATGTGATAGGTTAGTGCACTATACCCAAGAAAAACCCGAGGTTAGATTGAGTTGTGGTGTAAAACTGCCCGAAACCGCCCAGCACATCCAGTAACCACAACAACACATATCTATTGTGAGAGGTTGGTGCATTAATAAATCAATTAACGATAATGAACAAGATGAATGACTAGGGTTAAGTTAATGAGAAACACTTAACCAATATAACAAGATGAATGACTAGGGTTAAGTTAATGGGAAACACTTAACCAATATAACAAGATGAATGACTAGGGTTAAGTTATTGAGAAACACTTAACCAATATAACAAGATGAATGACTAGGGTTAAGTGTATAGGAACACTTAACCAATATGACTTGATTTGTGGTAAGGCTAAGTTAAAACGAGAGGGCAACACTTAACCAATGTAACTTGATTTGTGGTAGAGATAAGTTGACACAAGAAGGCAACACTTAACCAAAGTAACATGATAAGTAGGTGAGTTAAGTAACTTGAATTGATTGATGACACTTAACCAATATAACATGATGAACATGTGGGTTTAAGATAACAAGAAACACTTGACCAATACAACTTGATGGACGAACGGGGTTAAGTTAATAGGAAACACTTAACCAATCCAACATGATAAGTAAGGAGGGCTAAGTGAATAAGAAACACTTAACCAACATGACATGATGAATGGGTGGGTTAAGTTAACATGAATGGAAAACACTTAACCAATATGGCATAATGTGTGGGAGGGTTAAGTACATATCAAGTTGGGTGGGTAATATTAGTGAATATAGGCCCACATACTTAACCATTAAATAAACATGCTTGAATCAGTAGGAAGGTTAAGTACATATCAAGTTGGGTGGGTAATATTAGTGAATATAGGCCCACAAACTTAACCATTAAATAAACATGATTGAATCAGTAGGAAGGTTAAGTACATATCGGGTTGGTGGGTAATATTAGTACATATAGGCCCACAAACTTAACCGTTAAATAAACATGCTTGAATAGATAGGAGGGTTAAGTACATCTCGTGTAGGCGGGTAATATTAGTACATATATGCCCAAAAACTTAACCATCAAGGAAACATGCCAGAATCGGTGGGAGGGTTAAGTACATCTCGTGTAGGTGGATAATATTTGCATATATAGGCCCACAAACTTAACCAATAGGAAATCCTGGTAACGAGGACCCATTTCAGTAGTAACCCACATAGATGTATCATGGTACCCTGAAACTAGGCAGGGTGGGGCACGATTACTAGACTGGTTATGTAACGGCTGGAAGTTTTCGACTCCTCGAGAGTCGAAAATTCCGAGATGTTAGTGAAAGAATTTAGAAGGTGAGAAAGAAAAGATAGAACTAATAGAATAGAAGAAAAAGAAGAAGAACATCAGAATCATCAGAGTAACACGAATCTCACAGCAGAACGAATAACATATCATATATAACATAACTTTGAAGTACACAGTTATATATATACAATAGCACTTATCAGAGTACAACACTTACAACACAGCGGAAATAACTATAGCTATCAAATCTTGCAGCCTCCTGCTCCAAGCTCTCCAAATATATCTGTAAATCCCGACTACTTGACTGCCCGTACAAATTTAGGCACCCAAGAGTTTAGGGAAAACAACAAAGTAAACTCCGGGGTCAGTCATGGGACTGGTATGAGTAAAACAATTTTAAACAATTGAACAGGTATATGATATCTCATAAGACCACGCGGTGAATACGGAACGGGTTTTCCTTATGAGTATCTAAACAACTTTGACAAGCAATATCATTGTGATATTATAATAATGTCTAAGTACAAATAGGTATCAATCTAGCAGAAACGCTTGCATCTCACGTTCTACATACATAGTATAAAATCATAAACCGCAGGGCGCTTATCGGAGAATGGATTCCAACAGACAAGGTATGGGAGCACCTTCTGAATAGTGTACTCTAGAGGTGATACACTCAGGGTTCAACAAGAACGTCTTGCAACCCGGCCACACATGACCGCTCACCCATTTAGCTTGAGTGTCGCGAATATATTGCCACCACGGTTGTAGGCCATCAAACCGTCATCCGAAGATACAGAATCAAAAAGAAGTATAAATATGAATATTCTCTAGATCGGTGACAATACACCCTGCTTGGGGATGACCCAACTAGCCATGCTGCCTAGCCCAACTTTTGTTACTTCCCGGTGTGAGGCTAGAAGCTACGTCTATCTTCAGAACATCTTATCACCATTCACTTTGAATGCCACATCGTCATACCCGCCAAATCACAAATTGACTTATCCAAAAATAACACGGGTATATAGCTAAGAGAAACGAATTCCTCCGCCACCAAACGTGAATACGTCTGAACAGATCAACTTACGCGATCCATTGGATATACTCTGTCAGACCTTCTTCCATATACGTTGTCCTGGGACTGGACAAACCGAAGGCACTATTCAGTATATCCATCTTAGTCACTGTTATCTAAGACTTATACAACAGCCCTTGCACTTTACTCCGTCTTCAATTTATCTTTGGCAGATATTGCTCGCAACGCTTATGCCAATACAGAGTGGTTCTTTGGATAATAATCCAACCGGTCTCTCCACATAAACAACGTTAAAATGGTAAAAACTTTGATAGTCTGTGATTCAACTATCAAATCAAAACATGTCGGTGTACAAACAACGATCTTATTTCCAAATGGAAATTCGATCGATCAATCGTCATATGTTCATATTTCCTTATTTCATATATTTAGAAAATATATGTTATTAATCATTGGAAAACATTTCCATGGCTTATTTTCACATCACTATTATTTCGCAACTATCAGTCCCTAACTGTAACTAGTATGAGAACAATTCTCTAAGTATTAATCCGGAAGGTCGAAACCAACATCAGATCGTTACTTAGAAAACCGTTCAACTTACCCTCTCCAGTTAGTTTCTGAATTTGCTTAACTCTATTTCTTAAATTCTTATCATGAAAACATTTCATTTTCTATGTTTAGAAAACATATCTGACTATATTTGGAAAACGTTTCCAAAACTCATTTACGGATTTCCAATGAACGTTGTATAAAACATCATTACGCTTAATCCATTAATCGCTTATTACTTAACTATATTTCAAATCAACCTTTTCTATCGAACCACAACTATTCCTTTGTCAATTCTGAAGTCAATCAAGTTGGGGTATAATTACCTCTCAGACCTTAATTTAACAACGTCCTTTACTGTGAAATAGATGAAGCTCGTCACTCACTTTGTCCAATCATCTGTTTATGCAAATTCTCGGATTCAGGTTACGAATCCACTTCTCATATGAAAACGTTTGATTATAACTATACCTTGATTTAAAACCCGGAAGGTAAATAGTACTTTCCCGAATTTGATATAATCGAATTCGACGTATAACTCTCTTTCGAGTAATCTCTATTCGATTAACTCTCCCTTTTTAATAACTTATATTCGATAAACTCTATTTCGATTAACTCCTATCGAATAACTAATATTCGAATAACTCTTCTTGGTTGGCTCTATTTCATTAACTCTTATCGAATAACAAATATTCGATTTTCTTAAATGTGTCAATTCTTATCGAATAACTAACATCCGATTAACTTATATGGATTTACTCTTATCGAATAACTTATTCGATTAACTCAACTTGATTTTCTTAACTCGATTATCTCAACTCGACTTCTTAACTCGATTACTTAACTTAACACAAATCAATTAACTCAACTCTAATCGATTAACTTAATTTGATTTACTCCTTCGAATGACTCATTCGAATAACTTAATTGATTAACTCCTTCGAATAACTAATACGAATAACTTACCTTCGAATAACTAATATTTGATTTACTCTAACTCTATTAACTTAATTCTAATCGATTTACTCCATTTCGATTCAACTTAATTCAAATCGATTAACTTAACTCAAATTGATTAACTCCTTTCGAATAACTAAATTCGATTAACTCAAATTGAATAACTAATATTCAATTAACTCTTACGTTTTTAACTCTATTCGAATAACTAATTCAAATAACTTAATTGATAAATTATATTCACTTCTATCCTATCGAATAAACTGTATTCGATATCTCCTCCAACACTATTCGAATGAACTATATTCGATTAACTTCTCTAACTCTATTCGAATAAATTATATTCGATTAACTCTTTTAACTTTACTCGAATAACTATATTCGATTAACAATTTCTTTCGAATAACTATATTCGATTTACTCTTCGACTAACTCCTTTGGATTAACTAACTTCGAATAACTCCTTTGGATTAGCTAACTTCGAATAACTCCTTTGGATTAACTCTTCGACTAACTCCTTCGGATTAACTAACTTCGAATAACTCCTTTGGATTAACTACTATCGAATAACTCTATTCGATTTAACACCATTCGCTTGACTCTAGGTCGCAGCGATCACAATGGTTACGCCTAATTCCCTCAGGAAACATCCGAGCGCCGTAGGCTATCTGCAGCCCTGCGAATTACGCTAGCAGTCGTGCTGAATGGCAACTTATCCTGAGTAACTCTGTTTGACTAACTCTATCTGGTTAACTCTAATTGATCCACTCTAACTGGTCAACTTTAGCTGTTTATCTTAACTGGTAAACTTTAACTGGTTAACTCTAATGGTTTAACCTAACTGGTTAACTCGTCTCGATTAACTGAACTAATCCACTTAGTTTAACTTAACTAATTCACTTTGATTAACCGCTTAGTTTAACTTAACTAATTCACTTCGGTTAACCGCTTAGTTTAACTTAACTAATTCACTTCGATTAATCACTTAGTTTAACTTAACTAATTCACATCGATTTATCACTTAGTTTAACTTAACTAATTCACTTCGGTTAATCACTTAGTTTAACTTACTAATTCACTTCGGTTAATCACTTAGTTTAACTTACTAATTCACTTCGGTTAATCACTTAGTTTAACTTAACTAATTCACTTCAATTAATCACTTAGTTTAATTTAACTAATTCACTTCGTTTAACTCAACCAATTCACTTGGTTAACTCCTATTTATTTAACAAATAAATATCTTCTTTAGTTTAATTCTATTTATTTAATCTCTAAATAAATACCCTTTATAATATTCTATTTATTTAATCTCTAAATAAATATCCTTTATAATATCCTATTTATTTGATCTCTAAATAAATATCCTTTATATTTGTTTTAACGAATATAATTCCTTTATATTTTGACTAACAAATATATCCTCTTATATTCGATTAACATATATATTCCCTTATATTGATTTACAAATATAATTCTTTTGTATTTGTTTTACCAACTATATTCCTTAATATTCAAAAATCCTTTTTCTTATATATATATATATATATATATATATATATATATATATAAAATCCCTTGATTTTATATAAATAAACTATTTTCAAAATATACTTTGAAAACCCCTCTCCTACATTCTGGTATTTCTCATGGTATTTAACACACCATATAACAACGATAAATATCGTCCCACCACACATAATCACACAGATTATATACATCACATTATATATCACAATATAAAAATCACAGTAAAATAACTGTTGAGGAATCCAGTTGGATTCCTCCAACCTATTTCCCTGCATCCACAGATGTTAAACAACACCAGTATAATATTTTGATAAACAGAATCAACATATAACTATTTGACGGTTTATATATATATATATATACATATATATATATATATATACATATGTAAATATATATATAAAATCTCTACTAACTGACTAGCAGTTCAAGCAAACAATCAACACACAGTCAAACAAACAATATTTTAACAGTTCTAAGAATACAACGTGAAAATAAAACTGTTTAGAGTTTGTGAGATTTACTCACATTTGCGCGTTAACCGTTAAATAACGGTTTGCGTTATTTGATTCAGTCGGACAATTTATTTCTCCATAAATTGTAACAAGCTCGGATTCACTCCCGGTCAGTCTCATTGTGTTGCTCCCGTCCATACGATCCTAACGCAACTCACGGTTCGTCATTCTGATTTCGTATGACACAGTTATTTAGTTTCAAAGTTTTATACACATTTAAATTGAAAATAACATAATATATTTTACTATTGGGCTTTCACCTTAACCTTTGGCCCACTAACACCTTCCTAGACCCAACCCGCTACATCCCTTCTTCCCTGTTGACCTCCACCCGTCGCTCCATTCACTTCCAGTAAAACCCAATCCTCCTTCATTTCCAATCGCACCTCCCTCTTCTCATAAATCCACAAACAAACTTCACCACTCTCGTTCTCATTTGAATCTCCATCTACCCATACCAATATTGACAAACTCGCTCTACCCTCTGTCCTCCCGTCGTTGAACACCGCCTGTAGCATACACTACAGGTATCGACGCCTTCCCTCGTGGATTTCCACAAAACTTCACCGAACGATGCTGCTTCCTCTCAGGAACTCCAAACTCCCATTCGTTTCGCGAATCCAGGTCCGGATTTCTCAAATCGTTCAGCCCTAGACCACGCTGAAAAGTTCGGCTCCAGCAAAACCCCGTCGAGCTCTATGATTTCCACCTCAAAACGAAGAAGACCTCACCAGCAACTCCTATATATATATCGATTAGGATTTATAGGTTTTTACTTTATTTGATTTCATTTTTTTCTTTGCTCGATAATTTCCTGTGAATGAAAATGCTACGGAGATTTTTGTGAATGAGGACTTGGTTTCTTGCGTTATACTGCCGGGTGGCCTGTGTTGGACCATAGAAAATGGAGGGGATATTTTGAATTTGATTTTATATTTTATTTAATGATTTTCTCCTTATATCTGCCCTTCTAAAAATCCCAGTGATTACATATGATATCTAAAAATCACGAAAACTGACACGCTGCTAGATTTTGACATTACGGACCCAACGAAACTGGTTTCGTCGAATTCCGACTCCATATGCTCACACAGCGTATTTTTAACCGTCAAAATACTGACTGTTTTACACTCTAAAAATCCGTACAGCCACACAGTGACTCTAAAAATCACGAAACTGGAAATATAACAATAATTTGATATTGCGGATCCAACAAAACTTGTTTTGTCGAATTGCGACTTCGTTTGCAAAAGTGGCTATTTTTAATGCTCTAAATAGTCTATTTAAATATATAAATATATTTAAATATAATGAAATTAATTATTTAAAATTAATTATTATCGTCTATATTCACAGTGGCATACTATACAGCTCAGATAAAATCCTGTACGTATTTACAACTCGATATTACATCGTCAGAATTATATCGACGCTCGATTTCTATTTAAATCCTTATTTAAAATATAATTAAATCGTTATGGTCAGGGCACTGCATTTCTGATATTTTGATTTGGACGTAACTCAAAATCTACACGATGAAATCCCAATCTCTCTCTTCCACTAGAAAGATATACTCCACCAGCTCCACACGTTTCTTGTTTCACAGAAATCCGATTAAAAACGGACCCTGTATACTCAGTTGAAGTCTAAATCGCCAAATAGCGAACTGCCGCGTCATTTCGCGCTCTATTTTAAAAGTATTATAATTAATACGTTTTAACATCGATTATTAAATCGATTCGTTATTCAAATTCAATTCTAAACTGAATTAAATATTTTAGCTGATCCAATTCACACAGTATTGTGAATTCGGTGATTTCCGATTATTTCGACATTATAATATATTATTTATTTTAATTAAATATTCAATATTATTTAATTCAAGTTATCGATATCGCCCAATCGATATTTAATAATTAAATAAGTTAATTATTCGACAGCTAACAAAACGCGCCATTACAGACTTCCCCACTTAAAATAATTTCATCCTCGAAATTGCTAAGTTAGAGGTTGACCCTATATATTGGAACTCCTAAGATTGGTTTACCCCTTATTTCTGATTTCAACCGAACCACTTAATATCGACTAAAATATTTATTCTTCCGACTAACTAAAATTTTCAAAAATTCTGAAAATTTTCTAACAGTTTACATTTTCGGAAAATTTCGCCATAACCTCCTTTGTACAGCCCTATCGGTAAAACCACAACTCGCCTCTCTAGGCCATCTCCAACCCAAAAGAAAATCAAACAGCCAAGCGGCTTGCCAATTCGGCTCATAAATCTCATGTTTATATCAAAAATAAACTTGTACCTTTTTGTCGGGCATATCAACTCTTATCACTTTCACCTGTTATCAACCCAACATATATCAATGTTATCTCAATCCAACCTTCAACTCAAACACTTAGTGCTATCCAAGTCAAATTCTATTCTAACTCCAATATCAGATTTCAAACTCTTAACCCATCAACTTAATTCCAATCTAGATTATTCTCGAACCAAATCCCGATTTATTTAACTTGGTTCAAGTTAAATTTTAATCTACTTATTTATTTTTACCATCTTGATTCATTCAACTTAACAAGTTAAATTTTAAATTTCAAGATTTAAATTCCTGGGTTTTATTTCAAATTCCATTTTGAAATCATACTAACAATTCAAAACCTTTGAATTTCTAAACAACTTGTTTTCTCCAAACAATTTGAAAACAAAATCCTTGGTAGTAATCCTCAACTTAGAAACTCGAAAATTACACCGACGATGTATCGATCCATCCTCGGAATTATTTTTCAGTCATCAAGGTGAGTTCAATACTATATTTATTTTGAATTGAAAAACATTTTCAAAATCCACCAGGAACTTAAAATTTCCTTATTTTAATTCCAAATTTTGATTTAAATTCAGATTTACTCATCTGATTTCACTTATATGAATTCTGTTGGTTATGTATAACCCTTTCACTATATAATCTTACTCTATCATAATTACAACCAATATATCTAATATATTAAAATTTTGATATATATATAAATATATCTCTATATCAAAATATACTTTGGGTAAAGTTTAATTTCACTTACACTCTTTCAAAACATATCGTAACGACCCATCGTATTTGAGTGTTTATTTACTCCTACCGATACAGTGGATCGAACTGATCGACCAGAACTCATAAACAACTCAGCCAATGAATCTCCACAATATAAAACCATTTTTATATCAAATACAAATACGCACTCGTATATATACACTCAATCTCAGTCTAGGGTATTACTAACCCTATCTCTACCGAGTCACGCCACAGAGCCAAGTAATTCTTAACTTAAGCTCTGATACCAACTGTAACGGCTGGAAATTTTCGACTCCTCGAGAGTCGAAAATTCCGAGACATTAGTGAAAGAATTTAGAAGGTGAGAAAGAAAAGATAGAACTAATAGAATAGAAGAAGAAGAACATCAGAATCATCAGAGTAACACGAATCTCACAGCGGAACGAATAACATATAATACACAACATAACTTTGAAGTACACAGTTATATATATACAATAGCACTTATCAGAGTACAACACTTACAACACAGCGGAAATAACTATAGCTATCAAATCTTGCAGCCTCCTGCTCCAAGCTCTCCAAGTATATCTGTAAATCCCGACTACTTGACTGCCCGTACAAATTTAGGCACCCAAGAGTTTAGGGAAAACAACAAAGTAAACTCCGGGGTCAGTCATGGGACTGGTATGAGTAAAACAATTTTAAACAATTGAACAGGTATATGATATCTCATAAGACCACGCAGTGAATACGGAACGGGTTTTCCTTATGAGTATCTAAACAACTTTGACAAGCAATATCATTGTGATATTATAATAATGTCTAAGTACAAATAGGTATCAATCTAGCAGAAACGCTTGCATCTCACGTTCTACATACATAGTATAAAATCATAAACCGCAGGGCGCTTATCGGAGAATGGATTCCAACAGACAAGGTATGGGAGCACCTTCTGAATAGTGTACTCTAGAGGTGATACACTCAGGGTTCAACAAGAACGTCTTGCAACCCGGCCACACATGACCGCTCACCCATTTAGCTTGAGTGTCGCGAATATATTGCCACCACGGTTGTAGGCCATCAAACCGTCATCCGAAGATACAGAATCAAAAAGAAGTATAAATATGAATATTCTCTAGATCGGTGACAATACACCATGCTTGGGGATGACCCAACTAGCCATGCTGCCGAGCCCAACTTTTGTTACTTCCCGGTGTGAGGCTAGAAGCTACGTCTATCTTCAGAACATCTGATCACCATTCACTTTGAATGCCACATCGTCATACCCGCCAAATCACAAATTGACTTATCCAAAAATAACACGGGTATATAGCTAAGAGAAACGAATTCCTCCGCCACCAAACGTGAATACGTTTGAACAGATCAACTTATGCGATCCATTGGATATACTCAGTCAGACCTTCTTCCATATACGTTGTCCTGGGACTGGAAAAACCGAAGGCACTATTCAGTATATCCATCTTAGTCACTGTTATCTAAGACTTATACAACAACCCTTGCACTTTACTCCGTCTTCTATTTATCTTTGGCAGATATTGCTCGCAACGCTTATGCCAATACAGAGTGGTTCTTTGGATAATAATCCAACCGGTCTCTCCACATTAACAACGTTAAAATGGTAAAAACTTTGATAGTCTGTGATTCAACTATCAAATTAAAACATGTCGGTGTACAAACAACGATCTTATTTCCAAATGGAAATTCGATCGATCAATCATTATATGTTCATATTTCCTTATTTCATATATTTAGAAAATATATGTTATTAATCATTGGAAAACATTTCCATGGCTTATTTTCACATCGCTATTATTTCGCAACTATCAGTCCCTAACTGTAACTAGTATGAGAACAATTCTCTAAGTATCAATCCGGAAGGTCGAATCCAACATCAGATCGTCACTTAGAAAACCGTTCAACTTACCCTCTCCAGTTAGTTTCTGAATTTGCTTAACTCTATTTCTTAAATTCTTATCATGAAAACATTTCATTTTCTATGTTTAGAAAACATATCTGACTATATTTGGAAAACGTTTCCAAAACTCATTTACGGATTTCCAATGAACGTTGTATAAAACATCGTTACGCTTAATCCATTAATCGCTTATTACTTAACTGTATTTCAAATCAACCTTTTCTATCGAACCACAACTATTCCTTTGTCAATTGTGAAGTCAATCAAGTTGGGGTATAATTACCTCTCAGGCCTTAATTTAACAACGTCCTTTACTATGAAATAGATGAAGCTCGTCACTCACTTTGTCCAATCATCTGTTTACGCAAATTCTCGGATTCAGGTTACGAATCCACTTCTCATATGAAAACGTTTGATTATAACTATACCTTGATTTAAAACCCGGAAGGTAAATAGTACTTTCCCGAATTTGATATAATCGAATTCGACGTATAACTCTCTTTCGAGTAATCTCTATTTGATTAACTCTCCCTTTTTAATAACTTATATTCGATAAACTCTATTTCGATTAACTCCTATCGAATAACTAATATTCGAATAACTCTTCTTGGTTGGCTCTATTTCATTAACTCTTATCGAATAACAAATATTCGATTTTCTTAAATGTGTCAATTCTTATCGAATAACTAACATCCGATTAACTTATATGGATTTACTCTTATCGAATAACTTATTCGATTAACTCAACTTGATTTTCTTAACTCGATTATCTCAACTCGATTTCTTAACTCGATTACTTAACTTAACCCAAATCAATTAACTCAACTCTAATCGATTAACTTAATTTGATTTACTCCTTCGAATGACTCATTCGAATAACTTAATTGATTAACTCCTTCGAATAACTAATACGAATAACTTACCTTCGAATAACTAATATTCGATTTACTCTAACTCGATTAACTTAATTCTAATCGATTTACTCCATTTCAATTCAACTTAATTCAAATCGATTAACATAACTCAAATTGATTAACTCCTTTCGAATAACTAAATTCGATTAACTCAAATTGAATAACTAATATTCAATTAACTCTTACGTGTTTAACTCTATTCGAATAACTAATTCGAATAACTTAATTGATAAATTATATTCACTTCTATCCTATCGAATAAACTGTATTCGATATCTCCTCCAACACTATTCGAATGAACTATATTCGATTAACTTCTCTAACTCTATTCGAATAAATTATATTCGATTAACTCTTTTAACTTTACTCGAATAACTATATTCGATTAACACTTTCTTTCGAATAACTATATTCGATTTACTCTTCGACTAACTCCTTTGGATTAACTAACTTCGAATAACTCCTTTGGATTAGCTAACTTCGAATAACTCCTTTGGATTAACTCTTCGACTAACTCCTTCGGATTAACTAACTTCGAATAACTCCTTTGGATTAACTACTATCGAATAACTCTATTCGATTTAACACCATTCGCTTGACTCTAGGTCGCAGCGATCACAATGGTTACGCCTGATTCCCTCAGGAAACATCCGACCGCCGTAGGCTATCTGCAGCCCTGCGAATTACGCTAGCAGTCGTGCTGAATGGCAACTTATCCTGAGTAACTCTATTTGACTAACTCTATCTGGTTAACTCTAACTGATCCACTCTAACTGGTCAACTTTAGCTGTTTATCTTAACTGGTAAACTTTAACTGGTTAACTCTAATGGTTTAACCTAACTGGTTAACTCGTCTCGATTAACTGAACTAATCCACTTAGTTTAACTTAACTAATTCACTTTGATTAACCGCTTAGTTTAACTTAACTAATTCACTTCGGTTAACCGCTTAGTTTAACTTAACTAATTCACTTCGATTAATCACTTAGTTTAACTTAACTAATTCACATCGATTTATCACTTAGTTTAACTTAACTAATTCACTTCGGTTAATCACTTAGTTTAACTTACTAATTCACTTCGGTTAATCACTTAGTTTAACTTACTAATTCACTTCGGTTAATCACTTAGTTTAACTTAACTAATTCACTTCGATTAATCACTTAGTTTAACTTAACTAATTCACTTCGTTTAACTCAACCAATTCACTTGGTTAACTCCTATTTATTTAACAAATAAATATCTTCTTTAGTTTAATTCTATTTATTTAATCTCTAAATAAATACCCTTTATAATATTCTATTTATTTAATCTCTAAATAAATATCCTTTATAATATCCTATTTATTTAATCTCTAAATAAATATCCTTTATATTTGTTTTAACGAATATAATTCCTTTATATTTTGACTAACAAATATATCCTCTTATATTCGATTAATATATATATTCCCTTATATTGATTTACAAATATAATTCTTTTGTATTTGTTTTACCAACTATATTCCTTAATATTCAAAAATCCTTTTTCTTATATATATATATATATATATATATTAAATCCCTTGATTTTATATAAATAAACTATTTTCAAAATATACGTTGAAAACCCCTCTCCTACATTCTGGTATTTCTCATGGTATTTAACACACCATATAACAACGATAAATATCGTCCCACCACACATAATCACACAGATTATATACATCACATTATATATCACAATATAAAAATCACAGTAAAATAACTGTTGAGGAATCCAGTTGGATTCCTCCAACCTGTTTCCCTGCATCCACAGATGTTAAACAACACCAGTATAATATTTTGATAAACAGAATCAACATATAACTATTTGACGGTTTATATTTATATATATATATACATACGTAAATATATATATATAAAATCTCTACTAACTGACTAGCAGTTCAAGCAAAAAATCAACATACAGTCAAACAGACAATATTTTAACAGTTCTAAGAATACAACGTGAAAATAAAACTGTTTAGAGTTTGTGAGATTTACTCACATTTGCGCGTTAACCGTTAAATAACGGTTTGCGTTATTTGATTCAGTCGGACAATTTATTTCGCCATAAATTGTAACCAGCTCGGATTCACTCCCGGTCAGTCTCATTGTGTTGCTCCCGTCCATACGATCCTAACGCAACTCACGGTTCGTCATTCTGATTTCGTATGACACAGTTATTTAGTTTCAAAGTTTTATACACATTTAAATTGAAAATAACATAATATATTTTACTATTGGGCTTTCACCTTAACCTTTGGCCCACTAACACCTTCCTAAACCCAACCCGCTACATCCCTTCTTCCCTGTTGACCTCCACCCGTCGCTCCATTCACTTCCAGTAAAACCCAATCCTCCTTCATTTCCAATCGCACCTCCCTCTTCTCATAAATCCACAAACAAACTTCACCACTCTCGTTCTCATTTGAATCTACATCTACCCATACCAATATTGACAAACTCGCTCTACCCTCTGTCCTCCCGTCGTTGAACACCGCCTGTAGCTTACACTACAGGTATCGACGCCTTCCCTCGTGGATTTCCATAAAACTTCACCGAACGATGCTGCTTCCTCTCAGGAACTCCAAACTCCCATTCGTTTCGCGAATCCAGGTCCGGATTTCTCAAATCGTTCAGCCCTAGACCACGGTGAAAAGTTCGGCTCCAGCAAAACCCCGTCGAGCTCTATGATTTCCACCTCAAAACGAAGAAGACCTCACCAGCAACTCCTATATATATATATATATCGATTAGGATTTATAGGTTTTTACTTTATTTGATTTCATTTTTTTCTTTGCTCGATAATTTCCTATGAATGAAAATGCTACGGAGATTTTTGTGAATGAGGACTTAGTTTCTTGCGTTATACTGTGGTGGTAGTCGGTAAAGTGTGTGGTTGAGAACGAAGGCCGGGTGGCCTGTGTTGGACCATAGAAAATGGAGGGGATATTTTGAATTTGATTTTATATTTTATTTAATGATTTTCTCCTTATATCTGCCCTTCTAAAAATCCCAGTGATTACATATGATATCTAAAAATCACGAAAACTGACACGCTGCTAGATTTTGACATTACGGACCCAACGAAACTGGTTTCGTCGAATTCCGACTCCGTATGCTCACACAGCGTATTTTTAACCGTCAAAATACTGACTGTTTTACACTCTAAAAATCCGTACAGCCACACAGTGACTCTAAAAATCACGAAACTGGAAATATAACAATAATTTGATATTGCGGATCCAACAAAACTTGTTTTGTCGAATTCCGACTTCATTTGCAAAAGTGGCTATTTTTAATGCTCTAAATAGTCTATTTAAATATATAAATATATTTAAATATAATGAAATTAATTATTATCGTCTATATTCACAGTGGCATACTATACAGCTCAGATAAAATCCTGTACGTATTTACAACTCGATATTACATCGTCAGAATTATATCGACGCTCGATTTCTATTTAAATCCTTATTTAAAATATAATTAAATCGTTATGGTCAGGGCACTGCATTTCTGATATTTTGATTTGGACGTAACTCAAAATCTACACGATGAAATCCCAATCTCTCTCTTCCACTAGAAAGATATACTCCACCAGCTCCACACGTTTCTTGTTTCACAGAAATCCGATTAAAAACGGACCCTGTATACTCAGTTGAAGTCTAAATCGCCAAATAGCGAACTGCCGCGTCATTTCGCGCTCTATTTTAAAAGTATTATAATTAATACGTTTTAACATCGATTATTAAATCGATTCGTTATTCAAATTCAATTCTAAACTGAATTAAATATTTTAGCTGATCCAATTCACACAGTATTGTGAATTCGGTGATTTCCGATTATTTCGACATTATAATATATTATTATATTATTTATTTATATTAAATATTCAATATTATTTAATTCAAGTTATCGATATCGCCCAATCGATATTTAATAATTAAATAAGTTAATTATTCGACAGCTAACAAAACGCGCCATTACAGATTATAAGCGGTCAAAACAGCGGCAGGGTGTACCTCAGTGTAGGTTCCGACTATTTACGGGCGTGCACGTACTCCGGAGTGGGAAAAAGCAGGCTCTGGGTACCAGTAGTTATACATTGTGCATCTTGAATCGTGTCGGGTTGCTATCATAAGGATTGATACACCTTATGGTGGGACTAGCACAGGGTATCTACATGCAAGAGAGGGCCGATTGACACAGACACAAGGAAAAATTAATACGAGTAAGGAGCCAATCAATAGGGTAGTAAGGGTACATCTAACATGTTCATGGCAATTAAGCAGATTGAGGTGGAATCCTCACGATAGATGTACACCTGAATATAGTTGGGGCACTAGTTAGGTGGTGCAGAGAAGTGAAATGAGTGCGATGGCATATTTAGCCTTATTATCTTATTTCTAGGGTGTTGACCTAGATTCAGTTTATTCCTGTCATAACCCTTTTCTTGTTTACATGCTAAATAGTCACTGGACTTTCCAGACTTATGTCTGGCCTATTTTCTTTCGTCTTCTTTTCTTCCGTTCCCCCCCCCCCCCCCCCCCACGGTCCATAGGGAGGGAATACTTCAGCTTAGATCGGATCATTTCCAGCTTGAAGAGAGTAGATGTATTGCTTGGAATCTTTTTTCCTTGAGCTGTGGCTTTGGATACTCTCGTATTGGGGATTTATGCTGCTTTACTGTTGTTTTAATGCTTCTTTAATTCAAGACAGAGATTTTGTTGTAATAATTTGAAAGTTGGTTTAAGACAGTTGTTGTAATGTTTTAACTGAATCACGTACTTATGAAATAAATTTAGTTTTTTCGCTGTTTATTTGTCTGTCTTGTAATTTATCTGCATCTTTTCCCTAAAATGCTCCACCGAAGTTAAGGCATTCCCTTTGTGAGTGACCTTAACGGAGGTGGGGTGTTACATGACCCATTTAAGCAGCAACCCATATAGATGTATCAAGGTACCCTGAACTAGGCAGGGTGGGGCACGATTACTGGGCTGATTATAAGCGGTCAAAACAACGGTTGGTGGTGCATCAGTGTAGGTTCCGACGGAGTACGGACTAGCATGTACTCCGGAGTGGAAAAAGAAGGCACTGGGCATCAGTAGTCATACACTGTGCATCTTGAATTGTGTCCGGTGGCTACCATAGGATTTGATACACCCCATGGTGGGACCAGCACAGGTTTCTACAATCAAGCAGGGGCCGATATGACACAAGTAGTAAACATATACGAGTACGAGCAGATCGATAAAAATCGGATCACTTTGTTACGAGAATGTGAGGCTGGCTGAACAACAGTTAGTAGGTGCAGAGAAATAGAAATGGATGCGATAGTATATTCAGTTTAAACTGCCTTATTCGGGTTTATGTTATCTTGTTATTCTGGTATTGTTATATTTCAGTTTATTCCTGTCATGATCCTTTTTCTTGTTCACATGCTGAAAAATCACTGGACTTACCAGACTTATGTCTGACCCATTTTTCTTCTGCCTTCTTTTCTTCTGTTTCCTCCCCCACCCCCTCCCTCAGGTCCGCAGGGAAGGAACGCCTCAGCTTAGTTCAGACCATTTGCAAGCTTGAAGAGAGTAGATGTATTGCTTGAACTCTCCTTTCTTGGGCTATGGCTTTGGATACACTCTTAATGGGGATTATGCTACTTTATTATCGTTTTATGTTTCTTTATGTTTCAATCAAGACAAAGATTTTGTTGTAATAATTTGGATGTTGGTTTAAGACAGTTTTCTGTAATGTTTTGACAGAACCATGTGCTTATGAAATAAATTTAGTTTTTTCTCTGCTTATATGTTGTCTTGTAAATTATCTGTATCTTTTACCTATAGCGCTCCACCAAAGTTAAGGCATTCCCTTTGTGAGTGACCTTAACGGAGGTGGGGTGTCTCACTAGGGGTGATCGAACTTCACCCTGGTTGGGGCGCTAGGAGGTGGCACGTAGGCGGGTCGGGTGGCGGTGTCGGATCATGGTCCGGTGTCTTCTAGAGGCGGCGCGCAGGGGAGGAAGCACTCGACGATGGGTTCAGTCAACAGAAGAAAAGAACTGTAACGAGGAAGAAGGGTATAACGAGGGGATTAAGGCCTAATTAAATTATTTATTTACTTAAATTTGTTTATTAATGGGATTAATGTTTAAACAGGCATAACTCATTCATATGATAACACAATCAAACGATTTAAATTTCGTTGGACTCGTATTGACGAAAGCTGCAACATGGGAGCAGAATTGAATTGCAGGCAAATTTAAACCAAAACAGCAGAGAATTCAAAAGGAGTAAAACAATGTGTGATTTCTCGATTTAAAACTAAAATTAAAAAAAATAGAAATATATACATATATTGATTATGGTTGTTGTAATATTAAATATATGAGCCGTATAAAATTTAGATTGATTGACTGACTGTGATGGTGATGGTTTGTTGAACCATATTGTTGTAAGAAAAAAAAATAATCTTTAAGTGTTTAAACAAAAATGTCAATTATTTAGACAATGTTTTGTTTAAATAAAAATATAATCTTTAATTGGTTTGAATAAAATATCCTTTTGGTTAGAACATGTTACACTAAAAATATCATTTATAAAAAATAACATTTTGGTTAGCACTGGTTACATTAAAATATCATTTTTAGTTAGAAATGTTATGCAATATAAAAATGTCATTTTAGTTAGATATGTTATGTTAAAATAAAAACATCATTTGTAATTAGAAATATGATTACATTAGAAATATTTTTACATTAGAAATATGTTTACATTAGAAATATGATTACATTAGAAATATGTTTACATTAGAAATACGATTAAATTAGAAATATGTTTACATTAGAAATATGTTTACATTAGAAATATATTTACATTAGAAATATGATTACATTAGAAATATGTTTACATTAAAAATATGTTTACATTAAAAATTTCATTTTAATATATGAAAGGATTCATTAAAAAGATTGAACTTTGATTAGAATATGTTTACACTAAATTTTACATTGTTAATGTTGAATGAATCATTTAAAAAGATTTATTGTTTGGAAATATGGTATCAGCATTAAAATCTACATTTTTAATGTAGAAGGATGCATTTAAAAGACTCTAGTTTGAAACATGTTAACATTAAAAATCACATTTTTAATGTAAGGATGAATTCTTTAAAAAGATTCAAGTTTTTATAAAAATATTGTCACATTAAAAATTTTACATTTTAAATGTATTAGCAAATCATTAAATAGATTCAAGTTAGTTAAAGATGTGTTTACATAAAAAAGTAAATTACATTTTAATGTATTAATAATGTAATAATAAGGAATCATATGTAAAATATATTTTTATTCATCAAAAATACTGTGATTAGCATGTTAGTGATGTGATAAAAAGAATCATATGTAGAAATATACTTTGCTCATTATTATTAACATGTTAGCGAGGTTAAAAAAAGAATAATATGTTTTGTTGTCATTTAGTTAGAAAACATAATTTGTAGATAAAATGTCATTTTTAGTTAGAATATGAAATGTCATTTTTAGTTAGAATATAAAATGTCATTTTTAGATAGAAATGCAATGTGAAACAAAAATGCCATTTATTTAGATCATGTTATGTTAAACAAAAATGTCATTTATTTTGATATGTTCATGTTACATAAAATATCATTCTATTAGAATATATTCATGTTACATAAAAATGTCATTTATTTAGAAAATGATATGATGAAATAAAAATGTCATATTATTAGAAATTGTCATGTTGGACTAAATATGTCATTTACTTAGAATGTGATGTGTCAAATAAAAATGTCATCTTGTGGAACAAGAATAAAAAAATAATTCCTTGTCAAAATAAAGTTTTTGTTAGAATTAAATTAAAAATATTTATTTATATTTTAAACAGTGGAAATTTGTTAAATTTATTAACCAATGATGTATGTATATAAACTATTGTTGTTTGAAAACCCCACATGGGTATTGGGATTATATTTGATATACACTAGTCCCGATATTTAGTTATATGTCAATCGATGGATTGACAGTCTGTGATGAGCGTTATTTATTTATTTATTTTAATGCTCACACAATTGTAAACTTCACTTTGGATGTGAATGGATTGTTTAATGATTATTGATCATTATTGTTATATACATGCGATGTATGAAATCCATATAACTGAAATTATATAGTAATTGAGTGAGTCTCATTCCGATTCAGGATTCTTTTAAAGAATATTTTTAAATAAAGAACCTTTTTATATAAAAGAATTTGATTTTTGGGTTGTCATGAATGTTGTCTTAAATCACACTGTTCTTATGCCCAGTTGAATAAAGTAATAAATCTTTTGATTTAGATTAAATGAAGTTTTCAAATAAATTAATATTTACTTGGAATTAAATAAAATATATTTGATTTTTTGGGTTTGTCATGAATGGTGTCTTAAATAATACTGTTCTTAAACCCTATATGAAAAGAATAAATCTTTTAATTAAAATTATTAGAGTTTCCAATTATATTTAGTAATTGGAATAAAATGAATGTGAATTGGGCTTATTGTGAACTATGTTTTTAACAACATTTTCTCTTTAATCCTATTAATAGTGAAACTATAATTTGGAATTTATAAATATTTTATTAAGATTTAAATGGAAATTTTCCAAGGTAAAATTTTCTAATTTAATAGAAGAAATTGGAAATAAATGGAATTCGATTCAATAATAACCGAGATGAGCTTTTGTAAAGAAGACCATTAATATATATGGAATTTAAAAGGCTTTGTCATTATTCCATTTATATTAGTAATCTGGTACGGAAATTTATATAGATTAGATATTGGTTTGATTTCTTTGAAAAATCCATATTTAATGGAAGATGATTTTGGGTATATCGTGAACTATGTTTTAAATGACATTGGTTCTTTAACCCAGTTAAAGACAAGATTAATTTCTTAAAGTTGAATAATCATAAAGTGATGATTTTTTAAATTAAAACCAAATTAGAGTTTTAATGAATCTTTAAAAAGAAGATTAAATAATAAATTCGAAAGAATTTATCTTTGATAAAATTAATGGGAACATTTCCCTAATAAGGTGAATATTTTATTAAAAGAATATTCTGAATTGGAATGTGGCGTATGATGTGTTTTTATAGCACTTAATTATTGATTATAAAATAAGCGAATTATTTGGAAAGACCAGGTTCAACCCATTCTGAATAATTAAAACAATGATCAAGAGTCGAAGATAAAGACGGTGGTTGTAGACCGGAGATCTTCACATCGTTTGGATGATGACTGATGTCTTGATTGGGAGGCATCCCAAGACAAGGTAATAAGTGGTGGTCGTCCAGACGTTCTTGGAGATCGGCGGATTTGCGAGAACCTCTCTCATGTATTGGACATATGGGACGAGGAATAAGGTGTCTCCAGTTTTGTTCAGACCCAGAATGGACTTGTAAATGGATGGTATGTCTGACGTTGTATTCTTTATGTTGTGTTTGTTGATATCTGCTAAATATATATCTGTTGGTGGTGGAGAATTTATTCTCTAGCATAACACCCTTCTCCGAGACATACGAGCTTAGGGTTATGTATGGCAGAAATAATTGCTATGGTTTGGATTGACAATGTGGCCTGCTAAGATGCAAATGATCAAGGCTTATAGCTTATTGTTGAAAAGAAGAGCCTTGTAGTTGATGATCAAAGCATAGCTTATTTTCGGCGTAGCTTTGTGTATATCGTTACTTCGCGAGCCTCACAACCCGGTATGAACCAGAAATGGGAGAAGGATCCAGGGAGGACATCTGTTTCTTTCTAGCTAGAAGTGGTGCCAGCGTTTACAAGCCTGGCATTTTTACTTATGTGGATGATGGATTGTGAGGCGCTTCGGGTATGAGCCTCTAGTGGCTCTATTTTACGCCCCATACGGCTGGGAGACGTATTGTTCAGTAATTTATGTATAATCCACCAACGTAAGTTGGGGACTAGCCCTGTGGCACCTAAGGGTCACTCGAGCTCTGACACTGATGTAACAACCTGGAAAATCGAAACCAATTTAAAATTTTTACTTTTAGAAATTTTAAAAGAAATTGAGTCTGAATTTAAAATTTTGATTTTTAAATTATAACAAAGCCCTTAAAAATAGCCATTTTGCAAATGACCTCTGTTTTTGATGAAACCACTTTTGTTGGATCTAGAATGTCAAATTATTGCTAGATTTAAATTTCCATAATTTTTGGAATTAATATGTGAGCCTGGTAAATTAAAATGCGTTTGTCAATTTCAATCAAATTAGATTGACCATTAAAAAGACCATTTATCATACTGTCTCCAAATTCGATGAAATTAATTTTGTTAGGACCATATCATCAAAACATAGCTATATTTGTTTTTCGGGAATTTTTGGAGTCAGTATGTGGCATCGATAAATTAAAAATGTATGTTCAAATTCAATATTGACTATTACATTAACTTATATTTTAATTTTGGTATGAACTGATCAAAACAGTAGAATTGGCTTCCAAAACATATCTCATTGTGTTCGGAATGGAGGTATTTGGTTAGGAACGACAGTCGTTGGAGTTCGTTTGGAGTTCGGATGCAAAATTTCACTTTTTGGAGATAATGGAATTAAATAATAATATAAAATAGGGTATAAATAGCTCATCTTCAGCCCAAACCCTCATTATCAAAACCCTAACCTCCGGTTTCATTTTATGGCTGAAATAATTCGAATTTCTTTCCCTCTTTTCTCTCAATACATCAAGAATTAGAAGATAATTTCTGCATGAAAATTGTAGAGATTCACATGCTCTACAAATTCATACGGTTAAGATCATGTTTTGGGTTGTATTTTTCGCGACTCTTAGGCCACAAGGGCTACGGTTTGGCTGCAAATTCATGGCCATGGGGGAGAAAAATTCAAAGCTACTCATGGTGAAGATGGAGAAGAAGAAGGCCTTTGATGTGGTGTATTCAGATCGGGTATCGGGAGGTTCTGGTGATGTGCGTTTTAGAGAGATGGACGGATGTTTTGGGTTCAATGGTTACAATAAAACGAACGATGGAGGGAAAGGGTTAAGCCCTAATCATGTAATTAAGTTTGATTAATTGTAGTTAATTAATAAATTATGTAATCAAAATGTTTAATTAACGATATCTTGTTCATATGGAAACGGAATTGAACGATTTCGAATCCGTTGGAATCGCAGAAAAGAGATCTACAACATGGAACTGACTGGAACAAAAACGGAACTAGCTACAAAATTCAGAAGGAGTAAAATCAAAGTGAGATTTCTCAATTTAAAATAAATATAATAAAAAAATATATATAGAAATATATTGTGACGGCCCGCCACGCACCAGCCGACAATTCCAATGAAAGTGCGTTGTGCCGATGTTCAACCAGTACGGGACGGTCTCCAAAAGAAAGGAAAGGAAGGGTATTTGAACTAACAAGGAACCTGATAATGTATCACTGTGCATGGAATAAAATATAATAATAACATACATGACACAAAACAGATGAGACAGTGCATAAGCTGAAAACTAAACATCATAGCAGCGGAAAATCCAAATACTGCTTATGTTTCACATCATTATTATTACAACTTTTGAAAACTGTCTCTAAAGCAAATAAGGAAGGTACACTACTAATGCCCAAAGTAGTGACCAGCAGTGACATAGGGAGAATATATGTAGATAATAATATGTGTAAGCCTCTTGCTCGTCTCTGGACAGCTACTCATGCACAACCAGCTAACCTGTCTCTAGTCTGCTCGTTTAAGAGCACCCAGAGTAATAAGAAGAGACATAAAACTCTAGGTCAGACAAAAGTCCGGTATGAGCGATAAGCAGCAAAACAGAATAATAACAGGTATACTGAACCATACCTGAACCTGGACCTGCAACCAAAGACTTAGCACAACATACCGCTCAATACTCTAAGGTGCCACTAAACATAAGGTATAAAGATACAAGGGAGTGGTGTGCATTTCATAGTGATAGCAAACAGTCAAGCATAGTAACCATCCTCACATCTCTCACTCAGTGCGTAAAGCATATTATATCCAACACTTTGATCACTGGACCCATCGAGGTAGTGACGGAGTCTGACATGTATAACTATTGCTACCACAAAGCTTGCCCCCATGGAGTCACAACTAAATCCTTACAAATGACCCCACCTCATTGGTCTATAGCCGATAGTCCTACCTAGGCCACTGCGGCCCTGAATCCATCCACATACCCCCACACTCCATAGTGATCCAAGTTATAGACATCGGTAACCCCTTAGCACACGTCCCGCAGCAAAGCCCAACTCATGAAGATAACTCGTTGGTTCCCAGCTGGATCCTAAGTTCTACTTCCTATTTGAACTTCCTTTGCATCTCGGTTTTGGTCTTCATTCGGATCGGTTCAGATATGTGTAGTGCCTCAGTCGCCATCAGTTCGGTTCAGTGCCCGTAGTCCACGTCTGGATTTGGTACATGGGGTTCCTCATGCGGCTTGTTTCGGAGGAGCCAGTGGTACACAGTGCTTATTCCTCCTTGGTTCGGTTCGGTGGTTGCTTCCTAGTTCGGTTCGGTGGCTCTCTTTCTCCAGATGTCGGTTTGGTTTGATGCAAATCCACGGATCATGGTTCCTTCCTTCGAAACATTTTGATCCGATCCCACTCTCCTTCATTAGCCTGATCCGATCCCACTCTCCTTCATTAGCCAGATCTGATCCCAAACCCTGCACTACTTCATGCAACTTTTCTAGCAACTGTTTTACGCCATACAACGGTGTTTTCGACCATTCTAACTCTTCTAATCAACCACAAAGCAGACCATATAGTCATAGCAACATGTATAATCAACCACAAACACCAAAACAATAATTTGATAGGTTAAAACGAATGAAACATAGCCAATATCCCATATTTTCCCTTAATCATGTTTAAGCATAACTAATGATATGATTACCAAAACTTAACCAAATTTTCTAACAGAGGACTAAAACAATATTTCAAAATTTAGAAATATTTTTCCAGAACTTAATCTTGTTTAAACTCGCTAATTAACACTGATGAATCCTAATTAGCCATATTTAGTGTAAATAGATGCTAATCACTCACCTTAGCCAAAAATTAAAACTTTCAAAACTGAAACTCTGCTAATTTGGGAGAACACTGATGTCTAATAGCAGTTCCAACCTTGCTTTGGTGCTATTTCCCTCTGATTTGACGAAGATTAGGCTGATACTTGATTAGAAAGTGATTAGAGATGATTCTAGATGTTGGAGACCATTGTTAGTGTTCTAAGAATGAAAGTGGCGGCTGAAAAGTGTCTAAAGAAATGTTTTCTAACCCTAATCAGCCCCTATATACCCCTAATCCCGAAATCCCCCAATGGGCCTAGCTGTTAACTACCCAATTAAGCCCGGTTAAGCTGTTTTTCACCTCCTAAATCTTGTTTCAGCCATATCTCCCAAACGATAAGTCTGTTTTTCACGAATGACCACTCTACGGAAAGGTAAACCATCATTTGGATCTAATGGAAGTGGTTTCAGGTCAAAACTCCTTTTTAATCAAAAGTTATGGCCAAAACAAAATCAGCTGGGGGCAAAACGGTCATTGAAAAATCGGCAAAAATCATGAACATGGGAAATGACCCCAATAGTCGTGTCCTAAAGTTACATGACCATACGGCTTCGTATGAGAAAGAAATAAATATTCTACGATCCTTCGATGCGTAGAATGTGGGTCGTTACATTCTCTCCCGTTAAGAAATTTCGTCCCCGAAATTCCTTAACCCAAAACACAAAAGGATCCTGAATGCCTACCAATCATTAACAAAACAATAAAGCATACAAAACAACACAACAGGCCTATCCTAGCATGCGGTTTACTAATAAGGGAGTACTATACCGCTATAAAACCTTACCAGGCAAAGAGTTTTGGATACTTCCTCCTTATGTTCTTCTCTGTTTCGCAAGCACAGTCTTCCTCATCACCACCCCACTGAACTTTGACTAATTTCATCGCCTTCCTTCGAAGCTGCTTCGTATCGTTCCCAACAATACGCATAGGCATGCGGTTCCCAACCGCCTCGGGTTCAACCTCGATATCGTCCAACTGATCCGGTGTAATAGTCTCATTAGGGTCGTGCACAAACTTCCTTAACTGGGAAACATGAAATACATTGTGAACTCCTGCCATATTGTTTGGTAATTCAACTTTATACGCCAAATTCCCAACACGCTCGAGAACTGGGAATGGACTAACAAATCTTAGTACTAACTTGCCTCTCCTGCCAAATCGAATCATGCTCTTTAACGGAGAAATCTTGACAAACACCAAGTCTCCAATTGAGAACTTTAAATCTCTTCTCCTCTTATCAGCATAACTCATCTACCTATCTTGGGCAGCCTTCATTCGCTGTTGGATGATCTTAATCTTGTCTGAGGTTTCACTTATCACATCTGGTCCAACCACAAACTTCTCACCAGTTTCTAACCAACATGACGGTGAGTTGCACGGTCTTCCGTACAAAGCTTCAAATGGATCCATACCAATACTGAATTGATAACTATTATTATATGCAAACTCTACTAGATGCAAATGGTTAACCCATGATCCACCAAAATCTAATATGCAAGCTCTCAAGAGATCTTCTAATATACGATTCACCCTCTCTGTTTGACTATCGGTTTGTGGATGATACGCGGTACTGAGATGTAATTCTGACCCCAATGCCTCTTGTAAGCTCTTCCAAAATCCACTAGTAAATAATGGGTCTCGGTCACTCACAATGCTTTTAGGTACTCCATGAAATCTCACTACCCATTTCATATATAGCTCAGCTAACTTAGCAGCCATTATATTCGACTTGACGGGTATAAATCTTGCACACTTGGTCAATTGGTCCACAATCACCCAAATGCTATCATGGCCCGACCTAGTCCTGGGTAACCCATCAATGAAATCCATTGAGACTTGTTCCCATTTCCATTCTGGAACTTCTAATGGTTGCAACAAACCACTAGGCTTCTTTTGCTCAGCTTTAACTAGTTGGCAATTCATGCATTTGGATATAAACTTTCCAACGTCTCTTTTCATCCCTTCCCAGTAGTAGGTCTGCTTCATGTCTCGATACATCTTGTTACCACCGGGGTGTATAGTCAGTTTTGAGTAATGACATTCTCTAAGCACTTCATCTCTCAATCCATTGACATTGGGTACAACTAGTCTTCCATTCTTTCTAAGCCATCCATCTCGATCAAGCCATACTTGTTCATCTCCTCGTCGAAGCCAATCTCTAACTTGGAGATGATTTCCAATAGGTTAGGATCATCCCTCTGACTGGAGCCGATCCGCTCAATCAAAGTGGGTTTGATCATCAAATTTGCTAACATTTCTGGATCTAATTCGTACTTTGGTCTGAAATCATACCCAGCGATGTACTCTAGTTGCTTCCACTCAAGAAACATAGCCCCTAAACTGGCATGTCTTATACTCAATGCATCAGCTACCGCATTTCCCTTTCCTAGTGTGTATGCGATATCGAAATCATAGGAAGCCAAGAATTCTAACCATTTATGCTGATGGAGATTTAGATCCTTCTGAGAGAAAAGATACTTTAATGACTTATGATCTGTAAACAACTCGAATCTTTCTCCCAAGAAGTAATGTCTCCACATCTTCAATGCGAACACGATCGCTGCCAATTCCAAATCATGGGTAGGATATCTTTTCTCTTGCGGTTTCAGTTGCCGACAAGTATAAGCTACAACCCTACCCCCTTGGATCAATACAGCACCTAGTCCGGTACCACATGCATCTGTATATACTGTCATCTCTTTATTCCCCTTAGGAATGACTAACACTGGTGCACATGTCAACTTTTCTTTTAGACTCTAGAATGCATTTTCACACTTTTCGTCCCAGACGAAAGCTTGATTCTTCTTGGTCAACTGAGTCAATGCTGCTATCTTAGAGAAGTCTTGGATAAACTTCCGATAATATCCAGCTAATCCCAAGAAACTTCTTACGTCTGTTGCATTCTTGGGCATAGACAAATCCTGTACCGTAGCCACCTTCACAGGGTCCACAACAATACCATTCTCTGAAACAACATGGCCCAAGAATCTCACCTCCCTCCTCCAGAAGTGACACTTAGAAAACTTTTGTTTCAATTGGTGTTTTCTCAACAACTCCATCACTATCCTCAAGTGTTTCTTACGTTCTTCTTCTGTCCTTGAATAAACAAGTATATCGTCCATGAACATAAGAACAAACTTATTCAACCGATCTCTGAATACCCTATTCATAAGATCCACAAAATACGTTGGTGCATTGGTCAACCCGAATGGCATAACCAACCACTCATAGAATCCAAACGGCGTCCGAAATGTCGTTTTAGCTATACTCTCAGCTTCCACTCTAAGCTGATGAAAACCTATCGCGAGATCCAACTGGGAGAACACTCTCGCGCCACTCAAGTGGTCAAACAAATAATCTATCCGTGGTAGAGGATACATATTCTTCCTCGTCACCTTATTCAATTCGCGGTAGTCCACACACAAATGAAGGGAACCATCTGCCATGGTAGCAAACATAACTGGTGCTCCCCACTCAGAAAAACTTCTTCTGATAAATCCCTTCTTCAAAAGATTGCTTACTTGCACCCCGAGCTCTCGCTGCTCCCTTGGTGCCATACAACGAAGTGGCATCACTATTGGTCTGGCATGTTTCACTAAATCAATACGGAACTCAATCTCTCGGTGTGGTGGAAGTCCGGTCACTTCCTCGAAGATGTCCGGATACTGGCCAGCCACTGGCACATCTAACAACTCATCATGTGGGATTTCAAGGGAATTTAGAAAACTAGTCATTACCCCCATCATTAGGTAGACCACAAAACACTACCCTCTGCCCATCATCCGCTCTAACTGTCACCAAAAAGCCCTCACAGTCTACCACCACTTCGTATCTTTGGAGCCAATCGACTCCCAAAATAATGCCAAACCCAGTAAAGCCCAAAACAAAGTAATCACAAACAAACATACATCCATGACTCGATAAGACCACATTACAACAAATCATGCTAAGGATAGTCAAACCACCAATCGGGTCCGTCACCGCAAAAGGTCTATCGACTATCTCGGGTTCCAATCCCAACCTATCTACCAGGTCACTAGATACGAAGGAACAGGAAGCTCCGGTATTAAAACAATACTCGAATAGGAACATCATAAACAGAAAGCATACCTTGAATGACGACATCCTTTCCTTTCTCCGCTGCAGTTGGGGCATTCAACGAAGAAGGAACAGCATTAAGAGCATATGCTTTCACAATCTGCTTTTCTTTAGGGGGTTGCGGATACTTATCCTTGTGATGTCCCACTTGGCCACAGTTGAAGCACTTCCTGTCCACTGGCTTTGCTCGACATTCTTTGCCGTAGTGGCCCTTCTTACCACAGCTGAAGCACTCAACATCTTTCTTATTATTTTTCTTCTGGCTATCCTTGGTCTGATTCTGCTTTCTCTTATTCTGAGAACCATTCTTGCCTCCACCGCATGCTTGCGGCTTTGGCTCCTCTGCAGATGCAACCTCGGTCTTCGACTTAGGGTATAAACTCTATGATTTCAAATCTTTCCACACAATCAATTCAAATATCTCATTGATGTGGTTTATAAGCCTTTCCCCCAAGTACTGATCTAAGCCTGTTATGAACTTTTCATTTTTCTTCTCGGCAGTATCAACAAGGAACAATCCATATTTTGATAGAGTATCGAACTCTGCAATGTACTCCGAGACTGCCCTACCATTCTGCCTAAGCTCCAGAAATTTCCTAAACAATTCTGACTTCTGGGCAGCTGGGATGAACTTATCATTGAATCGGGCCTTAAACTGATCCCATGTAATTTGATCCTCTGGAGTGGCTGCCTTAATAGCATTCCACCAATTCATCGCCCGTCCATGCAGCTGACGGGATGCTAACTTCCTCTTCATCGTATCCTCGATACCCAATTCTTCGAAGATACACTCACAGCCATCCAACCAATTCTTAACTTCTGTGGCCGATTCTGTTTCGTGGAACGGCTTTCCACCAAGACTAGTGTAATCCTTGCAAAGCTTAGCGAAATCGACTCTAGGCGCCTGCACCGCTGCACCACCACCATTAGCAGCATTAGGAACTGCCCTCTGAACATCCCTAAGCATCTCTCTCATGAAGTCAGTGAACATAGTCCTCATATCAGGAGCATTCCCATTATTGGCTCCTCTACCAGCACCCCTCGTATATTGGCTCATCATTCAATCTGTAAAGAGAAACGATTAACCATCCTCTTTGTGGTGCCAGTGCAGTGCGACTTCATCCTTAGATATACTAATAGTATATATATAGTTTTTGAAAACCAAAATAATCACAAATACGTGCCCTTATATACGTATTATCTCTCCCTGGTGTCTTTCCCTAGGTTAACTACGCAACCTAGAGCTCTGATACTAAATGTGACGGCCCACCCCGCACCAGCCAACAATTCCAATGAAAGTGTGTTGTGTCGATGTTCAACCAGTACGGGACGGTTGCTAAAAGAAAGGAAAGGAAGGGTATTTGAACAAACAAGGAACCTGTAGAATGTCTCACAGCGCATGGAATAAAATATAATAATAACATACTTGATGCAAAATAGATGAGACGGTGCATAAGTTGAAAACCAAACATCATAGCAGCGGAAAATCCAAATATAGCTTACGTTTCACATCATTATTATTACAACTTTTGGAAACTGTCTCTAAAGAAAATAAGGAAGGTACACTATTAATGCCCAAAGTAGTGACCAGCAGCGACACAGGGAGAATATATGTTGATAATAATACGTGTCAGCCACCACCTCGTCTCCGGACAGCTACTCGTGCACAAACAGCTAAGCTGTCTCTAGTCTGCCCGTTTAAGAGCACCCAGAGTAATAAGAAAAGACATAAAACTCTGGGTCAGATAAAAGTTTGGTATGAGCGATAAGTAGCAAAACAGAATAATAACAGGTATACTAAACCATACCTGAACCTGGACCTGCAACCAAAGAGTTAGCACAACATACCGCTTAATACTCTAAGGTGCCACTAACCATAAGGTATAAAGACACGGGGGAGGGGTGTGCATGTCATAGTGATAGAAATCAATCAAGCATAGCAACCATCCTCACATCTCTCACTCAGTGCGTAAAGCATACGATATCCACCACTTTGATCACTAGACCCATCGAGGTAGTGACAGAGTCCGACTTGTATAACTATTGTTACCACCAAGCTTGCCCCATGAAGTCACGACTAAATCCTTACAATTGACCCCACCTCATTGGTCTATAGCCAATGGCCCTACCTAGGCCACTATGGCTCTGAATCCGTCCACATACCCCACACTCCATAGTGATCCAAAGTTATAGACATCGATAAGCCCTTAGCACACGTCCCACAGCAAAGCCCAACTCATGAAGATAACTCGTTGGTTCCCAACTGGACCCTGAGTTCTACTTCCTATTTGGACTTCCTTTGCATCTCGGTTTTGGTCTTCATCCGGATTGGTTCGGATATGTGTAGTTCCTTAGACACCATCAGTTCAGTTCGGTGCCCGTAGTCCACGTCTGGGTTTGGTACATGGGGTTCCTCATGCAGCTTGTTTCGGAGGAGCCAGTGGTACACAGTGCTTATTCCTCCTTGGTTTGGTTCGGTGGTAGCTTCCTGGTTCGGATCGGTGGCTCTCTTTCTCCAGATGTCGGTTCGGTTTGATGCAAATCCATGGTTCGTGGTTCCTTCCTTCGAAATATTTCGATCCGATCCCACTCTCCTTCATTAGCCCGATCCGGTCCCACTCTCCTTCATTAGCCCGATCCAATCCCAAACCCTGCACTACTTCCTGCAACTTTTCCAATGACTATTTTACGCCATACGACGGCGTTTTCGACCATTATAACTCTTCTAATCAACCACAAATCATACCATACAGCCATAGCAACATGTATAATCAACCACGAACACCAAAACAATAATTTGATAGGTTAAAACGAATCAAACATAGCCGAAATCCCATATTTTCCCTTAATCATGTTTAAGCATAACTAATGATATGATTAGCAAAACTTAACTAAACTAACCAAATTAACCAAAATTTCTAACAGATGCCTAAAACAATATTTCAAAATTTATAAATATTTTTCCAGAATTTAATCATGTTTAAATTCGCTAATTAATAATAATTAATCCCAAATAGCCATAATTAGTGTAAATAAGTACTAATCACTCATCTTAGCCAAAAATTAAAACTTTCAAAAATGAAACTCCGCTGATTTGGGAAAACACTGATGTCTAACAGCAGCTCCAACCTTGCTTTGGTGCTACTTCCCTCTGATTTGACATAGATTAGGCTAATACTTGATTAGAAAGTGATTAGAGATGATTCTAGATGTTGAAGGCCATTGTTAGGGTTCCAAGAATGAAAGTGGCGGCTGAAAAAGTGTCTAAAGAAATGTTTTCTAACCCTAATCAGCCCCCATATACCCTAATCCCGAAATCCCCAATGGTCCTAGCTGTTAACTACCCAATTAAGCCCGGTTAAGCTGTTTTTCGCCTCCTAAACTTTGTTTTAACCATATCTCCCAAACGGTAAGTCCGTTTTTCACATATGACCACTATATGGAAAGGTAAACCGTCATCCGGATCTAAAGGAAGCGGTTTAGGTCAAAACTCCTTTCCAATCAAAAATTATGGCCAAAACAAGATCAGCTAGGGGCAAAACGGACATTTAAAAATCGGCAAAAATCATGAACATGAGAAATGGCCCCAATAGTCATCTCCCAAAGTTACTTGACCATACGACTTCGTATGAGAAAGAAATAAATATTCTACGACCCTTCGATGCATAGAATGCAGGTCATTACATTTACATATATATATATATATATATTTAAATTTATTGTGATTGTGATATTAAATATATATACGTTATATTAAATACATATATGCATTGCATAAAATTGACTTTGATTTATTGACTGTGGTTGTGGTGATTTGTTGAATTATGTTCACGTAAGTAAATATATCATTTTATTAAAATAAAAATGTCATTTTTTGAGCATATGTTGTGTTAAAATAAAACTGTCATTTTGTCAGTATATGTTGTGTTTAAAATAAAACTGTCATTTTATCAGTATATGTTGTATTAAAATAAACATGTCATTTTGTTAGTAAATGTTGTGTTAAAATTAACATGTCATTTATTTAGATTATATTCATGTTGAAACGAAAATAGAAAAATGTTCATGTTTAATATAAAAACATGTTAACATAAAAAGAAAAATCTCAATTTTTAATGTAATGAATGAAAACGTTCATGTTAATATAAAAACATTCATGTTTGAATAAGACTGTTGAAAACATTAAAAACCACATTTTTAATGTAATGTAAGAAACTAGGAAAAATGTCCATGTTAAACATAGAAACATGATAACATTAAAAATCTTATTTTTAATATACTAAATGAATCACTAGAAAATGTTCATTATAAAATAAAAGCATGTTAACATTAAAAATCTCATTTTATAAAAAGAATGATTCATATGAAAATTGTTCATATTAGAATAAAAGAGTTGAAACATTAAAAATCATATTTTTAATGTAAAGTTTGATTCATTAGAAATATTGACTGTTTGAATAAAACTATTGAAACATTAAAAATTCCATTTTTAATATAAAAGTGATTCATTAGAAAACATATGATAGAAAATATAAAAGTGTTAAAATCATCATTTTAACATTGCTAGAAAATACATGTTAGAAAATATTTGTATGTTAAACATTATTTTTAACATGTTAGAAAGGAGAAAAAGAAACATATATTAAAACATGTTATTACATTAAAATATTCCTTTAATGTGAATATGGAGCATATAAATATTTGCATTTAGTGAAATACATTTATGTTATTAAACAATACTCATTTTACATGTAATTAAATAAATGGTTTTGAAATTGCTAAACGTATTATATACATATTATAAATTAAACGAATCGCATGCGATATTTCGCGATTTGGAATCGTAACTTTAACAATTATACCGAGAGATTCGACTGTCGGATTTTCTCAAAACAAGAACCATTAGGACCGCTTTGGGAAGATCTTTCGAAGGATATGAAATTTATTAAATCCAACAGTTAGATTTCGAGAAATGTGTAAATTAAATTTGGGTAAAAATAGTGCTGGGGCCGCAAAGCGACCTGAAGCGTCGTTAAATTAAATTGGATTATTTTTATATAAATTAAAATAGCTATAAATCATTATAAAGTATTATTAACGATGTGAAACTGAAATAATCCAATCTCCCCTGGTTTATTAAGTAAATATTAGTTTGTTAAAAATACGATTTATAACATATGTATGCAACATATAAAACTGACATGTTATGGTTGATCGATTGAATGGATTGTGCTCAACCAGTTTTGAGCAAAATATGCTTTTACATTTAGCATTGGGTTGGGTAAAAATATCTAAGTGCTAACACCTTGTGAAACACTTCACGATTTGATTATAAGGTGTTTAGCGATGTTGTTTATTTCAAAATTAATGAATGATTTTGAAAACTGATTTCTTAAGTAAAAGAATAGTATTCCTAATTTTGGACAAGGAATGTTTTATATTATGTTTTATAAAACAGAAAAGATTTCGAGGGCCATACCCAATGATTTCAAAATGATTTGTAAGTAAAAATCTATATAGATTTGATTATACTTGTGATTATGTTGCGAAATGATTTTCCCTACTTCGGGATATAAAATGATTTATCAAGTATGTGGCGGAAGATGCGGATGACCCGAAATTGACTAACAGTGTGAGGGCGTGCATGTCTTCCCTAATTAGTGGGATGGTGCATTGTAAGTGTAGCTGTTAGGTGCATATATATATGTGTGTGTGTGTGTATATATATATTGGTTCGGTTAGGGTGCGTACTGCCCGGTCCTGATGGAACATGACCGATATTCGGTTTCATACTTGTTTCTATGTTTTGTGACATTTTGTAATTCATATTTCCATATGTTTTATTTTCAAATCCCGAAGCGAAATCTACTTTATTATAAAAGTTAGATATGTATTTCAAATGATTTAAAATAAAAGAAATCGGGGAATTAAGTCCAAAGAAATAATTTCTGTAAAGTGAATTGGATTTTGAAATCTATGTTTAGAGATTAAGCCTAAATGGGTAGATTAAGGAATTACATGTTGATTGATGCATTGTAGATCCATATGTTTATTTATGGTTGATGTTTATGCACTGGAAATCCAATGGAGTAAACCCGTTCCGCGTTAGCGGTGTGGTTCTGTGATTTACCTTATTATTAAATAAGTTAAGTAAGATTTCTCATACCAGTCCCATGACTGACCTGTAGTTTGTTTCACTTACAAACTCGGGTGCCCATATTTTCCACACGGGCAGTCGACTGACTTGTTTTGCAGATATTTATTTTTTGAGCAGGTAAATGGATCGAAGCTTAAAGCTGTGTCCAGAGTATTGATAGACTTCTGTTGTGTTAGTTTATTAGTTCCGCTGCATTGTATTAAATCTTTTGTAAATTAATCTTTTGTTGTAGTATTATTTTTCAATGTACTCTGATATTCTATACTCTGATGTAACATTACTATGGTGTTTATAAAAGTCTGATGTTATTTGTTCTAATGTGTTGTATTCCTAGAGTTAGCGTATTCGGGTTTTGAATGATCTTGGTCGATCTTTCGATCGATTAGGTCCAAGCGAAATTCAAATCATTACAGTTGGTATCAGAGCTCTGGATAGCTCAAATTTTTGGGGTACAACTTGTTAGAACTGAAAAAAAGACTCATTAGAGGTAAGATTAGTAATGTCCTATAAAAGAATACTCATTAGAGATAGGAACAGTAGTATCCTAGAATGAGAAAACTCATTAGAGAAGGGGTTAGTAATGCCCTAGAATGAGTTGAGATTGACAAGTCTTTAGTTAACGTATTTGTGATTATATATATAATCCGATCTTCCAAAATATGATTTTTGAATATATAAAAGTTACATATACTTTTAAAGCTAATCAACTAATTGAGTGATGATTGTGTTGTGTGATTATTAGTTCAACTAATAAAATTATTAAACCAATAAAACAAATTAAAAAAATGAAAATTGAGTTGGTTAGTTAAAACAACTTTCAGCTTCATTCCTTTTCGAGGACGAAAAGTTTTTAAGTGGGCGAGATTGTAACAACCCGTAAAATCGGAACCAATTTAAAAAAATTAGAAATTTTAACAGAAATTGAGTAAGAATTTAAATTTTTGATTTTTAAATTATAACAAACCCCTTAAAAATAGTCATTTTGCAAATGACCTCCATTTTCGATGAAACCACTTTTGTTGGATCCGAAATTTCAAATTTTTGCTAGATTTAAATTTCCATAATTTTTGGAATTAATATGTGACCGTGATAAATTAAAATGCGTTTGTCAATTTCAATCAAATTGGATCAACCATTAAAAAGACCATTTTTCAAACGGTCTCCATTTTGTTAGGACCATATTGTCAAAACATAGCTAGATTTATTTTTTGGGAATTTTTGGAGTCAGTATGTGGCCTCGATAAACTAAAAATTTACGTTCAAATTCAATATTGACTGTTATATTAGTTTATATTTTAATTTTGATAAGAACTGATAAAAATAGTAGAATTGGCTTCCGAAACATATCCCATTTTGTCCGGAATGGGGTTATTTGGTTAGGAATGATAGTCGTTGGAGTTCGAACGTAAAATTTCACTTTTTGTAAATAATGGAATTAAATAATAATATAAAATAGGGTATAAATAGCTCATCTTCAGCCCAAACCCTCATTATCAAAACCGTAACCGCTGGTTTCATTTCATGACTGAAATAAATAGAATTTCTTTCCCTCTTTTCTCTCAATCCATCAAGAATTAGAAGATGATTTCTGCATGAAAGTTGTAGAGATTCACATGCTCTACAAGTTCATACGGTTAAGATTATGTTTTGGGTAGTATTTTTCGCGACTCTCAGGCCACAAGTGGTGCGGTTTGGCTACAAATTCATGGCCATGGGGAGCACAAATTCAAAGCTATTCATGATGAAGATGGAGAAGAAGAAGGCCTACGATATGGTGTATTCAGATCGGGTGCCGGGAGGTTCTCGTGATGTGCGATTTGGAGAGATGGACGCAGCTTTTGGATTCGATAGTTACAGTAAAACGAACGATGAAGGGAAAGGGTTAAGCCCAAATCATGTAATTAAGTTTGATTAATTATAGTTAATTAATAAATTATGTAATCAAAATGCTTAATTAACGATATCTTGTTCATACGGAAACGGAATCGAACGATTTCGAATCCGTTGGAATCGCAGAAAAGAGATCTACAACATGGAACTGACTTAAACAAAATTGGAGCAAGCTACAAATTCAGAAGGAGTAAAATAAAAGTGGTATTTCTCGATTTAAATAAATATAATAAATATATATATATAGAAATATATATATAAATATATTTAAATTTATTTTGATTGTGATATTAAATATATATATATACGCTATATTAAATACATCTATGCACTGCATAAAATTGAGTTTGATTTATTGACTGTGGTTGTGGTGATTTGTTGAATTATGTTCATGTAAACAAAAATATTATTTTATTAACATAAAATTTCATTTTGTCAGTATATGTTGTGTTAAAATAAAACTGTCATTATGTCAGTATATGTTGTGTTAAAATAAACATGTCATTTTTTTAGTAAATGTTGTGTTAAAACTAACAGGTCATTTATTTAGATTATATTCGTGTTGAAATGAAAATAGAAAAACGTTCATGTTTAATATAAAAACATGTTAACATAAAAAAATCTCTTTTTTTAATGTAATGAATGAAAATGTTCATGTTAATATAAAAAAATTCATTTTTGAATGAGAATGTTGAAAACATTAAAAACCACTTTTTTAATGTATTGTAAGAAACTAGGAAAAATGTTCATGTCAAATATAGAAACATGATAACATTAAAAATCCTATTTTTAATGTAATGAATGAATCACTAGAAAATTTTAATTTTAACATAAAAGCATGTTAACATTAAAAATCTCATTTTTATAAAAAGAATGATTCATATGAAAATTGTTCATATTAGAATAAAAGTGTTGAAACATTAAAAATCATATTTTTAATGTAAAGTTTGATTCATTAGAAATATTGGCTGTTTGAATAAAAATGTTGAAACATTAAAAATTCCATTTTTAATGTAAAAGTGATTCATTAGAAAACATATGATAGAAAATATAAAAGTGTTAAAATCATTATTTTTAACATTGCTAGAAAATACATGTTAGAAAATACATGTTAGAAAATATTTGTATGTTAAAACATTATTTTTAACATGCTAGAAAGGAGGAAAAGAAACATATATTAAAAAATGTTATTGCATTACAATATTTTTTTAATGTGAATATGGAGCATATAATTATTTGCATGCAATGAAATACATTTTTTGTAATGTCCCGTATTTTTACAGTGTAATAATTAATTTACTTAATTATTTAAATAGTGATTTAGAGGATTTAATGGTTTAAATTAAATAACTTTGAATATTTATTTAATATAATGATAGAATAATATATTTAATTCTGAATATAATCAGGATTAGCTAAAATGGCAATATTGTGTGAACTGGACAATTTAAAAAATATGATTCAGTTTAGAGTTGAATTATATTAACGAATATATTATTTTAATGACAGTAGAACTTATAATTTATATTATAATTTTTATCGAACTCGAAATGGCGCGGCAGTTCGTAATTTAGCGATTCAAACTTTAAACGAATATACAGAATCTGTTTTAAGTCGGATTTCTGTGAAACAAGAAACGTTTGGAATCTATTGAACTGTATTTTTCTAGTGAAAGAGAAAATTCGAGATTTCGTCGTGTAGATTGTGAGTTGTGTCCAAATCAAATTTTCGAAAAGTTGCTATGGAATTTCTTTATAATTTATAATGGTTTATTTATATTATAAAAGGATTTTTAAAATTAAATTGGTTATTGATTAACTCGGTTTTTTAAATATCGATTTATAAATCCAGATAGGCATATTTTGAAGCCGTATGATAGTGTATGTGAATATATACGATAATATTAATTTATTAATATTAAATTTAAATGTTTTAAATATATTTATATATTTAAATAGTTTATTTTTAGATTTATAAATAGTCATTTTCGCAAACGACCTCCGTTTTCGACGAAACTAATTTTATTGGATTCGTAATGTCAAATTATTGTTAGATTTCAATTTCCATGATTTTTGGGGTCAGTGTGTGGCCATACGGGATTTTAATGTGAAAAATTTAAAAATATGCTGTGTGAGCAAACGGAGTCGGAATTCGATGAAAACGGTTTCTTTGGGTCCACAATGTCAAACCATAGTTGCATGTCCATTTTCGTGATTTTTGGGTATTGTGTGTGATCACAAGGATTTTTAAACGACAAATGAAAGCAAAGAGTCATTAAAAACAAAATAAAATCAAATATAAAAATGAATAAACTACCCCATAAATACTCATAAACTTCAGATAACCCTAAATCTATTTCTCTCCGGTCAAAAGAATGCGCAGCCACCACCAAATATTTACACAGTAAAAAAAAATCCTCCTTTGAAAATCAAAATAAAATCAATCAAAATTCTATAAATCAATCCCCTTGTATATTCATTCTCCTCTAAGGTTGCTCTTCAGGTTGATATCAGTTTGAAGGGGTTCGAAGTGTATTTTTGTCGCTGGAAAATGTACAGCGTCCTTCCTTTTGAGCCTAGGGTTGATCGATGCTCAGATTTGGTGCTTCGATGAAGGTTTTAGAGTTCGTATTTGAGTTCGGTGTTGGTTTTATCACGAAATTTTTGGGGTTTTATTGAATTAAAAACTGTCGATCTTTTGGGTTGAGCTGCTGTGGATTTGATCTCGACACGGGGAAGAGTTTGGGTGCAAACTTATCATTTTGGTGATGGAATCAAAGAGGTTAAGACGAGATGAAAATTGGCACATTCCTTCTCATTTTCGGTGATTTATGGATGTAGAAAGGGTTGCGAGAAAACTGGAAATAGCGTTGGAGGTTTAAGATAGGTCACGGCACTTTAGGGAAGAAGGTCAGGAGCGGTGCTGGTTTATTCGGTTATTGGGTCGTGTTTAGTAAGGGTAAAGCCCAACATAAAACTTTAATTTAGTTTATTTTAAAGTAAAATAGTATATAAACTTTAAAATGTTAATATCTAATACACACGTTATCATAATATGACAAAACTGGATCCGTTGGGATCGTATGGACGAGGACTCCACAATGGAACTGACCGGGAGTGAATTGGAGCTCGTTTGGATTTATGGTGAAATTAAATGCCTGAATTAAATCAATGACCAATTATCGTTATTTAACGTTAACCGTCCAATGTGAGTAAATCTCACTAACTCTAATCAATTTATAGTTTTATAAAGTATTTTTAGAATTGATAAATATTGGTTGGTTTACTATGTGTTGGCTGTTTGGTTGAACTGCTAGTTTATTGGTTGAAAATATCGATAACGATATTTATTAATCGTTAATCGAATATTGATTCTGTTTATCACGAATATTTCATATTCGTGTTATTTATGTTGATTAACATCTGTGGATGCTGGGAAACAGGTCGGAGGGAACCAACTGGGTTCCTCAACATTTATTTTACTGTTTTTCATATATTGTGATATATGATGTGATTTATAATCTGCTGTTGATTATGTGTGTTTGATCATTGTTATTTGGTACTTTTAAATACCAAAGGAGATACTGGAGTGTGAAAAGGGAAATTTCAAACTATAATTTGAAATAAAATATTTATATATAAAATCAAAGGATTTTATATAAAAGGGAAATTTGAAGTGGTTATTAAATTTTGGAAGTTTATAAAATCAAAAGAGTTTTATAAAAAGGATTTTGTGATGTGTATATTGAAATAAGGATTTTATGAAGGGTTTTTATTTAAAAGAAGGGATATGTGAAAATTAAATAAGAAACTTCTATATAAAATTATCAACAGTTATGTGGAAGTTTAAAAGACCGTTATTGGGTAAATTACTTAGATAGAAGTAATAGGAAGCGAGTAAAGAAATATATGAAAGGAAATATTTATATGAAATAGATCGGATATTATAAATGAAATATGTGGAATACAAATATAATTAAAAAGGGATTAGTTGGGAAATAAATAAAACTTTAAAAGGAAATGGGCGAGATATTAAAGAACTATGTGATGATGGATTTAAAGGAGATTCTTAAATAGAAATCTGTTTTAACAGATAAACTAAGCAGATAAATTTATAAACGAGGTTTTTAAATTAAAAGGAATATTTATCATTTGATAAATAGAATATATAAGTCCGAACTTATATATAGAAGTAGAAATTGGTTTTAACACCGATATTTTAAATAGAACATGAACTCAACATTTATAAAGAACTTAAATGAAATTTAAGTGTTAGAAATAAAAAGGAGACTTCGTATGAATAATTCTATAAGTAAAAGTATAAGTAGAATTGGGAAATGGAATATTTCCTTTAAATACGAAAACAAACTGGATTGATATATAAAAGAAATATTTTTAACATTCGATGTGAAAAAAGGAATTAAGTAGTCATTTTGCAAATAAACACAGTTATAAAGGAAATTGGATTTTGAAATAGAAATTAAGCAGAAAAGGAATTTCAAATGGTTAGAAGTAAATAACTTGTTTGATAATGAAAACAAGTGTTGTGATTCATAATAAAGTTTATAAATGAATGGAAAAATAATTATCAGTGGATAATTGAGATTGCAAATTCAATAGTGAATTTGGAAAATGGGAAATTTGGAGTAATTTTAAAAAGGAACGATGAAATCCATTTCGATACTCGAAATGTAAAGAGGATTAAATAAAATCCGTAAAGACTTGTAATTGGAATTCAACTAAGCCAGGTGTTTTAAAATAATTCATTTAAGAAATTATATATTTAATAAAATCATAAATTTGACAAGATAATTAGTATTTGGTTGGAAACCAATATTTTATAATCGAATATAAGTTATTCTAAGTGAATTAATCGAATATAAGTTGTTTGAAAGATGATTATTCGAATATAAGTTATTCGAAAGATGGTTAATCGAATATAGGTTATTCGAAGGAGAGTAAATAGAATATAGGTTACTCGAAGGGGAGTTAATCAAATAGAGATTACTCGAAAGTGAGTATACATCAGAACGATTATATATTGAATTAAGGAAAGTGATATTTACTTCCCGTTTCAAATCAAGTCTTACACATTTAATAATAAATTAATTGTTTGTTTATTTATCCAAATTAATAAATAAAGGTTATATTTAAGTTATTATACTTCGGAAGTATGGGATTATAACACTGTTGTTATAATCAAATGATTTTGGCAAAAGAAGTGGATTCGTAAATAGAATCTGAGAGTCGCGTAAGGAAGTTGTTAAAGATTTACAAGTTGAACTTTGTCTATTTCGAGGTTAGGAATGTTGTTCAGTTAAGGTCTGAGAGGTAATTATACCCCAACTTGATTGACTTAGTTTTTAACTAAGTAATGGTTAAGGTTCAAAAGTGAAGGTTGGTTAAGTGAATCTAGCTAGTAAGGATAATGGTTCAAGTTCACATAGCGACGTTATATTTAAACATCGGTTTAAATCAAATGAAAGGAGCTTGGAAATGCTTTTCAAACAAGAACCGGAAATGTTTTCTAATATATAAATAAGGAAGGTGAGCAAATATGGAAATGTTTCCCAATGATTAATATAGTACATTTTCTAAATTTAGAAAATAAGAATTTACGAATATATATAGAAATGGGGAAATGGTTAGATTAATAATAAACTAATTTAAAAAGGTAAAATGTTGAATGATGATTGGTCGATAGAATTTCCATATGGAAATAATATCGCTGTTTGCACACCTATTTTTCTTTGATAGTTAAATCACTGACTATCGAAGTTTTTGACCATTTTTCCGTCGTTAATACGGAGAGACCGGGATCAGATTCATTATCTGAAAACCACCCTGTATGGACTTTAGTGTGGCAATCAAATGTGATAAATTGAAGACAGGGTTATACAAGGGCTATCCTGTTTACAGAATAGTCCCTTCGGTTTGTCTAGTACCAGGACAACATGAATGGACGAATGTCTGACAGAGTATATCTAACGGATCGCATAAGTTGATCTCTTCTAACGTACTTACGTTTGGTGACGGAGGAATTCGTTTCACTTAGCTTTATACCCGTGGTATTTTTAGGAAATCAATTTGTGATTTGGTGGGTATGATGATGTGGCATTCAAAGTGAATGGTGGGCAGGAGTTCCAAAAGATACATAATGACCTCAAGCCTCATCAACCGGGAAATGATAGAAATCGGGCAGGCAGCATCGCTATGTGTGTCGCTCCCATTAGGGTGTATATCACCTATCAAGAGAAAATCCATTTCATTCTTTTATCTGTTATCGATGTTGTCCCTTTTCGAGAAACAGTGGGTAGCTCCCAACCGTTAATGATATACATTCGACACACTCAAGCGAAATGAGTGGTCAGTCATGTGTGGGCCGGGTTGCAATTTGTTCTTGTTGAACCCAGTGTATTCGCCTCTAGAGATACACTATAGGCAGGTGGTCCCATACCTTGTCATAATCAGAATCCAATTTCCAATAAGCGCCCGTGGTTTGTCTGTATACTATATATGTGGAGCGTGAGATGCAAGCATTCTGCTAGATTGTTATTTACTTGTGATTAGACATTATTATAATACCAGAAAAGTATTGATTTCCAAAACTGTTTTGGGTTATCTTAAGGTAAAAACCGTCCGTGTTTATGTGTGGATCAGTCTTACGATTATCTTTTCTTTTGAAAAGGATTTTGAAAAGTTCAACCAAATGATTTGAGTTTACTCACACTAGTCCCATGACCGACCCAGAGTTTATTTTGTTTTGTTTTCCCTAAATTCTTGGGTGCCCAAATTTGTACGGGCTATCAAGTAGTTCAGGTCTTTACAGATATACTTGGAGGAGCTTGAAGCAGGAGGATTCAGGATTATATAGCTATTGTTATTTCTGCTGTGTGTAAGTGTTGTGCTCTGATAATGTTATTCTATATATATACTATTTTATTGCAAAGTTATGTTATATATTATATTTTATTCGTTCCGCTGCGAGATTCGTATTACTCTGATTCTATTCTGTGGTGATCTTCTTCTCCTATTCTAATTTTCTATCTTATCTATTCTCACCCTCTAACTTTTTTCTATTTATGATCAGGTATTTCCAATGTTTGAATAGTCAACATGGTAGTTTTGTGTTGATTTTCGGAGTCGAAAATCGCAGTTCGTTACAGTGGTATTAGAGTTGAAGGTTAAGTGATTACCTTGGCTCTGTGGCGTGACTCAGTAGAGATGGGGTTAGTAATGCCCTAGATTGATTTGAGTGTATATATATACGAGTGAACATATTTTTAGATTTTATAAAAAAAATGTTTTATAGTGTGGAGATTTATTGGTCTGGTAGTTTGTGAATTTTGATCGATCAGTTTGATCCACTGTATCGATAGTGATTACCAAACACTTGAATACGATAAACTAACATAGGATGTTTTGAAAGAGGGTAATTGAAATAATTTCACCCAAATTATATTTTGATATAAAAGAATGATTAATATTGGAAATATTATAGCATATTGGATGTGTTGGTTGTTATTATAATCGAATGAGATTATAAATTAAGTGGTGATGTAAAGAACCAATCAGAGTTCATATAAATGTAATATATGGAATCAGATGAATTTAAATCAGAATTGGAATTAAAAACTCTAGAAATGTGATGTAACAACCCGGAAATTCTGGGCCAGTTTAAAATTTTTATTTTAGCGAATTTTGATTATTTAAAATGAATTATTTTAAATAATAATGGTGAAAATTTTATTTTGAATAGAATTCAAACGTATATTTTATATAGATCGTCGTTAGAATATAAATATTTATTTATATTTATAAAAGGAATTGAAAATGGCGTGGTAGTTCGATAATTCGATTTCAAATTTCAATTGAATGTACACGATTCAAAATAAACCGGATTTTAGTGAAACCAAAAATAATAGAATTTAATTGAGAATATCTTTCCAACGAATCCGAAAAATTGAAATTTCATAGCGGGAATCAAAAGTTATGTCCAAATGAATTTTCAGAATAGTCGCTATGGAATTCTGGCCCTTAAAAATTGAAATTTTGCAAACCACCTCGGATTTCGACGAAACTACTTTTGCTGGATCCGTGATGTAAAATTATTGCTAGATTCCAATTTTCGTAGTTTTTCGAATCAATATGTGAGCGTGGCAAAGGAAAACGTGATTTGTCAATTTCGATCGACTTGAAAATGGCCATTTTTCAAACGGTCTCAGAATTCGAAGAAACTAGTTTTGTGAGGACCGTATCATTAATACGAAGCCAGAAAATATTTTTTTGGAATTTTTCGAGTTAGTATGTGACCTCAGTAAATTGAAATGCGCGTTCAAATTCAATATATAGAGTTATATGTTGATTTTAACGAAAACTGATCGAAACGATCGAATCACCTTACAATACATATCCCATTGTGTTCAGAATGGGGCTAATTAGCTAGGGACAACAGACGGTGAGGTCGGATTGGAGTTTGAAATAAAAACATACCTTTTTGAATTTAAATTGATTTAAATATAATATTTTTATAATTCCCTCTTTCCTTTTCCTTAGTCAACGAGGGCCCTCCCCTTTCAAAATCAAACCAGAAGAAATAATAAAAGGGCGTCGTGCCCTAGCTCTGAAGCAGCGCCACTAGGGGGGCCACCACCGTCGCCGGGGGGAGGCGCGCCCACCCCTCTTCCGCCCCCTCACTCTCTTCTCTCTCCTCGTCGCGTCAAGGCTCCTCCCTCCTCTCTTGTTTCATCCCTCCGTCGAGCGTAACCTCCTCCGCCCCATTTCCCATCAGCGCCGCCTAGTCCGGCTACCCCCTCCTCCTTGCAGACCGTCGCCCTCCTCCCACACGCTCCTCCTTCCCCCTTCCGATTCGTTGACCACGCGAGACCCTTGAAGACCGCGACCACCACAGAAATCCATCGACACTGACCAGAGCACCACCTCCACGACCACCCGAGCGCAACATCACTCCCCTTCTTCGTTGAAAACATTGTAAGCTTTGTTTGATTTTTTTTATTTTTTTATTTTTATTTTATTTTGAAGTAAATAGTTTTAGAAATAGGAATATCAGTTTTTATATTTGAAAAAGATGGGTTTTTAGCGTGTAAAAAGAATTGATTTTTAGATTAGAAAAGAACTGATTTTATTTCTAGAAATATGGGATCTTTATTGTTCAAAATTAGATTTTTATTATGAGAAAGAAATGATTTTTATATAAACAAGAGGTTCAGAATATAATTGTTATATTATAGGAAGGTTCAAAATATAATTGTTATATTATAGGAAGGTTCAAAATATAATTTTTATAATATAGAAAGGTTAAAAATATAATTTTTATCATAGTAGAGTATTAAAAATATAATTTTTATTATAGTAGAGTATTAGAAATATAATTTTTATACTAGTGGCATATTAAAAATATGACTTTTATATTATATAGATAGTAAAAATATTATCTTTCTATATGTAGCGAAATAAAAATCTGATTTTTATTATATATATGTTGAAATAAAAATGTGATTTTTATAGTGATGATATAAAAATTCGATCTTTGTATAAGAAGTCGAAATATATATAAAAATATAATTTTTATATAGAAAGAAGCATCGCAAAAATATATGAAGTAGAAATAAAAATATGATTTTTATTTATCGAAATGAGGTGATATAAATATAATTTTTATTATAAACAGCGTGAAAAGAACTGCATTGGAATTTCGAACAGATCCAGACGGTTCAGCAGTTCAACAGCAAAGCACGGCGGAGTGGATCCCCACGGTGAGAACTCCTCACTTTTGAATTTATTTCTAGTAGAATTATATACTAGGATGCAGACGGTGTTTAGTAGCATCCGACACCCGTCGTCCACAGACCATGGACGGCTTGTATGCTTGTTTGTTTGATTTTGATGTGTAGTTGATTGTGTGATGTGATGTGAAATGAAATAAAATATTTATATAGTCAAAAATATTTTATAGTTAAAAATAGAATTTTTAACATGTATTTAAAATGAAATAAATATAAACAGATCGGACGATTTGTTTATATACACACATTTGACTGATATTGATTGGGACGATAAATTTTACACATCGCCCAACTGCACAAATAAAATCTGTGTTTGATTGTTTGAAACCCCACACGGCTATTGGGATGATATACGACGTACACTAATCCCAATAATTAGTTGTATGTCGATCGATTGATTGACAGACTGTTATAAGCGTTGAATATTTATATTTGATGCTTATACAGTGTAGAATGCACTTTGGATGATGGTTGATTTTTTGTCATTGTTGATATATACATGTGTTGTAGAAAATCCATATAATTAATATTATATGGTAATTGATTGGGTCTCATTCCAGATTTGAAAATAGAAACATTTGAAATAGAAACATTTGGAAAAGAAATATTTGAAATACAAATATTTGAAAAAGAAATATTTGAAATAGAATATTTGAAAATAGAAATATATGAAGTCGTATTGATTAAATTGACGCCATTTTGACGTGAACGATATTTATATTGATTTTATTCATTTTTTAATGAATATCGAAAGTGATTTCAAAATCTGATATTTTGAAAAGAATTGTATTCGAATTGAAATTGAGTAGAAATGAATTCGAATTGAAATTGAATTGAATTGAAAACAAATTGAAATTGAATAGAAATGAATTCGAATTGAAATTGAATTGAATTGAAAACAAACTGAAATTGAATTAGAAATCAATTTGAATTAAATCGATTTGAAATGAAATTAAAATGAATTTATGTTGAAAAATTCGATTTGGATTTGAATTTGAATTTGAAATGGAAGTTGAAATCGATTTGAAAACCAATTTAAAACGATTTATAAAATACGTTTTGAAAGGAAATCGATGAAGTATATATATTATATATAATATATATAATATAATGGCCTGAATAGAATGCACCGCGCTGCGGTAGTTCGCGAATTTCGACCATTGACTTCGAACGGATATTACGGGAGATCCGACCATCGGATTCTCCTAAAACCGGAATCGTTGGGTTCGTATCGAAAAGAGCTTTCTAACGAATATTAGAAATTTGAAATCTAACAGTTGGATTTGGAATTATGTCCAAATCAAATTTGGAAAAGGTCGCTGTACGTGCAGTTCGATGGTCGTTGATGGAAATCGACTGTACGTGCCTTGATAAAATTATTAAAAACAATAATAATTTGTGTAAAATCATAAGAAATGATTTGGGAAGAATTGGGATGAAAAACTCCATATTTGAAAAGATAAAAATAGAATTTTATCAAAATGAACTAATTTTGAACTAGAATTATAATTCTATTTATTTTTAAATAAATAAATTGAATTTGAAAAGGGTTTTACAAGAAACCAGAATTTCCAATAATGGAATTGGAATGGAATTGAATCGAAATTGTCTTTGGATTATTTCAATGTTGGATTTCGTGATGATACAAATATTGTTATGGGAATTTGAAAGATATATTTGTATCGTTATTTCCAATACGATATTTGTTAGTCGTAGGGTTTGATATTGAATATAAGCCGATATAATTTCTATTCAGAGCCTTGTATTTAATATCAAATGTGATTTGGGTTTGTCGTGAATGGTGTCTTCATTAACACTGTTCTTAAGCCCAGTTGAGAAAAAGATTAAATCTTTTTATTTAGATTTAATGAAGTGTACCAATTAAATAATATTTAATTGGAATTGAATTGGAATTGATTTTTGGGTCTATCGTGAACAGTGTTTTAAATAACACTTGTTCTTTAACCCAATAATCAATGGAATGTGATTTTGGGTTGTCGTGAACGGTATCTTCAATAATACTGTTCTTAGAACCAAAGGAGTTAAGAAAATCAGAAACTAATTGGAGATTAGTTAAGTTGAGTGGTTTCTTGGGTATTGGTCTGATGTTGGTTTCGGCCTTCGGGGTTAATACTTAGGCAATTGCTCACTTGCTAATTTACGGTTAGGGACTGATTGAAATGTGATGTGATTTTGGGGTTTATCGTGAACCGTGTTTTAAATGACACTGATTCTTTAACCCAGTTAAAGATTAAAACTAAGTGGAGTTTTAATTAATCTTTAATTAGATTGAAAAGATCGAGAATGGAGTATCACCAGTTTTGCTCCAGGCGATAGTTAAATCTTTAATTAGATTTGAACGTGAAATGGTAATTGAATTTACCGATAACACCGTGGTGTTAGATATGAAGTATTACCAGTTTTACTTCATGGGATGAATAGGTTGGGATTGGGAAATAAAATAAATGATTACTTCGGTGTGGTCCGCTAATCCCGGCTAGTTTGAAGTGATATTCAAAAGTAAGATTAAAGAATAAATTCAAGGAATTTATCTTTGATAAAATTAATGGGAACCTTTCCCTAAGAATGTGAAATTTAGAAACTAACTGTAGGTTAGCTAAGTAGAATGGTCTCCTGGGTATTGATCTGATGTTGGTTTCGGCCTTCGGGTTTAATATTTGGGGAATTGTTCTCTTGATTAATTTACGGTTAGTGACTGATGAATCAGAATGAGGCGTACGTAGTGTTTGTGTAACACTTGTTTATTATATACGCGAGTTATTCGGAAAGACCGGGTTAATCCCATTCTGAATAACTGATTCGACGATAAGTCGAAGAAGAAGACGGTGGTTGAAGACCGGAGGTCTTCACGTCGTTTGGATAATTACTGATGATCTTGATTGGGCTGTACACCCAAGAAGATGGAAACAGTTGGTGATCGTCCAGACGTACTTGGAGATCGATGGATATGCGGGGTACTGGGTGCCTCCGGTTTCGTTCAGACCCAGAACGAACTTGTAAATGGACTGTGTGTCTGACATTGGATTTTAGTCTGTGTGATTGATTTCTATTAAATATATATATATATATCTGTTTGGCGGCGGAGAATTTATTCTCTTGCTAACGCCCTTCTCTGAGACGTACGAGCTCAGGGGTCATATATTGGTGGATATCAAACGCATGGAGTGAACTGTCTGTGTGGCATGCCTAAGTAGCAATGTGATCAAGGCTTCTGTTGAAAAGCAGAGTCTTGTGGTTGATGATCAAAGCACGGCCTTTGCGGCGTAGCTTTGTGTAGCGTTGATTCGCGAGCCTCACACCCCGGTTGTGAACCAGAAACGAGAGAGGACCTCAGGGAGGACATGCGTTTCTTTCTAGCTAGAAGTGGCGTCAGTGGTTTTACACGCCCTGACAAGTTTGACTTATGTGGTTGTTGCTATTGCGAGGCACCTCGGATATATTGATCGTTCTCGAACCGATGGAGTCATTCATTGGCTCATTTACGCCCCATAGGGCGGGGAAACGTAGTGTTCAGGAATTTTAATCCACATCGGTGGACCGACCCTGTCTCTCCAAGGGTCGATGCGCTCTGACCCAGAGGCTCGGGCTAGACAGTCTCGAAGATGGTGAGGACGATCCCTGGCCTCGGTTCACAGATGGAAATCCAATTTCCCAATATGTGATTTTGCGGTTTTAATTGTAGAACTAGTATGGCGACATGATATATGGTACCCATGCCGCCTATGATTGATACTTATGATTTGAAGTTGTTTTATACACTATGCACTTATAATAGTATCAAATGATTTGTTTTAAACGTACCAAGCATATTTGGCTATTATATGGGAAAACCCTATACCCCGGCTTGCGTTGCATTGTGTGATAGGACTGGGTCTTATAATAGCTTCATTTTTCTTTATTTAGCATTGCGCTGTTGTTATATGCACTGGTATTCTTGGGAGGAAACCCGTTCCGTGTTATACGGCGTGGTCCCTTGATTTACCTAACATTAAAATAAAGATTAATAACTGTTTTTAGTTCTCGCACCAGTCACATGACTGACCTGGAGTTTATTGTTTTAACCTAAACTCTGGTTGCCTTATTTTCGACATGGGCAGCTAGTAGTTTCGGTTTTGCAGATTTATATTCACAGGATCCTGGTTTACAGCTGGAACGATATCCGGAAAGCTTTGTATCCGTATATCTCCTTCAGTTGCGTTTTGTATAATTTTCCGCTGCTATGTAATTTATTGTAATCTCTGATATTTATCGAATGTATTTTATTCATTCATAATCTGTATATTCTTGTAATCTGATGAATTGTTGTAATATACAATGAAACGTTCTTCCGTCTACATTCTATTTTGTCGTGTTCTCAAAACAATCAGGCGTTTCGAACGGTCTAGCTCGGTTTAGCGACTGATTCGGATCGAGTGATATTCCCGGTCGTTACATTTGGTATCAAAGCTTTGGTTTACAAAGCTCAGAGAACAAGACACATTAGAACCATACGAAAGAATTCATTAGATATTGGATTAGTAATATCCAATGGGAATGACTCATTAGAGATGGGATCAGTAGTATCCTAGAACGAGTGTGAAGAGTATATTTTTAAAATGAAAACAAATTTTGTTTTAAAAATTTAAATCGAATTATTCGTATTTGAGTATTCATTTATATTGATTTGGACAATCCAGTATATAAAAATTTTGCATATGCATCTGATTTGCGTGTATTCGAAGTTTTAATATACTGGATAGATATAGAATCACACTCTAGTCGCCCGGAGATGGTACTGATGATAGCACGTGCATCATCAATGTTTATATTCAAGTTTCGAAAGTGTGATGTCTATATATTTTCTATTGACTGGTGTGAGAACCAAAATTAGATAGGGTCTATTGTTGTGATTTGGCACCAAAAACATGATTTTCGACTATATATCAAACATATGAATTTGAAACGATAATCAACTAATTGATTGATGGTTGTGTTGTTTGATTATTGGTTGAGTAATTAAAATTTGAACCATATAGCCAATTTGAACAAAAAGGTGAATTGTATTGAAATTTGGTCGCGTTTGCTTGCATATACATGTACTTACATTGAACAGGTCATAGCAAGGAGGCTAGAGAAGAGAATAAAATTTGTTTGCCCGATAAATAGGTACATGTTTATCATAATTTACTGTTTTGTTTGGGTGATGATGATTTTATGAGCCGATTGGCTAGTCGCTTGGCTTTTTCTTTTTCTTTTTGAGATCAGAGGGCCTGTATGGCAATTTTGGGATTTTCCCAGTGCTCCCGGTGCAGGGGAGGATATGGCGAAATTTTTCGAAAATTTAGGGTGTTAGCCAAATTTTTGAAAATTTTGAAAGTTCTTAGAAACTGAAAAGTTGAAGAACTTAAGCCGTAACAAAAATACTGGAAGTTGAGTTGAATTGTTAAACAACTTTCGGCTTCGTTACTTTTCGGGGACGAAATGTTTTAAGTGGGGGAGAATGTAACAACCCGGAAATTCTGGGCCAGTTTAAAAATTTTATTTTAGCGAATTTTGATTATTTAAAATGAAATATTTTAAAAAATAACGGTGAAAATTTTATTTTGGATAGAATTTGAACGTATATTTTATATAGATCGTCGTTAGAATATAAATATTTATTTATATTTATAAAAGGAATTGAAAATGGCGCGGTAGTTCGGTAATTCGATTTCAAATCTCGATTAAATGTATAGGATTCAAAATAAACCAGATTTTAGTGAAACCAAAAATAATAGAATCTAATTGAGAATATCTTTCCAACGAATCCGAAAAATTGAAATTTCATAGCGGGAATCAAAAGTTATGTCCAAATGGATTTTTAGAATAGTCGCTATGGAATTCTAGCCCTTAAAAATTGAAATTTTGCAAACGACCTTGGATTTCGACGAAACCACTTTTGTTGGATCTGTGATATAAAATTATTACTAGATTCCAATTTTCATAATTTTTCGAATCAATATGTGAGCGTGGCAAAGGAAAACGTGTTTTGTCAATTTCGATCAACCTGAAAATGGCCATTTTTCAAACGGTCTCAGAATTCGAAGAAACTAGTTTTGTTAGGACCGTATCATTAATACGAAGCAATAAAATATTTTTTTGGAATTTTTCGAGTTAGTATGTGACCTCAGTAAATTGAAATGCGCGTTCAAATTCAATATATAGAGTTATATGTTGATTTTGACGAAAACTGATCGAAACGATCGAATCAGCTTACGATACATATCCCATTGTGTTCGGAATGGGGGTAATTAGCTAGGGACAACAGTCAGTGAGGTCGGATTGGAGTTCGAAATAAAAACATACCTTTTTGAATTTAAATAGATTTAAATATAATATTTTTATAATTCCCTCTTTCCTTTTGCTTGTCAACGAGGGCCCTCCCCTTTCAAAATCAAACCAGAAGAAATAAATAGAAAGAAGGAGCGTCGTGCCCTAGCTCTGACGCAGCGCCACCAGGGGGGCCGTCGCCGGGGGGTGGCGCGCCCACCCCTCTTCCGCCCCCTCACTCTCTTCTCTCTCCTCGTCGCGTCAAGGCTCCTCCCTCCTCTCTTGTTTCATCCCTCCGTCGAGCGTAACCTCCTCCGCCCCTTTTCCCATCAGCGCCGCCTAGTCCGGCTACCCCCTCCTCCTTGCAGACCGCCGCCCTCCTCCCACACGCTCCTCCTTCCCTTCTGATTCGTTGACCACGCGAGACCCTTGAAGACCGCGACCACCACAGAAATCCATCGCCACTGACCAGAGCAACACCTCCACGACCACCCGAGCGCAACATCACCCCCCTTCTTCGCTGAAAACAGTGTAAGCTTTGTTTGATTTTTTTTTTATTTTTTTATTTTTATTTTATTTTGAAGTAATTATTTTAGAAATAGGAAAATCAGTTTTTATATTTGAAAAAGATGGGTTTTTAGCGTGTAAAAAGAATTGATTTTTAGATTAGAAAAGAAGTGATTTTATTTCTAGAAAGATGAGATCTTTATTGTTCAAAATTAGATTTTTATTATGAGAAAGAAATGATTTTTATATAAGCAAGAGGTTCAAAATATAATTGTTATATTATAGGATGGTTCAAAATATAATTGTTATATTATAGGAAGGTTCAAAATATAATTTTTATAATATAGAAAGGTTAAAAATATAACTTTTATTATAGTAGAGTATTAAAAATATAATTTTTATTATAGCAGAGTATTAGAAATATAATTTTTATACTAGTGGCATATTAAAAATATGATTTTTATATTATATAGATAGTAAAAATATTATCTTTATATATGTAGCGAAATAAAAATCTGATTATTATTATATATGTTGAAATAAAAATGTGATTTTTATAGCGATGATATAAAAATTCGATCTTTGTATAAGAAGTCGAAATATATATAAAAATATAATTTTTATATAGAAAGAAGCGTCGTAAAAATATATGAAGTAGAAATAAAAATATGATTTTTATTTATCGAAATGAAGTGATAAAAATATATTTTTATTATAAACAGCGTGAAAAGAACTACACTGGAATTTCGAACAGATCCAGACGGTTCAGCAGTTCAACAGCAAAGCACGGCGGAGTGGATCCCCATGGTGAGAACTCCTCACTTTTGAATTTATTTCTAGTGGAATTATATACTAGGATGCAGACGGTGTATAGTAGCACCCGACACCCGTCGGCCACAGACCATGGACGGCTTGTATGCTTGTTTGTTTGATTTTGATGTGTAGTTGATTGTGTGATGTGATGTGAAATGAAATAAAATATTTATATAGTCAAAAATATTTTATAGTTAAAAATAGAATTTTTAACGTGTATTTAAAATGAAATAAATATAAACAGATCGGACGATTTGTTTATATACACACATTTGACCGATATTGATTGGGACGATAAATTTTACACATTGCCCAACTGCACAAATAAAATCTGTGTTTGATTGTTTGAAACCCTACACGGGTATTGGGATGATATATGACGTGCACTAATCCTAATAATTAGCTGTATGTCGATCGATTGATTGACAAACTGTTATAAGCGTTGAATATTTATATTTGATGCTTATACAGTGTAGAATGCACTTTGGATGATGGTTGATTATTTGTCATTGTTGATATATACATGTGTTGTAGAAAATCCATACAATTAATATTATATGGTAATTGATTGGGTCTCATTCCAGTTTTGAAAATAGAAACATTTGAAATAGAAACATTTGGAAAAGAAATATTTGAAATAGAAATATTTGAAAAAGAAATATTTGAAATAGAATATTTGAAAATAGAAATATATGAAGCCGTATTGATTAAATTGACGCCATTTTAATGTGAACAATATTTATATCGATTTTAATCATTTTTTAATGAATATCGAAAGTGATTTCAAAATCTGATATTTTGAAAAGAATTGAATTCGAATTGAAATTGAATAGAAATGAATTCGAATTGACATTGAATTGAATTGAAAACAAATTGAAATTTAATAGAAATGAATTCGAATTGAAATTATATTGAATTGAAAACAAACTGAAATTGAATTAGAAATCAATTTGAATTGAATTGATTTGAAATGAAATTAAAATGAATTTATGTTGAAAAATTCGATTTTGATTTGAATTTGAAATAGAAGTTGAAATCGTTTTGAAAACGAATTTAAAATGATTTATAAAATATGTTTTGAAAGGAAATCGATGAAGTATATAATATATTATATATATATATAATATAATATAATGGCCTGAATAGAATGCGCTGCAGTAGTTCGCGAATTTCGACCATTGAATTCGAAAGGATATTACGGGAGATCCGACCGTCAGATTCTCCTAAAACCAGAACCGTTGGGTTCGTATCGAAAAGAGCTTTCTAACGAATATTAAAAATTTGAAATCTAATGGTTGGATTTGGAATTATGTCCAAATCAAATTTGGAAAAGGTCGTTGTAAGTGCAGTTCGATGGCCGTTGATGGAAATCGACTGTACGGGCCTTGATAAAATTATTAAAAATAGTAATAATTTGTGTAAAATCATAAGAAATGATTTGGGAAGAATTGGGATGAAAAACTCCATATTTGAAAAGATAAAAATATATTTTTATCAAAATGAACTAATTTTGAACTAGAATTATAATTCTATTTATTTTTAAATAAATAAATTGAATTTGGAAAGGGTTTTAAAAGAAACCAGAATTTCCAATAATTGAATTGGAATGGAATTGAATCGAAATTGTCTTTGGATTATTTCAATGTTGGATTTCGTGATGATACAGATATTTTTATGGGAATTTGAAAGATATATTTATATCGATATTTCCAATACGATATTTGTTAGTCGTAGGGTTTGATATTGAATATAAGTCGATATAATTTCTATTCAGAGCCTTATATGTAATATCAAATGTGATTTGGGTTTATCGTGAATGGTGTCTTCATTAACACTGTTCTTAAGCCCAGTTGAGAAAAAGATTAAATCTTTTTATTTAGATTTAATGCAGTGTACCAATTAAATAATATTTAATTGGAATTGATTTTTGGGTTTATCGTGAACAGTGTTTTAAATAACACTTGTTCTTTAACCCGATAATTAATGGAATGTGATTTTGGGTTGTCGTGAACGGTATCTTCAATAATATTGTTCTTAGACCCAAAGGAGTTAAGAAAATCAGAAACTAATTGGAGATAAGTTAAGTTGAATAGTTTCTTGGGTATTGATCTGATGTTTGTTTCGGCCTTCGGGGTTAATACTTAGGGAATAGCTCACTTGCTAATTTACGGTTAGGGACTGATTGAAATGTGATGTGATTTTGGGGTTTATCGTGAACCGTGTTTTAAATGACACTGATTCTTTAACCCAGTTAAAGATTAAAACTAAGTGGAGTTTTAATGAATCTTTAATTAGATTGAAAAGATCGAGAATGAAGTATCACCAGTTTTTCTCCAGGCGATAGTGAAATCTTTAATTAGATTTGAACGTGAAATGGTAATTGAATTTACCGATAACACCGTGGTGTTAGATATGAAGTATTACCAGTTTTACTTCATGGGATGAATAGGTTGGGATTGGGAAATAAAATAAATGATTACTTCGGTGTGGTCCACTAATCCCGACTAGTTTGAAGTGATATTCAAAAGGAAGATTAAAGAATAAATTCAAGGAATTTATCTTTGATAAAATTAATGGGAACCTTTCCCTAAGAATGTGAAATTTAGAAACTAACTGTAGGTTAGCTAAGTAGAATGGTTTCCTGGGTATTGATCTGATGTTGGTTTCGACCTTCAGGGTAAATATTTGGGGAATTATTCTCTTGATTAATTTACGGTTAGTGACTGATGAATTGGAATGAGGCGTACGTAGTGTTTGTGTAACACTTGTTTATTATATACGCGAGTTATTCGGAAAGACCGGGTTTATCCCATTCTGAATAACTGATTCGACGATAAGTCGAAGATGAAGACGGTGGTTGAAGACCGGAGGTCTTCACGTCGTTTGGATAATTACTGATGATCTTGATTGGGATGTACACCCAAGAAGATGGAAACAGTTGGTGATCGTCCAGACGTACTTGGAGATCGATGGATATGCGGGGTACTAGGTGCCTCTGGTTTCGTTCAGACCCAGAACGAACTTGTAAATGGACTGTGTGTCTGACATTGGATTTTAGTCTGTGTGATTGATTTCTATTAAATATATATCTATTTGGCGGCGGAGAATTTATTCTCTTGCTTAACGTCCTTCTCTGAGACGTACAAGCTCAGGGGTCATATATTGGTGGATATCAAACGCATGGAGTGAACTGCCTGTGTGGCATGCCTAAGTGGCAATGTGATCATGGATTCTGTTGAAAAGCAGAGTCTTGTGGTTGATGATCAAAGCACGACCTTTGTGGCGTAGCTTTGTGTAGCGTTGATTCGCGAGCCTCACACCCCGGTTGTGAACCAAAAACGGGAGAGGACCTCAGGGAGGACAGGCGTTTCTTTCTAGCTAGAAGTGGCGTCAGTGGTTTTACACGCCCTGACGAGTTTGACTTATGTGGTTTTTGCTGTTGTGAGGCTCCTCGGATATATCGGTCGTTCTCGAACTGATGGAGTCATTCGTTGGCTCATTTACGCCCCATAGAGTGGGGAAACGTAGTGTTAAGGAATTTTAATCCTCATCGGTGGACCGGCCCTGTCGCTCCAAGGGTCGATGCGCTCTGACCCTGAGGCTCGGGCTAGACAGTCTCGAAGACGGTGAGGACGATCCCTGGCCTTGGTTCACAGATAGAAATCCAATTTCCAAATACGTGATTTTGCGGATTTAATTGTAGAACTAGTATGGCGACATGATATATGGTACCCATGCCGCCTATGATTGATACTTATGATTTGAAGTTGTTTTATACACTATGCACTTATAATAGTATCAAATGATTTGTTTTAAACGTACCAAGCATGTTTGGCTATTATAAGGGAAAACCCTATCCCCCGGCTTGCGTTGCATTGTGTGATAGGACCTGGGTCTTATAATAGCTTCATTTTTCTTTATTTAGCATTGCGCTGTTGTTATATGCACTGGTATTCTTGGGAGGAAACCCGTTCCGTGTTATACGGTGTGGTTCCTTGATTTACCTAACTTTAAAATAAAGATTAATAACTGTTTTTAGTTCTCACACCAGTCACATGACTGACGTGGAGTTTATTGTTTTAACCTAAACTCCAGGTGCCCTTATTTTTGACTCGGGCAGCTAGTAGTTTCGGTTTTGCAGATTTATATTCACAGGATCCTGGTTTACAGTTGGAACGATATCCGGAAAGTTTGTATCCGTATATCTCCTTCAGTTGCGCTTTGTATAATTTTCCGCTGCTATGTAATTTATTGTAATCTCTAATATTTATCGAATGTATTTTATTCATTCATACTCTGTTTATTCTTGTAATCTGATGAATTGTTGTAATATACAATGAAATGTTCTTCCGTCTGCGTTCTATTTTGTCGTGTTCTCAAAACAATCAGGCGTTTCGAACGGTCTAGATCGGTTTAGCGACTAATTCGGATCGAGCGAAATTCCCGGTCGTTACATGTGAAAAGTGGTTATAAATGGATTTGAATTGAATATATGATAATTTTAAGATCCTAGGAGATATTAAAATTTTGTTTTACAAGCATCGTGAATGATATTTTGAAAAAAAAAAGCTTCCAAAATGGAAACGTTTAAATATGGGTTTTGAAAAGTGATATAGTATTGAACTCACTTCGATAGCTGGAAAATAACTCTCATGATGCTGGCAACATCATCAATGTTCATTTTCGAGTCCTAAGTGGCGGATTACAACCAAGGATTTCGTGTTGAATTGTTTTGAGGAAGACAAGTTGTTTTGAATCTCTACAAGGGAATATTTGATTTTTGTGAAAAGCAAAGATATTTAAAACTCCCAGGAAAAGATCGTATGAATTAAAAATAAATTGAAGTAGAAATTTGTGAAAGCAAATATGAACTGAGTTGAAACCAATTAACCGGAAATTGAATTAGAATGTAATATATCAAGTAGATTCAGATTTTGAATTGTGAGATAGGGAATCTGAAATGGTATTGGATTGATGAGGTAGGAGTTGGAATCAAGAATGGAACTTTGGTTTGAAATGGAATTCGGCTTGGATACGTGAATGATTTGGTTTATAGGACAAAATTGGAATTTTGTTTAGAAATGCATTTGTATATGCTGACAAGGTAGCAGATGGAAATGATATAATGATATGCCCGACAAAAAGGTACATGTTTAAATTTCCATATGAAGTTTTATGCGCCAAATCGGCAAGCTACTTGGCTTTTTTATTTTCTTTTTGAAAGGATAGGGCCTAGAGAGGCGAGTTGGGGTTTGAACTATTGACCGATACAAAGGAGGTGCTGACGAAATTTTCCAAAAATTTAAGGTGTTAGAGAATTTTCAGAATTTTTGAAATTTTTCATTAAGTAGGGATGAATTAATAATTTAATTGGAATCAATTAATTCAGTTAAAACTAAAGTTAATGAGTAAATGAATAATTTTTAACCTAGTAACAGGGTTTGTTTTTCTAACATATCAATTTCGAGGACGAAATTATTTTAAGGGGGGAAGAAATGTAATGTCTCGTATTTTTACGGTGTAATAATTAATTTATTTAATTATTTAAATAGTGATTTAGAGGATTTAATGGTTTAAATTAAATAACTTTGAAAATTTATTTAATATAATGATAGAATAATATATTTAATTCTGAATATAATCAGGATTAGCTGAAATGGAATTATTGTGTGAACTGGACAATTTAAAATATATGATTCGGTTTAGAGTTGAATTACATTGACGAATATATTATTTGAACGATAGTAGAATGTATAATTTATATTATAATTTTAATCGAACTCGAAATGGCGCAGCAGTTCGTAATTTGGCGAATCGAACTTTAAACGAATACACAAAATCCGTTTTAAGTCGGATTTCTATGAAACAAGAAACATTGGAATCTGTTGAACTGTATTTTTCTAATGAAAGAGAAAATTCGAGATTTCGTCGTGTAGATTGTGAGTTGTGTCCAAATCAAATTTTCGAAAAGTCGCTATGGAATTTCTTTATAAATTATAACGGTTTATTTATATTACAAAAGGATTTTTAAAATTAAATTGGGTATCGATTAACTCAGATTTTCAAATATCGAGTTATAAATCCTGATAGGTATATTTTGAAGTCGTATGATAGTGTATTTGAATATATACGATAATATTAATTTATTAATATTAAATTTAAATGTTTTAAATATATTTATATATTTAAATGGTTTATTTTTAGCCTTTAAAATAACCATTTTTGCAAACGACCTCCGTTTTCGATGAAACTATTTTTGTTGGATTTGTAATGTCAAATTACTGTTAAATTTCAATTTCCGTGATTTTTGGGGTCAGTGTGAGGCCGTACGGGATTTTAATGTGAAAAATAGACAATTTTCTGACTTTAAAAATATGGTGTGAGCAAACGGAGTCGAAATTCGATGAAACTAGTTTCATTGGGTCCATAATGTCAAACTATAGCTGCATGTCCATTTTCGTGATTTTTGGGTATTGTGTGTGATCGCAAGGATTTATAAACGACAAATGAAAGCAACGAGTCATTAAAAACAAAATAAAATCAAATATAAAAATGAATAAACTACCATATAAATACTCGTAAACTTCAGATAACCCTAAATCTATTTCTCTCTGGTCAAAAGAATGCGCAGCCACCACCAAATATTTATACAGTAAAAAAATCCTCCATTGAAAATCAAAATAATATCAATCAAAATTCTATAAATTAATCCCCTGGTATATTCGTTCTCCTCTAAGGTTGCTCTTTAGGTTGACATCCGTTTGAAGGGGTTCTGTAATGTCCTATATTTTCTGGCCATTTATTTGAAATATTTTATTTATTTAAAATATTGATTTGAGTTTATATAATTGAATTTAATTATTTTTACTTTGAATATTATTTATATTAATTATATAATAATATTTTAATTCCAAAATATTGGGAAAATGTAGAATTTGAAATATATTGTGATCGGGCAATTTGAAATGGGTTAATATTATTTTTATTGAAATTACATTGACGATTTCGTTTATTTAACGACGGTTGAGTGATTAATTTATAATTTAAATATATAACGAGCTGCAGTGGCGCGGCAGTTCGTAATTTGGCGTTTTGAAATTTAAACAGCTGTACAGGATCCAAAATAAGTCGAATTTTCTCGAAACAAGAAACGTCGGAATCTGTTGGATAATATCTTTCTAATAGAGAAGAAAAATCCAGTTTTCATAGCGTAGATTTTATTTTATGTCGAAATCAAATTTTGAAAAGGTCGCTACGGAATTCCTTTATATATTATAGTGATTATTTTATAAAATAAATGGTTTTTAAATATTTTAAATATCGATTTGGCTTGGAATTCAACCCGTGTTATTTTATTGTGGTAGTGTATCAAATTCTGGTCATGTACGTCCAATTTCAATATTTTATTTATATTATATTGAATTATTTTAAAATTGATTTATTTTAATCTGAATTGGACCTTTTAAAAGGGACTTTATTCAAACGACCTTCGTTTTCAATGAAACAAATTTTATTAGGACCGCAACAGTAAATTATTGCTAGATTTCAAGTTGCGCGTCAATCAGAGTTATTCTGTGAGCGTGGCAAAATAAAATGCAATGAAAACGACCATTTAGACGTGAACGAGCGTCGTTTAAGCAAACGGACTCGGAATTCGACGAAACAAGTTTCATTAGGACTGTAACATCAAATTATACTATGTCGTCCATTCGCATCTCGAACGGGGGTTTGTATGTGAGCATAAGAGCCAATAAACAGTTTTCAGAATTGTGATAGACGCGAAATAAAAATTGTTAGTCATCATCGTTCGTCACATCAACCTAAATTATATTATTTTCCCCTTATAAATTCAGCCTATGTTCATCCAAACTTCATTCTTCCCATCAAAAACTTTCACCACTGTCCATAAATTTGCAAAAAAGCCCTTATTCATGTTTTAATTTATATCTTTAAATCCGTGATGAATCGGCTAGGGAGACCTGAACCAAAAGTGTAGATCGGCTCGATACCTGGCTCTAGAAGTAAAATTGGGGGCGAACGGGGTACTGTGGTGGTCGGAAATCGCCATAAAACGGGATAAATGGGTTTCGTTCTTTTCTGTTTTGGGTGAGATTGGTTGATTTGAGAGGCAGGACCTTGGGGAAATGGAAGAGGGGAGTTCAAGCCATGATTTGTACCGGTCTCGAGTCCTACAGTGGTCGGAGTCGCCGGATTTTTTGAGATGAATGGAGGTAGAGTTTTTGGGCTGTCTTTTGAAAGTAATGATCGAATATTATATAATTGACGGCACTGGTGGGTTGTCTGGTGGTGGTTTCTGAGGAGGATGGTGTGGCGTGGGGAGCCCGAGGGATCGGTGGTGGTCCGGTCACCTCCGATGGACCAAGGGTGGCGAATTCTAGCCGTGAACGTTGATGGGTTGGAGCCCTTTTTTAAGCGTTTGGCTGAGTCTGAGGTGGCGTCGTCAGGGGCGAAGGGGACTGGTGGTTGGGCGGTGGTGCCGGCGAGGTCGGGTGGGGCTCCGGCTGCCTGAGGTGTCGGTGGTGTGACAGTTTAGGGATGGAGTTTTTTCTGGTAAGGGTGATCGGGGTAACAGCAAAAAGAAAAGGGGATCAGGATTGTTTGGAGGGGAAATAGAAACCGTGTGATGACCTTAACAAGCTGGTGACGTGGCAACCATAATTAAAGGTAATTAATTAGTGAGGTATTTAATTAAATATTAATTAGTTTAGTAATAATCGATAAGTTATTCAAAAAGTATTTATGCGATATCTTTACCATACGATAACGAAATTCCACGAAACAGGATCCGTTGGGATCGTAGGGACGACACCTAGACGATGGTGCTGACCGGGAACTGATTGAAGATGGTTGGAATTTTAGATAATTTTGAACGATCATTTCAAATTTAATGCAACAAAATATCGACCGCCAACCGAAATAAAATCTGGTGAGTTAATTCTCACACCTTCTGGAATCCTGTGATGTGGTAAATTCATATTAAAATATAATTTACTTTTAAAAAGTATAACTTGGTTGATTGGTTGCTATTGGCTGTTATTGTTTGATTGGTTGTTGTTATTTATATTTCATCGTTTTAAATTGGTAGATCATATAAAATTTATTTAATATATTGTTATGCAATGTATAACGAGCTGTGATGCAGGGAAGAACAGGTTGGAGGGATCCGACCGGATTCCTCAAATATTATATTTGTTGTTTGTTTATCTTATTTATATTTGAACTGATTGAACCCCATATGGTAGTAAAACCTGTTTGATCATGATGGTTGAATAAATATTCACCTGTGTTGTGTTTAAAATCAATCGACAATGTTGACTGGGTAATTGGCAGTGAATGGCCTAAAATGTGTGTTTCCGACATCGGTTTACCGTTCAGTGAATTGACGCAGTTTTAAAGTTATAAATTATTTTATAACTGAACTGAAGCTTTTCAGTCATTTTATATTAATAATTAAATTAGATATTTATAAATAAATATTTCAATCGGGTTTATAAAAGAAATTATTTAAACGGTTTTATAAGGCCGTATGATTTGTGCATGTGCCAAAAGTTAGAAAACCAGAGAATTTACCTACGGGCTGGTAAAATGAAATAATTGTTTTTAAAACAATTAGATGGCGTTTTTTAATTAATTAAGTTATTTAATTAATTTAAAAGGGGAAAAGACAAATGAAAATCAGTTAATAGTTAACTGATATGTACGTTGGTAAAACCCACCGTTTTTCGAGTAAAATGGAAAAATGGAATACATTTGATTTAGTATTCTACAGATTCGTTAAAGTTTAACGAACAGTGTTAAATGTTAGTTAATCTTTGATTAACTATAAATTAAAGGAAATTTCTGAATAGTTAGTGTTAATAAAGTTAATTATTATTTAATAAGATTTTAAAAAAATGATAATGATCCTATTAATAGCAAAGTTGACTATTTTTAATATTTAATTATTATTTTAATTAATAATAATTCAAGCGATAATTTTAAATGGGAATTCAAGTAAAAAGTACTGTAATAGAAATAAGGTTTGATCAAAGTCAAATAGGAGTCTTATAAGGAGATTAAGATCCAAGTTTTCAAACAAGTGTTGTAATAGAATTTGTAAGTGCGTGCAGAGGATATAAATAAAATTTTACTTAATTATTAAATTAAGTAAAGTGAATTCAACTAAATTAAATTATCAAGGAAAAACAGTAATTAGAGTCGTAATGGACTAAAAGGTGTTAATGGATTTAAAGTGGAATCTGAGCTAAGTTGCCAAAATGATGACAGTGGATTATTATAAAGACATCCAAGCAATGATTAAAATGAGGTTTTTAAACCATAACGCTGACTTTAAAATATTAAAGAATTGAAATAAGGATTCTAACAAAAAGGAAAGTACATAAGAATTGTTTTGTATTGGTAAATGGATTTGGAATTATAATCCAAGTTAAAAGGGTCTTATTGTAAAGAAGGGGACAAAAGAGTTTTAGTTATGGGATTCAAGATAAGGTTAATTAAGAATGCTCGAATGAATGTAAGAGAACTATTTGGCATGGGATTTGTATTATAAGTACAAGGGGCCATAAGTGGAATTATGTTTAGGATCAAAGTTGTGTTTTTAGTGAATGTTGACTTAACCAAACAAGTTAAGTAAATTGATTATATTGAAGAAAGGATTTCAAATGTATGGTTTATAAAACTAGATTTGAAATCAAGGTGGTAAATAAGATTTTAATATCAGTGGTTAAGTGACGAACTGATATTATTCTGAGATAAGGACATTGTTGATCAAGGTCTGAGAGGTAAATAAAATACCCCAACTTGAACGGCTTCATTTTTATCAAGTAATGGTATTAGTTTGAAACGAGTGAAAGGTGTTGTGATTGGTGTGATATCCCATACGAGAAGTATTGAATATAGGTGCAAGATTTTTGAATATAAGTGATACTACGATATTAGTTTCAATGTAAATAAAAATATTTGGTTTTAAATGATATAGTTGACATTTACTTTAACCATATTAGAATTGGTAATTTGTTTATACCATTAAAGTACATATATATATATATATATATATATATATACGTATATATCGAGATACTTGAATATAAAGGAAAAAGGGGAAAAAGGTTTTAAAGAAATATATCGATATTTCCAAAAGGAACGGAAAGCTGGGTATATACATGTATACGTGTTTTTAAAGTATTTAAAATAATTTTGTTATAATTGAGAATAAATATAAGGTTTAATTCTATTGAAGGAATTAAAGGTTGATTTACCATTTATTTATTTGTAATTAGGCCAAGCAGTGCCAAGTACTGAATCAACAAACTCAATTTATTCACACATTTGTTATTTAATAGTTAAATCATCGATTATCAAAACTTGACCAATACGATTGTTGGTACGGAAAGACCGGAATCGAATTTATATTCGAAAACCATTCCGACCAGCAAATACGTGAATACGCTGATCGAAGATGGAGCAAGTGAAGACCATGAATCTTCATAAGCGGAAGGATTACTTGACAAATATTCTCTGTGAATTGCAACACAGAAGTATTCTGACGTGATTCAGTCATGGTTGAAATCTACGGATTACAAGGACTACTCGCTATTGATCCTTGGGGTGATTCCTATATAAGAATGCGGTAGGAGGGTACCTTCGGTTCATCCTGTTCCTGGATGACTTGTATGGACGAATGTCTGACAAAGAATTTCCAAAAGACCACGTACATTGATTTCTTCAAACGTATTATAGTTGGTTATCTCCTAACTAGAGTATTTTTGTGGACATCAATTAGTGATATCTGATGGATCTGACGATGTGGCATTCAAAGTGAATGGTGGCGAGATGTTCGGAAAGGAATTCTAACCTCAAGCCTCATCAACCGAGAAATGACAAAAATCGGGCAGGCAGCATGGCTATGTGGGTCGCTCCCATTAGGGTGTATAATCACCTATCTAGAGAAATTCCATTTGCTTCTTTAATCTATATTCGATGTTGTCCCTCTTCGGGAAATGGTTGCTGATCCCAACCGTTGGTGACATACATTCGGTACACTCAAGCGAAATGAGTGGTCGGTCATGTGTGGGCCGGGTTGCAAGACGTTCTTATTGAACCCAGTGTATTCGCCTCTAGACATACACTATCAGAAGGTGGTCCATACCTTGTCATAGTAGGAATCCAATATCCAATAAGCGACCTCGGTTTTCGATTGTATAATATATATGTGGAGCATGAGATGTAAGCGTTCCGCTAGATTGATATTTACTTGTATTTAGACACTATTATAATATCAGAATAAGCTATGATTTCAAAACAGTTTGGGTTATAATAAGGTAAAAAATGTCCATGTTTATGTGTGGGCTGGTCTTACTATTATCCTTTGATTTCATAAAGGATTTTCCAAAGTTAAACAAGTTGTTTGTGCTGTGAATTTATCACCGAAAGTATTCCAGACTGACAAGGTGAATTTTGCTTTGCTTCAAATGTGCTCGGGTCAGACCGAGTATGTTCCAGGTCATGTTTCGCTCGGAGTTTCAGGAGATGGAAGCAGGCGGCTTCACCGCAAGTTATATAAAGTTATTATTCCGCCATGACTAATATATGTTGTACTCTGATGGTTGGTATGTATGTACATTTATTTTGTGCAAAAAGATTTGTTATATTATATTTTATCTATTCCACTGTGAGATTCTGATGTGGTGTTCTTCTTCTTTCTTCTATTCTAATATTATTTCTCTCTATTCTCACTCTCTAATTTCTTTCTATTGACAATCTGGGATTCGATACTTGTGTTTTTAGGAAAGTAATACAGGTTATGTACTATTGTCAAAAATTCGAGCATCGATTTTTCCCTAGGTCGTTACAGGTTCAAAGTGTATTTTTGTCGTTGGAAAATGTACAACGTCCTTCCTTTTGAGCTTAGGGTTGATTGATGCTCAGATTTGGCGCTTCGATGAAGGTTTTAGAGCTCATATTTGAGTTCGGTGTTGGTTTTAGCACTTATACGAAATTTTTGGGGTTTTATTGAATTAAAAAGTGTCGATATTTTCGGTTGAGCTGCTGAGGATTTGATCTCGAGCAGGGAAGAGTTTGGGTGCGAACTTATCATTTTGGTGATGGAATCAAAGAAGTAAGACGAGATGAACATTGGTACATTCCTTTTTGGTTTCGCTGATTTGTGGATGTAGAAAGGGTTGCGAGAAAACTGGAAATGGCATTGGAGGTTTAAGAGCAGGTCACGGCACTTTGGGGAAGAAGGTCAGGAGCAGTGCGGGTTTATTTGGTTATTGGGTCGTATTTGGTAAGGGTGAAGCCCAACATAAATCTTTAATTTAGTTTATTTTAAAGTAAAATAGTATATAAACTTTAAAATGTTAATATCTAATACACACATTATCAGAATCTAACAAAACTAGATTCGTTTGGATCGTATGGACGAGGACTCCACAATGGAACTGACTAGGAGTCGAGCTCGTTTGGATTTATGGTGAAATTAAATGCCTGAATCAAATCAATGACCAATTATCATTATTTAACGATAACCGTCCAATGTGAGTAAATCTCACTAACTATGATCAATTTATATTTTTATAAAGTATTTTTAGAATTGATAAATATTGGTTGATTTGCTGTGTGTTGGCTATTTGGTTGAACTACTAGTTAATCGGTTGAAAATATCGATTATGATATTTATTAATCGTTAATCGAATACTGATCCTGTTTATCACGAATATTTCATATTTGTGTTATTTATGTTGATTAACATCTGTGGATGCAGGGAAACAGGTCGGAGGGACCCAACTGGGTTCCTCAACATTTATTTTACTGTTTTTCATATATTGTGATATATGATGTGATTTACAATCTATTGTTGATTATGTGTGTTTGATCATTGTTATTTGGTACTTTTAAATACCAAAGGAAATACTAGAGTTTGAAAAGGGAAATTTCAAACAATAATTTGAAATAAAATATTTAAATATAAAATCAAAGGATGTTATATAAAAGGGAAATTTGAAGTGGTTATTAAATTTTGGAAGTTTATAAAATCAAAATAGTTTTATAAAAAGGAATTTGTGAAGTGTATATTGAAATAAGGATTTTATGAAATCAAGAGGGTTTTTATTTAATTGAAGGGATATGTGAAAATTAAATAAGAAACTTCTATATAAAATTATCAACAGTAATATGGAAGTTTAAAAGACCGTTATTGGGTAAATTACTTAATAGAAGTAATAAGAAGTGCATAAAGAAATATATGAAAGGAAATATTTATATGAAATAGATAGGATATTATAAATGAAATATGTGGAATACAAATATAATTAAAAAGGGATTAGTTGGGAAATAAATAAAACTTTAAAAGGAAATGGGCGGGATATTAAAAAACTATGAGATGATGGATTTAAAGGAGATTCTTAAATAAGAAATATGTTTTAACAGATAAATTGAGCAGATAAATTTATAAACAAGGTTTATAAATTAAAAGGAATATTTATGATTTGATAAATAGAATATATAGGTCCAAACTTATATATAGAAGTAGAAATTGGTTTTAACACCGATATTTTAAATAGAACGTGAACTCAACATTTATAAAGAATTTAAATGAAATTTAAGTGTTAGAAATAAAAAGGAGACTTCGTATGAACAATTCTATAAGTAAAAGTATAAGTAGAAATGGGAAATGGAATATTACCTTTAAATACGAAATTAAACTGGATTGATATATAAAAGAAATATTTTTCACATTCGATGTGAAAATGGAATTAAGTAGTTATTTTGCAAACAAACATAGTTATAAAGGAAATTGGATTTTGAAATAGAAATTAAGCATAAATGGAATTTCAAATGGTTAGAAGTAAATAACTTATTTGATAATGAAAACAAGTGTTGTGATTTATAAACAAAGTTTATAAATGAATGGAAAAATAATTATCAATGGATAATTGAGATTGCAAATTCAATAGTGAATTTGGAAAATGGGAAATTTGGAGTTATTTTAAAAAGGAATGATGAAATCCATTTCCATACTCGAAATGAAAATAGGATTAAATAAAATCCATAAAGATTTGTAGTTGGAATTCAACTAAGCCAGGTGTTTTAAAATAATTCATTTAAGAAATTATATATTTAATAAAATCAGAAATTTGACAAGATAATTAGTATTTGGTTGGAAACCAATATTTTATAATCGAATATAAGTTATTCTAAGTGAATTAATCGAATATAAGTTGTTCGAAAGATGATTATTCAAATATAAGTTATTCGAAAGATGGTTAATCGAATATAGGTTATTCGAAGGAGAGTGAATCGAATATAGGTTACTCGAAGGGGAGTTAATCAAATTGAGATTACTCGAAAGTGAGTTATACATCAGAATTGATTATATATCGAATTAAGGAAAGTAATATTTATTTCCCGTTTCAAATCAAGTCTTACTCATTTAATAATAAATTAATTGTTTGTTTATTTATCCAAATTAATAAATAAAGGTTATATTTAAGTTATTATACTTCGGAAGTATGGGATTATAACACTGTTGTTATAATCAAATGATTTTGGCAAAAGAAGTGGATTCGTAAATAGAATCCGAGAGTTATGTAAGGAAGTTGTTAAAGATTTACAAGTCGAACTTTGTCTATTTCGAGGTTAGGAATGTTGTTCAGTTAAGGTCTGAGAGGTAATTATACCCCAACTTGATTGACTTCGTTTTTAACTAAGGAATAGTTAAGGTTCAATAGTAAAGGTTGGTTAAGTGAATCTAGTTAGTGAGGATAATGGCTCAAGTTAGCATAGCGACGTTATATTTAAACATCGGTTTAAATCAAATGAAAGGAGTTTGGAAATGTTTTCCAAACAAGAACCAGAAATGTTTTCTAATATGGAAATAAGGAATGTGAGCAAATATGGAAATGTTTCCCAATGATTAATAAAGTATATTTTCTAAATTTAGAAAACAAGAATTTACGAGTATATATAGAAATAGGGAAATGGTTAAATTAATATTAAATTAATTAAAAAGGGAAAATATTGAATGATGATTGGTCGATAGAATTTCCATCTGGAAATAATATCGTTGTTTGCACACCTATTTTTCTTCAATAGTAAAATCACCGACTATCGAAGTTTTTGACCATTTTTCTGTCGTCAATACGGAGAGACCGGGATCAGATTCATTATCTGAAAACCAATATGTATGGACATTATCGTTGCGATCAAATATGATAAATTGAAGATGGAGTTATACAAGGGCTATCCTGTTTACATAATAGTGCCTTCGGTTTGTCCAGTCCCAGGACAACGTGAGTGGACGAATGTCTAATGGACTATATCTAATGGATCGCGTAAGTTGATCTCTTCAAACGTACTTACGTTTGGTGGCGGAGAAATTCATTTCTCTTAGCTTTATCCCTGTGGTATTTTTAGGGAAATCAATTTGTGATTCGGCGGGTATGATGATGTGGCATTCAAAGTGAATGGTGGGTAGGTGTTCCAAAAGATATGTAATGACCTCAAGCCTCAACAATCGGGAAATGACAGAAATCGGGCAGGCAGCATGGCTATATGGGTTGCCCCCATTAGGGTGTATATCACCTATCTAGAGAAAATCCATTTCATTCTTTTTTCTACTATCGATGTTGTCCCTTTTCGGGAAATGGTGGGTAGCTCCCGACCGTTGATGATATACATTCGATACACTCAAGAGAAATGAGTGGTCGGTCATGTGTGGGCCGGGTTGCAAGATGTTCTTGTTGAACCCATTGTATTCGCCTCTAGAGATACACTATCAGCAGGTGGTCCCATACCTTGTCATAGTCGGAATCCAATTTCCAATAAGCACCCACGGTATAGTTTGTATATTATATATGTGGAGCGTGAGATGCAAGCTTTCTGCTAGATTGTTATTTACTTGTGATTAGACATTATTATAATATCAGAAAAGTACTGATTTCCAAAATTGTTTTTGGTTATCGTAAGGTAAAAACCGTCGGTGTTTATGTGTGGATCGGTCTTACGATTATCTTTTCTTTTGAAAAGGATTTGGAAAAGTTCAACCAAATGATTTGAGTTTACTCACACCTGTCCCATGACCGAACCAGAGTTTATTTTGTTTTGTTTTCCCTAAACTCTTAGGTGCCCAAATTTGTATGGGCAGTCAAGTAGTTCAGGTCATTACATATATACTTGGAGGAGCTTGAAGCAGGAGGCTTCAGGATTTTATAGCTATTGTTATTTCCGCTGTGTGTAAGTGTTGTACTCTGATAATGTTATTCTATATATATACTATTTTATTGCAAAGTTAAGTTATATATTATATTTTAGTCGTTCCGCTGTGAGATTCGTATTACTCTGATTCTATTCTGTGGTGATCTTCTTCTCCTATTCTAATTTTCTATCTTATCTATTCTCACCCTCTAACTTCTTTCTATTAATGATCAGGTATTTTCGATGTCTGAATAGTCAACATGGTAGTTTTGTGTTGATTTTCGGAGTCGAAAATCGCCAGTTCGTTACATTTTTGTTATTAAACAATACTCTTTTTACATGTAATGAAATAAATGGTTTTGAAATTGCCGAGCGAATTATATATATATATATTATAAATTAAATGAAACGCGCGTGGTAGTTTGCGATTTGGAATCGTAACTTTATACGATTATACCAAGAGATCCGACCGTCGGATTTTCTCAAAACAGGAACCGTTAGGACCGCTTTGGGAAGATCTTTCCAAGGATATGAAATTTGTTAAAATCCAACGGTTAGATTTCAAGAAATGTGTAAATCAAATTTGGGTAAAAACAGCGCCAGGGCCGCAAAGCGACCTGAAGCGTCGTTAAATTAAATTGGATTATTTTTATATAAACAAAAATAGCTATAAATCATTATAAAATATTATTAACGATGTGAAATGGAAATAAACCAATCTCCCCTGGTTTATTAAGTAAATATTAGTTTGTTAAAAATACGATTTTTGACACATGTATGTAACATTAAAATTGACATGCTATGGTTGATTGATTGAATGGATTGTGCTCGACCAGTTTATGAGCAAAATATGCTTTTACATTTAGCATTGGGTTGGGTAAAAATATCTATGTGCTAACACCTTGTGAAACACTTCACAATTTGACTATAAGGTGTTTAGCGATGTTGTTTATTTCAAAATTAATGAATGATTTTGAAAAGTGATTTCTTAAGTAAAAGAATAATATTCCCGATTTTGGACAGGGAATGTTTTATATTATGTTTTATAAAACAGAAAAGATTACAAGGGCTATACCCAATGATTTCGAAATGATTTATAAGTAAAAATCTATATAGATTTAATTATACTTGTGATTATGTTGCGAAATGATTTTTCCTACTTCGGGATATAAAATGATTTATCAAGTATGTGGCTGAAGATGCGGTTGACCCGAAATTGACTAACAGTGTGAGGGCATACATGTCTTCCCCAATTGGTGGGATGGTGCATCGTAAGTGTAGTTGTTAGGTGCACATCTATATATGTGTGTGTGTGTGTGTGTATATATATATATATATATATATATTGGTTCGGTTAGGGTGCGTACTGCCCGGTCCTGAGGGAACATGACCGATATTTGGTTTCATACTTGTTTCTATGTTTTGTTACGTTTTGGAATTCATATTTCCAAATGTTTTGTTTTCAAATCCAGAAGTGAAATCTACTTTATTATAAAAGTTAGATATGTATTTCAAATGATATGAAATACAAGAAATCGGGGAATAAAGTCCAAAGAAATAATTTTTGCAATGTGAATTGGATTTTGAAATCTAAGTTTAGGGATTAAGCCTAAATGGGTAAACTAAGGAATTAAAAGTTGATTGATGCATTGTAGATCCATATGTTTATTTATGGTTGATGTTTATGCACTGGCAATCCAATGGTGTAAACCCATTCCACGTTAGCGGCGTGGTCCTGTGATTGACCTTATTATTAAATAGGTTAAGTATAAGATTTCTCATACCAGTCCCATGACTGACCTGTAGTTTGTTTCACTTGCAAACTCGGGTGCCCATATTTTCCACACGGGCAGTCGAGTGGCTTGTTTTGTAGATATTTATTTGTTGAGCAGGTTTTTGGATCGAAGCTTAAAGCTGTGTATGAAGTATTGATAGACTTCTGCTATGTTAGTTTATTAGTTCCGTTGCATTGTATTAAATCTTTTGTAAATTAATCTTCCACTGTAGTATTATTTTTCAATGTACTCTGATGTAACATGATGTTTATAAAAGTCTGCTATTATTTGTTCTAATGTGTTGTATTCCCAGAGTTAGCATATTCGGGTTTGGAACAATCTTGGCCGATCTTTCGATCGATTAGGTCCGGGCGAAATTCGAATCGTTACAGTTGGTATCAGAGCTCTGGTTAGATCAAATTTTTGGGGTACAACTTGTTAGAACTGAACAAAAGACTCATTAGAGGTAGGATTAGTAATATCCTATAAAACAATACTCATTAGAGATAGGATCAGTAGTATCCTAGAATGAGAAAACTTATTAGAGATGGGGTTAGTAATGCCCTAGAATGAGTTGAGAGTGACAAGTTTATAATCAACGTATTTGTGATTATATATATTATCCGATCTTAGAAAATATGATTTTTGAATATATAAAAGTTATATATACTTTTAAAGCTAATCAACTAATTAAGTGATAATTGTGTTGTGTGATTATTAGTTCAACTAATAAAATTATTAAACCAATAAACAAATAAAAAAATTGAAAATTGAGTTGGTTAGTTAAAACAACTTTCAACTTCGTTCCTTTTCGAGGACAAAAAGTTTTTAATTGGAGAGATTGTAACAACCTGAAAAATCAGAACCAATTTAAAAATTTTATTTTTAGAAATTTTAACAGAAATTGAGTCAGAATTTAAAATTTTGGTTTTTAAATTATAACAAAGCCCTTAAAAATAGCCATTTTGCAAATGACCTCTGTTTTCGACGAAACCACTTTTGTTGGATCCGGAATGTCAAATTATTGCTAGATTTAAATTTCCATAATTTTTGGAATTAATACGTGAGCGTGGTAAATTAAAATGCGTTTGCCAATTTTAGTCAAATTGGATCGACCATTAAAAAGACCATTTTTCAAACGGTCTCCAAATTCAATGAAATTAATTTTGTTAGAACCGTATCATCAAAAAATAGCTAGATTTATTTTTCGGGAATTTTTGGAGTCGGTATGTGCCTCGATAAATTAAAAATGTACGTTCAAATTCAATATTGATCATTATATTAATTTACATTTTAATTTTGATAAGAACTAATCAAAATAGTAGAATTGGCTTTCGAAACATATCTCATTGTGTCCAGAATGGGGGTATTTGGTTAGGAACGACAGTCATTGGAGTTTGTTTGGAGTTCGAATGCAAAATTTCACTTTTTGGAAATAATGGAATCAAATAATAATATAAAATAGGGTATAGATAGCTCATCTTCAGCCCAAACCCTCATTATCAAAACCTTAGCCGCCAGTTTCATTTCATGGCTGAAATAATTCGAATATCTTTCCCTCTTTTCTCTCAATCCATCAAGAATTAGAAGATGATTTCTGCATGAAAGTTGTAGAGATTCATATGCTCTACAAATTCATATGGTTAAGATCATGTTTTGGGTAGTATTTTTCGCGACTCTCAAGCCTCAAGGGCTGTGGTTTGGCTGCAAATTCATGCCCATGGGGAGCACAATTTCAAATCTATTCATGGTGAAAATGGAGAAGAAGAAGGCCTTATATGTGATGTATTCAGATCGGGTACCGGGAGGTTCTGGTGATGTGCGATTTGAAGAGATGGACGGAGATTTGGGGTTCGATGGTTATAGCAAAATGAACAATGGAGGGAAAGGGTTAAGACCTAATCATGTAATTAACTTTGATTAATTATAGTTAATTAATAAATTATGTAATCAAAATGTTTAATTAACGAAATTTTGTTCATACTGAAATGGAATCAAATGATTTCGAATCCTTTGGAATCGCAGAAAAGAGATCTACAACATGGAACTGACTGGAACAAAAACGGAGCTAGCTAAAAATTCAGAAGGAGTAAAATCAAAGTGAGATTTCTCGATTTAAAATAAATATAATAAATATATTTATTTATTTAAATTTATTGTGATTGTGATATTAAATATATATACGCTATTTTAAACACATATAAAATTGAGTTTGATTTATTGACTGTGGTTGTGGTGATTTGTTGAATTATGTTCATGTAAATAAAAATATCATTTTATTAAAATAAAAATGTCATTTTGTCAGCATATGTTGTGTTAAAATAAAACTGTCATTTTGTCAGTATATGTTGTGTTAAAATAAACATGTCATTTTATTAGTAAATATTGTGTTAAAATTAACATGTCATTTATTTAGATTATATTCATGTTGAAATGAAAATAGAAAAATGTTCATGTTTAATATAAAAACATGCTAACATTAAAAAAAAAATCTCATTTTTTTATGTAATGAATGAAAATGTTCATGTTAATATAAAAACATTCATGTTTGAATAAGAATGTTGAAAACATTAAAAACCACATTTTTAATGTAATGTAAGAAACTATGAAAAATGTTCATGTTAAATATAGAAACATGATAACATTAAAAATCTTATTTTTAATGTAATGAATGAATCACTAGAAAATGTTCATTTTAACATAAATGCATGTTAACATTAAAAATCTCATTTTTATAAAAAGAATGATATATATGAAAATTATTCATATTAGAATAAAAGTGCTGAAACATTAAAAATCATATTTTTAATGTAAAGTTTGATTCTGTTTGAATAAAAATGTTGAAACATTAAAAATTCCATTTTTAATGTAAAAGTGATTCATTAGAAAACATATGTCAGAAAATATAAAAGTGTTAAAATCATTATTTTTAACATTGCTAGAAAATACATGTTAGAAAATATTTGTATGTTAAAACATTATTTTTAACATGCTAGAAAGAAGGAAAAGTAACAAATATTAAAATATGTTATTACATTAAAATATTCTTTTAATGTGAATATGGAGCATATAAATATTCGCATGTAATGAAATACATTTTTGTTATTAAACAATACTCTTTTTACATGTAATGAAATAAATGGTTTTGAAATTGCCGATCGAATATTATATATATATATATATATATATATATATATATATATATATATATATATATATGTATATATATATATATTATATAAAATAAACGAATCGCGCGTGGTAGTTCGCGATTTGGAATCGTAACTTTAAACGATTATACCGAGAGATCCGACCGTCGGATTTTCCCAAAACAGGAATCGTAAGGACCTCTTTGGGAAGATCTTTCCAAGGATACGAAAGTTGTTAAAATCCAACGGTTAGATTTCGAGAAATGTGTAAATCAAATTTGGGTAAAAACAGCGTCAGGGCCGCAAAGTGACCTGAAGCGTCGTTAAATTAAATTGGATTATTTTTATATAAATAAAAATAGCTATATATTGTTATAAAATATTATTAACGATGTGAAATGGAAATATACCAATCTCCCCTCGTTTATTAAGTAAATATTAGTTCGTTAAAAATATGATTTTTAACATATGTATGTAAAATATAAAATTGACATGTTATGGTTGATTGATTGAATGGATTGTGCTCGACCAGTTTATGAGCAAAATATGCTTTTACATTTTGCATTGGGTTGGGTAAAAATATCTATGTGCTAACACCTTGTGAAACACTTCACGATTTAAATGTAAGGTGTTTAGCGATGTTGTTTATTTCAAAATTAATGAATGATTTTGAAAAGTGATTTCTTAAGTAAAATAATAGTTTTTCCGATTTTGGACAAGGAAGTTTTATATTATGTTTTATAAAATAGAAAAGATTTAGAGGGCTATAGCCGATGATTTCAAAATGATTTGTAAGTAAAAGTCCATATAGATTTGATTATACTTGTGATTATGTTGCGAAATGATTTTTCCTACTTCTGGATATAAAATGATTTATCAAGTATGTGGCTGAAGATGCAGGTGACCCGGAATTGACTAACAGCATGAGGGCGTGCATGTCTTCCCCAATTGGTGGGATGGTGCATTGTCAGTGTAGCCGTTAGGTGCACATATATATATATATAGGTTCGGTTAGGGTGCGTACTGCCCAGTCCTGAGGGAACATGACCGATATTTGGTTTCATACTTGTTTCTATGTTTTGGTACGTTTTGGAATTCATATTTCCAAATGTTTTGTTTTCAAATCACAAAGTGAAATCTACTTTATTATAAAAGTTAGATATGTATTTCAAATGATTTGAAATAAAAGAAATCGGGGAATAAAGTCCAAAGAAATAATTTTTGTAAAGTGAATTAGATTTTGAAATCTAAATTTAGGGATTAAGCGTAAATGGGTAGATTAAGAAATTACATGTTGATTGATGCATTGTAGATCCATATGTTTATTTATAGTTGATGTTTATGCACTAGTAATTCAATGGAGTAAAGCCGTTCCGCATTAGCGGCGTGGTTTTGTGATTGACCTTATTATTAAATATGTTAAGTAAGATTTTTCATTCCAGTCCCATGACTGACCTGTGGTTTGTTTCATTTGCAAACTCGGGTGCCCATATTTTCTACATGGGCAGTCGAGTGGCTTGTTTTGCAGATATTTATTTGTTGAGCAGGTTTCTAGATCGAAGCTTAAAGCTGTATCCAGAGTATTGATAGACTTCCGCTGTGTTAGTTTATTAGTTTCGCTGCATTGTATTAAATCTTTTGTAAATTAATCTTGTGCTGTAGTATTATTTTTCAATGTACTCTGATATTCTGTATGATGCTTATAAAAGTCTGATGTTATTTGTTTTAATGTGTTGTATTCTCAGAGTTAGCGTATTCGGTTTTTGAACGATCTTGGTCGATCTTTCGATCGATTAGGTTCGGGCGAAATTCGAATCGTTACACCTGAGACATGGACTAGATTGTCTCGAATTCGGTAAGGACGATCTCTTGCCTTGGTTCATGATGGAAATCCAACTTCAGTACGACACATACAGTTTTGATTGTATAACTTGTATGGCGACATAGTATATGGTAGCTATGTCGTCTATGATTGATACATTATGATCGAAATGTTTTTGAAAAACATATCTATTATCTATAATAGAAAACGAAATATGTTATAAAGTGACGTGGTACTATTTATCATCTTTAAAATCCAACATGTTGTTTTCCTATGACTCCTCCGTTTCTGTTTGTCTTCAGCAGTTCAGTTTGAAAACTAACCCCAAATTCACATTAACTTCTCATTTACGGTCTTCCAGTTCTCCCAAATTCGCATCAACTTCCCATTTACGGTCTTTCGGTTCTCCCAAATTCAATTTCTCTCTTCGCTCAAACAATAACCACCATGGCGGCTTCCACCTGTTTTCACCATCTTCAAACCGACTGTCTTATTCTTCCATCGCACCATGCATTCAAAATTTAGAGGCCATTCGAACGATTCACCCATCTCCCTCATTTTCCTTACCGCTCTACCTCCTCGACTCATTTCCCCATTTCAAACAACTGATCCCATTCCGCGTTTTCATAAATAAGAAAAGGGGGATTCATCCCATTTTCAGTCCTGATTGCCTACTCCGATTCCCTCCCTGTCATAGTTGAATCGACTAAACCATGTATCTCTAGGTGACTCTCCGTGATGGTAGATGATTTCATAGGTTGGAGTTTATCAGATCTAAATATATTTCACTATTTTGGATGTTTAAAGTCAGATCTATTCACGAATTCCCCCAGGTTTCTTTTTAAGGTATTGTCCATTTTTCCTCTATGTTATTATTTTTAATACTGAAATCAAATTTATTTTGTTAACTATGTGTTATCAACATAAATTCCCTTCAACATAGGTAATTTCCTTTTTTTGGCTATTTAACTGTACTGTATTCTACATATTCAATTAAGACTAATGGTATGATAGTTATCATTTCATTTCAGTTTGGTATTTAAATTTAAGAAATTAATTACCTTTGAATTTTTGTTTCCCTTAAGCTATGTGAGTCATACAATCCATGATTTTTTGTCTTTCTTTGATATGTTTATTTTTTAGTACAAATTTTGTTGAAATACTGTAAATTTGCTCACTTTCCACCTGCCTGATATACAATTAATGCCAACATATGTGTTTATTCCTCTAACTTTGCCTTGTATTTCATTTTTAATGTGAGTTTCAGAATTTCATGTCGGTATACCGAGCACTTTCAATAGAAAATTTGGATTGCGGCAGCAATTTTTTGAACTCTGTTTGACAGTAGAAGGTATGGTAGATTCGTTACTATTTTGCCAATTTGACTTATTCTGATATTGTCAAACCAACAACCGAGTCTAAGAGGATTTACAAATCTTTGGACTGATATTTGAAAATATAGCGTCTTTTACATAATTCTGATTACCCTTTCAACAAAGAATCGATGGCATATCCCATGTATCAAAAACATATGGATCCATGACTTATAATCTAACTTAATAAGCTACCTTATGGATCCATACTAAATTTTCAACATATATTTCATGAGAAGCGCAAATATATCAAAATATTTCCATAATGTCCTTTTCTCCTCGCATAATCATTTAGGAGTTAAAATCACATTCTTCATGCAAGATCTGTTAACATATGTGTGAGTGAGATCAAGAAATATAGTGCCTTTTTATAATTCTGATTACCCTTTCAACAAAGAATTGATGACATATCCCATGTATCAAAAACTATATGGATCCATGACTGATAATCTAACTTAATAGGCTACTTTATGGATACACACTGAATTTTCAACATATATTTCATGAGAAACGCAGAAATATCAAAATATTTCCATAGTGTCCTATTCTCTCCTAACATAATCATTTAGGAGTTTAAGATCACATTCTTCATGCAACATCTGTTAACATATTTGTGAGTGAGATCAAGAAGGTTTTATTTCGGGAAAACTCCAAAGACAATTGCATGTAGTCTATAAGGAACATATTGATAATGAGTAAAATTGAAATCAATAAAATTTCACTATGATGCTTGTGCTTATTTCCTAATTACTTTAAGACTGAAGGGGAAACATATTCTTTTCTTTCCATTCATTTGAATTCAATATTTTTTACATTTTTTTGGCAAAGCAAAATGTTGACATATTTGCAGTATATTGAGCTCGGTTACAATCTCATGCCACTGAGCTCGGCTAAATTCAATATTTTTTACTTCAACACCCAAAAATATAAGATGCCTGCTGTCAAAGTATGCATCTAATATTCTCAGACTCCTGGCTAAAATGGAGGTTCTTGGAGATTGTCCACGCAAGATTTATCAAATTTAACATGTTGAATTTAAGGGCTCTTTGCGCGAGGCTATAATCCAACTTAATAGGGTTGTTCATAAAAATATAATCTATTTCTTTAGTTCTACCCTCCCAATCCTCATGATATAATTTTTCCTCCTATTTAGTTGCTCAAAGTAGATATTTAAAACAATACAACTATTTTTAGGCACTTATTGTTTGGTGAAACCCAGCTTTTGAAATTAATGCCTTTTGTGGTGAGAAAGAATCACAAAAAATTAATAAATAAAAACTATTTCGAAATGTTTCTCTTAATATGAGGAAAACCTCCCACACGCTTTTATCTTGCATGTATTGCTTTATTAGTCTTCAACCGACTGTACTACACTTCTAGGGCCGATCTTTTATATTTAAAGTTGATTGTGTTGATATTTTGATGTAGCACTTTGATGCGAAGCATTCAAGTATTCCCTTTCCAAATAAGTGCTGCTTTTGGTAGATTCATCACCGTGGCATATTTCATAAATGAATCATCTCCATATAACATGTTAATCCTACTTTAATTAGGGATTTTGTTCCATTGTACGTCAATTAGTGTCTATTCGTATCATTATATTTATTTTCTTTAGTTTATTGTGGTGTTCAGGCCATTATATTAATACCCAGTAGAGCTAAGTTCGTTCGCTAATAAAAATAGCTATCATAATGACTAAACACCATTAGCTAGATAAGTTTTACCATTTGTTGAATTAAGTTCTTACAAAACCGACTAAATGTACTTTAAATTAGTGTTTTTAGTTTTGTTTGTGTAACGCTCAGGAAATTTTTGTTGACTCGCATCATTGTACATCATAAAAACACAAGAAACAAGCAGCTTCAATGAGATTGAAACAATAAAATATTAAGAAAAAAACTCAAAATTAGGAAATATGATATGCAAAGTGCCAGTCTGTGTTTAATTTGGTAGCAAATCTAAAAAATTCTTAGTTTTCTTATACATCCTTTTTGTTTGGTCATTGATTTTTCAAAAGCCTAACCAATGCATTCAAAGGCATTAACATGTAAAAAACGAGTTCCAAAATTGTACTGTACGCAAAATTGAAACTTCATATTTTAGAACCGGTATTTTGTTATTTTAAATTTACTTTTTCAACTGTAGCGTAATTTTTTTAAAAAAATTTCAAATTGAAAGATCAACTTTTTGCTTAAATTAATTTTTTTAAATCAATATAGTATGCATTTCGTTGCTCTTAACATTTATTTAATTTTTAAAAAGTTTGCAAACAAATTGAATACTTAAACCTATAAAATAAAATCACACTTAGAGTTATTTTAAAACTCAAATAATTTTATTGCAAAATTTATAAAACTTTAAATTTAGAAATGTAATCAAATAAATTTGCAAACGCATATAATTAAGTAGCTTAGCATTTTGGAAAAAAAATTGGACTTTTGTTTGCTAATTGCTTTATATGAACCTACATCTGTAAATTGATCAATGTACTTCGTATTCTATTGGGCTGCTGATACAAATACGTTGCTACCTTTTAATTTTAAATGGTTAAAATGAAGTTATTGGCTAAATAATTTTACTAATGTTTGTCTATTTTTACCAGGCTACATGTTAAGTCATGCATGTCCTTTAACAAATACATCTTGATATTTGTTAGGCTACATTCCCCTTATTCAACTTCGTCTCTCTAAATCAACCATAGTAGCATCTACAACATCCACGATAGATGTTCGGCTGAACTTTGTAAGAAATCCATACATTTTATTTCATCCTAACTCATTTTTCTTCTTGGTTTGATCTGATTTCCAAATCTACAATTTAGGATACAATTTTCTACCTGCTTTGTGACTCATGAAACAAAAAGTAATTACAAAAAAATACGTTGCATATTTTCAGTATACTCTTACACTTCAATCATAAACTCTCTTCATTTATTTCCACTGCATATGTTCATGACTGCTATTGGAATTCAATGGATGCTGCCACCGCATATGTTTATGACTGCTATTGGAATTCAATGGATGTTGTATTCGTGAGAATTATGATACAAGATGTTGTTGGTGTGAATTTCATCGTGGTTTGTTTCAGTGACACATTGATTATGGGATAATTGATATTCAACGAAGCTTATGTGTAAATGTTTTATAACAACAAATTTTTTACTCAGAGCACTGTAGATTATTAAATGTCTTGATGATAGTATTTTTAGAGAGAATAGCCTAAAATCATAGTGCAAAAGACTATAAGTGAGAACAGATTTTTAAAATATTTTTCGTTGCTCTGAAAAATAAAAGCAACTTTTTTGAATCAACTCTATGTGCTTCGAGCTTGAATACGAGTGACAGAATAAGCCACTATAAGTATGAAATATATCGTGTAAATATACCATCTATAATTCTTGTGTAACAGACATTAAAGTCTTGGTTGTCTTATGTTTTTTTTCTTAATTATATTGACAAATATGTGAAAATTTGAATTTGATTACTTTTAAAACATCTATTAAACATCCCACTGCAGTTTTATTTGACTGCCATGGGTTTGATTTCTCTTTAGGATGAAGATGAACATATTTTATAGATAATGTTTGTCTAACACTATTCATTATAATAACATGTTTTGCTAAAGCTTTATGCCATTAACAGTTCTTTAGATTCCATATTGATTTTTTTTAGTTGCTTAAAAATAGCACTATTTAATGGGGGAGAGCGCTGTTTAATGATGTTGGGGTTTTATTTATAATGTTTTTACTTGAGCATAATAATAATTTGTGCAACTTGGTAGCGTTTGCATTTATACATGTTTAATTGGTGGTGAATAACTAATTATTGTTTAATTTTGCTTATGTTTCTGAAAGATGTCTCACTGATCCATGTTTGGTTGTTTATCTATATATAATCATCTAGCAACTTAGTCAAATAAAACTCTGCATGTAGGGCAATATAGATTCAGTGGACACACGCGCGCACACAACGCATGCACACACAGACATGCACGCGCGCGCGCGCGCGCGCGCGTACACACACACACACACACACACACATATATATATATATATATATACACACACACACACACACACACAAAACGTATGTGTGTTGCAAAACAATCAATGCTCCTTCCAAAAGGCAAACAAGTAGCTCAGTAGATTTATCATGATCTTCATAGACCTTGCTTAATTTTCCAAAAGGCAAACAAGTTGCGAGGACGCTTAATTTTCCGATTTTTCCGTTCACATGGGTTTCACAATTTGAGGACCCCGGTTGCTTTTGTAGAATAACAGGTAAATTTCACATAGTATTTGCGGAAAGGATGCTGAAATGTGTTTTATACTAGATTATGTACTGTGACTTAATTTTTGTTAATTTCTGTCCTGATTGGTAGGTGCAAGGTTTCAATGTCGTCCTCACTGTCTGTGTACCGCATCAGGCTTATAGTCCATAGATAACGCCTGGTAATGTTATTATCTTTTACTGATCATAAATAAGTTAGATTTCATAAACTTTTCTGCTCATTTATTTAATTTTTTTTGTAACAACGTATTGTATCATGTTGTAACAAATCATTTGTTGCACTACCCATATCTGCTGATTCAAATCATTTATTTGATGCAAATAACTTTCTTCTATGGTTAGTTACTGTGACAGGCATGTAGTTTGCATAGATTTTTTGTCCCTTTTGTCGGGTCGAATTGAATTATAACCCAAGTATACCCTGCATCAACTGCAATAATTTCTGTTGCTTGGCAAACAGGGTTGGTCTATTTATTATTATATATAAGTATATATGAACAAGAAATATATCTATCTGACTGTATGTGTCCATATATGTGTTAAAGAAGGCAGACGTATATTTGTATATGTATGTACATCTAAATCTCGATACCTTTATATGCGGGGGCACACACACATATACAAAAGCATTTGATTGTAAGTATTTGTTCACCTACGATGATTTGTTAACCGTTTTTTCACCTTTCTTTAGCATAGGTAAACACACGTTAATTTTGTTCCAAAATGCTGGATTCAATCCTTAGAAAATAATATTCTATTTTTATTGATCTTGGGTTCATTTGGATTTAGACATGAATAATAAATATTCATTGGTAAAGTATTTTGTTTAAAACATGCTAACAGTTAATGAAAATCTCTGCATATCGATAATAATAAGATTTGTATATAAATACTGTTGTCATTCAAGCGTGTAGAGCAATCGACATATAGTTCGCAATTGCGTCTGAAAACCGTAAAGTTGTGATTTAACTAAAACATAGTTTTGTCAATCAGACCTAATAAGAATTTAATGTCGCTTAGAATCACTAAACAATTGTTATTGATCATTATATTCTTATAACTTTTATATTTCAGGGTACTGCATCAGTTGGACAGAGCCAACCCGACAAGATAGTCGCTTTGCTGATATCAACAAACTCCTATCCAATATGGGTCAGAAAAAGAGAGAACTTTTGAACAAGGTTGTTTAATGTTGTTCCTAACTAAATTTTTTCTGCAAATAATTTCATGCTAACCAGCACCTGCAAATAGGATTGTAGTAGCAGTGGTATTAATTATAAAGGTAGTAGTCCATCCCCAATAACGACTGGAAAAAAAGGAGGTCGAAGAAGAGTTCCTATAGAAGTAAGTCTACACGATCTTCCAACTGTGAGCTTATTCCAAACAGTATTTTATAACATCGATTATTATTACCAAATGTGCATGTAAGAAAACTAAAATTAGTGATAACTAAATTGTTAAAAAAAATTAGTCTCTCGATTTTTCTTCACTGTAGTTGTTGGCTCGCTATCACTATGTGTTTCAGTTCTCAAACATGCATACACATTGAACTGCCAAAAACCATTCACTGTTTAAATACATTAGTATTTTTCATTAATTTAAATTTTTGCAATTGATGTATTTGGTACCGCTACCCACTTCACTTTTGAATTATCTCTGTCCTACTGCTTAGAATATTACTTTAGTCATCCACAATGTTCTAGATTTAGAGGAAAAAGGGACATAAGTTTCCAAGGGAAACAACACTGATGCCGATGGATGTAAGTTGGAACATGTACCAAGCTAAACTCTATCCTTTCAGATATGTTCATTTTTGAACATGTTTTTAACCAACTTATCATATTTTAAATTTATTTTCATATCTTCTTTTAATTGATAAGCTTTTTCGTTGCATCTTTTTGTTCAATTCCTACAATAATGTCAATTTATGTCGCGTCTTCTCGGCAGGAGAACAAAGCATAGGACTAAAACATAAATTAAATTACGTGTAGTATTATTATTATCTTAAATTGAATATATCATATTTTTTCATTACCACAGGAAATAAATCATGAAACATATTTCCAAACTACATTATTTCTCGACTGGCCATCAAATTTAACCGTTCATAACATCATCAACGCAGTTCCACAAACCCTACAAGGGTACCATATCCACTTTTACTTTTATTGGCAGAAAGCATTACTCTGCTTTAGTTGGACAATTAGTTATTATGTTCAATTAGAAACACTTTTGGTAATCTACTTCTAATTATTTCAAATATCAATTAATACCTTTTATTTTGTATATTAGTAAATTATGTATTGGTTATACTCTCATTTTGATGCCCTACGGCAGAAGTTTTTGTTGTTGGTTGATGAATAGATTCTGCTCTAGGCGTTTGAAATAATAATTTTATTTTTTCTACTATGTTTGTCTACAACTGATCCATACATGCTGCAGTGCAAAATTATTAATTTAGTCACCTCTTTTATGCTAGCAAAAAGTATTATCCTTGCAAGCAATTTTGTTTAGACCTGATGTTTGAAAGGATTTAAATTGAGGACTAATGGAAATTAAAGTGGAAGCGGCCAATGTTTGAAGGCTTGGTATATAAAACATTAAATGGCCATTTTTAGGACTTCTGTCAATATATGCTTGGTATATAACGCTTAAAAGGTGTAGAGGATAATTTACAATGGGGTCGGCTATTTGAACACAAAAATCCGACTGATGGATTACTTTGTTTTTACACGAAAGGTGGAATTCAGAGTGCAATTCAATAATGTAAATTCATTGTATCACCAATTGTATCTATTTTCATGTTCAAATAAACATTCCCATCTATAACTTCTGTCGATATATGCTTGGTATATAATACATTAAATTGTCATTTTTAGGACATATTAGATTTAATTGAAAAGTTCATGCCTTAAATCACTTAATTAATTTAAAATATGTGCTTAAATGTAAAAAAATTAAATATAACTTAAGTATGGTAATTAATTGTAAAATTTATTAATTGTTGATATAAAAATGTAAATGTAAATGAACAAAATAAATGTGACTTTGTGATAATTATTTTAATGACATATGTTAGATGTTTGAAAACAAACACCTATGGAAAAAAAAGGAAATTGCAAAAACTAATAAAAGAACATGTAATTCTTTTGCTTTGCTGGTATTCTATTATAGATTTAAATCTTTCCATTCTCTACGCAACGCGCTTCGTGAAGCAGATTATCATCACATCAACTGTCCATCCATAGACAAAAATAGAAAAGACTATTGTCCATTCTCTACCTAAAGCCACTTATGTGGTCCCTGATTTGTTACAATTATTACAAATAGATGAACTACTTAGCATAATAGAGCCTGTTAACTTGCGTTATTCATCTTTAAGACAGTCTTAAATTTTGAATATTATAATTGATGACTAAGTATGACTAAACTTCCACATGTGCTATGCCATACAATAGTTTCAGTTCAACACTCACCATGATAATTTACGTGCCATTTTATTTTGATACACTTCAGCTTCTGTCGTTCTTTTTAAGTTAATTGTAACCTTTTACTTATCTATTGATGTTCTGTTTTCATATGATTACTACATCATTACAATATGTTGTATGATATTTTCAAAACAACAAAAAGCAATGCTTTGTTCACTAATTTGACAAGTATAATGTGGAATGATTGCTGCATTTTTTGTTGCAGTTACCATTCTCACCAGACATTGGAAGCAGATGGGTTCTATATGCATAGATGTAACTACAGTGGTCATAATTCCTGTCACTTATGTCTTCGTCTCCATGTATGCTTGCACTCCTCTAAAACAGTCTCAACTAAACCAGAGTGTAACATATAGATTTTGAAGTTGGTAACACAGGGCAAAAATTGAAGTTGGTAATGTAGGGAAAAGCGAAAGGCAAACCCTCCCTTTTTATCTGTAGGACTTGAAGCATTATTAAAATTGCCCACTATCAACCACGGCAGTTTTATACTCTGAGCATTCATAATAAGATACTCCCAAAGTGTCTCTTTATCTCAATAAAAATTACCAGCATACACGAAAAAGATCACACATTTAAAAATCACCGTTATTTCATTTGGGATGTTATATGTCGTTCACTTTTATGTAGAATTTCATAAGACCAAACTGATATATTAACAAGTAGTAGAATACAGCCCTTGTAGCCTAAATCATTATTACAAAATATTTCGTATGGCTTAGGCAAATAAGAGTGCAATGTTTAAATATTATTAGCTTCCAATTTATTTTCCATTAAGCTTAACAATGTAAGTTTCTAGAGTTATAGAAATCTGAAAACATTGATACATTTCTGACGTTTGATTACATCATATTCATTTAACAGTCGAGATCCTTGTGTGCCTTTTAAGAGGAGTCGCAACTTTGGGGCTTCTTTTTATGATGCTGTCTTCATGTGTAGGATTAGCTATTAACAGAGTGGGATAAATTAACATTTTTAGGCTTTTTTGGAATTTCTTGTACTTGCGAAGCGATATCATCCATAAATTATTGTGTTTTGTATCTGTATGTGCTGCTGTTTCAAAGTCCCAAGTCATACGAATTGCAGTTATCGACTATGACTTCATCTACGTATGTATTTTGAGAAATTTCTTTCGGATGTATAGGCAAAGGGGACCTTTAAGAGGATCTACCTCAAAGGAGACACTGGTCCAGGTAGGAGGTACTTTATTCTGTGGAATTGAAGAGGTGGGGGTCTGAACTTCATGGGCTGCATTGGCTCGAGCTGTTGGTATTGATGTTGAGGGATCAGAGCCCAGAATAGAAGAATTATTATTCATGACGGATACATTATGATAATGTAAGGGGTAGGGCTGCACACAACCCATATCCAACCCGATCCAACCCACCAATCCGACCCAACCCACATAAACCCGACCCAACCCAAAGTAGTTCGGATTGGATATGGGTTTCAAATTTTAACCCATACTATATATGGGTCGGGTTTAATTTTTCAATCAACCCAACCTTATATTAACCCAACCCAACCTCACTTTGAAAAAATAAAAAACCTTTCACACTTCTGGTTTGATATCTGCACCGAATTAATGAAAATTTATTCACTCCAGGCAGCCGCTTTTCCATCTAGCTTGGCCTTGGTCTTCATACATTATTAACTTGCTTATATTTAGTTGGATATGCATATGATATTTAGTTATATTGTGTGCTGAGTCTCTTGCGTGGTGTACTAGTGTGAGAAATTGGTTGGTTTTTCCATTAGGCATGTTTTGCATGTCTTAAAAACATAAATTATTAAGTCAAAATTTTTGTTATGGATTAATCATGCATACAACCCAACCCAACCCAACCCAACCCTATATGAGGTTGGGTGCGGGTTCAATTTTCATCAATCCAAACCAATACGGGTCGGATGAAGTATTTGGCTTGACCCGACCCAACCCAAACTTTGTGCAGCCCTAGTAAGGGGTCCACTGATGACGTCTCTAAATCAAGGGAGGAATATGGATTTGAAGTTGTAATAGTGGAACATGCGTGGACCACTTTATTTCCTTACCTTTTACCGGTGTGAACTGGTTATTTATTTTGTGTAGTATCTCCAGACGTAACTGCTGTATGTGATGCTACTTTAGTAGGTATTAACAGTTGTGTCTTTTATGTGCAGTTTGGGCTTTTACTTGCCATGTCTTGTGTACAATGAAAGTGCTGCGATTTGGGCTATGGCCATTTAGATTACAAATGTACAATTTCTACATCTCTCTGTGAACGTGATATGCGTATATAATCTACCTTTTTACAATTTATGCTCGGGCCATCCCTTTTGGTAATGTAATTTGAAATGAAGTTTAACATCTTAAAAGTGCTCCATGAGAATGTCTTTCGAATTTGCAGTTTTGAGCTTAGAATGAACAGGAGTTTTTGTGCATGCTATTAGCATATATAATAATACAACATGTTTATCTTTTACATTGCTATTAAACTAGCTCCTCGTGCATACTATCATTTCCAAGTCATGCTAAAAGCAACGTTCGAATGTGATTCCTACAAAAAATTCAAACGAGAATGTTACTCATGCTTTTAACAAGAGTTTATTCCACAAAGCGCTTTTCTATTGTCCTGCATCAAACTTCTTCCCATTGTCGCAACCTAAATATTTCAAGGTAAGCTCAGCTGTATTATATGAGTCATTTCAATAGTATTGGTATATTGAAAATCCATAACATGCATCTTCCATTGCATGTTATCTTTTAATCCACTTTTGGCTATATGCTTGCTGACCTACAGTATTTAAGAATTTGGATAACTGTAAATACCAAATTTGTATTTTCAATTTGTATGCAAGTTCCTTTCTACTATACACCCTAGAAACTTTTTAATGCATTTTTCTGTCCGTAATCGTGGTTTTTGGCGTCTGTAGATTTTATGTTATGCCATTTTTTTGCTATTTAGAGCATTATGCTTATGGTATGTTATTTTTTAGTTACATAAAGTTATGTACACATAACGACCTCATATTTTAATACATCCAGAAATAAAATCTTTGATTTCTTATTCTCCTATGTTAATGTGCGAAAAAAAATATAGAGAGGTTAATGTAGTTGAAATATTTATGCTACTAATTCGAATTGGTTTTGAGTTGATTGAATATGATAGATATAATATTTTACATTCAAAAGTATATTCGATTTTGGTTTTAGTGGGTCATTTCCAGGCATAACGATGTGGGTCTTAGTCCACTGATCATTAGTCACATAATATCAATTTTTTTTCCTAATTTTCTTCTATGCATGTCATTTTCATTTTGTTTAAACTTCTCAGGCATCATTTAAGACATTCTGTCGGAATGTCTTAATTCCCTTCAAAGCTACTTTATGGCAACGTTTTGCTGTGCTTTCTACTTGTTGTGGATAAGTTCTAGTGTTCAAATGCGGGGTAAATTTTTATGCTGATGTGCGCCACTGGTTATTGTCAATCGTGTCTTTAGTCACACTTATAATTCAAATCATGTCTAACAAAACATTGCACTACTATTTTTCTAAAACATATGCATTTCCAGCTGGGCTTCTGTCTATATTTAAATAACCCACTAAAATTTTCTATTTAACTACACCATTAACATTAGACGCACATGCACCACACACTACTTTTACGGTCCATCACGATATCGACCGCCCCTCTAACCTACAACATATAACTAAAAATTGTCAGCAAATTCCAATTACATAACCAATGATTAAATACTATTAAACCTTTATTGCAACAAACTAACTATGTCAATACCACATAACGTTTCCTTCCTTACACCATTAACTCTCACATATGCTTACATAACTAATACGCCTGTCAATTCATTTAATGTCTACCCTTACACATCAACAAGCACCACGAACCAACTCCAAGTTGCTTCTCCTTCACACTAACTCTTACCTACCTGCCCGTGTGCGAAGCACTGGTTCCAAACTAGTAGACACTAATAATAATATCAAATCCGTTTTTACGTATCAAGCATATTTTGATCATTATAAGGTAAAACTCTATCCTCCGATTTGCGTTGCATTGTGTGATGGGACTTGAGTCTTATAATGGTTTCATTTTTCTAAAAAGTATTGCGTTGTTTAACGATTTACTTTATTTTATGCACTGGCAATCCAATTGAGTAAACCCGTTCCGCGTTAGCGGCGTGGTCCTGTGATTAGCCCTATTATTAGATAAGTTAAGTAAAGATTTCTCATACCAGTCCCATGACTAACCTGTAATTTGTTTCACTTGCAAACTCGGGTGCCCATATTTTCCACACGGGCAGTCGAGTAGCTTATTTTGCAAATTTATAGAGCAGGATTTTCGGTTGAAGCTTAAAGATGTGTCCAGAGCATAGATAGTCTTATGCTGCACTGTATTAAAATCTATTGTAAATTTATCTACCGCTATATTATATTTCGATGTACTCTGATATATTCTGTACTTTGATGTAACATTATTATAATGTTTATAAAAGTCTTCTGTTATTTGTTTTGATGTGTTGTATGTCCAAAGTTAGCGTATTCGGATTTTGAACGGTCTTGGTCGATTTAGCGATCGATTATGTTCGGTCGAAATCCGTGGTCGTTACATTAATTGTTAAAAATGGCTTATAGCGAATTTTATTTTGAATTGAATAAAGCATGTGCATAGGACTATTTTATTCGATGGTTTAAAACTCGTCAAGTATGATCCGCACAAATACGATATTCTATTTCGACTTCGCATTAATGCTTTAAAATCAACTAATCGACTAAATCTGACTGTGGATTTCAAATGTTTATCGTTTCGATAACTTATATGATGGTATAAAACAATTCTCATTTGGGAAATGTGCATCTGAGGGATTTTTTGGCTTTCTTTCGGAGAAGACTTGGATATTTGTGCCCCTGTTTTAGGAATTCATTATCAGTCTTCTCCACGAGAAGTGTTTTGGATTCCATTCCCGTGCTTGGGCTAAGATTTAACACTTGTCATGTGTGAGATTTTCAAGCACTGCACAAGTTAAGTGGTTAATGTCCAAACTCCGTTTACAACCCAACTTGGTTAATTCAGCCATTGGAGACTTTGTCCACTCAATTGTACTGATTAATCCAAGCGTTGGTAGATTTAAAAGGAGTACCTCGAGTAAGGACTTCGACTCTAACCCTAATGTTTGTCGTGATCGGATCAGGTGCTTCCTGATACTGACGATCAATTGGGTGCCCCTGGAGAGGTCTTTGGTTAGAACCCCAATGTTTGTCGTTTTCGCATCAGGTACTTCCTGATTCTGATGATCAATTGGGTGCCCTCGGAGAGGACTTTGGTTTGTGCTGGTCCTTCTAGCGTGTTTGTCGTTCCTTCCGGCCTGATGTTGGTACTTCTAACATCAGGTTTGTCGGTCCTTCCGACTTGATGATGGTCCTTCTAGCTTGTTTGCCTTTTCCTTCCGACCTGATGTTGGTACTTCTAACATCAGGTTTTTGGGTCCTTCTGACTTGGTGCTGGTCCTTCCAGCGTGTTTGTCGGTCCTTCTGGCTTGATACTGGTTATTCTAGCTCTGGGTTGACTCCAATCCCCTTGTTGGCCGCTTGACTTGGCAGGCTATTTCAGATTGGGAACCGAAGCTTTGAAACTTTTATTTAGGGGATTGCCCCTTCGATGAAAATTACCACATTCTTTCTTATTTGTCATGGCGCTTGTTCACTGTTTGAATCTTTGCGACTTTTCCCATTCACTTTTCAGTGTGGTGCTTTTCCATTTTTTCATTTGCGCTTGTTAATATTTACAGCATTTGGCACTTGAACTAGCGTTGTTGGGGTCGCGATGTTACAGGGACAAGCGCTCGACAAATGGCCTGTAATATGAAATCACATTTAATCAAGTTTTGATTTAATCATGAAATTTGCAAGCTAGAAATTCATTTAGACAGATATGCTCTTAATCGTAGAGCTAAATTTCAGTACATCACTTGCAGGTTATTGCAGACTGTTTACAAGAAGTTTCGAATATAACAGAAAGTAAAACATGAACTAAAGCATGAACTAAAGCAGGTTATAGAGCATGAAGTAAAGCAGTGATGATGTTGATCGCTTATTTTGAGCCATTGAAATTGAAGCACTATCAACGATTTTTTAGTTGATGATCAGCCTAGGCATGGTCTGAATAAAAGCTTCGTTGCTTGTTGCCTCCTAGCACTGGGAAATCGGAACAACATTTGAGGATTGTGGATTCTTCACATATTGTTGCAGACGATTCTTCCTAATCATCTGTTCAATCAGTGATTTCAGATGCCTACACTCATTGGTGTTGTGGCCTGGATGATTATGAAATCGGCAGAATTTTCCAGAATTTGCTTGATGGTCACTAATTTTCTGAGGTTTAGGTATTGGATAATCCTCGGTGTCTTTGGTTGCAGCAAAGATGTTTTCTGGAGTGTCATTTAAAGGTGTTAGCTCGGATGGATTGGAAAAGTGTGGCTTCTTGCCGTCTCGATTTTCTTTTCCATCGTCTCCTCTTTCCTGACCTCCAGTATTTTTTTTATTGTACTGAGTAAGAGCATTTTTGGGATCTTCAAGGGGTTGGTTTGCATCAACGATCCGAAGAGGCGCAGGATTATTATCCGATCTTTTGTACTCCTCAGCCTTTTTATAGAATTTCTCAAGCGTACCAGGCTCTTTCATTTTAATCCATTTACCGAATTTGTTATTTTCGTCTATGGCGCCGATTAGAGACAATAAGATCATGCGGGGCTCGGGATTTCCTACTTTGGATACAGCGTCATTGAACCTTTTGAGGAAAGCTCTGACAGATTCTCCTAAATTCTTCTTCATGGATGTAAGAGAAATAACTTCCTTAGCCTTCGTAGTTTGCAATCTGAACTGCTCCTTAAACTTCATGATCAAATCACCAAATCGGCGACGGATTCGGGTAGCAGCCTTGTGAACCACGACGATGCGACACTTTCTAGATAGAGAGGGAAGCACAAGAATTTGATTTCGTCTATTTCCTTGGCTGCATTCATGTGCCACTCATATTTATATAGGAAGTGATTTGGATCAGAAGTCTCGTTATACAGAGGCATAGTAGGATGAGTGAACTTTTTGGGGAATTCAGCTTTACGGATCCTCTTTGTGAATGGATTTTTTTCCGATGGAGATGTCCCATTCCCTTTCACTATCCTTGCGAGGCATGTTATCTTTCATGATTTTCTTTACCACATCCGCGATATACTCCTTCGATTTGTGTTGTTCTGGAGAGAGGACTTCGATCTCTTTCTCGGATACTCGTCGTGGCAAGCGATCGCGTTTAGAGGATTTAGATCTTTTACTTCCACTATGGGAAGGTGCCCCCTTGATGGGACTTGCAACTCGTCAGTGGTCATTTCAATTGGAATGGTTTATAGCTTTCAGCTTTGGTTCTTCAACAATAGCATCAATTTTACCCACAAATCTTTCCAAGTTATCATTGTGAGGATCAGAGGCTGATGAGTTTGCATTCTCTTCGAGGTTTACATGAATTTTCAGAGGAGGAGCGGGATTTGCTTGAGCGCTTAGGAGAGCACTCATTTTATCCATCAAAGCTTGATTAGCATCCACAAGAGTTGTATTAGCATCGATTAAGGCTTTATTGGAAATTTCCATTCATTGGCTCAAGTTAGCCATGACGGCATCTAATTCTGCTTTAGTTACTCCAGTCCCGAACATCGAATTTTCTCCAACTTTGAAACGGTTAGTGAGTAGAGTAGCTTCGTTACTAATAACATTGTTATTTTCTTCAACAACGTTGGTAGTAGTCTTCTTAGATTGGGCCATTATATCGGATAAGGCCTTGAATTTGGAAAATAAATCGTCGATTGGAATAGATCTTAGATTTGCGTAATCTATAGTAGAAGTAGGCTCTTAGGATCGAGAGAAATGCGCACGCGGCCCTATGGTGGGTGCCAAATGTTTACTCCAAATTTGGAATCAAAACCAAAGGTGCAAACGATGCACTTCACCGATTCGGTAAGATTAAAATGTGGAACAAAAGCATAAAATGAAGACAAAGGAATTTTTATAGTGGTTCGATTCTAAATGAATCTACGTCCACTTTTCAGTCAATTCTCATTACGATATTTTGTTTACAACATGAATGAACTTTTACTATACATTCATTTCTCATTCTCCTCCCTTTTCACTCTATTTATGATCTAATTCACTTGAATTTGGCAAATGGATGGAAGAGATCACGTGCTTTGCGATGGTAGATGTATTAATCCATGATCACTTAAGTGCTCTTGTGTTTATCCATGATTTGATAGAATTTTGCGTTTAGATCCAAATTTCGACAGGATTGGAAAAGGTTCGAGATTCCTTGAATGGCGTTGGAGAGCTTTTTTATGTAGTATGAATGAGATTCCAAGAGCTTTGATCCAATTGGAGATAGCTTTAATGATCATAGGAATGGATTTGATCCGCATAAGTTGGAAATGAGTTGTTAGATCCATGAGAGCCATTAGTGAAGTTGTAGAAAAGCTTTAGAATTGGCGGCACCTCCTCGTAAGAATGAAATTCTCTCCTCTCTCAATGTGAATTATGAGGGGTATTTATAGTGGTGTTTAGATGGAATGGCACGGTTGTAATTAAGGGTGTATAATTGGCGCTAGGTTGGCGATGAGTTGGCGGTCTAAAAGCCTTCGCGTGCCCTAAAATTTTGCGGGTTAAAGTGTGCTATATGGTCTAAAAATCATCCCACGTCCTAAGATTGGCGCGGGTTAAAACAATCCACGGTCTAAAGCTGATGGCACATACTAAAATGAGCTGCGGCCTTAAATACTCATGCGAGCTAAAAGCTTGTATTGCAACGACCCGGTCTGAAATAATAACGACCTAAAGCATGCCCCGTGAGCTAAAATGTTCCCAGCGACTTTAATGCCTACGTGATAGTGTTCTCACAACCTAAAGCAACACGGTCCAAAAAGCTAATATGTTTAACGACCTCGAGCTTGCCTGCATGTTTCACGTATCAACTTCAAGTCCTAAGCAGTGACTATTGGCATGTTCCCCTTTACAGTTGTAAACAATTTGTTATTACGCGCATGCGAGCTAAATAAAGTGGTCCCACAATTCCTTTTATGCTTCGCACAACCTATGAGATGTTCCACAAAACACGGCTTAAAACAATCACAACACTCTTTAGCTCGTTCCTTTTGTTTATATGATACTGTGCACTGGTCCTTAGATGCTTATGATTGTTCCATTGCTTCTCTTGTGAGTATGGGATCAGTATTCACGTTTTTGCCATACATTTATGGTTCTAGGCTCTACTCGTTTCATACTATGTTATTTTCATTAAACTTGTCAATTCACGTGGCCACGTGTCATCATATTAATTGTCCAAACCTTTTAAGCTTTATAAACTTGGCAAACAACTCTACATGTCAAACTGATGGTGTGCAAAGCACCCAACTTCTTATTCACTGTCCTGAATGTATGTTGGCGAGCTAACATTCATTAGAGAATGGTCCAACGCATCTTCATGCGGCCTAAAAGAATTACACTAGCTAAACCCTATAACGAGATGATGAGCTTCGTGTAGTGCAACGACCTAGAATGATGAACACGAGCTAAGCAGTGAGCACGAGCTAAAGCATGTGGGTAGGCTAATGAGATAAGCGGGTTAACCGAATGCACGAGCTAAATGGAGTCACGAGCTAAAGGTAGCTGCGAACCAAATGAAACCGTGTGCCAATGTTCGTACGCGCTTCATTATTTTGAACCGCATTTTTACAATAGGGTTAACAATTGTATTCATGTATAAAAATATATATAATTGCCAGTGTAGATTTTTATCAGTTTTAATCATTATAAATTGTATACGGTGCCTGTTAGCTCACCTACCTCATCCACGAACCATGGACTATTTGATTGACTGTGATATGTTTTGTTTGTGATGTTGAATGATTAACACATTAAAAATAATGTTAACATTAATGTGGTAGTCGAAATTAAATTATAAATATCCATTTATAATTTTAAGCAGTGAAAATTGGCTAATTAGAAAAATAATTCAAATCGAATTAGAATTGGTTAAATTTGTTAACCAATAATTTATTTAAATTCACTATTGTTGTTTGAAAACCCCACACGGCTATTGGAATGATATTTGACATAAACTAATCCTTATTTTTAGTCGTATGTCAATCGATTGGTTGACAGACTGTGATAAGCATTATTCAATTATTTAATGCTTATATAGTTGGAAATTCCACTCTGGATGTGAATTGACTGTTTGATGATTATTTATCATTATTGTTGAACACATGCGATGTATGAAACCCATATAACTGAAATTATATGGTAATTGATTGTGTCGCATTCCGATTTAGAAATAACGAATATTTTAAAATAATATTCAGTGAATAATCCAAATATGATTTTGATGTTTGATTTTGGATGGATATGAAAATATATAAAAATATATGAAGTCGGGATAAGTATAAAAACGCTGTTTTAACCCGAATGGGTTTTTCGATCGATTTTATTCATTTGATAATGAATACGAAAAAGAAATGGATTTCAAAATCTAATCTTTTGAAAATATTATCTTTTTAAAATTATAATGATATGGAGTATTCAATTTTGATTTAAATTGAAAATGAAGTTGAAATCATTTCAAAATGAATTTATAAATGATTTATAAAATACATTTTGAATGGAAATCGATGATATTATATATATATAATGGCTTGAATGGAACGCGCCGCGCAGCGACCGTTCGTGAATTTTAATCATTAACTTCAGATTGATGTAACGGGAGATCTGACCGTCAGATTCTCCTAAAACCAGAACCGTTAGGTTCGTATCGAAAAGTGATTTCCAATGAATATAAGAGATTTAAATTTGAACAGTTGGATTTCAAATTATGTCCAAATCAATTTCAGAAAAGGTCGCTATGGAAGCAGTTCGGTGGTTGTTATTGGAAACCGACTGAAATGGCAATTTTAAATTTTTTAAGAATATGGAAAAATTGTGTAAATTCATAATAAATGATTTGTAAAGAGTTTGGATGAAAAATTTCATTTTTTAAAAGATTAAAATATATTTTTATCGAAGTGAACTAGTTAATAACTAAAATAATAATCCAATTATTCTTAAATAAATAAATTGGATTGAAAAAATGGTTTTAAAATAACTAGAATTTTCCAATGAATAAATTGGAATGGTTTTGAATGGAGATAATCTTCGAAATATTTCGATATTGGATTCCGTGATTATACGGATATTGTTGAGGAGTTTGGAAGATATAGATGTCATTATTCCCAATACGATATCCGTTAGTTTCAGAATTTGATGTTGAATAATTTCTATTCAGAGATTTATATTTAATATCGAATTGGATTTTGGGTTTGTCGTGAACTGTGTTTTAAATAACATTCGTTCTTTAACCCAATTAATAGTTAAGTTATGATTTGGAATTTATAAATCTTTTAAATAAGATTAATGGAATTTTCCAAAGTAAAGTTTTCCAATTTAATATATTAAATTAGAATTGAATGGAATTCGATTTGGTAATAATCGAGATGAGCTTCTATTTAGGAAGACCGTTACTATATATGGAATTTAAAAGGTTTTTCCGTTATTCCATTTATAGTATTGATTTGATATGGAATTTAAAAGTCGACGATGAAGACGGTGGTCGAAGACCGGAGATCTTCACATCGTATGGATGGTTACTTATGTCTTGATTGGGATGATCCCCGAGATAAGGTAATAAGTGGTGATCGTCCAGACGTACTTGGAGATCGACTGGATATGCAAGGGCCTCTCTCCTGTATTGGACATATAGGAGGAGGATTAAGGTGCCTCCGGTTTCGTTCAGACCCAGAATGGACCTATAAATGGATGTGTGTATGACACTGGATTTCATTCTATGTTGGTTGATTTCTATTAAATATATATCTGTTTGGTGGCGGAGAATTTACTCTCTTGTTTAACACCCTTCTCAAAGACGTATGAGCCTAGAGGTTATATATTGATAGACATCTGTTCCCTTGAATTGTCAGTGTGGCATGTTTAGATGCAAATGATCAAGGCTTTTGTAGAAAAGCAAAATCATGTGGATGATGATCAAAGCACGGTTTTAAATAGCATAGCTTTGTGTATAGCGTTAATTCGCGAGCTTCACACCCCGGTATGAACCAGAAACGGGATGAGGGACCGCAGGGAGTGCATGCATTTCTTTCTAGCTAGGAGTGGTGTTATGGTATGGATCCCAGACATTTTACTTATGTGGTTGATGGAAAGCGAGGTACCTTGGATTTGAGTCCCTAGTGGCTCTTGATATGGTCGACATACTGAGCATAATGCCCCATAGGCAGGGAAACGTATTGTTCAGGAATAACCAATCCACTAAAGTAAGTGTGGGCTGGCCCTGCCGCTCCTAGGTGAAGTTGCGACTGAATCCTAAGATATGGTAGGCTAGATTGTCTCGAATTGGAAGGAGAGATCCCTTGCCTTAATTCATGATGGAAATCCAATTTCTAATACGCGACTTTTTGGTTTTAGTTGTAAACCTATATGGCGGTATAGTGGCATGGGACACTCATGTCATCTATGATTGATACATTTATATTTGAAATTGTTTTTGACACTATGCACTTATAATAGTATCAAATATGATTTGTTTTAAAGTGTATCAAGCATGTTTGGCTATTATAAGGTAAAACTGTATCCTCCGGCTTGCGTTGCATTATGTGATGGGACCTGAGTCTTATAATAGCTTCATTTTTTTCAAAAAGCATGGCGTTGTTTTATTTTAAACTGAGATTCATGTGGAGTAAACCCGTTCCACGTTTTACGGCATCGTCCCATGATTTCCCAACTTTTAAATTAAATATATAATGACTGTTTTAGTTCTCACACCAGTCCCATGACTGGCTCGGAGTTTATTGTTTCTACCCAAACTCTGGGTGCCCATAATTTCCACACGGGCAGTCAGTAGTTTTGATTTTCGTAGATATTTCTTTTCACAGGATCCGGGATTACAGCTAGAGCTATATTCGGAAAGCGTTGTATCCATGTATTTCATTCAGTTGTGCTAGTTGATGTATTTTCCGCTACGCATTGTATTTATACATTTAAATTTCCGGTGCTTTGTATTTTAATCTCTGATATTATTTTTAAGCTGTATATTATTTATTCATACTCTGATATATTCTTGAACTCTGATGTAATTGTTGTAATAGCAATGAAATGTTCTATTGTTTGTGTTCTGATGCGTCGTTTTCTCAAAGCAATCCGGGCTTTCCCATAAGGGGAAGTTTGGGTCGTTTCAATTTTTAGAACCATTGAATGCAAAACCCCAAAACCAAATCACGATGTCAACTGAGACAGCTTCCCCCTGCTATGTCGACTGCTATTCACAACCCTAACTCGACTGCTAAGTCCCTCCTGTTGCAGTCCCAAAATTTTTCCCAATTCGAATCTTAGCTCATTGAACAAAGATTGAGTTCCTCAAATCCGGGTTCACAGCGCGAGACTAGGCAATTCGAATTGATATTTAGATTTTATTTAGATGAATGGATTCAATTTACTGAAATCGAATTGTTTTGAAATGAAAAAGGAAGTCTGGCCATTTTCGAATAACTAGGAATAATAAATGGGAGAGATGGGTTTCTAATTTTGTTTAAATCAAACAAAGAAAGGAATGACATTCTTAGATTTTAAAGCTTTGAATTTTTCTCAGAGGAATGGAAATCCAAATGAAAACAGGGTATCACGTTTATATAAGCGAAAAGAAGACTTTGCATAGAAGGAGTAAGCCTGCTGTTTTCATTAGTGAGGGTGAGTTGTTGTGTACTTTAGCTTAGGAGTGAAGGAATTTATTTTATCATAATTTTGATTTGTTTTGAACATGTACCATTTTATTTAATTTAAAATACCCCATGATTTCGAACTCCTTTCGGAACACAACAAACAACATTCCTAGGGTTATATCACTATTCTGAACACACTGGAACAGGTTTCGAAGCCCAATTCGATCATATGGAGAAGATATTAATTTAAGTCAGTATAATTTAAATTCATATCAATTAATTCCTTGACAATAAATAATTATCATTGTTTCTATTCAGTTTGAATTTATATTGATTATCTTAATCATTTTGATTTAGTTCTAACTTCGAATTAGTTATATAATCATATTACGATAATTTAATATATTCGATATTAAATCGAAATCGATTATTAAATCGATAACTTAATATAAAAATTCATTTATATTATCTACTCAATATTTGAAAAAATATTAAATATTTAAAATTAATCGACAGAAATCCAAGTCATTACATTCACGATATATAATCCTTAGCATAAGATGAAAACTCAATAAACTTTGTATTGAATATGATGTGTTGTGGTTATTTATATGAAATATGCGATTATTTGTACCGAATATGAACCGCTTGAAAAGAACCAAAAACCAGTAAAAAAATTGAAATTTTGTTTTCCAATTAGCAACGGACCTTAACCGTTGCGAAATTAATATTTGCAACAACCTTTAGCCATTGCAAAATTATATTTCGCAATTGCTAAAACCATATTTCGCAATAGCTCATGTCTGTTGCGGAATTTTTGCTACCCCAATTTCGCAACGGTTTAAAGTTGTTACTAACTTCATTTACAACAGCTCAAATCCATTGCGAAATGGCGTTTATGTTGTAGAGTTTGTTGGATCCAGAACATCAAATTATTGTAAGGTTTAAAATTTCAAGTCAATGGAAATTTGTATGTAAGCACGGTAAATTTAAACGCGTATTGAATTTCAGTCAAAATTCAATAATCTAGTTAAAAGGTCATTTTTCAAACGGCCTCCAAAGTCGAAAAAACTAGTTTTTTTAGAACCGTATTTGTAAAACGTAACGAGATTTAAAATTTCATAATTTTTGGAGTCAGAATGTGGCGTGGTAAATTAGAACGTGCTTCAAATTCAATATTGAACGCTATATTGATTTATATTTAATGTTGATAAAAAAATGATTAAAATGATCGAATCAACTTACGAAACATATCCCATTATGTCCGGAATTGGGGTATTTAGCTAGAGGCGAAAGTCGTTGGGATTTGTCTGGAGTAGGAGCGTGAAACATTATAAAGATGCAATAAACGAATTAAATAATATTAAAATAAATAAATATAAATCCTTTTTCTCTCTAACCCTAATACACCTAGTAGCCACCGCCAGACAATGGAATCAAAGGCCATAAATTTCCGAAAATAATTCCATTCAATCATCCGTGCGATAATATTCAAAATTTCCAAAACAAAAATGGTAGATCAAGACGAGATCTATATGCTAAGCGGATAGGATCGAGTTTAGTTTTGTAAATCGTTAAAAATAGCTTGTCAAATGGGCCACGTTCAGGAGGGTTTATGGCACTAGAGTGGGGATCGAGTGGTGCACTATTCGAGGTGGTGGCGGAGGACATTGGCAGCTAGGCCGGAATTGGGCTACGTTCGAGGTCCAATCGCTTTTGGAGGAGGCGCAGTGGAGTTTTTTTTTGTGATGATGGGCGAAACGGTTACAGGAAGATACAGGTTCAATGATGAAGAACAGGAAATGTAATTAATGTGATTTAATTATTTTAAGTAATTTGTTAATATAATTAAAATTTACACTGCCATATCTTGTTCAAATCAAAACAGAATTCATTGATTTCAGAACTGTTGGCACCATAACAAGGAGCACTACAATAAGAAGCTAACTGAAACACGATTGGAGCTAGTTGCAATTTTTGACTGAATTGAACACACAGTTTAATCTAAAATAGAACAATCATTATTTAAACTAATTCAGAACCAGTCGAGGTGAGAACCCTCTGACTCAACTATTTTGTACTATTATTCTATTTTGTAATCGAATATATATTGATTGCCTATAATGATTTTTATCTCATTAATTATTATAAATTGTTATACGTTGCACGATAGCTGACATCACAGTTGTTTGAAAACCCGATGGATGAATTGTTGACTATTTGTGTTGTGATTCGAATGTGATTTTAAAATAATTAACATATTAAAATGATGTTAAATTATTTTTGGTAGTTTAAGTTGGATTTAATATCCATATACAAGTTAACCGACTTGTTTGTGTTCACCCATTAAGTTATATCAATTTGAATAAATAAATAAATAAATAAATTATTAATTGATTATTTATTGGTTGAAAGCCCCATATGGGTTTTAGGACGGTATTTGATTCACACATCTCCCATGTATTTAATTGTATGACAACCGATTGATTGATAGACTGTAATGTCCCGCATTTTTTATCGGTTTGAATTTGGATATTTAAATCAGTTTAAATATCGAATTCATAATATAAGTGGATTTATATATTAATTAAAATGAAGTTGAGCATACAAAAATATATATTAAATATAATTGAGCTCATAACGATGCTGCAGTTCATAATTTAACGTTCTGAACTTCAACTGAGTGTACATAACCCGTTATTAGTCGGATTTCTTCGAAATAAGATGCGTTGGAATATGTTGAACTGTTTCTTTCTAACAGAAGTGAAAAAAATCAAGATTTCGCGTTATAGATTGTGAATTATATCCAAATCAAATATTCAGAAAGTCGATATGAAATCGTATATCGACCGTAATGGTTTATTTGATATAACTAGATATCAATTTCGAATTTGGACAAGGCTCTTTTGAGATGTAGTGATAATTTAATTTTTAGAATTTATCTATAATTTTTAAATAATTAAATACGCAACTTTTTATTTGGAGTATTTTGCACCCTATATCAATATTTTGGGGTTTCACAATCTTAGTTAACCTACCGATATTATTATATTTTTGAGATCGTGACACATTGCTCGTCACAAAAATAATTTTATTTTTGTCCGTAGCCACTCAGAAATAAACAAGATTTTTCGTAATTGGTTACGCTGAACATTATAACTTAAGCAAACTGAACAATCTATTTATATTTAAAATACTGCTCCAAATTTGAGGCACTGTACACGCACATTTCCTCCCATCCTTCGTACAGAGTAGCCTCCTCTAGCTTTTCCTATCTTGAAATGATCCATCACTTCACTGCAACATGATATGTGCATGTAGCCGATTCCAGTAAGTCCCCTACCCAAGAAAAACAGCTGTGTGAAATGAAAACTTGTAACAATCTATAACACCAATAATCTACTATATGCCTAATACTGCTTATGCAAGGAAATGAAACCCTGTACATAATATACGCTGCCATGTTTGTTCAAATCAAGCAATGTATTTTCTAGTCAGCTGCAAGAAACATCTGCTCACCTTTGTCAACACACCTAGCTAACATTTCCTATCACCTACCCTGTTTTCCTACCGTCCCCATTACTTCATGCAGAAGGAATATGATCCATGAATTCTCAAATCAAAGTCATCTTTATTTTTCGTTAGCTATCTATAACCCTATGGAGCCTATTCCTTGGCACTCACGGTTGGTGGATATTATAAATAGGCTGTATCATTTCGATCTCATTTCAGTAAACCCATTCCTCTTAACATCACGAAGAAGAAGAAAAATCATAACAGATTACTTCACTAAAAATCGAAATGAATATATATATCTGAACTCTTGAGAAAATCGTTTTCAGCTTCTTGTAAATTTGTAGAGCTCGAACCAATATCAGTCCACTGGAGATTTCAACTGTTTGGCCGGTATGGGGTTGCGTTGCGTTCACCGAAGCCTGGTGCATGGTTTGGTGGAGCTTCATGGCGTGGGGATAGACAAGAAAGTGCGGACGTCGCTCAGCCGAACGGTGAATGAGGCTTGTGAAGTTTCAGAATTGGCCATCTGTAAGGGAGGAGTTCGCTGTTAGAGGGGGCGTGCAGTTCAGTGAGTGGATGGAGAAGTTGGAGTAAGGAATAATGGACGTGGATTTATTGTAGTAACGGTGGATGGAAATATTGGGAAACGCTTTTGTATTCGGACATTACGAGAGCACTATACGGTGAGCAGCGTTTCTTTCCCAAAGTCTGGAGCATAGTGGGAATGGTGAAAACGTTTTGAGGTAATAAGAAAAAGAAGGAATATCGCGATTCTTATTCATGTTAAACTCGGATCAGTGGGTATAACTAGGGTAAGTGAGGATTATATGTTTTATTAATTTATATAATGGTGTTAGAGAAGGTGGAAAGTACTGGAGCATGTGGTGTCACAGGAGGAAGACGATGTGGTGTTTTGGGCCGAGTACTGGAACTTGCGGGTGGTGGAGTTATAACTGGGCTGTTCGAATTAATATGAGTCCCATGTTAAAATAAAGAAAAGAAAAAAAAAATGGTGTTTTATCATATGCGAAATGGTGAAGACCGGTGGCCTTGAATAGCGTGGGCATGTTGTTGAACACACCTGTGCATGCAAAAGGGGTGGGTGTATAGCGCTGCGATGATGGTGCATGGCCTATTTTATAGAATCAAGGTGTATTCCAAAAACAAGGGTCTGTTTCGAAACTGAAAATGGAAGTTGACGAAGTGGCGTCGAGATGATGGAGCTCGTGCAGATTTTTGACGAATTAAAACGGTTGATTCAAATCAACCAATGCAAATCGTTATTTAATGGTTAACGCGGAAAGGTGAGTAAACTCACTAACTCTGTTCTATTTTAAAATATTATAATTATATTTTAATATTACTTGAATGCTGTGTGATGGTCGGTTAGGTAAATTACAATTAAATTGGTTGAAATATACATATCGTTGTATACGTTGGATACTGATTCCGTCGATTAAAATATTTCCTCGTATGAAATTTGTGTTAGTTGTGTTGACTAACATCAGTGGATGCAGAAAACCGGTTGGAGGAACCCAACCGGATTCCTCAATATTTATATGTACTGTTTGTTTTATATATGCACTTTTTGAACCCAAATGACATTTAACCCTGTGTGATTTTGATGTTGAATGGAAATTCAACAATTGTTTTGAATTTAATCAATAGACGGTATTGATTAAGAAAGTGGCAGCAGACGACCGTAAATTCATCTTTTTGTTAAGACGTTGAATTGTCATCAGACGAATCAACGAAGTTAAATTTATAAAAAATTATATTTTTATAATTGAGGCGAAGTTTTAAAATTATAATAGAAGTTCTATTATAAATTAATACTTGGTAGTTACTTTTTTAAAGTGAATATGAACGATTGTTTTGGACATTCTATATAAGGTTATAAGAAGATAAAAGTTGTAAATTATCCTACGAGTAAATCTTTTTGGATAATTAATTTAAGATGAACAAATCTAGAAATATTATTAAATTAATTATATTAATATAATAATAAGAAGTAATTAAAGTCAGTTAACAAACTAACTAATGGTATGAAGTTGACTAAAGCAACTGGTTTAGTGGAAAATGATTTTTAGGTAAATTGATCTTCCATTGATCTAATGTTAATAACTTGGAAATTAATTATTCAAAATTAATAAGATTTAATTACCTTTTTAGTTAATGAAGTTTAAATAGTTATTGAACTAAATAATTAGTATTGTTTATTAATAATGAAGTAAACTGTTTTACTTCAGCAAATGATCAAATCACTATTTGATTAAAGTAATTGGTTCTTAAATGGATTCCATTTAAGATAGTATTAAGTTTGTATTGAGATGTTTTCTTTAATTAGGTATAATAATTCGAATAAGAAGTAAATTGCCAAAAGGCAAAGAACGTGATTAATTTTTGATAAGAGAAGTTTTAAATGAAAGTGTATAAGGAAGATGAAGCAAAGAGTTAGTGACCAAAATGTAAATAATTATAAACAACTGAGTTTTCAAATAAGGATATGGCGTCATAAACCCATATTTAAAATAATGCAAGAAATACGGTTTAATTGATATTATCAATAATAAGGAATTTAGAGTTATAGACTTATATCTATTCTAAGATAAGAACGTTGTCGATCAAGGTCTGAGAGGTAAATAAAATACCCCAAGTTGAACGACTTCACTATTATCGAGGGATGATATTAGTTTGTAATGGAAAGAGTAGCGTATTACAAGTCTTTGAACTATAACGATAAAATAGCATTATTAACCAGGCTTAAGCGTGACAGTGATGTCGAGATTATTATAAAAGGAATATGGCAGCGTATTGCAAGTCTTGAACTATAATGAAAAAATAACGCTGTTAAGCAAACTTAAGCGTTATATTTATATACAATACTATCTCTGGGAATGTTTTTCCAAGAAATGTGAAAAGGCCAAAACGGGATTTGAGAAATATCTAGTAAGATATGGGAATTCGAATAATATAAATAAATTTTAAATAAAAAGACCCCGTGGTTATGTAATGGTTAGTTGTACATTTGAATGAATGTTAGTTTTTACTTTCGATAGTTAAATAACCGACTATCAAAGTGTTTTGACCATCGTTGTCAATACGGAGAGACCAGTTGGATATATTATCCGAAAACCACTCCATATTTGCATAAGCGCTGCCAATATGATTATGCTGAAGACAATTGAAGACGGAGTGAAATGCAAGGGTCGTCCTATTCCAGAATGGTGTTTTCTGTTTGTCCAGTCCAAGGACAACTTGTATGGACGAATGTCTGACAGAGTATTCCTAACAGTCACATAAGACGATCTTTTCAAGGTATTATGTCTGGTGGCGAGGAAATTCGTTTCTCTTAGATTTTATACCCGTAATATTTTTGGAAAGATCAACTAGTGATTTGATGGTTTTGACGATGTGGCATTCAAAGTGTATGGTGGCCAGATGTTCTAAAAGATAGACGTAGCCTCAAGCTTCACAACCGGGAATTGACAAAAATCGGGTAGGTAGCATGGCTATGTGGGTCGCTCCCATTAGGGTGTATAATCACCTATCTAGAGAAATTCCTTTTACTTATTTAAATCTATCGATGCTGTCCCTTTTCGGGAAATGGTGGTTTGAGCCCAACCGTTGGTGATATACATTCGATACACTCAAGCGGAATGAGTGGTCGGTCATGTATGGGCCGAGTTGCAAGACGTTCTTGTTGAACCCAGTGTATTCCCCTCTAGAGATACACTATCGGCAGGTGGTCCCATACCTTGTCATAGCTGGAATCCAATCTCCAATAAGCACCCTGCGGTTTTTGATTTTATAATATGTATGTAGAACGTGAGATGCAAGCATTCTGCTATCTGGTTATTTACTTGATTAGACATTATTATAATACCACTGGATTTTGATATCGAAATATTTTGGGTTATAGTAAGGTAAAAACCGTCCATGTTTATGTGTGGATTGGTCCTACTGTTATCCTTTTGTTTCAAAAGAATTTTCAAAGTTAAACCGTATGGTTGGAATTTACTCACACCAGTCCCATGACTGACCCAGAGTTTATTTTGTTTGTTTTTCCCTAAACTCTTGGGTGCCCAAATTTGTACGGGCAGTCAAGTGTTTCAGGCTTTTACAGATACACTTGGAGGAGCTAAAAGCAGAAGGCTTCACCGTTAATATTTAGAGATTATTTCCGCTGTGATATGATGTATTGTACTCTGATAATGGTATGTATATAAAATACAGTTTTGTATTTCAAATTTATGTAATATAATACATTTTATTCATTCCGCTGCGAGATTCGTGTTTACTCAGATTTTGCTCAGTTTTGTTCTTCTTCTTCTTCTTCTTCTATTCTATTGGTACTATCTTATCTTTCTCATACTCTTATTTCTTTCTATTAATGATCTGAATTTTCATGCACTTTGAGTTGAATGTGTAGAATATTTATCATCTCAAATTGGTACGGATTTTCGGGTCGTTACAGTTGGTATCAGAGCTGAAGGTAAATGGATTAACTTGGTTCTGTGGCGTGACTCAATAAAGATGGGGTTAGTAATACCCTAGATTGAGTATGAGTGCATATATATGAACACGTATTTGTAAATTAATATAAAAACTGTTTTATTTTATGTTGACTGGTCAGTTGAGTGGTTTATGAATTCTGGTCGAAACAGTAATGCACACTGTGTCGATAGGTGTTTCTAAGCACTTGAACAGAGCAATTCCACATGGTATGTTTTGGAGAAGAGGGTAAATGAAATAATCAAACCTAAAATATATTTTGATATAAAGAAAGCTTATATATTGGAATTATCTAATATATATTGAATGTGTTGGTTGAAATTGTAATCGAATAGGGTTATAATCGAATTGATTATAAATAACCAATAAGAATTCACATGAGTATAATATATAAATCAGGTGAATTGAATCTAAATTTAAAACCACAATTGAAATAAAACTCTAGAAAATGGAAAGCTGTTGTAAATAAATTTTTAATTTGAATATATGGAAAATTTAAAATCCTGGGAGAGATTTGGAAATATTTTCCAAGCATTTTGAAAAGATATTTTGAAATGATTTTCAAACGAAAATATTTGAAAGTAAGTGTTTTGAAAGTAATATAGTATTTAATTCACTTCGATCACTGGAAAATAAATTCTGATGATGACGGCCGCATCATTAGTGTTCATTTTCGAGTTTATAAGTGATGGATTAGTACCAAAGATTTTGTTTTCGAATTATTATGAGGAAACAAGCTGCCAGAAATTCAAATGTTTTGAATTGCTATGTTATGAATGTATATGATTTCAAACTGATTTGAAATGAAAACCCCAGGAATTTGAATTCTGAAATTTAAAATTTACTTATGAAGTAAATAAACAGAGAATTTAAATAAGTCAAGTGGAGTTGAATTGAAGCCAAGTAAGTGGAAATCGTACTGAAATAAGGATTTGACTTGGCAAAGTAGTTGAGTTGTGAATTAAGATTTGGAATGGAACCGAACCTGGGGGTGAAATTTGATTATTGAGTAAAAATTGGAAAATTGAAATTGAAATTGGAGTTTGAAATGGAGTTGGCTTGGATGTAAGAGAATTATTGGTTAAGGATAAACTGACTAGAGATTAGTTGGAAATGCATTTGTGCATGCTGAATGGATTGCAAATGGAAGAGATAAAGTTGAATACCCGACAAAAAGGTACATGTTTAAATAATTTGAGCATGAGATTTCTGAGTCCTGTTGGCAAGCCATTTGGCTAATTAATTTTCTTTGGAATTGGAGAAAGCCCAGAGAGGCGAGTTGTAGTTATACCGATTGAGCCATGCAGAGGAGATGCTGGTAAAATTCTTCAAACATTTGAGCTGTTAGGAAAATTTCAGAATTTTGAAAATATTCGAAATAATACGGAATTAATATTTAATTGGAATTAATCAGTTCAATTGAAACTAAAATTATGAAGTAAACCAAAAAGATTTTTTACCTGTTTATAACAAAGATTTTAGATTTTCTCCATCTTAACAATTTCGAGGACGAAATTATTTTAAGGGGGAAGGAATGTAATGTCCCGCATTTTTTATCGGTTTGAATTTGGATATTTAAACCAGTTTAAATATTGAATTCATAATATAAGTGGATTTCTATATTAATTAAAATGAAGTTGAGCGTATAAAAATATATATTAAATATAATTGAGCTCATAACGACGCTGGAGTTCGTAATTTAACGTTCTGAACTTCAACTGAGTGTACATAACCCGTTATTAGTTGGATTTCTTCAAAACAAGAAGCGTTGGAAACTGTTGAACTGTATCTTTCTAACAGAAGTGAAAAATCAAGATTTCTCGTTATAGATTGTGAATTATATCCAAATCAAATATTCAGAAAGTCGCTATGAAATCGTGTATCGACCGTAATGGTTTATTTGATATAACTAGATATCGGTTTCGAATTTGGACAAGGCTCTTTTGAGACGTAGTGATAATTTAATTTTTAGAATTTTATTGTAATTTTTAAATAATTAAATACACAACTTTTTATTTGGAGTATTTTGCACCCTATATCAATATTTTGGGGTTTCACAATATGAGTTAACCTACCGATATTATTATATTTTTGAGATCATGACACATTGCTCGTCACAACAATAATTTTATTTTTGTCCGTAGCGGCTCAGAAATAAACGAAATTTTTCGTAGTTGGTTACGTTGAACATTATAACTTAAGCAAACTGAACAATCTATTTATATTTAAAATACTGCTCCAAATTTGAGGCAATGTACACGCACGTTTCCTCCCATCCTTCATACAGAGTAGCCTCCTCCAGCTTTGCCTATCTTGAAATGATCCATCACTTCATTGCAACATGATTTGTGCATGTAGGCGATTCCAGTACGTCCCCTGCACAAGAAAAACAGCTGTGTGAATTGAAAACTCATAACAGTCTACACCACATATAATCTATTATATGCCTAATACTGCTTATGCAAGGAAATGAAACCCTGTACATAATATACGCTGCCATGTTTGTTCAAATCAAGAAATGTATTTTCTAGTCAGCTGCAAGAAACATCTGCTCACCTTTGTCAACACACCTAGCTAACATTTCCTATCACCTACCCTGTTTTCCTACCGTCCCCATTACTTCATGCAGAAGGAATACGATCCATGAATTCCCAAATCAAAGTCATCTTTTTTTCGTTAGCTATCTATAACCCTATGGAGCCTTTTCCTTGGCACTCACGGTTGGTGGATATTATAAATAGGCTGTATCATTTCGATCTCGTTTCAGTAAACCTATTCCTCTGAACATCACGAAGAAGAAGAAAAATCATAACAGATTACTTCACTAAAAATCGAAATGAATATATATATCTGAATCCACGAGACAATCGTTTTCGGCTTCTTGTAAAATTTGTAGAGCTCGAACCAATATCAGTCCACTGGAGATTTCAACTGTTTGTCCGGTATGGGGTTGCGTGGCATTCACCGAAGCCTGGTGCATGGTTTGGTGGAGCTTCATGACGTTGGGATAGACAAGAAAGTGCGGACGTCGCTCAACCGAACGGTGAACGAGGCTTGTGAAGTTTCGGAATTGGCCATCTGTAAGGGAGGAGTTCGCTGTTAGAGGGGGCGTGCTGTTCAGTGAGTGGATGGAGAAGTTGGAGTAAGGAATGATGGACACGAATTTATTGTAGTAACGGTGGATGGAAATACTGGGAACGCTTTTGTATTCGGACATTACGAGAGCACTATACGGTGAGCAGCGTTTCTTTCCCAAAGTCTAGAGCATAGTGGGAATGGTGAAAACCTTTTGAGGTGATAAGAAAAGGAAGGAATATCGCGATTCTTATTCACGTTAAACTCGAATCAGTGGGTATAACTAGGGTAAGTGAGGATTATACATTTAATTAATTTATATAATGGTGTTAGAGAAGGTGGAAAGTACTGGAGCATGTTGTGTCACAGGAGGAAGACGATGTGGTGTTTTAGGCCGAGTACTGGAATTTGTGGGTGGTGGAGTGATAACTGGGCTGTTCAAATTAAAATGAGGCCCATGTTAAAATAAAGAAAAGAAAAAAAAGGTGGTTTACCATATGCGAAATGGTGAAGATCGGTGGCCTTGAATAGCGTGGGCATGTTGTTGAAGACACCTGTGCATGCAAAAGGGGTGGGTGTGTAGCGCTGCGATGATGGTGCATGGGCTATTTTATAGAATCAAGGTGTATTCCAGAAACATGGGTCCGTTTCGAAAGTAAAAATGGAAGTTGACGAAGTGGCATCGTGTAACGACCCGGATTTTTTATCGATTTATTTTAAATATTTGGTATGGTTTATAAATATTGAATTTATAATATAAATGGTATTTTATTGGGTTATCGATTTAATAATCGAAATACGATTTATTTTGATAATCATCGAAATACGAGAATTTAAAATAATTCCATTCGAAGTTAGAATTTAATCAAAACAATTCTGATGATTAGTATTAATTGTATTTGAATATAGATGATAATAAAAATATTTTTTTATCAGAGAATTTATTTGTTTTTGAATTTAAATTATATTATATTGATTTAACATGGCTATTTTAAATATACGTTCAAATTAATTGTATAATCTGTTTCGTTGAATTCAAAATAGCGTTATAACATTATAATGACGGTCGGTACGCTGAAATAGCAGTTCACGATTTTTAATTTTGAACCCGAGATATTTATAATGGATAAGATTAGAATCGAATCGAAAAATCAAATCGATATTGATATACACGTAAATGTGTATATTTTATCCACCTATTTATCTTATTTTCCCTTTAAAATAATTGATACTTTGTATTTATAGCTGTATTTTCAGATTGTTGACAAGAAGCATGGTTTAGAGCATTTGATGGATAAAGCATGAAGAATTTGCTTAAAAAGAGTGAAGTTTAAAATTGCCAAAGCTTGAAGAGTCTAAAGCTTGAAGAACGGTTGCACACCAAGTGGGGTGTGAACGCGCTAGCGCTACCCAATTGCACTGGACGGACTGCCGATCAAGGTGAGTATTTTCTAACTCTACAGGGACCGCTGCTGCAAATAAAAAAATATATATAGACATTGCTTGTAAAAATCTTCTGCAGGGCATCGGCTTGCTTGTAAAATTTTTTATTTATTTTTGCAATTGCCTGTTCTGTGACTGTTCTGAGACTGTTCATTCTGTGACTGATTAAAAAAAAAAAAATCTGCATTCATCGTAGTTTTGTTTTTACTTTCTAAGGACTTCATTATATTTTGACAATTTGGTTTAGTTCTAACGGATTATTTCTCGGTGTCTAGACTACGGCAGAGTAATAACTGTTTATAAATATTACGGTGATTCGTAAATATTATATCGGTTGTTCCTCTGAAGGTACTTAAACCTTCGGCTGCATTGCTAGGGTGATTCCTGGTGCACCGATAACTCCTGTCCGTTAACTGGCTGAGAAGTCTTTTGTTGAAATAAATCAAACCGTCATTATATAATTCTAGAAATTGTAAACTGCATTAGGTTCATTTAAAAAAAAAATCTTTAGTGTCTAATTCTTTTTCTCTAAAAAAAAAAAACTCGCTCAAATTTGTTTTTTCTCGTCTTCCCTTATTCTTCTCGCTAGTGCATGCGTCATTGGACTCGTGATCCTTCAGATAATCGTCTAGTTCGAAAAAACAGTCCTTTAACCATGGCCGAAGAAAATCCCCCTCGATCTCTTATGGATAGATACTTCCCCGATCGGGTTTCTATTCCTTCTTGCATCATATTGCCCGCCCCAACGGGTAACCACTTTGAAATTCATTCGAATCACATAAATACTCTTCCAAAGTTCGGCAATTTAGAATGTGATGATCCTTATATCTTCTTGACCAAATTTGAACAATTTTGTGCAACCATGAAATTTCAACAATTAAGTGACGATGGAATCAAACTTAGGTTAATTCCATTTGCACTTACCGATTATGCTGAGAAATTGTTGTATAGCTTGCCTTCAAATACGATTGGAACTTGGGGTGAATTTGTGAACATTTTTTTGATGAAATTTTACCCTCTAGAAAAAACATCCAAAATTCGAAACGAAATCGTCAATTTTCATCAATTTGGGGGGGGGGGGATCCTTTGCAAAATATTTTGAAAGATTTAAAGAGCTTCTAGTCAAATGTCCACATCACAATTTCGAAAAATGGACTCTTTGTCAAATTTTATATGATGGACTTGAAAATAACTCTCGAACCATGCTCGAATCGATGTGCCAAGGAAATTTTCTAGCCCAAGATCACAATGCCGCTTGGCAATTTCTCGAAAATTTGGCCGAAAAATCAGCTCAATGGGAAAGATCTAACGAGAAATCAATTTATTCCCGTTCTAACGCTCATTCGGTAGGATCATCAGTAGCCTTAGAAGCAAAAATAGACGCAATGATATCCAAATTCGATAATGTCCTTTCATCAACTCAAATAAATCAAGCTCAAGCGTCTCAGACCTCATGTTACAAATGTAACGATCCTAACCACATAGCTGATCAATGCCCACATTCATTGGAACAACTCAACGCATTTAACAAAGCTAGGAATGACCCATTCTCCCCAACATACAATGCAGGTTGGAGAAACCATCCTAACTTCTCGTGGACCAAAAACAATGCAAATTCGAATGCGGTTCAACCACCTTTTCAGTCATTTTCGAATAATACTTCGAGACCTCCCTTTCAACAAACTCAATTCCAACATCCTGCGTCACCTTCTCAAAATCAAGCGCAACAATCTTTTGTTCCCCAAGACGATAAACGATTGACATCACTAGAGAAAACTCTCGAAGAATTGACTAAAGCGACGACTCAAAATCTCCAATCAAATACCAATCTTCAAAATTTATTGACTTCGCACATGCAAAACACGAGTCAATCGATCGCTAAACTTGAAATGCAAATGAGTCAGTTAGCTACTTCCGTAAGCGAACGGGAAAGAGGAACTTTCCCGAGTCAACCCATTCCAAACCCCAACCGTCAAAATCCTAACTCCAACCAAATTCACATCATTCAAGATTCAAACGTTAGTCACTTGAATGCGGTCACGACTCTTAGATCCGGCAAAAAGATTGACAACCATGTAGTCAACCCAAATGCTTTACCGGACGATCTTCCAAACCCTATCGAAAATTCGACCAAATCAGATCAAAACATTGAGCCAATTTCTGACAAGGACCATCCTCAAACTCAAGTAGCCTAACCTACTGAGTTGTCTGCTCCATTTCCTCATAGACTCCGACCTAGGAAAAGACAGACCAGCTAGAAAAAATCCTTGAAATATTTAAGCAAGTTAAAGTGAACATTCCTCTTTTAGATATTATACAACAAGTTCCACAATACGCAAAATTTCTAAAAGATATGTGCACTCAGAAACGTCATACACATGTACCTAAGAAAGTGTTTCTAGCGGCAACTCTAAGCGAAGTCTTGTCCCAATCGATGCCAGTGAAATACAAAGATCCTGGCTGCCCCACAATATCATGTACTATTGGGGACAAGAAAATCGATAGATGACTGCTAGACTTAGGTGCAAGTGTTAACTTGCTTCCATATTCCGTCTATCGCCAATTAGGGCTAGGAGAACTGAAACCCACCAAGGTTACCCTTAAGCTTGCTGACCGATCAATTAAGAAACCTGTGGGAGAAATCGAGGATGTGTTGATCAAAATTGGCGAATTCATCTTTCCAGTAGACTTCATTGTCTTAGAAACTCAACAGGTTAGCAATCCTGCAAACCAGATCCCTTTGATTCTAGGACGACCCTTCTTAGCAACCTCTAATGCACTTACAAACTGTAGAAATGGGTCTATGAAACTTTCTTTCGGTAATATGACTGTCGAGCTAAACATCTTCAGAACTGAAAACTCTCCTAACTCTTATGTGGACCAGTTTTCTGAAATACATGCTGTCCACGATAATGAATCTGAGCTCGACCATCTGAATAACGAAATTGAATCGAATTACGAAACCTTATTTCAAGATATTCCCGAAAATGTCTCTGATTCGATTCCTGTCGAGCCTTTCACAAATGAGTCTATCCCTCAACCAATTTCTTCGGTTGAGTCACCCCCAAAATCTGAACTCAAAGTGTTGTCAAGTCATCTTAAGTACACTTACTTAGGAGACAATGAAACTTTTCCTGTCATCATCGCTTCTGACCTTACTTTAGAGCAGGAACAATTGCTCCTTCCCATTCTTAAGAAAAATAAGGAGGCAATTGGTTGGTCCATGGCTGATATTAAGGGGATTAGTCCTTCGATTGTCCAACATCGAATCCACCTTATAGATGATGCCAAACCCACTCGGGATCCCCAGCGTCGACTAAACCCTCTCATGAAAGAAGCAGTTCGTGCTGAAATCCTTAAATGTCTAGACAATGGAATCATCTACCCAATTTCTGATAGTCAATGGGTTAGTCCGATTCATGTTGTACCTAAGAAATCAGGGATTACCGTGATCCAAAATGAAGCTAACGAGCTTATCCCAACCCGCACCCAGACCGGTTAGCGTGTTTGTATTGACTATAGGAAACTTAATGCTGCAACACGTAAGGATCATTTCCCTCTACCATTTATCGATCAAATGTTAGAACGACTAGCCGGTCACGAGTAATATTGTTTCCTTGACGGGTACTCATGATATAATCAAATCCCTATCGCTCCTGAGGACCAAGAGAAAACCACTTTCACTTGTCCGTTTGGTACATTTGCGTACCGACGTATGCCTTTTGGTTTCTGTAATGCACCTGCAACCTTTCAGAGGTGCATGATTAGCATTTTTTCTGATATGATCGACCGATTTTTGGAAGTGTTCATGGATGATTTTTCCATATTTGGTGATTCTTACTCTGACTGTTTACATCATCTCGATCTTGTTCTTAATCGCTGTAAAGATAAACACTTAACGCTTAATTGGGAAAAGTGTCACTTCATGGTCAAACATGGCATTGTCCTAGGACATGTCATTTCTAATAAAGGAATTGAAGTAGACAAAGCCAAAATTGAGGTTATTTCAAATCTTCCCATTCCCAAATCAGTTAAGGACATCCGATCCTTTTTAGGTCATGCTGGTTTTTACCGTCGCTTTATAAAAGATTTTAGCAAAATCACTCGACCGTTGACCAATCTTCTTGGTAAGGATGTTCCTTTCGACTTCAATTCTGATTGCATTTCATCTTTTGAGCATCTTAAAAATGAACTTGTCTCTGCTCCGATCATCTGCTCTCCCAACTGGAAGCTGCCTTTTGAAATCACGTGTGACGCCTCGAATTTCGCTGTTGGCGCTGTCTTAGGACAACGTATCGATAAGATTCTTCACGTCATTTACTACGCGAGTAAAACTCTGAATGACGCTCAAATCAATTATACGACCACCGAAAAGGAACTCTTGGCAGTCGTTTTCGCTTTAGAAAAATTCAGGCCTTATCTAGTTGGCTCACACATCACGGTTTTTACCGATCATTCCGCACTTAGATACCTTTTCTCTAAAAAGGATGCTAAGGCTCGTCTCATTCGTTGGATCCTTCTACTTCAAGAATTTGACCTTACCATTAAGGATAAAAAAGGATCTGACAACGTTATTGCGGACCACTTGTCTCGTCTTCCAAATGCCCCGTCTTCTTCTCTTCCGATCAACGAGAATTTCCCCGATGAACAGCTGTTTTCTCTATCCACTGATCCTTGGTTTGCTGACATTGTCAACTACTTAGTCACCAAGCAGACCCCTTCTTTTTGGTCTAAGCAGGATAAACACAAATTCTTTTCTCAAGTGAAACATTTTTATTGGGACGACCCCTATCTTTTCAAGTATTGTCCCGACCAAATCATTCGAAGATGTTTTCCTGACACTGAAATTCACAGTGTCCTCTCTTTCTGTCATGACCAAGCATGCGGTGGTCACTTCGGTCCCAAAAAGACAGCCGAAAAGGTTCTCCAATCGGGTTTCTACTGGCCGAACCTTTTCAAAGACGTGTACGAATTTTGTAAAACTTGTGATCGATGTCAATTCTTGGGGAAAATTTCTAAACGGAATATGATGCCCCTAAACCCCATTCTAGAGGTCGAAATTTTTGATGTATGGGGTATAGACTTCATGGGACCCTTCCCTAATTCTTTTGGGAACCTTTACATTCTCTTAGCTGTTGATTATGTTTCCAAATGGGTCGAAGCTGTACCATGCAAAACAAACGATAACAAGGTTGTTGTGCGCTTCTTGAAAGAAAACATCTTTTCTAGGTTTGGCACACCTCGCACAATAATCATTGATAATGGTACACACTTCTGTAATCGTTCTTTTGAAGCTCTCATGATGAAGTATTCGATAACCCACAAGTTATCCACTCCTTATCACCCTCAAACTTGTGGGCAAGTTGAAGTATCGAATAGGCAGATTAAACAAATCCTTGAGAAAACCGTGAATCGAAATCGTAAAGATTGGTCTCAAAAGTTAACCGACGCTCTTTGGGCTTACCGCACCGCTTTCAAAACAAACTTGGGTATGTCCCCTTATCGGTTGATTTTTGGTAAACCATGTCACTTGCCAGTTGAACTAGAACATAGGGCGTTATGGGCAATAAAAACTTTGAATCTTGATTTAGAGCAAGCAGGTGAACATAGGAAGCTTCAACTTAATGAACTTGATGAAATTAGAAATGATGCCTATGAAAATGAACGAATTTACAAGGACAGAACAAAAGTTTTTCATGATAAATCGATTTTACGTAAAACTTTCATGCCAGGACAAAAAGTTCTCTTGTATGACTCAAAACTGCATCTATTTCCGGGTAAGCTAAAATCTAGATGGACGGGACCTTACACTGTACGGACCGTTTTTCCGTATGGTGCGGTAGAAATTGAGAATCCAACTGATGGATCATCCTTTAAGGTCAATGGTCAACGCCTTAAACCTTACTTGGAACCAATACCCAACCAAGAGGAAGAGCTCATGGTCCTCCATGAGCCACATTACATTCGGTAAGACGCACTAACCCTCTTTTGTACATATGTAAATATTCTCTTATTTGTTTTTCCCTTTCACTAAGATATGTCTGATTAAGACTGTGAGGACACAGTCACACTCAAGTGTGGGGGAATTTACATTACATCAGCAATCAAATTTTATGAAGTAGGTCATTCATTGAACAAGGATTAACTTAAATTCATAAATAACACCTTGGTTCTTGTTTGATAAGTTGAATTGTTGGGTGATGGGAATGAACATTATTTATTCATTGAATCGTAATGTGTCTTTTTAAGATGCTAGCTTGAGACTGTGCAGACGTTAGTCGTGTTCTGGACTAAGCGTGTCAACCTTTGTTATACATGTTAGAATGTGCAAGTAAAAAAAATCAAAAAAAAATCATGAAATAAAAGGATTTTGCACCTACATTTGTTGGATTTTCTGAGTTAGTTTTCATGCATAATATTTTCTTTTCCACTCAAATTTTCAAAATCGTAAGTTCTAAAATCCACTTGGCCCAATTAAGGAGAAATGACTCATTGTAGCGTTCTTCTTCAATAACCCACATTATTCAAACCCAAGTTTTAGTCGATTTACATCCATGTTTCGACAAGTTTATCTTATATTGGTATACTCAAGAACCTTGTTTAAAGGTCAAAAAAGTCACTTTTTATACCAATATTACACCACCCACTACGTACTTGTTTTAAGGTAGGATAACCATATACCACATCTTATTTTATATGGGTTATCTATCTTACGAAACTTTGCTTATCATTCCTTTCAGCTTTTTGTATAACAACAATCCAGACTTGTGTGTTGAATTAAGGTAATAGAAGTAGAGTAACTAGGGCACAAAACTTTCCTTTCATGAAGTGTTGGTTTAGTAGAGGAGGAATCAAATGAAATAAAATATGGTGTCATTCCATTCCATTTCCACTCATCATTCATCATGCAAATATGAAGAAAAAAAATATGTGAAAAAGAAAAAAGAAAAAAAAAGAAAAAAAAGAGAGAAAGAAAGAAAAAGAAGAAAAAATGAAATAAAGAGAGAGTCTCTCAGAATAAAATAGTCATTCATCATTCTTGACTATAAAGCATTCATTTCCATTCCATCCATATCCACCACACCGTACTTGGAAGCGAGGATTGTAGTAGAGGAGATGAAAGGAAACAAAATGTCTATATGTGCCTTAGTATTACTTTATCTTTTGTAGCTTGAAGTTCAACTAATACACTTGCCCTCTCATCTATAATATTTTTTAGAACTTACAAAATTTTCCTTCATCTATACATAACTCACATCCAATACATTACAGTTATGGTGGTGCAAAATTATTCAAAAAAAAAGGGTTGAATAAATGATTGGGTGCACATTGTCGATGTGTAGAACTTTGGTTGACACCACGCTCTTAACCTTCAAGACAATTATAGTGTTATCAAGGAATTACGATTCAGCTTGAAAAATCTTATTCATTTTTGCACCAATAATGGGATGGACAATTGGAACTAAACCGTTATTATTGAAGTTAGGTGAAATTCTTGGAATGTGAAAGACCTTAAATATATTGTTTGATTAATCCGCGTACATAAGACGCTTTGGATTTTGTGGGTAGTATCCGCTGAAAACCCTCACGAGACAACACTCGTCCTACTGGGGACACCCAGAGGTTTAACGGCTTGTTGCATACGCTAAATGCAATCGTGTTTCCTACGAAAGTGTGACATATCTTAGTTTAGTTTATTCGAGGACGAATAAAAAGATAAGTGTGGGGGTATTTGATATACACGTAAATGTGTATATTTTATCCGCCTATTTATCTTATTTTCCCTTTAAAATAATTGATACTTTGTATTTATAGCTGTATTTTCAGATTGTTGACAAGAAGCATGGTTTAGAGCATTTGATGGATAAAGCATGAAGAATTTGCTTAAAAAGAGTGAAGTTTAAAATTGCTAAAGCTTGAAGAGTCTAAAGCTTGAAGAACGGTTGCAATTATATTTCAGTTAAGAAGATTTGGCTCAATAAAGACTCAAACTGCATTCACATTAGCTCATTTGGAAGGCCTCTTACTCATGTTGCGTTCACACTAGCCTATTTGCTAGACCACTCACTCTAAAGCTGCGTTCACACTGGCTTATGTGTTATTTGGGTTATTTCTTTAGTCCCACATTATGTAATTAGCTAGCTAGCCTTTGTCATATCAGCTATAAATACATTGTATCTTAGTCTTGTAAGGGACACATTGGGTTTTATTCTGTAATTCTCTTCTTGGAATAAAATCATTCTTCTTCCTCTGTTCTATTTAGTTTTAGTTTAATTTATGTTCTTGTTATTTAATTTCTGTTTTTCTTCTTCTTTAGCTATGTCTAGCTAATCCCCTTTGATTAGGGGGTGATGACGCTGATAGTATGATTCAATATGAATCACATAGCCGAAGGATGAGGAATTCATGTATATAGATCTAGATCTGAACCTAGGGTTAGATCTGACCTTAATATCATGTGTCGTTTAAGAGCTATGCTCCTTCACAGGGTATATTCGTGTTCGGTCTAACAATTATCAGATCTAGATCTAATTTTAGGGTTTTAGAAATTAATTAGTGAATCTGTCCTGATAGTCTATGGTTGTAGAGCTGAGCTCCTGCATAGGCTATGCTTGTCGTTATTTACATATTTGTTTCTAAAAACCTATTATCGTTGATTCATGTTTTTGACAGAAACATGTATTAGATCTGGTTAATCTTTTGGCTATTGATGATTATGAATCCGATCTATGTCATTATCCCCTAATTGCTTTCACTTATTGTTAAAACTCTCTTTTATTTAATTTCTGCTATTTTCTTTGTTTTCCACCAATCAAAAGTTAGGGATAACTTGATTGGATTTATTAATAAAATAATTTGGTCCCAGAGTTCGACACCCTCTACAACAATCCTTGTTGTTTAGGAAAGCCGAACGGATTTTACAGTTGTTTACAACTGCATAATTTGTTCGCAAACAGATATCTTTTAAAAAGGAATAAAAATCCCTTGATATCAAATCGAATTAAAATAAAATCAAATCATGTATTTAGTCGTACAAACAAACCACCCTCACATTTCATTTCACGCAGCTATTTCCTTCATCGAGCAACAAAATTTGTCTCCTTACTTCAGTTCAAGGAAACACCACATTAATTGCGTTTGTACTCTATGAACTTTTCGCCTCTATATAAGGCCGAGCCTTCTCTTCATCCCAAATAAACGAGATGAATGTCGTTCTCTTCATTTCCATCCTTCGTGTCAGAAATCAAATCGCTCCACAGTATAAAAAAAAAAGAATTGAAATCAAAATCGCGTATCGCGATTTGAAATCGCAAATCCAGGAAGCTCGATATCGCGATAATCCACTTAGGGATGGGTTCGAGTTCGACAAATGCGACTGGAAGAGGAGCGTTTGGTAGAGGTGGTTGCGATTAGAATTAGGGTTCAGTCTATGTTTTTAGGAAAGTGCGATCCAATAGGGACCGCGTTCGATTTTGGAAGGGCTGGAGATTTTCTGGTGGTCTCGAGGACTTGCTGAGAGTTTTGGGATTCGATGCTGGAATCGCCGAAGGTTTTTAGGAGGTTAAGGCCAATGCCGCGTTTTATCAAGGGCAACAAGTTGAGCACAATGATAGCAAAGGGATGAAGTTCCTTCTTGTCTGAGGTGTAGAAGGATGAAGCTTTGGTTGTGGGGTGTTGTGATGGTGATTGCAGTGGGAATAAATAGTTGAGATATATAAGGGGAGAAACGAGATTAAGTCTTCAGTAAGGTCAGTTTAATTTATTTAATTAAGGCCAATAATATTTAAATTAAATTTGTTTGATTTATATCCAAATTTAATTAGTAAAAAGGTTAGAATTTTATTTGTAAAATGGTTAGAATTAAATTAGTGTAATGGTTAGGATTTAATTAGTATATCAGTGTAGATTAGTTTAATTAATTATTAAGCTAAATTTAGTTTAGTAACCGAAGGAAGAAAAATATAGGAAAGTCATTTACTCGTTTAAATAATAAATAAATGGTAATCAGTAAATATAAATCAATTTATCGTAGGTACGAATTCATTCGAAAAGATTCGTAGCCGATGAATGTGGAATAAGCAGGATATTCGACACTGAAATTCGGTGAGTAAATCTCACTCACCTTTTATTTATAATTATTTTTATTCGTAAAAATAATTGGTGGTGCTTGTTTGTAATGCTTTCTGGTTGATTTAAAATATATAGTTATTTAAGGGTTGGCTATTATATATATATATATTGGTTTAGTGATTGGATTGTTCCCGCAGTACCATTAGCGGATGCCCGCAGTATCATTAGCGGATGACCCTATGCCCACGTATATAAGTGGATCCCCTTTTATACCGCGATATCCTGCCTTGAAGCAGGATGGGTATTATTTCTGATGACTAACGTCTTTGAATGCAGGAAAAACAGGTTGGAGGGATCCAACTGGATTCCTCAAAAATATATTATCTGTTTGTTTGTTTGCTTGATTTCATATATTCATATATGACATGTTAAAAATAAAATGATTGAAAATTTGGTGATTTGATTGTTTTAAATATCACTGGGCTAAGTGTTAATTTATAAAAATACCCTGAAATGGGTATTTGAGATTAAAAAGGAAATTCTATTTTTGAAAATAGAATTTGAATTTTTAAATAGATTTGAAAAATAAACTTGTTTGAAAAATAAAACAAATAGTTCTTTTATAAAAGAAGTTTATAAATAGTTCTTTTATAAACACAGTTTATAAATGAAGTAAAAAGAATTATCATTGGATAATTCAAAAATGAAAATACCAGTGTGAAATTGAAAAGGGAAATCTAATTTCCAAAAGTAGAAATATCGATTTCAGAAGGAATTGAAATCAAGACTTGTTCAAAGAATGAATATAGAAAATATAAAAGAATTCAATATAGAATTTGAATTTCGAAAGTAAATAGGAATTTGAATAAAGAAATTTTAAAAATATGGAATTTGAATATAGGATTCAAATAGAAGTGAAATTGGAATTTGAATATAGAATTCAAATAAAAGTGAAAATGGAGTTTGAATGGAGTTGAATTCATTTTAAACAAAGTTTAACGTTTATATTTATAAATATAATTAAAACGAACTCGCCGCAGCGCTGCAGTTCGTAAATTGGCGATTCGAACTTCAATTGGATATACAGGGCTCAATTGAAGTCGGAATTCTTTGAAACAAGAAACGTCCGGACCGATTTGATAGTAGTTTTCTAATGAAAGAGAAAAATCTGGATTTCGTCGTATAGATTTTGAGTTATGTCAAAATCAAAATTTCAAAAAAAACAGCGCCATAATCGTTTAAAAACCATAACGGTTTATTTATAGAAATGAAAGGATTTTAAAGAAATAGAATCCGAATTTGCCATTAGAAAAATCCGGACTGGAAATATAAAATAAACATGAACTCCAGTGAAGTAAGTGAAATGTTTTTTTAAAATCCGATATCTAATTATTAAATGGGTTTAACTAGTTTGAAAATAAATACTTACATCGAGATTTGAATTGAAATGGGCGTTGAATAAGTGAAAGGGATTTGAAAATTTATATTCGAAATCGAATATTGGACTCGAGTTGAAATGGAATTAGATGAGGTGCATGAGTAGATTAAAATATATTTGAATGTAATGTTCAAATAAGAAGGGAAATAAGCAAAGGAGCTAACTAAAGAATAAATTAGCAAATTTAGTTAAGACAATTGGATTAAGTTGAAACAGAATTGGAAACAGGTGAGCATGTGTTAGACAGGTATGGGATGAGGTATATGAAGATTTTAATTTATGTGCCCGACAAAAAGGTACATGTTTAAATTCATATATGATATTTTATGCGCCGTATCAGCAAGCCGGTTGGCTTTTCCTTTTTCTTTTGGATCGGTGAAGGCCATGGGAGGCTATTTGAAATATCCCGAAGCGCCCGGTACAAAGGAGGTTATGGCGAAATTTTCCGGAAATTTAAGGAGTTAGAATATTTTTAAGATAATTTGATAGTAGAAATCAATGTATCGATATATATAGAATTTGATAAGGAAACGAAATTAAAAATAGAATATTGTAAACAAAAAGGGAAATCTATAAATTAGAAATAGAAAGCAAACCATATACATGTTTTAAAAATGAATAATTGGGTTTTATAGTGTGTTTATTCGAGGTAGTGGTTTTGCCGTTTTGAAGTTGAGAATGTTTTTTAGTCAAGGTCTGAGAGGTAATTTTACCCCAACTTGATTGATTTCATTTTTAATCGATAAATAGCAAGATCCAGGCTCGAAGAGAAGTGTGAATAATAGTTAGTTGAATAAAATACTTTGGGTTGTCGTAACGATGTTTTACACAACATTCGCTTTAACCCAAGTGATGGAATTTTGGAAATATAAAAGTAAATATTTCCTGAATATAATTAAAGTAGTCGGGAAAGTGATAAGTGATTGAAATTGTTTTCAATTTCAAATAGAGTATATTTTCTAATTATAGAAAATAATAGAAAGTGATATATGGAAATGTTTTCCAAATGGCATAAGAGGCCAAGATGATTATTAAAAATATTTGGTTAACAAATATTGAAAGGGAAATGGAGAAGAGATTTAATTGATGAAATATTAATTAAAGAGCCCAATGATTTGTTTGATATGTTGGATGAACACTTGTTTTTCTTCGATATTTAAATCATCGACTATCGAAACACTTGTTTTTATTCGATAGTTAAGTCACAGACTATCGAAGTTTTTTTGACCATCGTTGTCAATATGGAGAGACCGGTTGGATTGTTATACGTGAACCACTCTGTATTGGCAGTAGCGTTGCGAATCGGATTATATGAAGATAATTGAAGATGGAGTGAAGTGCAAGGACTTTTTCTATTAATAGAAATTGTGCCTTCGGTTTCGTTCAGTCCCAGAACGAACGTATATGGACGAATGTCTGACAAAGTATTTCCAATGATCTAATGGATTGGTCTGTTTAAATATATATGTTTGAAACGGATTTATTCCCTTAGCATAACATCCAGAATATTTTTGCAAATCAACTAGTGATTAACGGATCTGACAATGTGGCATTCAGAGTGATTGTGCTATCAATGAATGACAAGAAATCGTAGCCTCAGGCCTCAACAACCGAGAAATGACAAAAATCGGGCAGGCAGCATGGTTATGTGGGTCGCTCCCAGTAGGATGTATAATCACCTATCTAGAGGTTCATTTAATTCCTTATTTTATTCGATGCTGTCCCATTTGGGAGACGGCTACTGTAACACCCTGAATTTCAGTTAATATTGACATTCACAAATTAAAGAATAACTAATCCTAGATGTGGGAATTAGGGGAAACCGGCTATGCCATTGCGTTCGTCTCGGAAAAATACGCGAAATAGAGTCCGAGTTTTCGAAAATCAGAGTCTGTATGACCCAGTTAAGGCCCGAAGAAGTTATCAGAAAATTCAAATTTCAAAAACAGATTTCAAATGCAGAAATGGAGCTAGGCGGGAAAATTCCCGCCACACCCCAAGTCGACTGGGGATTCGACTTGGGAGTCGACACCAAAAGACCCAAGTCGACTGCCCAGTCGACTTGGGAGTCGACACAGGTGGCCGAGCCAGTTTGGCCTGGGTGCACTGCTTTGGCTTTGTTTTGGGGCTTGTGACGAAATCTGACGGCTCTAACCTAATCTAGGGTTAACCTAAGGGCCTAAACTACATCCTAAATCTATAAATACACCCTAAGACTACCCTAATCCATACTAAGAATAGATACAACGTCGTCATGCCGTCAAAATGCAAGTAGAAGGAGCCTCCATCAAATTTTAGAAGAAGATAGCTTCTCAAATCAACTTCTAATCAACTCTAGCAACTAAATCTTCTTCATAGGAGTGCTAATCAACAAGTTGTGAGTTTCTATGCCTTTAGCAAGCAATTGCTAAACTAATTATGATAGGATATAATGAGGTTATGGTTATGTATGTGGATCAATGCAAGTTATGTTATCATATGCTATGTGTTCATGATGCTAGTTATGCAAGTTTTATGCTATATGTTCATGATGCTAGTTATGCAAGTTTTATGCTATATGTTCATGATGCTAGTTATGCAAATCACTATGATAAACATTGATCCATTATGACACCATGTTATGCAAGTTCATATATGACATGTTATGCAAGTTTGGTGTTTGATTATATGCAAGTTCATATATGACATGTTATGCAAGTTTGGTGTTTGATTATATGCAAGTTCATATATGACATGTTATGCAAGTTTGGTGTTTGATTATATGCAAGTAACATGTGCAAGTTTACACCTTTGTATGATATGCATACATATGCAAGTTTACCCCTTTGTATGTCATGCATGTTTACCCCTTTTTATGATATGAGTAACATTTGCAAGTTCATCCCTTTTTAGACCTATGACATGTATGCAAGTTTATCCCTTTATGATTGGTCTATGACATGAACATTTATGCAAGTTACCCTCTTTATGACATATGTGATTCATGCAAGTTTGGGTTGATTATTTATGCTAGTTGGGTTTGATGCTATGGTCATATATGCAAGTTGACACCTTTAAAACCCATGTTGATGCTAATGTTATGCTAAGTTGAACCCATCGTATTTGTGATGAATCTTCCCTTTTAAGTATGTCATGTTAGCGTATTACGTGGGGAACGATGGGGTTAATATTCATGTTAACAAAATTGTGGTGAAATGGATATGATGTTGCATACCATAAGTGGATGGACATAATTGAGTCAATTATGTACATCATTAAATTGGAATTAATTAGGGAAAATTAATTCAAAATATGGGGGTGATTAATTAGGTGTAATTAATCGACTAAGACACGAGGTTGGACCCTTTTGTAGCATAAGACTGCCCAGACCCGACCGGCAAATCCAGCGGCTACAAATGATTGGCCCAATGTGAGAGGTCTTAGGCATAAACTAAATACGTGACAAGTGTAAAGACACGAGGTTAGACTCTGTTATGGCGTAAGGCTGCCCGGACCCGACCGACAAATCCAGCTGCCATAAAAGACAGTCTAATGTGAGAGGTCTTTACAAAGGTTACATTCTCAATCAATTAAGAAACATTTAACCAGACAAGCATGTAGTGGGGCATGAGGGGTTAAGTGGGTGCCTTGGGTGGCATGTGCAAATCAAGTAAGTGCCTTAGGTGGCATGTGGAAATCTAGTGGGTTGCCTTGGGTGGCAATAGAAAATACGATTAGAATACTTAACCAAGTGGAAACATGTAATTAAACATGATTAAAGGGTTATGTGGGATGCACTAGAAAAGGGACAAGCTTAGGTGGGTAGCTTGTTGGGGCCCATTTCAACCAGTAACCCAAAACTTATCTTTGTAGGCTCGACCCAAGTCGAGGACGGGACACGCATACTGGGTTTGACTATAAGAGGCCAAAACGGGTTAGCGGTGGCAACGCAAGTCCAACGGGTTTCATATGCGTGTGTGGACCCGGGCTGGTAGGTAAGACGTTGTTGCATCGTGTAGGTATAAGCCGTGCACTGTTGGTTGTATCGGGTTGCCACTTTGGGGAGTGATACACCCCACTGTGGGCCAGCACGGGTATCTACGTTAGGGAGCCGATCGCCTGGGGAGTAGTGGGTACACCTAGTGGAGATAGGGGAAGACGGCACCTATGTGGTCAGCTAGGGGTACACGAAACTACTAGTTAAATTTTCTAAGTCCTTGGGTGGGATCAACCTTTAAGTAGGAATGACTGGTGTGGTGCAGTGTAGTAATTACCCTTGGGTGGGTAGATGCGTCTTTACCGATATCTTAGTTCATCCTATGTCTAGTTGGCTGCTTAGTGTAGTCATTTATCCCCAGTCATTACCGTACCAAGTTTATATCATACCCTAATTACTTTAATGATTGTATTGTTAAAGTTATAGGACTCACTCAGACTTATGTCTGACCCCGTTGTTTTTATCTTTTTCCCAACCCTCAGGTTCTCAGAGTGGGCCTAGCACTAGTGGGCTTTGATCAGATTGCTTTATCTATCTTTTGGAGCTTGGACCGTTGATGTAAAGCTCAGCTCATCTTTTCTATTATGGTTATTATTTATGTAGTGGGATTATGTACTTATGTTTTTATCAAGATGGATATTTAGTACTTGACTCTTGTTTTAGTTGGTTTTGGTGTTGTAACCAAACATGTTTATCTTCTGCTGCAATGAAATGATGTTTTAGATTTTCAAGTATTATTTATATCTGTCTTGTTGTAATTTTTCTGTTCTATATTCACTTAAAATACTCCACCGAAGTTAAGGCATTCCCTTAGTGAGTGACCTTAGCGGGTGTGGGGTGTTACACGTGGTACCAGAGCTGAAGGTTACCAGAACATATAAAACTTTTAGAAAAACTATTTTTCTAAAAACATTTTTGGAAGGAGTATTTTAAAAACATGTCTTTTAAGAGAAAAGTTTTTGAAAGAAAAGCATAATCCCCAATAGCCATATCTTTATCTTTTGAATTCTCCGTTTTGAATCTTTTCTTTTTCGTTTCAGCATGGCTGAAGATCTTAACTTTCCGGAGGGTGTAGCGATACCAGTATGGTATAGGATATTGATGGAGGCTAGGGCCACCGCTGCGGGTCCAGCAAATGTTCCTCCACCCCCAGTTGCACCCGATCTTCCTCCCCCTCCTCCTCCTCGCGCGGATACTTTTGCTAAGACTTGCAAGGAATTTAAGGCTATGGGAGGGAAACCTTTTCAAGGATCAGAAACTTTTGTGGAAGCTAGGGATTGGCTTAAGGAAACGGAAGAGTTGATAGACATCTTTGAGATGGAAGAAGGAAAGAAAGTCAAGTTAGCTGCTTGGTTAATGAAGGGAGAGGCCTCGTTCTGGTGGGAGGTCAATAATGGAGAGCGCCCTATTGACTCTTCGGCGGATTTCAGACAAAGGTTTGTGGCAAAGTTTCTCTCAAGGGCGGAAGAAAATCTGTATATGGAAAGGTTCTTGACTCTAAAGTAAGGAAACCTATCAGTGAAGGAATATGTCAACAAGTTTAATCAGTTGGCAAGGTTTGGCATAGACATGGTGAATACACCGGAGAAGATGGCTTTGAGGTTCGTTAAAGGCTTGAATGAACCGATGCATGGATTGGCTATGACTCACATCCCTATGGGGGCCACCTTTGAGAAGCTAGTAGACATGGCACTTATGCATAAGGAAGAGAAGGGTCCCAATGCTAATAAGGCACCCGAGAAGAAAGGAGATCAGAAGAGACCTCAACAGCAACAGCAAAACAAGGGTGGGAAAGGCAACGGTGGCAAGGGAAAGAAGAAGTGCTTCAACTGTGGGACACCAGGCCACCTCGGCAAAGATTGTCGGAAGAAGAAGAAGACTGGCTGCTTCCACTGTGGCGAAGCAGGGCATCTAGTGAAGGACTGCCCTAAGAAGGGGCAGAGGACGGGATCTACCTCAGGAGGACAGGTGCAAGCTCTTATGGCACCAGATCAGGCAAGGGGGAAAGTTCAGGCTCTCGCGGTTCCACCAATTCAGGAAAGAGGTAGAACTATTTCCATTGAAAGTCTGGTTTTTCTGTTTGATCATCCTGTCCGTACTTAATTCGACTCTGGCGCATCGCATTCGTTTATCTCATCATCATTAGTTGAGTCACTGCACTTAGACACCAGTCTAGTAGATGATCCCTTGGTTGTTTCAAACCCAATTGGGGGCTCCACTTATTTGTCCATGATATGTTTAGGTTTGAAGATTTCCATACTTAGAGTTGAGTTTAGATGTGATGCTTTTGTTTTGGGCTTCACGGGCTATGGGTTGATTTTGGGCATGGACTGGTTATCCAGTAATGGTGCCATTCTTGATTGTGAAAGGAGAGTTGTTAGGCTCATGACCCGCTTGGGTAACACTCTCGAGATCTCTTGTAATCCCATGGATTCTGTTATGCTAAGTTATCTTGAATCGCTTGATGCTTCGGTCGAGAGTTTGCGATCTGTTAGAGTGGTCCGGGAATACTCGGATGTGTTTGAGGAGGTGAAGGGCTTACCTTCGAAGCGGGAGATAGACTTCCGAATATATCTGGCGGACAATGCTAAGCCAGTATCTTTGCCAGTGCGCCACATGGCTCCTCGTGAGAGGAGGGAACTCCATAAGCAAGTAGGGGAGTTGCTTGAGAAGGGGTTCATAAGACGAAGTATATCGGAGTGGGGTGCTCCAGTGGTTTTTGCCACGAAGGCGTATGGGTCCCTCAGACTTTGTGTAGACTATAGAGAACTCAACAAGCTTACAAAGAATAATAGACACCCATTGCCGAGGATTGATGATCTCTTTGATTAGTTGGTTGGCGCCTTAGTGTTTTCGCAGTTGGACTTAGCCACGGGGTTTCATCAGTTGAGAGTGGCTGAGGATAGCATAGACAAGACTGCATTTAGGACTTCGGATGGTTTCTATGAGTGGCTTGTGATGCCATTTGGTTTGACGAACGCCCCTGCATACTTTGTTGATCTGATGAGTAGGGTGTTCAGGGAGTACCTTAATAAGTTCGTGGTGGTCTTTGTGGATGACATCTTAGTCTTTTCTAAGAGTGAAGAAGGGCATGCCCTACATCTTAGGGAAGTGTTAGAGACTCTTCGAGCGCATAGCCTTAAGGCTAAATTCTCTAAATGTCACTTTTGGAGGAAGGAAGTGCGGTTCTTAGGGCACGTGGTCTCTAAGGAAGGGATAGTTGTGGATCCCGCGAAGGTAGTGTCCATCCAAGATTGGAAGGTTCCGAAGAATGCTACCGAGGTGAGGAGTTTCTTGGGGTTGGCTGGCTACTATAGGAAGTTTATCAAGGACTTCGCGAAGATATCAGCCCCATTAACTCGATTGACAAAGAAGAATCTAGTTTTCACATGGGACGTAGATTGTGATGATGCGTTCCAACGGTTAAAGAGAGCTTTAACCACAGCTCCAGTCTTAGTGTTGCCAGATGGGAGTAAGCCATTTGTTGTTTATACCGATGCTTGTGGGACAGGACTAGGCGCAGTCTTAATGCAAGAGGGAAGGGTAATAGCCTATGGGGGAAGGCAGTTGAGAGCGCATGAGAAAAATTACCCTACACATGATCTAGAGTTGGCCGCTATTGTTTTTGCGCTTAAGACTTGGCTCCATTATCTTCTTGGCGAGAGGTTCGAATTGTTCACTGACCATAAATCTTTGAAGTACTTGTTTTCTCAGAAGGATTTGAACTTAAGACGGCAAAGGTGGATGGAGTTCTTAGCATCCTATGATTTCGAGATAGCGTATACCCCTGGCAAGGGTAACGTGGTGGCCGACGCCTTAAGCAGAAAAAGGTTGTCCTTGAGTCCATTGTTCGTGGAACGACGAAGCTTGGAATTTATCTCAATGTTTGATTTCAGACCTTCCGTTGACTTTGTACCCGGTTTGCTAGCATCCTTAGAGGTCAGACCTACTCTTTTGGGACGGATTGGCGAGGCACAGCGGGACGACCCACAGTTGGTAGAGAGGCTCATAAGGGGGGAGTTGTCCAGCCATTTGAGTAGGTACACCCTAGATGATAAGGGGTGGTTGCGTAGAGACGGTAGACTTTGTGTACCGCAAGATGAGGGTTTGAGGAAGGCTATACTTGATGATGCACATCGTTCTAGGATGGCCATTCATCCCGGTGGGGACAAGATGTACCAAGACATGAAGCGAGTTTTCTTTTGGGCCGGTATGAAGAAGGATGTGGCCGAGTATGTGGCTAGATGTTTGGTGTGCCAACAAGTGAAAGCGGAGCAAAGGAAACCCGGTGGGTTGCTTCACCCATTGGAGGTTCCGCAATGGAAGTGGGATAACGTCTCGATGGATTTTATTGATGGATTACCGAGATCGAGGAAGGGTAATACGGGAATTTGGGTTGTGGTGGACAGACTTACTAAGAGCGCCCATTTCATACCCGTGAAGAGTAAGAGGACTGCTCCATGGCTAGCTTCAGTCTACATTCGAGAGATAGTTCGGTTGCATGGTGTACCTTCTAGCATAGTGAGCGATCGAGATCCTATCTTCACTAGCGAGTTTTGGAAGAGTTTGCAAGAGGCGGTAGGGACTCAGTTGTGTTTGAGCACCGCATATCATCCTCAGACGGACGGCCAGACTGAGAGGGTGAACCGTATTCTAGAAGACCTTTTGAGGCTATGTATCTTAGATTTTGGAGGTACACGGGAAGAGCATCTTCCATTGGTGGAGTTCGCGTATAATAACAGCTTTCAGTCTAGTATTGGCATGGCTCCTTTTGAAGCTCTTTATGGAAGGCCTTGTCGATCACCTACATGTTGGTGGGAATCTACGGATAAGATCTTGCTTGGGCCTGATATGGTTAGAGAGACTTCGGAAAAGATTGATTTGATTCGAAGAAGGATGAAAGCAGCGCAAGATAGGCAGAAATCTTACGCGGATAAGAGGAGGACGGATCTTGAGTTTGATGTTGGGGACATGGTCTTTGTCAAAGTATCTCCATTACGGAATGTTGTTCGCTTTGGGTCCGTTGGGAAGTTAGCACCAAGGTTTGTAGGACCGTTTCCTATTAAGGAAAGGATAGGACAGATGGCATATAGAGTAGAGTTGCCCGAGAGACTTAGTGGTGTACATGACGTATTCCATGTGTCACATTTGAGGAAGTGCCTACATGAGACCGCAGAGGTGGTAGAGCCGAGCTTGCTTAGAGAAGTGGAGGTAGAGCGTGATGCGACGATTCGACGAGCTCCTACTCGCATCCTTGGGTCAGAGATTAGGAAGTTGAGAAATAGAGAGGTTCAACTAGTCAAAGTGCAATGGGGAGATGATGAGAGCAACGCTACTTGGGAGACAGAAGCGAAGATGCGTTCACGGTACCCATTCCTTTTTGAGGGTATGTCTTATAACTTCTCCTTTATCGTTTGTCTAGTACTTATCTTACCTTTAGTATGTCCTCTCATTAGTACCTTTGGCCTTTAGATAGGGTAAACCTATGGTTGAAACATGTGTTTGAGACATGTTATGATTGATGGATGCATGTGGATGCAAGTATTTGCTAGTGGTTGCTCGTGGATGCATATACACACACTTTACACACTAGATCGGCTCAGTCACTTCATATTGCGTATTGCATATAATTGTGTGTAGGTAGCCATATTAATGGATGCATAATGGTTGTGTTATCATATGGATGATGCATTTTGGTGTATGGTTGTGCACACATGTAGAAATAGTATGTGTCGATAGGGTTCTTTCGCATACATATGGGATGCATGGCACTATCATGGTTTGCATTAAGGAGGTCAACTGAATCAGTAGACCGCCTGATTTTGCATTAGACAGGGAACATATACACACACTTTCTGCATATGTTCATACAACATTAGAAATTTTAAGGACAATGGATGCCAGTGTTTGATGGTTTAGTAGATGGTTGTTTGGATGGTAGGATACGTTCTTCTGGACTTAGAGATTTCGGGGACGAAATCCTTTAATAGGGGAGAATGTAACACCCCGAATTTCAGTTAATATTGACATTCACAAATTAAAGAATAACTAATCACAGATGTGGGAATTAGGGGAAACGGGCTATGCCATTGCGTTCGTCTCGGAAAAATACGCGAAATAGAGTCCGAGTTTTTGAAAATCGGAGTCCGTATGACCCAGTTAAGGCCTGAAGAAGTTTTCAGAAAATTCAAATTTCAAAAACAGATTTCAAATGCAGAAATGGAGCTAGGCGGGAAAATTCCCGCCACATCCCAAGTCGACTGGGGAGTCGACTTGGGAGTCGACACCACAAGACCTAAGTCGACTGCCCAGTCGACTTGGGAGTCGACACAGGCGGCCGAGCCAGTTTGGCCTGGGTGCACTGCTTTGGCTGTTGGGCTGTGTTTTGGGGCTTGTGACGATATCTGACGGCTCTAACCTAATCTAGGGTTAATCTAAGGGCCTAAACTACATCCTAAATCTATAAATACACCCTAAGACTACCCTCATCCATACTAAAAATAGATACAACGTCGTCATGCCGTCAAAATGCAAGTAGAAGGAGCCTCCATCAAATTTTAGAAGAAGATAGCTTCTCAAATCAACTTCTAATCAACTCTAGCAACTAAATCTTCTTCATAGGAGTGCTAATCAACAAGTTGTGAGTTTCTATGCCTTTAGCAAGCAATTGCTAAACTAATTATGATAGGATATAATGAGGTTATGGTTATGTATGTGGATCAATGCAAGTTATGTTATCATATGCTATGTGTTCATGATGCTAGTTATGCAAGTTTTATGCTATATGTTCATGATGCTAGTTATGCAAATCACTATGATAAACATTGATCCATTATGACACCATGTTATGCAAGTTCATATATGACATGTTATGCAAGTTTGGTGTTTGATTATATACAAGTTCATATATGACATGTTATGCAAGTTTGGTGTTTGATTATATGCAAGTTCATATATGACATGTTATGCAAGTTTGGTGTTTGATTATATGCAAGTAACATGTGCAAGTTTACACCTTTGTATGATATGCATACATATGCAAGTTTACCCCTTTGTATGTCATGCATGTTTACCCCTTTTTATGATATGAGTAACATATGCAAGTTCATCCCTTTTTAGACCTATGACATGTATGCAAGTTTATCCCTTTATGATAGGTCTATGACATGAACATTTATGCAAGTTATCCTCTTTATGACATATGTGATTCATGCAAGTTTGGGTTGATTATTTATGCTAGTTGGGTTTGATGCTATGGTCATATATGCAAGTTGACACCTTTAAAACACATGTTGATGCTAATGTTATGCTAAGTTGAACCCATTGTATTTGTGATGAATCTTCCCTTTTAAGTATGTCATGTTAGCGTATTACGTGGGGAACGATGGGGTAAATATTCATGTTATAAAAATTGTGGTGAAATGGGTATGATGTTGCATACCATAAGTGGATGGACATAATTGAGTCAATTATGTACATCATTAAATTGGAATTAATTAGGAAAAATTAATTCAAAATATGGGGGTGATTAATTAGGTGTAATTAATCGACTAAGACACGAGGTTGGACCCTTTTGTAGCATAAGACTGCCCGGACCCGACCGACAAATCCAGCGGCTACAAATGATTGGCCCAATGTGAGAGGTCTTAGGCATAAACTAAATACGTGACAAGTGTAAAGACACGAGGTTAGACTCTGTTATAGCGTAAGGCTGCCCGGACCCGACCGGCAAATCCAGCTGCCATAAAAGACAGTCTAATGTGAGAGGTCTTTACAAAGGTTACGTTCTTAATCAATTAAGAAACACTTAACCAGATAAGCATGTAGTGGGGCATGAGGGGTTAAGTGGGTTCCTTTGGTGGCATGTGGAAATCAAGTAAGTGCCTTGGGTGGCATGTGGAAATCTAGTGGGTTGCCTTGGGTGGCAATAGAAAATACGATTAGAATACTTAACCAAGTGGAAACATGTAATTAAACATGATTAAAGGGTTAAGTGGGATGCACTAGAAAAGGGACAAGCTTAGGTGGGTAGCTTGTGGGGGCCCATTTCAACGAGTAACCCAAAACGTATCTTTGTAGACTCGACCCAAGTCGAGGACGGGACACGCATACTGGGTTTGACTATAAGAGGCCAAAACAGGTTAGCGGTGGCAACGCAAGTCCAACGGGTTTCATATGCGTGTGTGGACCCGGGCTGGTAGGTAAGACGTTGTTGCATCGTGTAGGTATAAGCCGTGCACCGTTGGTTGTATCGAGTTGCCACTTTAGGGAGTGATACACCCCACTGTGGGGCCGGCACGGGTATCTATGTTAGGGAGCCGATAGCTTGGGGAGTAGTGGGTACACCTAGTGGAGATAGGGGCAGACGGCACCTATGTTGTCAGCTAGGGGTACACGAAACTACTAGCTAAATTTTCTAAGTCCTTTGGTGGGATCAACCTTTAAGTAGGAATGACTGGTGTGGTGTAGTTTAGTAATTACCCTTGGGTGGGTAGATGCGTCTTTACCGATATCTTAGTTCATCCTATGTCTAGTTGGCTGCTTAGTGTAGTCATTTATCCCTAGTCATTACCGTACCAAGTTTATATCATACCCTAATTACTTTAATGATTGTATTGTTAAAGTTATAGGACTCGCTCAGACTTATGTCTGACCCCGTTGTTTTTATCTTTTTCCCAACCCTCAGGTTCTCAGAGTGGGCCTAGCACTAGTGGGCTTTGATCAGATTGCTTTATCTATCTTTTGGAGCTTGGACCGTTGATGTAAAGCTCAGCTCATCTTTTCTATTATGGCTATTAGTTATGTAGTGGGATTATGTACTTATGTTTTTATCAAGATGGATATTTAGTACTTGACTCTTGTTTTAGTTGGTTTTGGTATTGTAACCAAACATGTTTATCTTCTGCTGCAATGAAATGATGTTTTAGATTTTCAAGTATTATTTATATCTGTCTTGTTGTAATTTTTCTGTTCTATATTCACTTAAAATACTCCACCGAAGTTAAGGCATTCCCTTAGTAAGTGACCTTAGTGGGTGTGGGGTGTTACAGTTGCTGATCCCAACCGTTGGTGATATACATTCGATACACTCAAGCGAAATGAGTGGTCGGTCATGTGTGGGCCAGGCGGCAAGATGTTCTTGTTGAACCCCAGTGTATCGCCTCTAGAGTACACTGATCGGAAGGTGGTTCCATACCTTGTCATGTTGGGAATCCAATCTCCAATAAGCGCTATGCGGTTTTTGATTTTATACTATATATGGAGCGTGAGATGCAAGCGTTCCGCTAGATTCTATTTATTTGATTTAGACACTATTATAATATCAATGGATTTTTGAATCAAAGTGTTTTGGATTATAGTAAAGTAAAAACCGTCCATGTTTATGTGTGGGCTGGTCTTACTATTATCTTTTCTTTCGAAAGGATTTTAAGTTAAACAAATGATTGGAGTTTACTCACACCAGTCCCATGACTGACCCAGAGTTTATTTTGTTTTGTTTTCCCTAAACTCTTGGGTGCCCAAATTTGTACGGGCAATCAAGTAGTCGGGATTCTACAGATTTATTTGGAGGAGCTGGAAGTAGGAGGCTTCACCAGTTAGCCATAGAATATCATATTTCCGCTTTGTATTGTGTTGTATCTGGAAACAGGTGTTTATAACTGTTCCAGGAATAACTGTCGTGCTCTGGTGATGGTATGTATATAAAGTTACTGATTTGTATTTCAAAAGTTATGTTATATAATATATTTTATTCGTTCCGCTGTGAGTTTGTGATCTTCGTTATTTGCTTCTATTATAGTATTTCTTTCTTCCTATTTCTCATCCCCTAACTCTTTCTAATAATGATTCATATTTCTGTGCAATTTGGGTTGGACGTGTGGTATTATTAGTCAACTCAGATAGTACGGATTTACAGGTCGTTACAGTTGGTATCAAAGCTTAGGTTGAGTGAATGCCTAGGCTTGTGTGGCATGTACTCATTAGAGATAGGGTCAGTAGCACCCTAGAATGAGTTGAGTATATATATACGAGAGAGCGTACTTGTTAATTAATATAAAAGTTGTTTTATATTGTGTTGGTTAGTCTGTTGAGTGGTTTAAGAATTCTGATCGAATAGTGGGACGCCACGAAGTCGATAGGGATTTGTAAACACTTAAAAAGAAAAAAAATTCGACACGATATTGTTTTAAAGTTGGTGAATGAAATTATTTTACCCAAAATTCTATTTTGATAAAAAAAAAGAACTTTTTTTGAAATTATTATAATATATGAATGTGCTGGTTGTTATTATTATAATCAAATGAGATTATAAGAAACGAAATGGTTATATAGAACCAAAATAAAATTTGTATATGAATAACATATACAAATGAGATGAATTAAAATTGAATTCAAACCATAAATTGGAATTTAAATCCTGGGAAATTTGAAAATATTTTCGAAGTATATTAAAAGGATATAGCTTTGTTTTGAAAAGACCGTTTGAACAAAAATCATTTTGAATGGGTTTTGAAATTGTTTAAGCACTGAACTCACTTCAGTGACTGGAAAACAATTCTGATGAGGACTGCAGCTTCATCAGTGTTCATTTTCGAGTTTCTAAGTGATGGGTTGCTACCGTAGAAATTTTTTGATGGAAATTTGTTTGCAAGAAAACAAGTTTAGTTGAAAATTCAAATATTTTGAATTTGAATTAGTTATAAATATATGTGATTTCAAGAAGGATTTTAAATGAAAACCCTGGGATTTGGATTTTGGAAGTGGAATTTAACTTAAGCTAATTAAATGGATTGAAGTGAATCAATCGACTAGAATAAATTTGAGTAGGCTTATTGGAATATAGGTTGGATATAAATGGATTGATTGTAGATCATTTGAATTAAATGAAGGAAGACCAAGAGTTTTGGTGGAATTAAATTTGTTGAAATATGAGGAGTTGAGTTTCAACATAAGTGAATTGTTGAAAAGTAATGAGTTTGTACCATTTTTCCTACCTTAGCAATTTCGAGGACGAAATTATTTTAAGGGGGGAAGAATGTAACGATCCGGATTTTTTATCGATTTATTTTAAATATTTAGTATGGTTTTTAAATATTGAATTTATAATATAAATGGTATTTTATTGGGTTATCGATTTAATAATCCAAATATGATTTATTTTGACAGTCATCGAAATATGAGAATTAAAAATAATTCAATTCGAAGTTAGAATTTAATCAAAACAATTCTGATGATCAGTATTAATTGTACTTGAATATAGATTATAATAAAAATATTTTGTTATCAGAGAATTTATTTGTTTTTGAATTTAAATTATATTATATTGATTTAACAGGTCTATTTTAAATATACGTTCAAATTAATTGTATATTCTGTTTCGTTGAATTCAAAATAGTGTTATAACATTATAACGACGGTCAGTACGCTAAAATAGCGGTTCACGATTTTTAGTTTTGAACCCGAGATATTTATAATGGATAAGATCAGAATCGAATCAAAAAATCAAATCGATATCTTTTAAAAAGGAATAAAAATCCCTTGATATCAAATCGAATTAAAATAAAATCAAATCATGTATTTAGTCGTACAAACAAACCACCCTCACATTTCATTTCACGCAGCTATTTCCTTCATCGAGCAACAAAATTTTTCTCCTTACTTCAGTATCAAGGAAACACCACATTAGTGGCGTTTGTACTCTATGAACTGTTCGCCTCTATATAAGGCCGAGCCTTCTCTTCATCGCAAACCAACGAGATGAATGTCGTTCTCTTCATTTCCATCCTTCGAGTCAGAAATCAAATCGCTCTACAGTATAAAAAAATTTGAAATCAAAATCGCGTATCGCGATTTGAAATCGCAAATCCAGGAAGCTCGACATCGCGATAATCCTCTTAGGGATGGGTTCGAGTTCGACAAATGCGAATGGAAGAGGAGCGTTTGGTAGAGGTGGTTGCGATTCGAATTAGGGTTCAGTCTCTGTTTTTAGGAAAGTGCGATCCAATAGGGACCGCGTTCGATTTTGGAAGGGTTGGAGATTTTCTGATGGTCTCGAGGACTTGCTGAGAGTTTTGAGATTCGATGCTGGAACCGCCGAAGGTCTGTAGGAGGTTGAGGCCAATGACGCGTTTTATCAAGGGCAACAAGTTGAGCACGATGATAGCAAAGGGGTGAAGTTCGGTCTTGTCTGAGGTGTAGAAGGATGAAGCTTTGGTTGTAGGGTGCTGTGATGGTGATTGCAGTGGGAATAAATAGTTGAGATATATAAGGGGAGAAACGAGATTAAGGCTTCAGTAAGGTCAGTTTAATTTATTTAATTAAGGCCAATAATATTTAAATTAAATTTGTTTGATTTATATCCAAATTTAATTAGTAAAAAGGTTAGAATTTTAATTGTAAAATGGTTAGAATTAAATTAGTATATCAGTATAGATTAGTTTAATTATTTGTTAAGCTAAATTTAGTTTAGTAACCGAAGGAAGAAAAATATAGGAAAGTCGTTTACTCGTTTAAATAATAAATAAATGTTAATCAGTAAATTTAAATCAATTTATCGTAGGTACGAATTCATTCGAAAAGATTCGTAGCCGATGAATGTGGAATAAGCAGGATATTCGACACTGAAATATCGGTGAGTAAATCTCACTCACCTTTTATTCATAATTATTTTTATTCGTAAAAATAATTGGTTGGTGCTTGTTTGAAATGCTTTCTGGTTGATTTAAAATATATAGTTATTTAAGGTTTGACTATTATATATATATATTGGTTTGGTGATTGGATTGTTCCCGCAGTACCATTAGCGGATGCCCGCAGTATCATTAGCGGATGACCCTACGCCCCCTTTTATACCGCGATATCCTGCCTTGAAGTAGGATGGGTATTATTTCTGATGACTAACGTCTTTGGATGCATAAAAAATAGGTTGGAGGGATCCAACTGGATTCCTCAAAAATATATTATCTGTTTGTTTGTTTGCTTGATTTCATATATTCATATATGACACGTTAAAAATAAAATGATTGAAAATTTGGTGATTTGATTGTTTTAAATATCACTGGGCTAAGTGTTAATTTATAAAAATACCCTGAAAGGGGTATTTGAGATTAAAAAGGAAATTCTATTTTTGAAAATAGAATTTGAATTTTTAAATAGATTTGAAAAATAAACTTGTTTGAAAAATAAAACAAATAGTTCTTTTATAAAAGAAGTTTATAAATAGTTCTTTTATAAACGCAGTTTATAAATGAAGTAAAAAGAATTATCATTGGATAATTCAGAAATGAAAATACGAGTGTGAAATTGAAAAGGGAAATCTAATTTCCAAAAGTAGAAATATCGATTTCAGAAGGAATTGAAATCAAGACTTGTTCAAAGAATGAATATAGAAAATATAAAAGAATTCAATATAGAATTTGAATTTCGAAAGTAAATAGGAATTTGAATAAAGAAATTTTAAAAATATGGAATTTGAATATAGGATTCAAATAGAAGTGAAATTGGAATTTGAATACAGAATTCAAATAAAAGTGAAAATGGAGTTTGAATGGAGTTGAATTCATTTTAAACAAAGTTTAACGTTTATATATATAAATATAATTAAAACGAACTCGCCGCAGCGCTGCAGTTCGTAAATTGGCGATTCGAACTTCAATTGGATATACAGAGCTCAATTGAAGTCGGAATTCTTTGAAACAAGAAACGTCAGGACCGATTTGATAGTAGTTTTCTAATGAAAGAGAAAAATCTGGATTTCATCGTATAGATTTTGAGTTATGTCAAAATCAAATTTTCAAAAAACAGCGCCATAATCGTTTAAAAACCATAACGGTTTATTTATAGAAATAAAAGGAATTTAAAGAAATAGAATCCGAATTTGCCATTAGAAAAATCCGGACTGGAAATATAAAATAAACATGAACTCTAGTGAAGCAAGTGAAATGTTTTTTTTTAAATCCGATATCTAATGATTAAATAGGTTTAACTAGCTTGAAAATAAATAGTTACATCGAGATTTGAATTGAAATGGGCGTTGAATAAGTGAAAGGGATTTGAAAATTTATATTCGAAATCGAATATGTGACTCGAGTTGAAATGGAATTAGATGAGGTGCATGAGTAGATTAAAATATATTTGAATGTGATGTTCAAATAAGAAGGGAAATAAGCAAAGGAGCTAACTAAAGAATAAATTAGCAAATTTAGTTAAGACAATTGGATTAAGTTGAAACAGAATTGGAAACAGGTGAGCATGTGTTAGACAGGTACGGGATGAAGTATATGAAGATTTTAATTTATGTGCCCGACAAAAAGGTACATGTTTAAATTCATATATGAGATTTTATGCGCCGTATCGGCAAGTCGCTTGGCTTTTTATTTTTTGATCGGTGAAGGCCATGGGAGGCTATTTGAAATATCCCAAAGCGCCCGGTACAAGGGAGGTTATGGCGAAATTTTCTGGAAATTTAAGGAGTTAGAATATTTTTAAGATAATTTGATAGTAGAAATCAATGTATCGATATATATAGATTTCAATAAGGAAACGAAATTAAAAAAGAATATTTTAAACAAAAAAGGAAATCTATAAATTAGAAATAGAAAGCGAACCATATACATGTTTTAAAAATGAATAATTGGGTTTTATAGTGTGTTTATTCGAGGTAGTGGTTTTGCCGTTTTGAAGTTGAGAATGTTTTCAGTCAAGGTCTGAGAGGTAATTTTATCCCAACTTGATTGATTTCACTTTTAATCGATAAATAGCAAGATCCAGGCTCGAAGATAAGTGTGAATAATAGTTAGTTGAATAAAATACTTTGAGTTGTCGTAACGATGTTTTACACAACATTCGCTTTAACCCAAGTGATGGAATTTTGGAAATATAAAAGTAAATATTTCCTGAATATAATTAAAGTAGTCGGAAAAGTGATAAGTGATTGAAATTGTTTTCAATTTCAAATAGAGTGTATTTTCTAATTATAGAAAATAATAGAAAGTGATATATGGAAATGTTTTCCAAATGGCTTAAGAGGCCAAGATGATTATTAAAAATATTTGGTTAACAAATATTGAAAGGGAAATGGAGAAGAGATTTAATTGATGAAATATTAATTAAAGAGCCCAGTGATTTGTTTGATATGTTGGATGAACTGTTTTTCTTCGATATTTAAATCATCGACTATCGAAACACTTGTTTTTATTCGATAGTTAAGTCACATACTATCGAAGTTTTTTTGACCATCGTTGTCAATATGGAGAGACCGGTTGGATTATTATCCGTGAGCCACTCTGTATTGGCAGTAGCATTGCGAATCAGATTATATGAAGATAATCGAAAATGGAGTGAAGTGCAAGGACTTTTTCTATTAATAGAAATTGTGCCTTCGGTTTCGTTCAGTCCCAGAACGAACGTATATGGACGAATGTCTGACAAATATATATAAATATATATGGTTGAAACGAATTTATTCCCTTAGCATAACATCCAGAATATTTGTGCAAATCAACTAGTGATTAACGGATCTGACAATGTGGCATTCAGAGTGATTGTGCTATCAATGAATGACAAGAAATCGTAGCCTCAGGCCTCAACAACCGGGAAATGACAAAAATCGGGCAGGCAGCATTGCTATGTGGGTCGCCCCCATTAGGATGTATAATCACCTATCTAGAGGTTCATTTAATTCCTTATTCTATTCGATGTTGTCCCATTCGGGAGACGGTTGCTGATCCCAACCGTTGGTGATATGCATTCGATACACTCAAGCGAAATGAGTGGTCGGTCATGTGTGGGTCGGGTTGCAAGATGTTCTTGTTGAACCCCAGTGTATCGCCTCTAAAGTACACTGATTGGGAGGTGGTTCCATACCTTGTCATGTTGGGAATCCAATCTCCAATAAGCGCCATGCGGTTTTTGATTTTATATTATATATGAGCGTGAGATGCAAGCATTCCGCTAGATTCTATTTATTTGATTTAGACACTATTATAATATCAATGGATTTTTGAATCAAAGTGTTTTGGATTATAGTAAAGTAAAAACCGTCCATGTTTATGTGTGGGATGGTCTTACTATTATCTTTTCTTTCGAAAGGATTTTAAGTTAAACAAATGATTGGAGTTTACTCACACCAGTCCCATGACTGACCCAGAGTTTATTTTGTTTTGTTTTCCCTAAACTCTTGGGTGCCCAAATTTGTACGGGCAGTCAAGTAGTCGGGATTCTACAGATTTATTTGGAGGAGCTGGAAGCAGGAGGCTTCACCAGTTAGCCATAGAATATCATATTTCCGCTGTGTGTTGTGTTGTATCTGGAAACAGGTGTTTATAACTGTTCCAATAATAACTGTTGTGCTCTGATGATGGTATGTATATAAATTTATTGATTTGTATTTCAAAAGTTATGTTATATAATATATTTTATTCGTTCTGCTGTGAGTTTGTGATCTTCGTTATTTGCTTCTATTCTAATATTTCTTTCTTCCTATTTCTCATCCTCTAACTTCTTTCTAATAATGATTCGTATTTCTGTGCAATTTGGGTTGGACGTGTGGTATTATTAGTCAACTCAGATAGTACGGATTTGCGGGTCGTTACACGTAGAGATGATGGAGCTCGTGCGGATTTTTGACAAATTAAAACGGTTGATTCAAATCAACCAATGCAAATCGTTATTTAATGGTTAACGCGCAAAGGAGAGTAAATTCACTAACTCTGTTCTATTTTAAAATATTATAATTATATTTTCATATTACTTGAATGCTGTGTGATGGTCGGTTAGGTAAATTACAATTAAATTGGTTGAAATATACATATCGTTGTATAGGTTGGATAATGATTCCGTCGATTAAAATATTTACTGGTATGAAATTTGTGTTAGTTGTGTTGACTAACATCGGTGGATGCAGGAAAACGGTTGGAGGAACCCAATCGGATTCCTCAATATTTATATGTAATGTTTGTTTTATATATGCACTGTTTGAACCCAAATGACATTTAAACCCTGTGTGATTTTGGTGTTGAATGGAAATTCAACGATGGTTTTGGATTTAACCAATAAACGGTATTGATTAAGAAAGTGGCAGCAGACAACCGTAAATTCATCTTTTTGTTAAGACGTTGAATTGTCATCAGAAGAATCAACGAAGTTAAATTTATAAAAAAAATTATATTTTTATAATTGAGGCGAAGTTTTAAAATTATAATAGAAGTTCTATTATAAATTAATACTTGGTAGTTACTTTTTTAAAATGAATATGAACGATTGTTTTGGAAATTCTATATAAGGTTATAAGAAGATAAAAGTTGTAAATTATCCTATGAGTAAATCATTTTGGATAATTAATTTAAGATGAAAAAATCTAGAAATATTATTAAATTAATTATATTAATCTAATAATAAGAAGTAATTAAGGTCAGTTAACAAACTAACTAATGGTATGAAGTTGACTAAAGCAACTAGTTTAGTGGAAAATGATTTTTTGGTAAATTGATCTTCCATTAATCTAATGTTAATAACTTGGAAATTAATTATTCGAAATTAATAAGATTTAATTACCTTTTTAGTTAATGAAGTTTAAATAGTTATTGAACTAAATAATTAGTATTGTTTATTAATAATGAAGTAAACTGTTTTACCTCAGCAAATGATCAAATCACTATTTGATTAAAGTAATTGGTTCTTAAATGGATTCCATTTAAGATAGTATTAAGTTTGTATAGAGATGTTTTCTTTAATTAGGTATAATAATTCGAATAAGAAGTAAACTGCCAAAAGGCAAAGAACATGATTGATTTTTGATAAGAGAAGTTTTAAATGAAAGTGTATAAGGGAGATGAAGCAAAGAGTTAGTGACCAAAATGTAAATAATTATAAACTACTGAGTTTTCAAATAAGGATATGGCATCATAAACCCATATTTAAAATAATGCAAGAAATACTGTTTAATCAATATTTTCAAGGTATTACGTCATAAACCCATATTCCTAACAGTCACATAAGACGATCTTTTCAAGGTATTACGTCTGGTGGCGGGGAAATTCGTTTCTCTTAGCTTTTATACCCGTAATATTTTTGGAAAGATCAACTAGTGATTTGATGGGTTTGACGATGTGGCATTCAAAGTGTATGGTGGCCAGATGTTCTAAAAGATAGACGTAGCCTCAAGCTTCACAACCGGGAATTGACAAAAATCGGGCAGGTAGCATGGCTATGTGGGTCGCTCCCATTAGGGTGTATAATCACCTATCTAGAGAAATTCCTTTTACTTCTTTAAATCTATCGATGCTGTCCCTTTTTGGGAAACAGTGGTTTGAGCCCAACCGTTGGTGATATACATTCGATACACTCAAGCGGAATGAGTGGTCGGTAATGTGTGGGCCGGGTTGCAAGACGTTCTTGTTGAACCCAGTGTATTCCCCACTAGAGATACACTATCGGCAGGTGGTCCCATACCTTGTCATAGCTGGAATCCAATCTCCAATAAGCGCCCTGCGGTTTTTGATTTTATAATGTATGTAGAACGTGAGATGCAAGCGTTCTGCTATCTGGTTATTTACTTGATTAGACATTATTATAATACCACTGGATTTTGATTTCGAAATATTTTGGGTTATGTCCATGTTTATGTGTGGGTTGGTCCTACTGTTATCCTATTGTTTCAAAAGAATTTTAAAAGTTAAACCGTATGATTGGAATTTACTCACACCAGTCCCATGACTGACCCAGAGTTTATTTTATTTGTTTTCCCCTAAACTCTTGGGTGCCCAAATTTTTACGGGCAGTCTAGTGTTTCAGGCTTTTGCAGATACACTTGGAGGAGCTAAAAGTAGATGGCTTCACCATTAGTATTTAGAGATTATTTCCGCTGTGATATGATGTATTGTACTCTGATAATGGTATGTATATACAATACAGTTTTGTAATTCAATGTTATGTTAAATAATACATTTTATTCGTTCCGTTGTGAGATTCATGTTTACTCTGATTCTGCCCAGTTGTGTTCTTCTTCTTCTTCTATTCTATTAGTTCTATCTTATCTTTCTCATCCTCTTATTTCTTTCTATTAATGATCTGAATTTTCATGCATTTTTAGTTGAATGTGTAGAATATTTATCAGCTCAAATTGGTACGGATTTTCAGGTCGTTACACGGACCGTTATAAGCGTTATGTAATTATTTAATGCTTAAACAGTTATAGATGCACTTTGAATGTGAACTGGTTGTTTAATAATTGTTTAAAATTATTCTTGAATATATGTCATGTGTAAAATCCATATAACTAAAATTATATGGTAATTGATTGAGTCTCATTCCAATTTGAAAATAATGAATATATCAATTGTGACAACAAGGAATTTCGCTCGATCCGAATCAGTCGCTAAACCGATCTAGACCTTTCGAAACGCCTGATTGTTTTGAGAACATGACAAAATAGAACACAAACAGAAGAACATTTCATTATTACTACAACAATTCCATCAGATACAAGAATATACAGAGTATAACTGAATAAATTACATTCAACAAATATCAGAGATTTAAATTACATTTAGATACATCGCAGTGGAAAATAATACAAAAGCACAACAAGAAGTAATACACGGATACAGAGCTTTCCGGATATCGTTCCAGCTGTAAATCAGGATCCTGTGAATATAAATCTGTAAAACCAAAACTACTAGCTGCCCGTGTGGAAAATAGGGGCACCCAGAGTTTAGGTTAAAACAATAAACTCCAGGTCAGTCATGTGACTGGTGTGAGAACTAAAACAGTTATTAATCTTTGTTTTTAAAGTTAGGTAAATCAAGGGACCACGCCGTATAACACGGAACGGGTTTCCTCCCAAGAATACCAGTGCAGAAAACAAACAGCGCAATGCTAAATAAAGAACAATGAAGCTATTATAAGACCCAGGTCCCATCACACAATGCAACGCAAGCCAGAGGATAGGGTTTCCCTTGTAAAAGCCAAATATGCTTGATACGCGAAATTTCATCTTATATTATTACTATAAGTGAAGAAAACAACTTCAAATGTAAATGTATCAATCATAGACGACATGGGTACCATATATCATGTCGCCAATACTAGGCTCTACAATCAAAACCGCAAAATGTCATATTTGGAAATTGGATTTCCATCATGGTGGCTCCTGATTCGAAAGATCGATCGCGTAGTGCCATCTCAACGGCTTACGTCTCGGCTAGAGAAAACACCGTAATGCACATCCGCACTTTTGGGAAATCGAGTATCACTGCGGCTTACGTCCCGGCGAGAGAAAACACCGCTTACCCTATCCCTCTGAGCACTAAGCTCAATCTCGGTCGACCGAATCCACGACACCACGAAGGTGCCCATCCACGAAAAAGCATACTGATCAAACCATCAGTTTACCACCATACCGGGGTGTGAGGCTCGCGAATCAACGCTATACACAAAGCCGTGCTATATCAGAGCTGCGCTTTGATCATCATCCACCAAACTTTGCTTTTCAATAAAAGTCTGGATCACTACATCTCAGCATGCCACACTATCAATCCATATCGTACCACTGATTTCTGCCAATATATAACCTCTAAGCTCGTATGTCTCAGAGAAGGGCGTTAAGCAAGAGAATAAATTCGCCGCCGCCAAACAGATATATATTTAGCAGAGATCAACGAATACAATATAAAGGAATACAATGTCAGACACACCATCCATTTACAAGTCCGTTCTGGGGCTGAACGAAACCGTAGGCACTTTCCTCGCATACCCGTACAATCAACACGTACGTCCGGACGGCTACCACCGTAGTCCCTTCAAGGTAGCTACTCCCATCAAGGGCAACAGGAGCACCCCTCCTTTCGACGTGAAGATTATCGGTCTTGCACCGTCTTCAACTTTGACCTGCCGTCGAATCAGTTATTCAGAATGGGTTATACCCGGCCTTTCTGAACAACTCACGCATCTTATAATCAAGTGCTATGACAACACGTCACACGCTTCATTCAAATCCAGAATATTCTTTATTCTTTGGGATGGGTTCCCATTAATTTTATCAAAGATAAATTCTTCTAAATTTATTCTTTAATCTCCTTTTGGATTTCAAACCATATCACGGTTTTCCAAACTAGTCGGGATAAGCGAACCACACCTAAGTAATTATTTATTTAATTTCCCAATCCCAACCTATTGACCCCATGGAGCAAAACTGGTAATACCCCATATCTAACACCACTGTGTTATCAGTAAAGTTAATTACCATTTCACGTTTAAATCTATTTAAAGATTTCACTATCGCTCGGAGAAAAACTGGTGATACTCCTTCCTCGACCACTTTAATCTGATTAAAGAATCCTTAAAACTCCACTTAGTTTTAATGTTTAACTGGGTTAAAGAACCAATGTCTTTTAAAACACGGTCCACCACAAACCCACAATGTTATCCCATCGTTAATCGGGTTAAAGAACAAGTGTTATTTAAAACACTGTTCACGATAAACCCAAAAGCTATTCCAACTCAAATTTATTTACTTAGAAATAAATAGATTTTTAATTCGAGTTAAAACTAGTACATTTTGACAAAAACACATTTTTATCTTTACAAACGTGGAATTTTTCACCCCAACTTCTTTCAAGTCACTTATTTTAATTTTAAACAAATTATCGCTATTTTTAATAATTTTATCAAGGCTCGTACAGTCGATTTCCACTAACGGTCATCGAACTGCATCCATAGCGACCTTTTTCAAATTTGATTTGGACATAATTCCAAATCCAACGGTTAGATTTCAAATTTCTTATATTCGTTGGAAAGCTCTTTCCGACACGAACCCAACGGTTCTGGTTTTAGGAGAATCTGACGGTCGGATCTCCCGTAATGTCCACGCGAAGTTAATGGTCGAAATTCGCGAACTGCCGCGGCGCGACGCGTTCTATTCAGGCCATTAATATATATATATAACATATATTATATATATTTCGTCGATTTTAATTCTAAACGTATTTTATTTATCGTTTTAAAATCGATTCCAACTCTTATTCCAACTTTAAGCCAAAAATCAATTTGTTCTACGTCGTTGTACTATAAACGATATTATTTTCAAAATATTTGAATTTGAAATATTTCCCAGTTCGATACTTATTTTAAAACGAATAAAATCGACATAAATATCGTTTACGTCCAAATGGCGCAAATCTAACCAACATGGCTTAACATATTCTGTTTCAAATATTTTCACTTCAAATATTCTATTTCAAATATTTCTGCTTTAAATGTTCTACTTCAAATATTTTTGCTTTCAACACTCTATTTCGACACATGAATATTTATATTTTATTTCAACACCTGACTAATCTCAACAAATGAGTACCGTCAATCACAAGAGTATTTAATTTATTCAGCACATGAATATATATATATATATATTTCGACACACGAATATATATATTTCTTTCAACACGTTGATATATTTTCAAAATATTCTTCATTTTCTCAGATTTGAATGAAGCTCAAACAATTACCATATAATATAAATTATATGAATTTCACACAACACCTGTGTATAACAACAACGGCAAATAATCAACCATCATCCAAAGTGCACTATCCAACTGTATAAGCATTAAATATAAGTAATTAACGCTTACACAGCCTGTCAATCAATCGATCGACATATTTAATCAATCAGGATGAGTGAACTTCAAATTTCATCCCAACACCCGTGTGGGGTTTCAAACAATCAAACACATATTTTATTTGTGCAGTTGGGCGATGTGTGAAATTTATCGGCCCAATCAATATCAGTCAAATCAGTGTATATAAACAAATCGGTTGATTTGTTTATAAAAATTTATTTATTCACTTTCACGTTAAAAATTATATTTTTAACGATAAAACATTTTATTTTAACACATGAATTTCTATTCAGTTCATTAATTCAATAAAATTGATATTTTTATTTTTCTAACAAATTTTAGAAAATTTCGACGGCATAACGGCACGATACTAGAAACGGGACGAGGCCTAGCCTTATCCCCGGTCTAGTGAAGGCCCACGCCATTCACACATCAATCAATCCATTCCATTTCACCAAACAACTCAATTTCAATTAAATAATCTAACTAATTTTTGCAATCAAACAAACAAGTCCATGGTCTGTGGACGATTGTGTCAGGTGCTACTAAACACCGTCTGCATCCTAGTATATATATATAATTAGAAAAGAAATTGAAGAGTGAGAAATTCTCACCAATTAGCTAACCAAACGCCGCGACTCTTCTTTTGTAGGAAATCTTCGCCGCTGTTTTAACGAGATCTGTTTCACACGATTTAATTCAACCCTATAAGAATCACACTTTTATATCGATGTATTCTTTGTAAAAATCATATTTTTTTTCTAACTCAAAAATCATATCTTTTCTAATTAAAAACCAAATCTTTAACATCATAAAAATCTCATCTTTAAGCGAATAAAAATCTCATCTTTAAGCGAATAAAAATCTCATCTTTTAGCGAATAAAAATTTCATCTTTTTATTTAAAAATCACTTCTTTACCTAAGTAAAAATCATATTTTTAATTCGCTGCATATATAAATAAAAATTCTATTTTTACATCGCTACTATATGGATAAAAATCACATTTTTATTTCTACTTCATAAGTTTTTACCACGCTTCTTTCTATATAAAAATTATATTTTCATATTTCTACTTCATATATAAAGATCATATGTTTATTTCATCGCTATAAAAATCACATTTTTACCACTTACTAACATATATAAATTTCAATTCTTTTCACACATAAAGATCAAATCTTTTAAAATAAAAACCATCTTCTACCATATTAAAAATTCAATTTTCATTTTATGCTATTTATCCTTTTTTTTTCTTTTTCTTTTATTCAAAACAACATTTCAAACAAACTTATTTATTTATTTATTCATTTTAAATCATGCTACTTATAAATAAATAAATAAATAAAAGTATACTTTTAATTTGCAAAGCTTTATATTTTCAAAACAATGTATAAAAACAACGTGAATTTACTTAAGAACAATATATATAAAACTCACTGTATAACAAACAGCCGTAGTCTTCAAAGTTTGCTCCAACTAGGGCTCGGGTTTGTAGGCTGCCACACTCCCATCCACGACGATCGCTCCCCGCCACGAGGAAGAACCTCGAAAGGCGCGCCAGTGGGGCCCAGCCCCATCAGACTCGGTGGCAGCAGGAGGGAGTACTTCGGGTGCGAACGGCGGAAGTTAACGAGGGAGGTTCGAGCCGAAAACTCAACGATGGGAACCGAAACCCACATGGATTTGTAGAGTGGAAGGAGGACTTCATTGCTGCTTCAAAAATTCTTCGATTTCATTGAATATGTCGATCAGAAATTAAGGGGGAAGAATCGACGAGTTTCCGCCTTACGTTGGGAAGAGAACGGCGGCTTTGACCCCGATTGAAAATTGAATAGGGGTTTGACTTTGTTTGGGGTTATATATATTTATATTTTAATTTATTTAATTTCGAAAATACCCTTGTGTTTATACGAACTCGAAATCAAACCCAACGACTGTCGCCCCCAGCTAAATACCCCTATTTCGAACACAATGGAATATGTTTCATAACCCAACTCGGCTGTTACGATCAGTTTTCGTTTAAATTAACATTTAAATCATTATATTGAATTTTAAACGTACATTTCAAATTACCAGGGCCACATACTAACTCTAAAAATTCCCGAAAAATATTTTCTAGCTTTGTATTGATGATACGGTCCTAACAAAACTAATTTCATCGAATTCTGAGACCGTTGGAAAAATGGCCATTTTCCAGTCGATTAAAATCAACTGAAACTGGTCAAACACGTTTTCCTTTGCCACACTCACATATTGATTCAAAAAATTATGAAATTTGAAACATAGCAAAATTTTGACATCACGGATCCAACAAAAGTGGTTTCGTTGAAATCCGAGGTCGTTTGCAAAATGGCTATTTTCAGGGGCTGAAATTCCATAGCGACTATCCTGAAATTTCAACTGGACATATCTTTTGACCCCCGCTATGAAATTTTGATTTTTCGGATTCATTGGGAAGATATTCCCAATTAGATCCTATTGTTTTTGGTTTCACTAAAATCCGGATTGTTTTGCACCCGGTACATTCAATTGAAGTTTGAAATCGAATTATCGAACTACTGCGCCATTTTCAATTCCTATTTATAATTATATATAATTATTTATATTCTAACGACGACGTATATAATATATACGTTCGAATTCTGTTCAAAATAAATTTCTCGTCGATATTATTTAAAATAATCTATTTTAAATATCCAAAACTCGCTAAAATTGCCAAAATAAAATTTTCAAATTGGCTCGCATTTTACGGGTTGTTACAATCTCCCCCACTTAAAACTTTTCTTCCCCGAAAAGGAACAAAGTCGAAAGTGGTTTGATTAATCAACTCTACGTTCGATCTGGCTTCCATTCTCCAATTTTTCAGTTTCTGAGAATTTTCAAAAATTTCAAAAATTTGGCTAACACCCTAAATTTTCGAAAAATTTCGCCATAACCTCCCCTGCAATGGGAGCATCGGGAAATCTCAAATAGCTTCCCTGGTCCTTCAGATCTCAAAAAGAAAAAGAAAAAGCCAAGCGGCTAGCCAATAGGCTCATAAAATCATCATCACCCAAACAAAACAGTAAATTATATAGTAAACATGTACCTATTTGTCGGGCAAACAAATTTTATTCTCTGCTCTAGCCTCCTTGCTATGACCTGTTCAATGTAAGTATATGCATATGCAAGCAAATGCGACCAATTTTCAGTACAGTTCGATATTTAGTTCAATTAGGCTAAATGGTTCAAAATTAGCAAACAAATAAACAACCAACACAAACATCAATCAATTAGTGAATTAGAGTTTTCAAATTCATAATTTTGATACATAGCCAAAAATCATGTTTTGGTGCCAATTCACAACAATGTGTTCTAGCTATATTAGTTTTGGTTCTCACACCAGTCTAATGGAAATATATAGAAAATCACACCTTCGAAACACGAACATAAATACTGATGATGTCATGACAATCATCAGTACCATCTCCGGGCGACTAGAATGTGATTCCATATCTATCCAATATATTAAAACTTCGAATATACGTTCATGACGCGTATATGCAAAACCTTTATATACTAGATTGTCCAAATTCAAAATAAATTAATATCAAATACGTATAAAGCGATTTAAATTTTCAAAACAAAATTGTTCTCTTTTGAAAAATATACTCTTCACACTCGTTCTAGGATACTACTGATCCTATCTCTAACGAGTCATTCCAATTGGATATTACTAATCCAATATCTGATGAATTCTTTCGTATGGTACTAATGTGTCTTGTTCTCGAGCTCTGTAAACCAAAGCTCTGATACCAACTGTGACAACAACGAATTTCGCTCGATCCGAATCAGTCGCTAAACCGATCTAGACCTTTCGAAACGCCTGATTGTTTTGAGAACATGACAAAATAGAACTCAAACAGAAGAACATTTCATTATTATTACAACAATTCCATCAGATACAAGAATATACAGAGTATAACTGAATAAATTACATTCAACAAATATCAGAGATTTAAATTACATTTAGATACATCGCAGCGGAAAATAATACAAAAGCACAACAAGAAGTAATACACGGATACAGAGCTTTCCGGATATCGTTCTAGCTGTAAATCAGGATCCTGTGAATATAAATCTGTAAAACCAAAACTACTAGCCGCCCGTGTGGAAAATAGGGGAACCCAGTGTTTAGGTTAAAACAATAAACTCCAGGTCAGTCATGTGACTGGTGTGAGAACTAAAACAGTAATTAATCTTTGTTTTTAAAGTTAGGTAAATCAAGGGACCACGCCGTATAACACGGAACGGGTTTCCTCCCAAGAATACCAGTGCAGAAAAAAAACAGCGCAATGCTAAATAAAGAACAATGAAGCTATTATAAGACCCAGGTCCCATCACACAATGCAACGTAAGCCGGAGGATAGGGTTTCCCTTATAATAGCCAACTATGCTTGATACGCGAAATTTCATCTTATATTATTACTATAAGTGAAGAAAACAACTTCAAATGTAAATGTATCAATCATAGACGACATGGGTACCATATATCATGTCGCCAATACTAGGCTCTACAATCAAAACCGCAAAATGTCATATTTGGAAATTGGATTTCCATCATGGTGGCTCCTGATTCGAAAGATCGATCGCATAGTGCCATCTCAACGGCTTACGTCTCGGCTAGAGAAAACACCGTAATGCACATCCGCACTTTTGGGAAATCGAGTATCACTGCGGCTTACGTCCCGGCGAGAGAAAACACCGCTTACCCTATCCCTCTGAGCACTAAGCTCAATCTCGGTCGACCGAATCCACGACACCACGAAGGTGCCCATCCACGAAAAAGCATACTGATCAAACCATCAGTTTACCACCACACCGGGGTGTGAGGCTCGCGAATCAACACTATACACAAAGCCGTGCTATATCAGAGCTGCGCTTTGATCATCATCCACCAAACTTTGCTTTTCAACAAAAGTCTGGATCACTGGATCTCAGCATGCCACACTATCAATCCATATCGTACCACTGATTTCTGCCAATATATAACCTCTAAGCTCGTATGTCTCAGAGAAGGGCGTTAAGCAAGAGAATAAATTCTCCGCCGCCAAACAGATATATATTTAGCAGAGATCAACGAATACAATATAAAGGAATACAATGTCAGACACACCATCCATTTACAAGTCCGTTCTGGGGCTTAACGAAACCGGAGGCACTTTCCTCGCATACCCGTACAATCAACACGTACGTCCGGACGGCTACCACCGTAGTCCCTTCAAGGTAGCTACTCCCATCAAGGGCAACAGGAGCACCCCTCCTTTCGACGTGAAGATTATCGGTCTTGCACCGTCTTCAACTTCGACCTGCCGTCGAATCAGTTATTCAGAATGGGTTATACCCGGCCTTTCTGAATAACTCACGCATCTTATAATCAAGTGCTATGACAACACGTCACACGCTTCATTCAAATCAAGAATATTCTTTATTCTTTGGGATGGGTTCCCATTAATTTTATCAAAGATAAATTCTTCTAAATTTATTCTTTAATCTCCTTTTGGATTTCAAACCATATCACGGTTTTCCAAACTAGTCGAGATAAGCGAACCACACCGAAGTAATTATTTATTTTATTTCCCAATCCCAACCTATTGACCCCATGGAGCAAAACTGGTAATACCCCATATCTAACACCACTGTGTTATCGGTAAAGTTAATTACCATTTCACGTTTAAATCTATTTAAAGATTTCACTATCGCTCGGAGCAAAACTGGTGATACTCCTTCCTCGACCACTTTAATCTGATTAAAGAATCCTTAAAACTCCACTTAGTTTTAATGTTTAACTGGGTTAAAGAACCAATGTCTTTTAAAACACGGTCCACGACAAACCCACAATGTTATCCCATCGTTAATCGGGTTAAAGAACAAGTGTTATTTAAAACACTGTTCACGATAAACCCCAAAAGCTATTCCAACTCAAATTTATTTACTTAGAAATAAATAGATTTTTAATTCGAGTTAAAACTAGTACATTTTGACAAAACACATTTTTATCTTTACAAACGTGGAATTTTTCACCCCAACTTCTTCCAAGTCACTTATTTTAATTTTAAACAAATTATCGCTATTTTTAATAATTTTATCAAGGCTCGTACAGTCGATTTCCACTAACGGTCATCGAACTGCATCCATAGCGACCTTTTTCAAATTTGATTTGGACATAATTCCAAATCCAACGGTTAGATTTCAAATTTCTTATATTCGTTGGAAAGCTCTTTCCGACACGAACCCAACGGTTCCGGTTTTAGGAGAATCCGACGGTCGGATCTCCCGTAATGTCCACGCGAAGTTAATGGTCGAAATTCGCGAACTGCCGCGGCGCGACGCGTTCTATTCAGGCCATTAATATATATATAACATATATTATATATATTTCGTCGATTTTAATTCTAAACGTATTTTATTTATCGTTTTAAAATCGATTCCAACTCTTATTCCAACTTTAAGCCAAAAATCAATTTGTTCTACGTCGTTGTACTATAAACGATATTATTTTCAAAATATTTAAATTTGAAATATTTCCCAGTTCGATACTTATTTTAAAACGACTAAAATCGACATAAATATCGTTTACGTCCAAATGGCGCAAATCTAACCAACATGGCTTAACATATTCTATTTCAAATATTTTCACTTCAAATATTCTATTTCAAATATTTCTGCTTTAAATATTCTACTTCAAATATTTTTGCTTTCAACACTCTATTTCAACACATGAATATTTATATTTTATTTCAACACCTGACTAATCTCAACAAATGAGTACCGTCAATCACAAGAGTATTTAATTTATTCAGCACATGAATATATATATATATTTTTCGACACACGAATATATATTTCTTTCAACACGTTGATATATTTTCAAAATATTCTTCATTTTCTCAGATTTGAATGAAGCTCAAACAATTACCATATAATATAAATTATATGAATTTCACACAACACCTGTGTATAACAACAACGGCAAATAATCAACCATCATCCAAAGTGCACTATCCAACTGTATAAGCATTAAATATAAGTAATTAACGCTTACACAGCCTGTCAATCAATCGATCGACATATTTAATCAATCAGGATGAGTGAACTTCAAATTTCATCCCAACACCCATGTGGGGTTTCAAACAATCAAACACATATTTTATTTGTGCAGTTGGGCGATGTGTGAAATTTATCGGCTCAATCAATATCAGTCAAATCAGTGTATATAAACAAATCGGCCGATTTGTTTATAAAAATTTATTTATTCACTTTCACGTTAAAAATTATATTTTTAACGATAAAACATTTTATTTTAACACATGAATTTCTATTCAGTTCATTAATTCAATAAAATTGATATTTTTATTTTTCTAACAAATTTTAGAAAATTTCGACGGCATAACGGCACGATACTAGAAACGGGACGAGGCCTAGCCTTATCCCCGGTCAAGTGAAGGCCCACGCCATTCAAACATCAATCAATCCATTCCATTTCACCAAACAAATCAATTTCAATTAAATAATCTAACTAATTTTTGCAATCAAACAAACAAGTCCATGGTCTGTGGACGATTGTGTCGGGTGCTACTAAACACCGTCTGCATCCTAGTATATATATATATAATTAGAAAAGAAATTGAAGAGTGAGAAATTCTCACCAATTAGCTAACCAAACGCCACGACTCTTCTTTTGTAGGAAATCTTCGCCGCTGTTTTAACGAGATCTGTTTCACACGATTTAATTCAACCCTATAAGAATCACACTTTTATATCGATGTATTCTTTGTAAAAATCATATTTTTTTTCTAATTCAAAAATCATATCTTTTCTAATTAAAAACCAAATCTTTAACATCATAAAAATCTCATCTTTAAGCGAATAAAAATCTCATCTTTAAGCGAATAAAAATCTCATCTTTAAGCGAATAAAAATCTCATCTTTTAGCGAATAAAAATTTCATCTTTTTATTTAAAAATCACTTCTTTATCTAAGTAAAAATCATATTTTTAATTCGCTGCATATATAAATAAAAATTCTATTTTTACATCACTACTATATAGATAAAAATCACATTTTTATTTCTACTTCATATGTTTTTACTACGCTTCTTTCTATATAAAAATTATATTTACATATTTCTACTTCATATATAAAGATCATATGTTTATTTCATCGCTATAAAAATCACATTTTTACCACTTACTAACATATATAAATTTCAATTCTTTTCACACATAAAGATCAAATCTTTTAACATAAAAACCATCTTCTACCATATTAAAAATTCAATTTTCATTTTATGCTATTTATCCTTTTTTTTCTTTTTCTTTTATTCAAAACAACATTTCAAACAAACTTATTTATTTATTTATTCATTTTAAATCATGCTACTTATAAATAAATAAATAAATAAATAAAAATATACTTTTAATTTGCAAAGCTTTATATTTTCAAAACAATGTATAAAAACAACGTGAATTTACTTAAGAACAATATATATAAAACTCAGTGTATAACAAACAGCCGTAGTCTTCAAAGTTTGCTCCAACTAGGGCTCGGGTTTGTAGGCTGCCACACTCCCATCCACGACGATCGCTCCCCGCCACGAGGAAGAACCTCGAAAGGCGCGCCAGTGGGGCCCAGCCCCATCAGACTCGGTGGCAGCAGGAGGGAGTACTTCGGGTGCGAACGGCGGAAGTTAACGAGGGAGGTTCGAGCCGAAAACTCAACGATGGGAACCGAAGCCCACATGGATTTGTAGAGTGGAAGGAGGACTTCATTGCTGCTTCAAAAATTCTTCGATTCCATTGAATATATCGATCCGAAATTAAGGGGGAAGAATCGACGAGTTTCGGCCTTATGTTGGGAAGAGAACGGCGGCTTTGACCCCGATTGAAAATTGAATAGGGGTTTGACTTTGTTTGGGGTTATATATATTTATATTTTAATTTATTTAATTTCGAAAATACCCTTGTGTTTATACGAACTCGAAATCAAACCCAACGACTGTCGCCCCTAGCTAAATACCCCTATTTCAAACACAATGGAATATGTTTCATAACCCAACTCGGCTGTTACGATCAGTTTTCGTTTAAATTAACATTTAAATCATTATATTGAATTTTAAACGTACATTTCAAATTACCAGGGCCACATACTAACTCTAAAAATTCCCGAAAAATATTTTCTAGCTTTGTATTGATGATACGGTCCTAACAAAACTAATTTCATCGAATTCTGAGACCGTTGGAAAAATGGCCATTTTCCAGTCGATTAAAATCAACTGAAACTGGTCAAACACGTTTTCCTTTGCCACACTCACATATTGATTTAAAAAATTATGAAATTTGAAACATAGCAAAAAGTTGACATCACGGATCCAACAAAAGTGGTTTCATTGAAATCCGAGGTCGTCTGCAAAATGGCTATTTTCAAGGGCTGAAATTCCATCGCGACTATCCTGAAATTTCAACTGGACATATCTTTTGACCCCCGCTATGAAATTTTGATTTTTCGGATTCATTGGGAAGATATTCCCAATTAGATCCTATTGTTTTTGGTTTCACTAAAATCCGGATTGTTTTGCACCCGGTACATTCAATTGAAGTTTGAAATCGAATTATCGAACTACTGCGCCATTTTCAATTCCTATTTATAATTATATATAATTATTTATATTCTAACGACGACGTATATAATATATACGTTCGAATTCTGTTCAAAATAAATTTCTCGTCGATATTATTTAAAATAATCTATTTTAAATATCCAAAACTCGCTAAAATTGCCAAAATAAAATTTTTAAATTGGCTTGCATTTTACGGGTTGTTACAATAATATTCAGTGAAGAATCAAAGCTTGATTTTGGTGTCCGATTTTGGATGGATACATATTATAAAATTATAATGGATACCGAGAAGATTTGATTTCAAAATCTAATATTTTGATATTATTATTATTATTTTAATATTATAACAATATGAGATGTTCAATTTTGATTTAAAATTGAAATGGAAGTTGAAATTGTTTTTATACGAGATTATAAACGTTTTATAAAATACGTTTGGAATGGAAATCGATGAAATCTATTATATAATGGCTTAAAATGAAGGTATTTGATTTTGAAGTAAAATGATTGAAATGAAATTTCAAATGGTAGTTGAAAATTTTATAATATTTATAAATTATTTTGGAAACGTTTTCGATTTTATTTTTAATTTTAAATCGAATTCGGGCCTGAATAGGACGCGTCTAGCAGCGATAGTTCGTGAACGTCAACCCGTAACTTTGAATTGTCGTAACAAGAGATCCGACCGTTGGATTTTCCTTAAACCAGAACCATTGGGTTCGTATCGAATAGATATTCGAAATGGATATAAGAAGCTTAAAATCTGAAAGTTAGATTTAAAAATATGTCCAAATCAGTTTTAGTAAAGGTCTCTATGGAGGCAGTTCGATGGCCGATAGTGGAAACCGACTGTAAGGACCTTAATAAAATTATTAAAAATATGAATAAAATATGATAAATCATAATAAATGATTTGAAATGATTTTGGATGAAATATTCCCTGTTTGAATCATCAAATTACGAACTACCGCACTACGACGAGTTCATTTTAAATATATTTACATATAAACATTTAAATTTTGTTTATTAATAATTTCAATCGCATTCTATATGAATTTATCTAATTTACCAAGTCCAACTTAATATTCTCGATTATCCCTAATCGTTGATCATCCCATAATTCAGTTAAATTTATTTATAACTCAATCTTCTATAATAAATTCGAATCCCCTTGGAAATAAATTATTTTATAAAATTCGCTATAAATCGAAGTTTCAGTTATAAATTCTCAATTTAGTTTATATTCCGAATTCTGGAATAAAATCTATATTCCCTTTCAAAGAGTTTTCCAATTCACTTTTAAATTCATACTTTAATTTAAACATCTAAATTATCTAATGATAATTTATTTTACTATTTTTGTACACATCGTTTATAAATTCAACTTCCTTGTTTTATATGTTAAACAAATTTCATTTCAAAATCTATTTGAAACACAATTTATTTAATATTCTGAATTCCGAAATAGAAACCGTTGTTCCCTTTTCGAAAAGATTTCGAATTCTATTTTTAAATTCATACTTGAATTTAAAATTCCAAATTATCTCATGATAATTAATTCACTACATTTATACTCTCCGTTTATAATTTAATTTTTTGTTCTATAAATTAAAACAAGCTTTCCCTTCAAATACCCATTTGAAACCCAATTCTAACTTTTGGCATATTTTACAATATAACATATAATTTATTTTAGTTTCTATCTAATACAATTCCAATATCTTCTTGAAAATAATTTATCTTTATAAAAATCGACGTTGTCGAGTTCTAATCATAAATCCATATGGATTTATTCCAGTTCTATTTACATTCCAAACATCGGAATAAATTTCATTGTTTACTATTTAAAACGATTCCCAGTTCTCAATTAAAATTCACATTTGAATTTAAATATTCATATTATCAAATGATAATTTGTTTCCCTTTATTTATAAACATCGTTTATAAATTCATTTCAATTCCCCACATTATCCAAAGAAAATTATTCCATTTAATTTATAAACAAAGTTTGTAAATTCATTACTTGTTTTTATTATTCAAAACAAGTTAATATTTCCTAGCATATTAAAAATTCAAATTCTAGTTACAAAAATATAATTTCCTTTTCAAACTCAATTTCTTTTCACTATATATATATATATATATATATATATATATCAATATTTAAGGTGTAACGACCCAAACTTCCCCTTACGGGAAGCCCGGATTGCTTTAAGAGCACGACTCATTAGAACACGAACATGAGAACATTTCATTACTATTACAACAATTACATCAGAGTATAAGAATGTATCAGAGTATAAATAAATATTGCACAGAAAAATATCAGAGATTTAAAGTACATAGCAGCGGAAATAAAATATATAAATACAATGCGTAGTGGATGTACATCAACTAGCACAACTGAAAAAAATACGTGGATACAGAGCTTTCCGAATATAGCTCCAGCTATAATCCAGGATCCTGGAAAAAGAAATATCTGCGAAAACCAAAACCGCTAGTTGCCCGTGTGGAAAATATGGGCAACTAGAGTTTAGGTTAAAACAATAAACTTCAAGTGAGTCATGGGACTGGTGTGAGAATTAAAACAGTTATTAGCTTTTATTTTAAAGTTAGGTAAAGCACGGGACCATGCTGTATAACATGGAACGGGTTTATCCCCCATGGATATAATAAAACAAGACTGCCAATTCTAAATAAAAGAAAAATGAAGCTATTATAAGACTCAGGTCCCATCACGCAATGCAACGCAAGCCGGAGGATAGAGTTTTACCTTATAATTGCCAAATATGCTTGATACACGAAATTTATCTTTTATTACTATAAGTGTATAGTGCATAAATAAACTTCAAAAGTAAATGTATCAATCCTAGATGGCATAATACCCCATCCTATTATGTCGCCATATATATAGGTATACAACAAAAACCGCAAAGCTCGTATTGGAAAGTTGGATTTCCATCATGATGGCTGCTGATTTGAAAGATCTGTTGCATAGTGCAACACTCAATGGCAAACATCCCAGCTAGAGAAAACACCGTAGTGCACATCCGCCTTTTTGGGAAATCAAGTATCTGCAGCTTACGTCCCAACTAGAGAAAACACAGCTTACTCTATCCCTCTGGGAATCGGGGGGTGTGCCCTCTCCCTCTTAGCATGAAGCGACCACACTCAGCTCGTCTTGGCATGGAGTGACAACCCTAATGGTGTCTATCCTCATCCAAAAAGCATACTGATCTGACCATCAGTTCACCATCATACCGGTGTGTGAGGCTCGCGAATTAATGCTACACAAAGCTATGCTAATTAAAGCTATGTTAATTGAAGCTATGCTTTGATCATCATCCACAAGGCTCTGCTTTTCAACAAAAGCCTTGATCCTTGCATCTCAGCATGTTACATTGTCAATCCATATCATACCATTGATTTCTGCCAATATATAACCTCTAAGCTCGTACGTCTCTGAGAAGGGTGTTAAATAAGTGAATAAATTCTCCACCACCAAACAGATATAGATTTAGCAGAAATCAACGAATATAGCATAAAGGAATACAACATCAGACATACCATCCATTTGCAAATCCGTTCTAGGTCTGAACAAAACCAGAGACACCTTATTCCTCGTCGCATATGTCCAATACAGGAGAGAGGCCCTCGCATATCCGGACAATCAACAAGTATGTCCGGACCACTACCACTATAACCCCTCCGTGGGAGATACCCAAATCCAGGGCAACAATAGTAATCCATTCGATGTGAAGATCGCCGGTCTTCAACCACCGCCTTCAATATCTTCAACTTTTAGTCATCGTATCAATTATTCAGAATGGGTTAAACCATCCTTTCCGAATAACCCACGTATCTTATAATCAAGTGCTATAAAAATAAATCATACGCCTCATTCCAATCCAGAATATTCTTTTACTCAAATATTCTTTACATTGGGAATTATTCCCATAAATCTTATTGAAGATTTAATTCATTTAAACCACTTGTTTAAATCTTCACTTGGAAACCATTTCAAAAGATTGTGTAAAGACCCGCAAATTCCCACCCTTTGAATCGACCATAAACCACACAGGTCTGATCCAAAAAGTGGAAACCTACGAATACTTTAACTTTGGGCATACAACACATTACAACATATAACAGAAGACTTTTATAACACTATAATAAATGTTACATCAGAGTACAGAATATACATATCAGAGTACATTGGAATATAATTACAGCGGAAGATAAATACAAAAAAATATAATATACTGCAATGGAAGAACACAGCGGAAGACTCTCTATCTCTGGACACAGCTTTAAGCTTCAACCCAGAATCCTGCTTAATATATCTGCAAAAATAGCTACTCGACTGCCCGTGTGGAAAATATGGGCACCCGAGTTTGCCAGTGGACAAACTACAGGTCACTCATGGGACTGGTGTAAGAATTCTACTTAACCTATATAATATAATAAGGCTAATCACAGGACCACGCCACTTTCGCGGAACGGGTTTTCTCCTATGGATTGCCAGTGCATGACTAAAGTAAATCGTCAAAATAACGCAATGCTTTTTAGAAAAATGAAACCATTATAAGACCCAAGTCCCATCACACAATGCAACGCAAACCGGAGGATAGGGTTTTACCTTATAATGATCAAAAGATGCTTGATACGATAAACACGGTATTATATAATAATAGTGTGCAACCAATTTGAAATACATCAAAGTAAATGTATCAATCCTAGACGGCATGAGTGCCCCATCCCACTATGTCGCCATATATAGGTATACAATCAAAACCGTGTCATGTCGTATTGGAAATTTGGGTTTCCATCTGAGTCAAGGCTAGGGAGGAGATCCTTACCAATTCGAGACACTCTAGCAAATGCCCCAGGATTGGTACTCTGTCCAACCCTTGGATCCTGCAGGGCCGGTCCATACGTTAACGCTTAATGGATTGGCAATTCCTGAACACACGCTCCCCGGTCCTTTTGGACCTATAATACGGCCAGTGGCGACCGCATAAACCGAGGCCTCGAAAAATCCAACAACCACAATGAATAAATGCCAGCGCTGGTAGGTCCCTGGCACCACTCTAGCTAGAGAGAAACGTGTGCACTCCCTGCGTTCCCTTCTCCCGTTTTAGACTCTACCGGGCTGTGAGGCTCGCGAAGTCACGATATACACAAAGCTATGCCTAAATAGACTGTGCTTTGATCATCAACCACAAGACCTACTTTTAAACAAAGACTTGATCGATTGCATTTTAGCATGCCACATTGTCAGACTCTACCATATCATTGATCATCTACCAATATATATATAACCTCTAAGCTCATACGTCTTAGAGAAGGGGGTTAAGTGAAGAATAAATTCTCCACCACCAAATAGAAATATATAATCAGTAGCGTTCAACAAATACAGTAGAAATGAATACAATGTCAGACACGCAATCCATTTACAAGTCCGCTCTGGGTCTGAGCGAAACAACGTGTCCGTCGATCTCCAAATACGTTTGGACGATCATTACCAAATACCTTGCCTTGGAATGTACTGTCCCAATTCAAGATACCAGTCATCATCATCCCAACGATGTGAAAACCTTCGGTCTTCTACCACCGTCTTCATCTTCGACTCTTGATCGTCGTGATGATTATTCAGAATGGGTTAAACCCGGTCTTTCTGAATAACTCGCGTATTTTGTGATTAAAAATCAAATATTGGAACATCACACATTACACCACATTCCAACTCAGAATATTCTTTTAATAAGATATTCATATTAAAAGATTCTCATTAATTTTATCAAAGATAAATTAATAAATTAACTCTTAAATTTTCCTTAAAAGATTTATTAAAAATTCTATATTTGATTTAATATCAAAAATCATTATTACAAGATCATTTATTTTAAGGAATAAATCTTGTTTTAAATGGGTTAAAGAACTCGTGTTATTTAAAACACTGTTCACGATAAACCCACAAATCAATTTCCAAAATATGGAATTCCACAGAAATCAATCAATACATACTCGATGTGGATTTCTGTATCGGACTAACAATATACATGGAATAATGGCAGAGCCTCTTGAATTCCATATATAATATCGGTCTTCTATTACAGAAGCCCATTTCGATTATTACCAATCGAATTTCCACTTGATTCCAATTTAATATATTAATATTGGAAAACTTGATTTTTAGGAAATACTCTTTTTAAATCTATACAATAGATTTATAAATTCCAAATAGTAATTTCAATGTAAATTGGATTAAAGGACAAATGTCATTTAAAAACACCATCCACGATAAATCCACTTCACATCTCAATGTATCTCATATCATGAAATATAATTGCAAATTCTAATAATCTTAATTAAAGGATTCCCCTTTAAATATTAATTCGTTATTATAAAATATATTTTAAAATAATCATTAAAATATTCTTTATACAAAAGATTCTAATTGGAAAGTATTCTTTATATTACATATTTTTATCTTTTGCACATATTCTTTATCTTAAAAATATACTTAACTAAAATATCTTTTTATGAAAATATATCCTTTATATAAAAAGAATTTCTAATGTAAGAATATTCTTATTTAAAAGATCATCTGAATCGAAATGCGACTCAATCATTTACCATATAATTTGGATTATATGGTTTTCACACACATCATATATATGACAATAACAATAACAATATAATCATCAAATCATCCATTTCATCCAAAGTGTAAATTCCACTGCGTAAGCGTTAAAATTAAATAATAACGCTCATCGCAGCCTGTCGATCTAACGATCAACATACAACTAAATATTGGGATTAGTGTATATTAATTTTCATCCCAACACCCGTGTGGGGTTTCAACCAGCAAACAAATAATAAATTATTTGTGCACTTGGGCGATGTGTGAAAATTATCGACCCAATCACATAAACAAGTCAGGTAACATGCCTATGGCAGTGTAATACACAATATATAACACGATGATAAAAATGTCTCTTTTATTCCTGTTCTTTTTATCGCATGTAAAATGTCAATAAAAATTTAATCTTTATTTCTATTCTTTTATCGCATCAAAAATGATGATAAAAATACAATCTTTATTTCAATTTCTTTCATTGTAAATAAATGAAAAGAAAAATGTAATCTTTTAATTCCATTCGTAATAGGGGATATAAATAATAATACAAAATGTAACTATTCATTTCATGCTTTATTTGCAATAGAGAATGCAAATAAAGATTCAACCTTTTTATTTGATGTTTATTTACATAGAGGAATGTAAATAAAAAAAATTGTAACTTTTTCATTTCATAATTTATTTACATTAAGGATTGCAAATGAAAATATTTCTTTTATTCTCCTGTTTTATTTGTGTTGAGTAAAGCAAATAAAAGTGTAATATTAAATTTCTAGTTTTATTTACATCAAGAAATGTAAATAAAAGAACAACTCTTTATTTTATGTTTATTTACATCAAGTGAAGTAAATAAATAATTAAAAATGTAACTTTTATTTTAATGCTTTGTTCACATTTAAAACATGCAACAAAAATGTATCTTTTGTTTTTAATAAATTTGTTTGCATCTAAATTTGCAAACAAAATGTAATTTTTATTTCTTGTTTGTTTGCAACTGAAGTTGCAAACAAAAATGTAATTTTATCTCCTTTGTTTTATTTGCATGATAGAATGCAAATAAAAATGCATATTATATTTTCTACATTTCGTTTGCATTGTAGAATGTAAACAAAAATGTAATTTTTTTTTTCTTGTATTGTTTACATTATGAAATGTTAACAAAAATGTGAATTTTTGATTTCATGAAATATTTGCATTGAAAATACAAATAAAAATAAAATGTACTACTTTAAAATCATGTAATATTTGTGTTGGAGAACACAAAAAAAAAATGTTCTTTTATTTTTAATGTTTTATTTGTGTTTAAGAACACGAATAAAAAGACCATTTTAATTTTCTATGTTATATTTGTGTTTGAGAACACAAACATAAAGGATCATTCATTTTCTATAATGTATTTGTGTTTGGGAACACAAATAAAAGGGTTCATTCATTTTTCAAAATGTATTTGCATAAGTGAATGCAAATAAAAGAATAAATTTTATTTTAATATATATATTTGTATTCGTAAATACAAATAAGAGAACAAGTTTCAATTTTAAATATATATTTGCATTTTTAGACGCAAACAAAAGAACAAGTTTATTTTTAATGTATATTTACATTGGAAAATGCAAATAAAAGAATAATTTTATTTTCAATATACCTTTGCATTGGTGAATGCAAAATAAAGAACAACTTTTTATTTACAAAATATATTTACAAATATAATGTAACTTCTGAAAATAATTTCTTATTTACATATAAAAATGTAAACAACCATTGTGATTTCCAAAACATGTCTTTTTTTTTATTTACATAAAAATGTAAACAAAAGTTTTACTTCTAAAATGAATTTTAATTTACATATGATATGTAAACCAAAATGTGATTCTTAATCTTTGATTACATTAAAAATGTAATCCTTTTCTGTTCATTTTTCATTACATATAAATGTAATCTTTTTTTTTCTCATTGCACATATGGATGCGATCTTTTCTATTCATTACAATGAACAAAATTTCAATAAAAATGCAATTTTAATTTATAAACTTTCCATTGCCAAAAATAAAAATAAAAATAAAAATAAAATCCATTTTTATCTTCATCTTTACAATGAAATCTGAATCACATTAAAAATGTGATTTTTTTTATGCAAAGTCCTTCTATTGAAAACAATGGACACATAAAAATATAATCTTTTTACGTTGCTTCTTTTTATTGAAAACACTTATTACATTAAAAATGAAATTTTAATGTTACTACATTTATTGAAAACAATATAACATAAAAATGAGATTTATAATGTTGCAACTTTTATTGAACATCAAAGTGACAAATAGATTATGACTTTTGATTGAAAACCATTTTTATATATAAAAAAAATGAAATCCTTTGTTTTCATTCTTTTTAATGAAACAACCTCATAACAAAAAAAAAATCTTTTTTTTAAACATTCTCTTTAATGTAAACCCGTAAAGATATATTTTATCCGTTGTGCCAATTTCTATTATCAAATCAACAAATAAAAATAAATATTTATTGTCGAACAAATTCCATTGTTAAATCAACAAATAAAAATAAATATTTATTTGTCGATCAATTTCTATTGTTAAATTCAGAATAATAAAAATATTATTTTAATAACATAAAATAAACTTTTCCAACTAGATCTGAATAAATGTTTTGATCTATTTTAGATCCCATTTTCCAACCGCAGATAAAATATATACAATTCAAAGCGGATTTAGCATATCATGAGCAACAAGCATTCAACAAGCAACAATTATCAATCCAAACCACACATGACAGCCAGATCTGAATTTATATGACAATCCAATTTTCTTTAATGCGAGAAAATAATTAATAATTAATTAAATGATTAAAATTAGAATTCTCACATTGAAATTTGGCTGAAATTCAACTGTCTCAGAATCAGCTCTAGTCTGCGCCATCGCGAAGCTCTTAATTTTGTGATTCCAACGCAATTTACGGTTCGTCAATCGGACCTCGTATGAGAGAGTTATGAATTTTTAAAGATCGGACAATTTAAATATAAAATAATAAAATAATAATTAAAAAATGTTCGGACCTTTCTCTTCCTCACGCTGAAACGCACGGCCGAACCCATCATCCAACTCCAACCTTCTATGCGCACCTCCCTTGGGACCTCCATTCACCGATCAACCGCCACCAGTCTGAAGCCCGCACCACCACCAACTCGCTCCACCAACCCCCTGAAGCTCGGCCTCCCCCAATCACCTCGAAATCCACCAAAAACGCAGCACTTTAGGCCCAGAATCCGCGAAACCGGTGAACCAAAACCCGATCTTGACCGTATGGATTGAAAGGTCTTTGAATTCTCTTCGATTTGATATATTATGCGTCGATTTTCGTTGAGCGGATCAAAAGTTATTGAGGTTTGAAAATCGGACAATTCTGGCCATTGAAAAACTGGGCGGCGGCTGGCCATGCCAAATTAGGGTTTCAGCCGAAATTTTATATAATATTTTAATATTAAATTTCGAAATTTGTGCTAAAAAGGTGGATTTTCGGACTTTCTCCGATTTGGGCCTGCTTACTGTTGTTCTTAAGGTTTTGAGGCCTTCTGAACGCGATGTGCTATGTCCCGGGCTCCAATTCTGACATCTGTACGTTTTATTTTCGGTTTTAATTGAAGAATACAATATTAAATTAATTATTTAATTCCTACCGTACATTTAAATATGCTGGGGTCACATACTACCTCAGAAAATTCTAAAATTTTTTTTTTTAGCTTTCTTATGACGATACGAATCCAACAAAATTATTTTCGTCGAATTCTGAGACTGTTTGAAAAATGGCTATTTTTAAGGCGTTCAAATTTAACTGTAAATAATCAAAACACATTTTATTTCGCCACGCTCACATATTAATTCGAAAAATTCTGAAAATTGAAACCAAGCAATAATTTGACATTCCGGTTCCAACAAAAGTGGTTTCGTCGAAACCAGAGGTCGTTTGAAAAATGACTATTTTTAAGGCTAATATATTTAATATTAAAAATATATTTTTAAACAAATAAATCCCGAAACTCAAAATATACAAGTGATTACTGTTTTTCAATGTAGAAACATCATTCTGAACTCAATGGAAGTGGTTTCGAGTTCAAATTCCTTCGTATGCAAAAAGTAGCATTTTGACCTTTTTAAATTTCATAGCGACCTTTCTAAATATTGAATTGGCCATAACTTTTGATTTCCGCTATGAAATTTCAATTTTTCGGATTCGTTGGAAAGATATTTTTAAATAGATTCTAATATTTTTGGTATCACTAAAATCCGATAAATTTTGCATCCTGTACGCTCAGTCAAAGTTCAAGTTTGACTTTTCAAACTACCGCGCTATTTCTAACTCTTTTGTTAATTAAAATTAAATCATTCATTCTAACTTCGATTTAAATCAAATTTGTGATCATTATTATTTAAATAAATTATTTTATATTGTCAAAATTCATTAAAATTTTCTAAAATAAAAATTTTAAATTGGTCCTGATTTTTGCGGGTTGTTACAATCGCCCCCCACTTAAAAACTTTTCGTCCTCGAAAAGGAACGTAGCTAAAAATTGTAAAATTAACTATCTTAATTTTAAATTTTAATGGTTAATTATCTTTTCAAAATATATATAAAAATCATATTTCAAAGAATAGATTATAAATATCAAAAATACGTTAATATAAATTCGTAACTCTTAACTCGTTCTAAGGCATCACTAACCCCATCTCTAACGAGTTTACTCATTCTAGGATACTGCTGATCCTATCTCTAATGAGTATTCTTATTGGACATTACTAATCCAATCTCTGATGAGTCTTCCGTTCAGTTCTAACGAGTTGTACCCCAAAGGTTTGAGCTAACCAGAGCTCTGATACCAACTGTAAAGACCCGCAAATTCCCGCCCTTTGAATCGACCATAAACCACACAGGTCTGATCCAAAAAGTGGAAACCTACGAATACTTTAACTTTGGGCATACAACACATTACAACATATAACAGAAGACTTTTATAACACTATAATAAATGTTACATCAGAGTACAGAATATACATATCAGAGTACATTGGAATATAATTACAGCGGAAGAAAAATACAAAAAAATGTAATATACTGCAATGGAAGAACACAGCGGAAGACTCTCTATCTCTGGACACAGCTTTAAGCTTCAACCCAGAATCCTGCTTAATATATCTGTAAAAATAGCTACTCGACTGCCCGTGTGGAAAATATGGGCACCCGAGTTTGCCAGTGGACAAACTACAGGTCAGTCATGGGACTGGTGTGAGAATTCTACTTAACCTATATAATATAATAAGGCTAATCACAGGACCACGCCACTTTCGCGGAACGGGTTTTCTCCTATGGATTTCCAGTGCATGACTAAAGTAAATCGTCAAAATAACGCAATGCTTTTTAGAAAAATGAAACCATTATAAGACCCAAGTCCCATCACACAATGCAACGCAAACCGGAGGATAGGGTTTTACCTTATAATGATCAAAAGATGCTTGATACGATAAACACGGTATTATATAATAATGGTGTGCAACCAATTTGAAATACATCAAAGTAAATTTATCAATCCTAGACGGCATGAGTGCCCCATCCCACTATGTCGCCATATATAGGTATACAATCAAAACCATGTGATGTCGTATTGGAAATTTGGGTTTCCATCTGAGTCAAGGCTAGGGAGGAGATCCTTACCGATTCGAGACACTCTAGCAAATGCCCTAGGATTGGTACTCTGTCCAACCCTTGGATCCTGCAGGGCCGGTCCATACGTTAACGCTTAATGGATTGGCAATTCCTGAACACACGCTCCCCGGTCCTTTTGGACCTATAATACGGCCAGTGGCGACCGCATAAACCGAGGCCTCGAAAAATCCAACAACCACAATGAATAAATGGCAGCGCTGGTAGGTCCCTGGCACCACTCTAGCTAGAGAGAAACGTGTGCATTCCCTGCGTTCCCTTCTCCCGTTTTAGACTCTACCGGGCTGTGAGGCTCGCGAAGTCACGATATACACAAAGCTATGCCTAAATAGACTGTGCTTTGATCATCAACCACAAGGCCTGCTTTTCAACAAAGCTTTGATCGATTGCATCTTAGCATGCCACATTGTCAGACTCTACCATATCATTGATCGTCTACCAATATATATATATATAACCTCTAAGCTCATACGTCTTAGAGAAGGGGGTTAAGTGAAGAATAAATTCTCCACCACCAAACAGAAATATATAATCAGTAGCGTTCAACAAATACAGTAGAAATGAATACAATGTCAGACACGCAATCCATTTACAAGTCCGCTCTGGGTCTGAGCGAAACAACGTGTCCGTCGATCTCCAAATACGTTTGGACGATCATTACCAAATACCTTGCCTTGGAATGTACTGTCCCAATTCAAGATACCAGTCATCATCATCCCAACGATGTGAAAACCTTCGGTCTTCTACCACCGTCTTCATCTTCGACTCTTGATCGTCGTGATGATTATTCAGAATGGGTTAAACCCGGTCTTTCTGAATAACTCGCGTATTTTGTGATTAAAAATCAAATATTGGAACATCACACATTACACCACATTCCAACTCAGAATATTCTTTTAATAAGATATTCATATCAAAAGATTCTCATTAATTTTATCAAAGATAAATTAATAAATTAACTCTTAAATTTTTCTTAAAAGATTTATTAAAAATTCTATATTTGATTTAATATCAAAAATCATTATTACAAGATCATTTATTTTAAGGAATAAATCTTGTTTTAAACGGGTTAAAGAACTCGTGTTATTTAAAACACTGTTCACGATAAACCCACAAATCAATTTCCAAAATATGGAATTCCACAGAAATCAATACATACTCGATGTGGATTTCTGTATCGGACTAACAATATACATGGAATAATGGCAGAGCCTCTTAAATTCCATATATAATATCGGTCTTCTATTACAGAAGCCCATCTCGATTATTACCAATCGAATTTCCACTTGATTCCAATTTAATATATTAATATTGGAAAACTGGATTTTTAGGAAATACTCTTTTTAAATCTATACAATAGATTTATAAATTCCAAATAGTAATTTCAATGTAAATTGGATTAAAGGACAAATGTCATTTAAAAACACCATCCACGATAAATCCGCTTCACATCTCAATGTATCTCATATCATGAAATATAATTGCAAATTCTAATAATCTTAATTAAAGGATTCCCCTTTAAATATTAATTCGTTATTATAAAATATATTTTAAAATAATCATTAAAATATTCTTTATACAAAAGATTCTAATTGGAAAGTATTCTTCATATTACATATTTTTTTCTTTTGCACATATTCTTTATCTTAAAAATATACTTAACAAAAATATCTTTTTAAGAAAATATATCCTTTATATAAAAAGAATTTCTAATGTAAGAATATTCTTATTTAAAAGATCATCTGAATCGAAATGCGACTCAATCATTTACCATATAATTTGGATTATATGGTTTTCACACACATCATATATATGACAATAACAATATAATCATCAAATCATCCATTTCATCCAAAGTGTAAATTCCACTGCGTAAGCATTAAAATTAAATAATAACGCTCATCGCAGCCTGTCGATCTAACAATCAACATACAACTAAATATTGGGATTAGTGTATGTTAATTTTCATCCCAACACCCGTGTGGGGTTTCAACCAGCAAACAAATAATAAATTATTTGTGCACTTGGGCGATGTGTGAAAATTATCGATCCAATCACATAAACAAGTCAGGTAACTTGCCTATGGCAGTGTAATACACAATATATAACACGATGATAAAAATGTCTCTTTTATTCCTGTTCTTTTTATCGCATGTAAAATGTCAATAAAAATGTAATCTTTATTTCTATTCTTTTATCGCATCAAAAATGATGATGAAAATACAATCTTTATTTCAATTTCTTTCATTGTAAATAAATGAAAAGAAAAATGTAATCTTTTAATTCCATTCGTAATAGGGGATATAAATAATAACACAAAATGTAACTATTCATTTCATGCTTTATTTGCAATAGAGAATGCAAATAAAGATTCAACCTTTTTATTTGATGTTTATTTACATAGAGGAATGTAAATAAAAAAAAATTGTAACTTTTTCATTTCATAATTTATTTGCATTAAGGATTGCAAATGAAAATATTTCTTTTATTCTCCTGTTTTATTTGCGTTGAGTAAAGCAAATAAAAGTGTAATATTAAATTTCTAGTTTTATTTACATCAAGAAATGTAAATAAAAGAACAACTCTTTATTTTATGTTTATTTACATCAAGTGAAGTAAATAAATAATTAAAAATGTAACTTTTATTTTAATGCTTTGTTCACATTTAAAACATGCAACAAAAATGTATCTTTTGTTTTTAATAAATTTGTTTGCATCTAAATTTGCAAACAAAATGTAATTTTTATTTCTTGTTTGTTTGCAACTGAAGTTGCAAACAAAAATGTAATTTTATCTCCTTTGTTTTATTTGCATGATAGAATGCAAATAAAAATGCATATTCTATTTTCTACATTTCGTTTGCATTGTAGAATGTAAACAAAAATGTAATTTTTTTTCTTGTATTGTTTACATTATGAAATGTTAACAAAAATGTGATTTTTTGATTTCATGAAATATTTGCATTGAAAATACAAATAAAAATAAAATGTACTACTTTAAAATCATGTTATATTTGTGTTGGAGAACACAAAAAAAATGTTCTTTTATTTTTAATGTTTTATTTGTGTTTAAGAACACGAATAAAAAGACCATTTTAATTTTCTATGTTATATTTGTGTTTGAGAACACAAACATAAAGGATCATTCATTTTCTATAATGTATTTGTGTTTGGGAACACAAATAAAAAGGTTCGTTCATTTTTCAAAATGTATTTGCATAAGTGAATGCAAATAAAAGAATAAATTTTACTTTAATATATATATTTGTATTCGTAAATACAAATAAGAGAACAAGTTTCAATTTAAAATATATATTTGCATTTTTAGATGCAAACAAAAGAACAAGTTTATTTTTAATGTATATTTACATTGGAAAATGCAAATAAAAGAATAATTTTATTTTCAATATACCTTTGCATTGGTGAATGCAAAATAAAGAACAACTTTTTATTTACCAAATATATTTACAAATATAATGTAACTTCTGAAAATAATTTCTTATTTACATATAAAAATGTAAACAAACATTGTGATTTCCAAAACATGTCTTTTTTTTTTATTTACATAAAAATGTAAACAAAAGTTTTACTTCTAAAATGAATTTTAATTTACATATGATATGTAAACCAAAATGTGATTCTTAATCTTTGATTACATTAAAAATGTAATCCTTTTCTGTTCATTTTTCATTACATATAAATGTAATCTTTTTTTTTCTCATTACACATATGGATGCGATCTTTTCTATTCATTACAATGAACAAAATTTCAATAAAAATGCAATTTTAATTTATAAACTTTCCATTGCCAAAAATGAAAATAAAAATAAAAATAAAAATAAAATCCATTTTTATCTTCATCTTTACAATGAAATCTGAATCACATTAAAAATGTGATTTTTTTTATGCAAAGTCTTTCTATTGAAAACAATGGACACATAAAAATATGATCTTTTTACGTTGCTTCTTTTTATTGAAAACACTTATTACATTAAAAATGAAATTTTAATGTTACTACATATATTGAAAACAATATAACATAAAAATGAGATTTATAATGTTGCAACTTTTATTGAACATCAAAGTGACAAATAGATTATGACTTTTGATTGAAAACTACTTTTATATATAAAAAAAAAATGAAATCCTTTGTTTTCATTCTTTTTAATGAAACAACCTCGTAACAATTTTTTTTTTTTTTTTAACATTCTCTTTAATGTAAACCCGTAAAGATATATTTTATCCATTGTGCCAATTTCTATTATAAAATCAACAAATAAAAATAAATATTTATTGTCGAACAAATTCCATTGTTAAATCAACAAATAAAAATAAATATTTATTTGTCGATCAATTTCTATTGTTAAATTCAGAATAATAAAAATATTATTTTAATAACATAAAATAAACTTTTCCAACTAGATCTGAATAAATGTTTTGATCTATTTTAGATCCCATTTTCCAACCGTAGATAAAATATATACAATTCAAAGCGGATTTAGCATATCATGAACAACAAGCATTCAATAAGCAACAATTGTCAATCCAAACCACACATGACATCCAGATCTGAATTTATATGACAATCCAATTTTCTTTAATGCGAGAAAATAATTAATAATTAATTTATTGATTAAAATTAGAATTCTCACATTGAAATTTGGCTGAAATTCGACTGTCTCAGAATCAGCTCTTGTCTGCGCCATCGCGAAGCTCTTAATTTTGTGATTCCAACGCAATTTACGGTTCGTCAATCGGACCTCGTATGAGAGAGTTATGAATTTTTAAAGATCGGACAATTTAAATATAAAATAATAAAATAATAATTAAAAAATGTTCGGACCTTTCTCTTCCTCATGCTGAAACGCACGGCCGAACCCATCATCCAACTCCAACCTTCTATGCGCACCTCCCTTGGGACCTCCATTCACTGATCAACCGCCACCAGTCCGAAGCCCGCACCACCACCAACTCGCTCCACCAACCCCCTGAAGTTCGGCCTCCCCCAATCACCTCGAAATCCACCAAAAACGCAGCACTTCAGGCCAAGAATCCGCGAAACCCGTGAACCAAAACCCGATCTTGACCGTATGGATTAAAAGATCTTTGAATTCTCTTCGATTTGATATATTATGCGTCGATTTTCGTTGAGCGGATCAAAAGTTATTGAGGTTTGAAAATCGGACAATTCTGGCCATTGAAAAACTGGGCGGCGGCTGGCCATGCCAAATTAGGGTTTCAGCCGAAATTTTATATAATATTTTAATATTAAATTTCGAAATTTGTGCTAAAAAGGTGGATTTTCGGACTTTCTCCGATTTGGGCCTGCTTACTGTCGTTCTTAAGGTTTTGAGGACTTCTGAACGCGATGGGCTATGTCCTGGGCTCCACTTCTGACATCTGTACGTTTTATTTTCGGTTTTAATTGAAAAATACAATATTAAATTAATTATTTAATTCCTACCGTACATTTAAATATGCCGGGGTCACATACGACCTCAGAAAATTCTAAAAAAAATATTTTTAGCTTTCTTATGACGATACGAATCCAACAAAATTATTTTCGTCGAATTCTGAGACTGTTTGAAAAATGGCTATTTTTAAGGCGTTCAAATTTAACTGTAAATAATCAAAACACATTTTATTTCGCCACGCTCACATATTAATTCGAAAAATTCTGAAAATTGAAATCTAGCAATAATTTGACATTCCGGTTCCAACAAAAGTGGTTTCGTCGAAAACAGAGGTCGTTTGAAAAATGACTATTTTTAAGGCTAATATATTTAATATTAAAAATATATTTTTAAACAAATAAATCCCGAAACTCAAAATATATAAGTGTTTACTGTTTTTCAATGTAGAAACATCGTTCTGAACTCAATGGAAGTAGTTTCGAGTTCAAATTCCTTCGTATGCAAAAAGTAGCATTTTGACCTTTATAAATTTCATAGCGACCTTTCTAAATATTGAATTGGTCATAACTTTTGATTTCCGCTATGAAATTTCAATTTTTCGGATTTTTTGGAAAGATATTTTTAAATAGATTCTAATATTTTTGGTTTCACTAAAATCCGTTAAATTTTGCATCCTGTACGGTCAGTCAAAGTTCAAGTTTGACTTTTCAAACTACCGCGCTATTTCTAACTCTTTTGTTAATTGAAATTAAATCATTCATTCTAACTTCGATTTAAATCAAATTTGTGATCATTATTTTTTAAATAAATTATTTTATATTGTCAAAATTCATTAAAATTTTCTAAAATAAATTTTTTAAATTGGTCCTGATTTTTGCGGGTTGTTACAGATTGTGTATTATCTTTTCACAACTTCAAACCAAATTGAGGTTTATCAAACTATTCAGGATTAGCGAACCTTACCGAAGTAATCATTTATTTCATTTTTCCAATCCCAACCTATTCATCCCATAGAGCAAAACTGGTAGTACTCCATATCTAACACATACTGTGTTATTCATAAATTCAATTACCAGTCAACGTTCAAATCTAATTAAAGATTTAACTATCGCCTGGGGTAAAACTGGTGGTACTCCATTTCAAACATTTATCAAATTTGGCAAATTCGATTACCATATTACCATTTCAATCTAATTAAAGATTCATTAAAACTCCACTTAGTTTTAATCTCCAAAAATCATTATTCAATGAATATTCAAATTTAGGAAATAAATCCTGTCTTTAACTGGGTTAAACCCAAAATCATCATCCATCAAAGTGGAATCTACGCGAAAATCATAATAGTGTATACTCGATATAAATTCCCGTGTCTGACTAATAGTATAAATTGAATAACGGTAAAGAATTTTAAATTCCACATATATTAACGGCCTTCCTTCATAGAAGCTCATTTCGATTATTACCAAATCGTCAATTCCAATTTAATATACTAAATTGGAGAACTTTACATTGAAAAATTCCAATAATCTTAATTAAAAGATTATAAATTCCAAATCATATCTTCATTATTAATTGGATTAAAGAACAAGGGTTATTTAAAACACAGTTCATGATAAACCAAAAAATCCAATCTTTTACTCAATTCCAATTAAATATTAATTAATTGGTAAACTTCACTAAATCTTAATTAAAAGATTATTCTTTTCTCAACTAGTTTTAAGAACAGTGTTTATAAAGACACCATTCACGACAAACCTAAAATCCAATTTGATATCAAATATGTAATGACCCGAACTTCCCCGGTCTCTGAAGAGAAGAGAAAGAACAGATTGCTTTGAGGACAAGGCTAATCAGGAACGCAAACAGAAGAACATTTCATTGCTTATTACAACAATATACATCAGAGTACAAGAATATATAGAGTATGAACAAATAATATACATTTGATAAATGTCAGATATTTACAAATTACAATGCTGCGGAAAATAATACAAAACACAACTGAAAGAGATACACGGATACAGATCATTCCGGATATCATTCCAGCTGTAAACCAGGATCCTGTGAACATAAATCTGCAAAAACCCAACTATTAGCTGCCCGTGTGGGAAAATAGGGGCACCTAGAGTTTATATTAAAACTATAAACTCCAAATTAGTCATGTGACTGGTGTAAGAACTAAAACGGTTATTAATCTTTATTTTTAAAATTAGGTAAATCAAGGGACCACGCCGTATAACACGGAACGGGTTTAAACCCCAAGAATACTAGTGCATATAACAAACAACGCAATCCAAAATAAAGAAAATGAAGCTATTATAAGACCCAGGTCCCATTACACAATGCAACGCAAGCTGGATGTAACACCCCACGTCCATTAGTGTCACTCACAAAGGGAATGCACTAAGTTCTGTGGAGTATTTAGGGTAAAAGATGCAGATAAATTACAAGACAGACAGAAATTAAACAGCGGAAAATAAAACTTTGCTTTATTGATAAAATCGTTTGTACAAAGATTTCTTTACAATATCAGAGTGTCATCTGTCTTACAAAATAAAGAAGCATAAAAATACATTTATATTCCCCAATGTAACAAGAACCAGCCATAGCATCTGAAAAAGAGAATCCAAGCAAAACTTCGACAAATCTTCAAGCTGGGAAATAGTGACGATCCAACTTAACCTGAGCTATACTACTCCCTCCTCTACTACTTGGGGGAGGGGGGGGGGGGAACGGAAGAAAAGAAGACGAAAGAAAAACAGAGTCAGACATAAAGCCTGAGTAAGTTCAGTAACTTCTAGCATGTGAACATGGAAAAACAAAACGACATGAATTAACTGAATACAAGATTACACCATGACGATAGGGTCAACAAGATTAGACAAGGTAGTCACAAGATATGCTAAGATGACTGGATACGCTCTAATACTTTCACAGCTTCGCTATTTCCTTGTTATATTAGTTTATATATCTCTACACCACCTAACTAATGTTCAACTAGTAACGATAACGTGATCCCAACCCCTGTAGTTTCCATTGCCTTCAGGCATACATTTATTATTTATTACCTAGATCTAATCTAGGGTTTTCTATCAAGTGCTTTTTAGATTTAACTAGAGTTTTACGCTATCTGCTAAACGCTTTTCGAGTTCAGGGTTTATGCCACCTAGTCCAACTAGGGATTACGCTACCTGTCGAACAATGCCCCCAAGTCTAGGACACACTACCTAGAGTGGTATATGTTCCTAGGCTTCCCTACGCATGTATCGCGAATCGTTATCGCTTGTCTAGATGCACATGTCCTGTAATGTGCGATCCGAGTCCTGTGACAGGGCAAATCAAGGAATACAGAACTCGGTCGGGAGCTTTCAGATATCTGCCAATGCAGATGCTAAGGTCTGTTTTTATTCCAGTGGCTATGGTCCCACTTGACCCCTCCCTCAGCTAATGAAAGGCACACCTTGTAAAATGAGAACTATACGCCGGCCCCCGGTGCCCCACTATCCTATGGCCATCCGCAACCATAACTAGATAGCAAGAATATGGTCTTTTGGAGTTCTCTGCCTTTCCGCTTCACGTATCTCGATTGACTCAAGATGGATGGTAGACGACGAGTTTCTATCACAGGGCTACCGTCTTCTCGCCGAATCACGCTGGTCCATCCTAGTCTTTAGGTTGCCACATATATATTGCAACCAAGGCATACCCTCGGTTCTTATAACGCAGACCTTAACCTCTGTGAGCCCAGGATGATCATCTGCAGCCTCACAGAGGGATACCAAGAGTACCCTCACGTCCCCTCGAAGCCTCGGGCTTCGTAACCCAATTCGTTGGAGCCTTCTTAAAACCAGATGGATGTCCGCTCCTTCGTGTTATACTAAGAATTACTACTTAGTTCTACTAACTAAGGTTTACCACTTAGTTTCCAAATTCCTTGTTTTCTTAACTAAGTTTTACTACTTAGTCCCTTTTTCAACTGAGGTTTACTACTTAGTTTTCTTTCTCGCCAGGTAGGGTTGGTTAAGTGTCTTTAGTCGATTCAAGCTATCTTAATCCTCTTCCCTTATCCTATTACACTGGTTAAGTGTTATCCCTTTATGCTTTTTACTTAACCCTATTCATTTATCATATTCTGATGGTTAAGCGTTCAAGTTTACTTAACCCTATGGTCTAGTCCAGCTAACATATTAATTTGGCTAAGTGTATTACTTAACCCCAACCTCTAGTCTAATTAACATGTTAAATTGGCTAAGTGTATTAACTTTACTTAACCCCACCTTCTAGTCTAGTCAACATGTTAATTTGGCTAAATATTCCCATGGACTGAACCCTCCCATTCTAGCTTTAACTGTGCTAAGTTGGTTAAGTGTTCCTTAACCTTCCCATTCTAGCTTAACTGTGTTAAGTCGGTTAAGTGTTCCTATGGACTTAACCCTCCCATTCTTGTTCTAGCTTTAATTAATAAATTAAAGCCGCAACCTCTCACATTAGACATATATTGCTGCGGTTACTGGATGTGCCGGTCGGTTCCGGGCAGGTTTACACCGCAACTCAGTCTAACCTCGGGTTAGGCATATTCGTGTTTTCTAAGTTCAAAGGGTTTTTGATAAATTTCCAAATCTGGTTTTGAAAACAACCATCCCGTCCTTCGGATCAGTTAGGGATAGCCAGGGAGGGCAGGAAACTTGTATTTTCCAAACCCAAGCCTAGACACTATCCTCTCTGTCACCCTAGAACCTTCTGGTCTATGTGTTATAAAAAGGGGTGTTATCAAAATACTTTTCTTTTGTTTATAAATTGTTAACAATTTATTTCAAAAGCCCATTTCCCCTTTTTAGACAAATTTGGCCTATATTTATTTGTCAAGCCTACTAGTATACTTATATTCTAGGCCCAAGTCCTAACCCAACATGCAGTTTAGGCCATTTCCTATTTCATTGCCGAAACTAGATTAAATATCCTAGTTTATAATTTATGGCCAAAATTTAACCAAGTTACTTATTTTGTGGTAAATGAACAATTTAACATTTATGACAAATTCTATAAGTAAATTACTCCTAATTTACTTATTTCATTACTACTCTTTTAATGTACATTGTCACATTTATTATTATGGCCCATTCTCTCTTATTTATCATATTTATACTTTTTGGTATGTAAATTATACCAAATTTAGTGTCGCTAACCATAATTTATTCTAAACATGACAATTGCTCACAATTATGAATAAATTCAAAATTGTGCTAATATACTTATTCCAAATCAACCTTAATTAACCCAATCTTGGTTTAACATCCTAATTCACAATTTATGGCAAAACTAGAATTATTTTTCTAGTTTACATTTTATGCCTAAAATTTAGCTTACTTCCTAACGCTAAATTTAATATGTCAAAATAACATATTCCCTAATCCATGTCAAATTTCCCCGTTTTCATTTTAATATGCATGTCATAATACATATTCCAAATTATGCCAATTTCCAAGTTTACAATTACGTTCATATTCATTTCCATGTTTTTCCCCAAATCGCATTCCCACCGTTCGAATAATCGTGATTCAACCTAGATTATAAATAAATCTAGATTCGTAGATAAAAAGGGAATGAATCAAAATGACAAGAAGGAATAATTGGCATAAAAAGGTTTGGATAACAATGTAGGTTCAAGAATATGGGTAGACCTAACTAAATAGGTAAATTCCCACTGTCTTAAAACCAAAGAATGGGCAAAATAGGTTCAAGAACGTGGGTAGACCTAACTTAATAGGTAAATTCCCACTGTCTTAAAACCAAAGAAAAACCAAGGAACAGGTAGAATAAATAATTGGGTTTAGACCCAACTTCTCAATCACAAAACTAAAGCAATATTTTCCTAATCATAAATCATGGATGTCAAAATCACAGTTGTCCTCATTATGTCATAAGTAATAGTTTATGTCCAAATCAAAGGTATAGGCCTAGTCAAGGAAATAATCCTTGTAGTCACAGTCATAGGAAATGTCCATAGTCATATGCGATGTTCACAGTCCAAAAGGGAAAATAATTCCCATAGTCATAAGTCATTGTCATAGGCAATGTTTATATGTCCCAAAATCAAAGGCTTATGTCATAGTCCAAAGGCATATGCTTTCAAAGGCCACAGTTCTATAGTCATAGTCACGGTTATAGTCTTATTTGTCCTCGAATCATAACAGTTCTTAATTCAGTCCAAGAGTATAAACACAGATTCGAAGAGAGAGAGAGAGAGAGAGAGATTTGGCATATTCCTTTATTCCTTTAATTTCATGTCACAAATAAAACAAAATATTCAGATCTAGAAATAACCAACTTACAGAAAATAGATCTAGAAAAGAAGGAAAGCGTGGCTATGATTCGTGCGTCGTTGCTTGAAACTTGTTTGAGCTAGCCTTTGAATTCTTCACTTGAAACTTTGATTTGAATCCCTCCTTAAAAGTCTTTTAGCAGCATCTCCTCGTCTTGAATCATATTTTATTTTATTTATTTAAGAAAATTTAGAGGAGGGAAAGAAGCCATGAATCTTAGCAGCATAAGGATAGAAGAGAATTGGTGCAAAGAGAATGAAGACTAGGGCTGTTTATATAGCTGCTCAAGACCTTATCGTACACGCAGCGCTGAGTCAGCATTGAACATAGTTAAGAAAGTAGTCCAGGTACGTAGATGAATCTAGCCAAACCTTATCATACACGCAGTGCTGAGTCAGCATTGGGTCCCACTATTTTGGCGTAGAAATTTGAAATTCGAATGAATTGTATTTGGCGTAGAAATTTGATTTTCGAACTTTTGAATTTCTGAAATTTATTTAACTGTTTTATTCACATGAAATATTCTTATATGTATACAATTCCTCTAACGACCATTTTACGCGTATATATAAACGCACAACTTTCACTTTATTTTCAAAATTCAAATGATGTTGCCATATTTCATTGACTGTAGCCTTATCTTGAATTTTTATCTTTCGTATACATATATTTTTGCATATATATATATATATATATATATATTCTCATATGTATATATATATTTTCTTTATTTCCTTATATGTACGTTCTTATCCTTTCAAATTTTGAATTTGTATACGTACATATATTTGCATGTTTAGTTGGCCCTCTCTAAAACAAAGATAAAAAATTATGCCGCCGCCGGGGTTCGAACCCCCGACCTCCATGCTACCAATCCAATGCCTTAACCAACTGAGCTACAGAGGCTTTTGTTAACAAGTCTTAGAACAATAATAATTATTGTTCTCTCCTTACCTCTTTTTTTCATGTTAGTTACAATACTTAAATTAAACAACTGCATGGATCTTTTTCTTTTAATTTTTCTTTTAAAAATTAATTATACTTTAATTTGTGAATCTTAATGTCACAGAATTACGGGGTGTTACATTCTCCCCCACTTAAATGGATTTCGTCCCCAAAATCTCCAAGTTAGGAAGAATGTGTCCTACCATCCAATCACCCATCTACTCAACCATTCAATCACAGGTATTCATTGTCCTTAAAAGATTTCTAATGCTTTCATGTTCATATGCATAGTGTGTATATATGTCTCTATCTAATGCAAAATCAGGCGGTCTACTGATTCAGTTGACCTCCTTAATGCAAATCATGTTAGTGCTATGCGTCCAATCATGTATGCAAGCATCCCTGGTCATGTAAATACTACATGCGTGCACAACCATACATGCATATGCAACGTCCATATGATATCATATCAAGTTCAACTTACAAACAAATGCATATATGTAAATGCAATATGAGAGCGTCCGAACTTGATCTAGTGCCTAATACGTATGCATATGCATCCACGAGCGACCATTTGCAACCACTTGCAACCATTCAACCATAACATGTTTCAAATACATGTTTACATCCATTGGCTTCTACCTAAGGATCGAAGATACGACCTAGGTGATATACTTTGGAAATAGAGAAACAATTATGCGCAAGGCTCCTAAACAAAGAAATCAAGGATACACCCTTAAGAAAAAGGGTATGACGCTAGTATCTAGCCTTCTTGAGCTTTACTCCACTGTATCTTAACTAATTTAACTTTACGATTGTGAAGTTCCAGATCTCCATTTCCAAAATAAACAGATGTCAATCACGGCGCCAAGTATATGTACTAAGATGATTAGAGGCCTCCCTCTTAGCTTATCCATCACGCCATAACTATGAGAGTCAAAAGATCACTCCGTACTTTTTAGAATACCTGCCACAACTATTCATCTTTCACGCAAACCATCCAAACCGAACTCGACATTCCTCAATTACAAGCCCCAAAGGCCTAAACCAATATCAGACAAGCATCCAAGGAATATCTTCTCCGAATTTAGACGATCTACGTAAGATGATATAAGCAAACTCGATAGCTATCCTCAAATCCCTACTAACCAAAAACTGGTCGGACCACCAATTGGATTTGAGACTCTAGTGGGATCTTTCTACTATACACGTACTATGGTGCAGAGACTCAACTATGGAAGTGGGTATGAACAATTAAGAAACGCTGGAACCTAAGGAAATAGTACGAACAGAAAACTAGACTCTTCCAACCGGACCACCTTTCTCCTAGGTGCGCTTGGTGGCGAAAGCATGTACTTGTCCTTCTGAAAATCTCGTCCTCGTTCTTGCCCTTGTCCTTAAGTATATGTCCTTTCATACCCTAGTAAAGATACTTCTTCTTGTCTTAAGTTCTATAATTTCTTCCTCCTTCGTGTGCTAAGTCTACATCCATGAATTCCTTATCCTAGGGTTATGCTCCTTAGCCAAACTACTCATCCCCTTCCGTGTGTAGTCATGTTGACAAATCTCTCGAAAACTGCCTCCATCGTCCGGAAAACCCTATAAGTTTCGAAAGAAAATTGCCCGTAGATGAAACTACTACGGCTATGGATGGAAGCCGGGTACTACTTTGCCCTTCGATGAGGTTACCTCCCAGAAAGCCAGGAGCCCCAGAGACTCAAGAAAGAAGGAGACAAGAATTTAAAAAGAGGAAGAGAAGATAGTGCGTATGGCTTTGGGGAATATGTCTTTAAAACAAATCTTTTCTCTTGAAAATGCTTCTTTAAAAACCGTTTTGAAAATAATTTTTCAAATCTTTTATCTGATCCGGTAACCTTCAGCTCTGATACCACATGTAACACCCCACGTCCATTAGTGTCACTCACAAAGGGAATGCACTAAGTTCTGTGGAGTATTTAGGGTAAAAGATGAAGATAAATTACAAGACAGACAGAAATTAAACAGCGGAAAATAAAACTTTGCTTTATTGATAAAATAGTTTGTAAAAAGATTTCTTTACAATATCAGAGTGTCATCTGTCTTACAAAATAAATAAGCATAAAAATACATTTATATTCCCCAATGTAACAAGAACCAGCCATAGCATCTGAAAAAGAGAATCCAAGCAAAACTTCGACAAATCTTCAAGCTGGGAAATAGTGACGATCCAACTTAACCTGAGCTATACTACTCCCTCCTCTACTACCTGGGGGGGGGGGGGGGGGGGACGGAAGAAAAGAAGATGAAAGAAAAACAGAGTCAGACATAAAGCCTGAGTATGTTCAGTAACTTCTAGCATGTGAACATGGAAAAACAAAACGACATGAATTAACTGAATACAAGATTACACCATGACGATAGGGTCAACAAGATTAGACAAGGTAGTCACAAGATATGCTAAGATGACTGGATACGCTCTAATACTTTCACAGCTTCGCTATTTCCTTGTTATATTGGTTTATATATCTCTACACCACCTAACTAGTGTTCAACTAGTAACGATAACGTGATCCCAACCGCTGTAGTTTCCATTGCCTTCAGGCATACATTTATTATTTATTACCTAGATCTAATCTAGGGTTTTCTATCAAGTGCTTTTTAGATTTAACTAGAGTTTTACGCTATCTGCTAAACGCTTTTCGAGTTCAGGGTTTATGCCACCTAGTCCAACTAGGGATTACGCTACCTGTCGAACAATGCCCCCAAGTCTAGGACACACTACCTAGAGTGGTATATGTTCCTAGGCTTCCCCACGCATGTGTCGCGAATCGTTATCGCTTGTCTAGATGCACATGTCCTGTAATGTGCGATCCGAGTCCTGTGACAGGGCAAATCAAGGAATACAGAACTCGGTCGGGAGCTTTCAGATAACTGCCAATGCAGATGCTAAGGTCTGTTTTTATTCCAGTGGCTATGGTCCCACTTGACCCCTCCCTCAGCTAATGAAAGGCACTCCTTGTAAAATGAGAACTATACGCCGGCCCCCGGTGCCCCACTATCCTATGGCCATCCACAACCATAACTAGATAGCAAGAATATGATCTTTTGGAGTTCTCCGCCTTTCCGCTTCACGTATCTCGATTGACTCAAGATGGATGGTAGACGACGAGTTGCTATCACAGGGCTACCGTCTTCTCGCCGAATCACGCTGGTCCATCCTAGTCTTTAGGTTGCCACATATATATTGCAACCAAGGCATACCCTCGGTTCTTCTAACGCAGACCTTAACCTCTGTGAGCCCAGGATGATCATCTGCAGCCTCACAGAGGGATACCAAGAGTACCCTCACGTCCCCTCGAAGCCTCGGGCTTCGTAACCCAATTCGTTGGAGCCTTCTTAAAACCAGATGGATGTCCGCTCCTTCGTGTTATACTAAGAATTACTACTTAGTTCTACTAACTAAGGTTTACCACTTAGTTTCCAAATTCCTTGTTTTCTTAACTAAGTTTTACTACTTAGTCCCTTTTTCAACTGAGGTTTACTACTTAGTTTTCTTTCTCGCCAGGTTGGGTTGGTTAAGTGTCTTTAGTCGATTCAAGCTATCTTAACCCTCTTCCCTTATCCTATTACACTGGTTAAGTGTTATCCCTTTATGCTTTTTACTTAACCCTATTCATTTATCATATTCTGATGGTTAAGCGTTCAAGTTTACTTAACCCTATGGTCTAGTCCAGCTAACATATTAATTTGGCTAAGTGTATTACTTAACCCCAACCTCTAGTCTAATTAACATGTTAAATTGGCTAAGTGTATTAACTTTACTTAACCCCACCTTCTAGTCTAGTCAACATGTTAATTTGGCTAAGTATTCCCATGGACTTAACCCTCCCATTCTAGCTTTAACTGTGCTAAGTTGGTTAAGTGTTCCTTAACCTTCCCATTCTAGCTTAACTGTGTTAAGTCGGTTAAGTGTTCCTATGGACTTAACCCTCCCATTCTTGTTCTAGCTTTAATTAATAAATTAAAGCCGCAACCTCTCACATTAGACAGATATTGCTGCGGTTACTGGATGTGCCGGTCGGTTCCGGGCAGGTTTACACCGCAACTCAGTCTAACCTCGGGTTAGGCATATTCGTGTTTTCTAAGTTCAAAGGGTTTTTGATAAATTTCCAAATCTGGTTTTGAAAACAACCATCCCGTCCTTCGGATCAGTTAGGGATAGCCAGGGAGGGCAGGAAACTTGTATTTTCCAAAGCCAAGCCTAGACACTATCCTCTCTGTCACCCTAGAACCTTCTGGTCTATGTGTTATAAAAAGGGGTGTTATCAAAATACTTTTCTTTTGTATATAAATTGTTAACAATTTATTTCAAAAGCCCATTTCCCCTTTTTAGACAAATTTGGCCTATATTTATTTGTCAAGCCTACTAGTATACTTATATTCTAGGCCCAAGTCCTAACCCAACATGCAGTTTAGGCCATTTCCTATTTCATTGCCGAAACTAGATTAAATATCCTAGTTTATAATTTATGGCCAAAATTTAACCAAGTTACATATTTTGTGGTAAATGAACAATTTAACATTTCTGACGAATTCTATAAGTAAATTACTCCTAATTTACTTATTTCATTACTACTCTTTTAATGTACATTGTCACATTTATTATTATGGCCCATTCTCTCTTATTTATCATATTTATACTTTTTGGTATGTAAATTATACCAAATTTAGTGTCGCTAACCATAATTTATTCTAAACATGACAATTGCTCACAATTATGAATAAATTCAAAATTGTGCTAATATACTTATTCCAAATCAACCTTAATTAACCCAATCTTGGTTTAACATCCTAATTCACAATTTATGGCAAAACTAGAATTATTTTTCTAGTTTACATTTTATGCCTAAAATTTAGCTTACTTCCTAACGCTAAATTTAATATGTCAAAATCACATATTCCCTAATCCATGTCGAATTTCCCCGTTTTCATTTTAATATGCATGTCATAATACATATTCCAAATTATGCCAATTTCCAAGTTTACAATTACGTTCATATTCATTTCCATGTTTTTCCCCAAATCGCATTCCCACCGTTCGAATAATCGTGATTCAACCTAGATTATAAATAAATCTAGATTCGTAGATAAAAAGGGAATGAATCAAAATGACAAGAAGGAATAATGGGCATAAAAAGGTTTGGATAACAATGTAGGTTCAAGAATATGGGTAGACCTAACTAAATAGGTAAATTCCCACTGTCTTAAAACCAAAGATTGGGCAAAATAGGTTCAAGAACGTGGGTAGACCTAACTTAATAGGTAAATTCCCACTGTCTTAAAACCAAAGAAAAACCAAGGAACAGGTAGAATAAATAATTGGGTTTAGACCCAACTTCTCAATCACAAAACTAAAGCAATATTTTCCTAATCATAAATCATGAGTGTCAAAATCACAGTTGTCCTCATTATGTCATAAGTAATAGTTTATGTCCAAATCAAAGGTATAGGCCTAGTCAAGGAAATAATCCTTGTAGTCACAGTCATAGGAAATGTCCATAGTCATATGCGATGTTCATAGTCCAAAAGGGAAAATAATTCCCATAGTCATAAGTCATTGTCATAGGCAATGTTTATATGTCCCAAAATCAAAGGCTTATGTCATAGTCCAAAGGCATATGCTTTCAAAGGCCACAGTTCTATAGTCATAGTCACGGTTACAGTCTTATTTGTCCTCGAATCATAACAGTTCTTAATTCAGTCCAAGAGTATAAACACAGATTCGAAGAGAGAGAGAGAGATTTGGCATATTCCTTTATTCCTTTAATTTCATGTCACAAATAAAACAAAATATTCAGATCTAGAAATAACCAACTTACAGAAAATAGATCTAGAAAAGAAGGAAAGCGTGGCTATGATTCGTGCGTCGTTGCTTGAAACTTGTTTGAGCTAGCCTTTGAATTCTTCACTTGAAACTTTGATTTGAATCCCTCCTTAAAAGTCTTTTAGCAGCATCTCCTCGTCTTGAATCATATTTTATTTTATTTATTTAAGAAAATTTAGAGGAGGGAAAGAAGCCATGAATCTTAGCAGCATAAGGATAGAAGAGAATTGGTGCAAAGAGAATGAAGACTAGGGCTGTTTATATAGCTGCTCAAGACCTTATCGTACACGCAGCGCTGAGTCAGCATTGAACCTAGTTAAGAAAATAGTCCAGGTACGTAGATGAATCTAGCCAAACCTTATCATACACGCAGTGCTGAGTCAGCATTGGGTCCCACTATTTTGGCGTAGAAATTTGAAATTCGAATGAATTGTATTTGGCGTAGAAATTTGATTTCCGAACTTTTGAATTTCTGAAATTTATTTAACTGTTTTATTCACATGAAATATTCTTATATGTATACAATTCCTCTAACGACCATTTTACGCGTATATGTAAACGCACAACTTTCATTTTATTTTCAAAATTCAAATGATGTTGCCATATTTCATTGACTGTAGCCTTATCTTGAATTTTTATCTTTCGTATACATATATTTTTGCATATATATATATATATATTCTCATATGTATATATATATTTTCTTTATTTCCTTATATGTACGTTCTTATCCTTTCAAATTTTGAATTTGTATACGTACATATATTTGCATGTTTAGTTGGCCCTCTCTAAAACAAAGATAAAAAATTATGCCGCCGCCGGGGTTCGAACCCCCGACCTCCATGCTACCAATCCAATGCCTTAACCAACTGAGCTACAGAGGCTTTTGTTAATAAGTCTTAGAACAATAATAATTATTGTTCTCTCCTTACCTCTTTTTTTCATGTTAGTTACAATACTTAAATTAAACAACTGCATGGATCTTTTTCTTTTAATTTTTCTTTTAAAAATTAATTATACTTTAATTTGTGAATCTTAATGTCACAGAATTACGGGGTGTTACACTGGAGGTCAGAGTTTTACCTTAGAATAGCCAAATAATGCTTGATACGCGAAATTTAATCTTTTATTATTACTATAAGTGAAGAAATCAACTTGAAATATAAATGTATCAATCATAGACGACATGGGTACCATATATCATGTCGCCATACTAGTTCTACAATTAAAACCGCGCAATGTCATATTGGAAATTGGATTTCCGTCATGAGTCGAGGCAAGCGATGTACTCCTCGCCAGCTTCGAGACACTCTAGCAAATGCCTCAGGGTCACATAGATCCCTTGAATCTTCAGGGCCAGTCCACACATAACAGATTAGTTATACATGAACACACGTTTCCCGGTCCTATCAGACCTATCCATCGGCTCCGTAGAGACCGATATATCCCTTGAATCTTCACGGCCAGTCCACACATAGCAGACTAGTTATACCTGAACACACGTTTCCCGCCTATCCATCGGCTCTGTAGAGACTGATATATCCTAGGCGCCTCGCATTCCAACAACCACATAGGTAAAAATAATATAAATGTCAGGGCTTGTAAAACGCTGACACCACCCATAGCTAGAAATAAACGTCGTGTTCTCCTTGCAGTCCCTTATCCCCTTTTTGACTCATACCGAGTTGTGAGGCTCGCGAATTAACGCTATACACAAAGCTATGCCATAAGGCCATGCTTTGATCATCAACCACAAGACTCTGGTTTTCAACAGGAGCCTTGATCATTTGCCACTTAGGCATGCCACACAGGTAATTCACTCCATGCGACTGATGTCTATCGATATATAACCTCTGAGCTCGTACGTCTTAGAGAAGGGCGTTAAGCAGGAGAATAAATTCTCCGCCGCCAAACAGATATATATTTAATAGAAATCAATCAACATAGAATAAAATCAAATGTCAGACTCACAGTCAATTTACAAGTTCGTTCTGGGTCTGAACGAAACCGGAGGCACCTTATTCCTCGTCCCGTATGTCCAATACAGAAGAGAGGCCCTTGCATATCCGTCGATCTCCAAGTACATTTGGACGATCACCACTTATTACCTTGTCTTGGGTGTACTGCCCAATCAAGACATCAGTAATCATCCAAACGATGTGAAGACCTCCGGTCTTCAACCACCATCTTCATCGCCGAATTATCATCGAATCGGTTATTCAGAATGGTTATAAACCTGACCTTTCCGGGTAACCCGCGTATATAATAAACAAGTGTTACACAAACACAACGTACGCCCCATTCCAATTCAGAATTTTCTTTTATTCAAATATTCACATCATTAGGGAATAGGTTCCCATTAATTTTATAAAAGATAAATTCTTTTAAATTTTTCTTTAATTTTCCTTTGGATTTCAAACCATATTAAGGTTTTCCAAACTAGTCGGGATTAGCGAACCACACTGAAGTAATCATTTATTTTATTTCCCAATCCCAACCTATTCATCCCATGGAGTAAAACTGGTAATACTCCATATCTAACACCACGGTGTTATTGGTAATTATTAACTACCATTTCACGTTCAAATCTAATTAAAGATTTAACTATCGCTTGGAGCAAAACTAGGGATTCCCCATTCTCGATTATTCCTGAATTTGATAATTTAAATTATCACATTCATATTTCTATCTAATCAAAGATTCATTAAAACACCACTTAGTTTTAATCTTCCAAAAAATCAATATTAATGATTATTCAAAGCTAAGAAATTAATCTTATTTTTAACTGGGTTAAAGAACCAATGTCATTTAAAACACGGTTCATGATAAACCCAAAATACCATTCCATCAGTCTCTAACCGTAAATTAGTAAGAGAACAATTCCCTAAGTATTAATCCCGAAGGCCGAAACCAACATCAGATAAATTCCCAGAAAACCATTCAACTTAGCTAATCTCTAGTTAGTTTCTAATTTTCTTAACTCCATTAGGTTTAAGAACATTATTATTAAAGATACCACACGACAAACCCAAAATCCCATTCCATTGTTAATCGGGTTAAAGAACAACTGTTATTTAAAACACCGTTCATGATAAACCCAAAAATCCAATTTAAATTCAATTCCAAATAAATATTAATTAATTGGAAAATTTCACTAAATCTTAATTAAAAGATTTATTCTTTTTTCAACTGGGTTTAAGAACAATGTTATTTAAGACACCATTCACGACAAACCCAAAATCCCATTTGATATTAAATACAAGGCTCTGAATCGAAAATATATCGGCTTATATTCAATATAAAATTCTAAAACCAAAAAATATCGTATTGGAAATAATGATATAAATATCTTTCAAATTTCCACAACAATATCTGTATAATCACGAAATCCAACATCAAAATATTCCGAAGTTGATTTCAATTCAAATCCATTCCAATTCATATATTGGAAATTCAGGTTATATTAAAACCCATTCTCAATCCAATTTATTTATTTAAATATAATTGGATTATAATCCTAGTTATTAACTAGTTCATTTCGATAAAAATATATTTTTATCTTTTCAAATAAGGAATTTTTCATCCCGATTCTTTCCAAATCATTTATTATGATTTTATACAAATTTGTAATATTTTTAATAATTTTATCAAGGCCCGTATAGTCGATTTCCATAAATGGTCATCGAACCGCATATAATAACCCGGAAAATCCGAGCCAAGTTAAAATTTTTATTTTGGCGATTTTAGTGAATTTTGAATATTTAAAATGATTTATTTTAAATAATGACGACGAGAAATTTATTTTGAATTGAATTAGACGTATATATTTATTTGAATCGACGTTAGAATATAAATATTTTATTTTAAATATAAAAGGAATAGAAAATGGCGCGGTAGTTTGAAAATTCGATTTCAAATTTCAAATTTCAAATGAATGTACAGGATTCAAAATAAACCGGATTTGGAAAACCAAAAATAATTGAATCTATTTGAGAATATCTTTCCAACGAATCAGAAAAATCAAAATTTCATAGCGGGAATCAAAAGTTACGTCCAGTTGAAAATTCAGAATAGTCGCTATGGAATTCTGGCCCTTAAAAATGGAAATTTTGCAAACGACCTCGGTGTTCGACAAAACCACTTTTGTTGGATCCGGGTTGTCTAGTTATTGCTAGATTCCAAAATTCATAATTTTTCGAATCAATACGTGAGCGTGGCGAAGTAAAACGTGTTTTAGCAGTTTTTGTCAATTTCGATCGAAAAGAAAATGGCCATTTTTCAAACAGTCTCGAAATTTGATGAAATTAGTTTTGTTAGAACCGTATCGTCAATACAAAGCTAGAAAATATTTTTCGGGAATTTTTAGAGTCCGTATGTGGTCCCGGTAAATTGAAATGAGCGCTCAAATTAAATATATAGAATTATATTTTGATTTTAATGAAAACTGATCGAAGCGATTGAATCGGCTTATGAAACATATCCCATTGTGTTCAGAATAGGGGTATTACGCTGAGGGCGACAGTTGTTGGGCTCGATTTGAGATTCGAATCAAAAGTCAACCCTATGGAATTTAAAATAATTAAATATATATATTATATTATATAAACTCCTTACTCTCTCCCTTACCCTCTCTATTCTCTCTCCCCGTTCTATTCTAAGCCGTTAGAGAAAAAAAATAAAGGAAAAAAAACGCACCGCCGCTCCCCTCGCAGCCGCCACCACCCACCGCAACCTCCGACGCAGGCCTCCCCTTCATCTCCGACCCCCTCCTCTCCTTCTCTTCCCCTTTCTCTCTCCAAACCATCAACAAAACCCTCCTGATGCAAGAAAGCCCGTTGCTGCCACCATTTGCTCGACCCCGACCGACGCCACCCCCTTCCACCACCTGCACCCTTTCCCGCGCCACCTCAACCCAACCCCGGCCCCGTAGACCCCTTCAACAGCGACAGAACCCCCCTCGAGCGTAGTGACCCTCCTTCGTATGTGAAGGTAAGTTTTTCCATATCTATTCAGTTTAATTAATTTTGTAACTAAATAAAAATCTGATCTTTTTTTTATATATAATAACATGATAAAGATTAAATTTTTGTCATAGAAAAGATTAGATCTTTATTGTAATAAGCAAAGATTTTTTATTTTAGAAAGCTAAGATTTTTATTATGAGAAGATTAGATTTTTCTATGTGAAAAGATAAGATTTTTATGGCGATAAATGTTAGATTTTTAAACGAGAAAAGTTTAGATTTTTAGCACTGGAAAGTTTAGATTTTTAAAACTTGAAAGATTAGATTTTCAACACTTGAAAGATTAGATTTTTAACACTTGAAAGTATAGATTTTTAACACTTGAAATTTATATTTTTAACACTTGAAAGATTAGATTTTTAGAGTAGTAAAAATATGATTTTTATATTAGTAGAGTAGTAAAAATATGATTTTTTATATTAGTAGAGTAGTAAAAATATGATTTTTATATGATACAGAAAATAAAAATAAAAATTTTATTATATGACTAGCAAGATAAAAATATAATTTTTATCATGAAAGTAGCGGTGTAAAGGAGTGACTTTCACATATGTAGTAAAGATATAAAAACTACGGTTTTTATATATATAACAGCGAAGTAAAAATTTGATTTTTATACATGAAAGGTAGGATTTTTATAAATGAAAAAGAATGATTTTTACTTATAAAAAGATTTAATTTTTAATTAAGCAAAGGTAAGATTTTTAAACCATATAAAGAAGTGATTTTTATTTATATGATTACCATACAAAAATGTGATTTTTATATATGTAGTGAATACGGGCAACGAAAGTGACTAAAGGCGAGAACGGCGAAGATTTCCTACATATGAAGAGTCGTGGCGTTTGGTTTAGCTTATTGTTGAGAACTTCTCACTTTTAATTTAATTTTCTAATTAAAATATATACTAGGATGCAGATGGTGCTTAGCAGCACCCGACACCCGTCGTCCACATACCATGGATGACTTGTTTGTTTGATTGATGTGTTGTGAAAATTGATTATGTGTTATGGAATGAATAAAAATATTTTATAGTTAAAAATATAATTTTTAACGTGTATATAAAATAAAATAAATATTTATAAACAAATCGGATGATTTGTTTATGTACACACATTTGACTGATATTGATTGGGACGATAAATTTTACACATCGCCCAACTGCACAAATAAAAATCTGTGTTTGTTGGCAGAAACCCCACATGGGTATTGGGATGATTTTTGATGCTTATGCAGTGTAGAATGCACTTTGGATGATGGTTAACTATGTTTGATTGTTGTAGTGTATATGTGTGTATGAAATCCATATAAATCAAATTATATGGTATTTGACTGTGTCTGATTCCAGTATAGAAATAATAAATATTTTGAAATGACGACTATTTTAAAAGAATGAATATTTTAAAATAATATTCAGAAAAGAATCAAAATCTGATTTTGATGTCCGATTTGGGATGGACATGAATATATTTAAATATATAAAGACATGTTGATTAGATTGACGCCATTTTGACGTGAATGATATTTATATCGATTTTATTCATTTTGATGATGAATATCGAAAATGAATTGATTTCTAAATATAATGATTTGAAAATAACATCATTTATATGTCGATGATATGGAATATTCAATTTTGATTTGAAATTGAATATGAAGTTGAATTGTTTTGAAAACGAATTTAAAACTATTTATAAAATAAGATTTAAAAGGAAATCGACAATATATATATATATATATATATACATACATATATATATTTATATATAATGGCCTGAATAGAACACGCCGTGCCGCGGCAGTTCACGAATTTCGACCATTAGCTTCGAATGGACATTACAGGAGATCCGACCGTTGGATTCTCCTAAAACCAGAACCGTTGGGTTCGTATCGAAAAGATCTTTCTAACGAATGTGAGAAATTAGAAATCTAACTATTGGATTTGGAACTATGTCCAAATCAAATTTGAAAAAGGTCGCTGTAAGTGCAGTTCGATGACCGTTTATGGAAATCGACTGTACGGGCCTTGATAAAATTATTAAAAATATCAATAATTTTTGTAAAATCATAATAAATGATTTGGAAAGAACTGGGATGAAACATCCCATATTTGAAAAGATAAAAATGTATTTTTATCAAAATGAACTAGTTTTGAACTAGAACTATAAATTCAATATTTTTAAAATAAATAAAGGATTTGAAATGGTTTTAAAATAACCAGAACTTCCAATATATGAATTGGAATGAATTTGAATCAAAATTATCTTCGGAATATTTTGATATTGAATTCCGTGATTATACGGATATTATGGAGGAAATTTGGAAGATATATTTTACATCGTTATTTCCAAAGCGATATTTGTTGGTTTCAGAACTTGACATTGAATATAAGCCGATATATTTTCTATTCAGAGCCTTGTATTTAATATCAAATGAGATTTGGGTTTGTCGTGAATGGTGTCTTCATTAACACTGTTCTTAAACCCAGTTGAGAAAAGATTAAATATTTTTATATAGATTTAATGAAGTATACCAATTAATTTAATATATTTAATTGGAATTGAATTAGAATTGATTTTTGGGTTTATCGTGAACGGTGTTTCAAATAACACTTGTTCTTTAACCCGATTACAAATGGAATGTGATTTGGGTTTATCGTGAACTGTGTTTTAAATGACATTAGTTCTTTAACCCAGTAAAAGGCAGGATTTCATGTTTGTCATTGTATTTCGAACTGTAGGGTTGATCTCTGTTAAATATATATCTGTTTGGCGGCGGAGAATTTATTCTCTTGCTTAACGCCCTTCTCTGAGACGTACGAGCGCAGAGGTTATATATCGGCAGAAATCAATAGTACGGTGTCGATTGTCGATGCGACATGTTTGATTTTCCAAACTTAAATAATCATTAATATAAATTTTTGGGAAGGTTAAAACTAAGAGGAGTTTTAATGAATCTTTAATCAGATTAAAATGGGAATTGATAATTTAAATTATTAAATATATGGAATGATCGAGAACGGAGTATCACCAGTTTTGCTCCGAGCGATAGTTAAATCTTTAATTAGATTGAAACATGAAATGGTAATTAAATTTACCAATAACACCGTGGTGTTTGTTATGGGGTAATAACAGTTTTACTCCATGGGATGAATAGTTTGGGATTAGGAAATAAAATAAATGATTACTTCGATGTGGTTCGCTAATCCCGACTAGTTTGGAAAACCATAATTTGGTTTGAAATGACATCCAAAGGAAGATTAAAGAATAAATTTTAAAGAATTTATCTTTGATAAAATTAAAGGGATCCTTTCCCAAAAGATGTGAATATTTAAATAAAAGAATATTCAGAATTGGAAAGAGGCGTATGTTGTGTTTTCTAGCACTTGTTTATTATATACGCGAGTTATTCGGAAAGGCCGGGTCTATACCCATTCTGAATAACTGTTTCGATGATAAGTCAAAGATGAAGACAGTGGTCGAAGACCGGAGGTCTTCACATCGTTTGAACGATTACCGGTGATCCTGATTGGGTTGTACACCCAAGAGGAGGGAAATAGTTGGTGGTCGTCCAGACGTATATGGAGATCAATCGATATGCAAGGTATGTGGTGCCTCCGGTTTCGTTCAGACCCAGAACGAACTTGTAAATGGATTGTGTGTCTGACATTGGATTTTATTCTGTGTTGATTGATTTCTATTAAATATATATCTGTTTGGCAGCGGAGAATTTATTCTCTTGCTTAACGCCCTTCTCTGAGATGTACGAGCTCAGAGGTTATATATCGATAGATATCAATTGCATGGCATGAATTGCCTGTGTGGCATGCCTAAGTGGCAAATGATCAAGGCTTCTGTTGAAAAGCAAAGTCTTGTGGTTGATGATCAAAGCACGACATGTGTGGCATAGTTTTGTGTATGGCATTAATTCGCGAGCCTCACACCTCGGTATGAGTCAAAAACAGGATAAGGACCGCTGGGAGAACACGACGTTTCTTTCTAGTTATGGGTGGTGTCAGTGTTCTACTAGCACTGACATCGTTGATTATTATACCTATGTGGATGTTGGATTGCGAGGCGCCTCGATTATAGGTCTGTAAGGACCGGGAAACGTGTGTTCAGGAATAACTAATCCTCAAACGTAAGAGAGGACCGGCCTAGCCGATTCCAGGGGTTACACAGAGTGTGTAGTCCCGAGGCACTTGCTAGAGTGTCTCGAAGCGGAGAGGAGCTTGCCCCTTGCCTCGACTCATGACGGAAATCCAATTTCCAAAACGAGATATTTCGGTTTTGACTGTAGAGCCTAGTATTGGCGACATGATAGATGGTACCCATGCCGTCTATGATTGATATTTATGATTTAAATTGTTTTGACACTATACACTTATAATAGTATCAAATGATTTGTTTTAAACGTACTAAGCATGTTTGGCTATTATAAGGGAAAACCCTATCCTCTGACTTGCGTTGCATTGTGTGATGGGACCTAGGTCTTATAATAGCTTCATTTTTCGAAAAAGCATTACGTTGTTTATTCTATGCACGGGTATTCTTGGGAGGAAACCCGTTCCGTGTTATACGGCGTGGTCCCTTTAGTTACTCTCTTTTAAAGTAAAGTTTAAATAACTGTTTTAGTTCTCACACTAGTCACATGACTGACCTGGAGTTTATTGTTTTAACCTAAACTCTGGGTGCCCCTATTTTCCACACGGGCAGCTAGTAGTTTTGGTTTTGCAGATTTATATTCACAGGATCCTGATTTACAACTGGAACGATGCTCGGAAAGCTCTGTATCCGTGTATTACTTTCAATTGTGGTTTGTATTGTTTTTCCGCTGCTATGTAATTTATTGTAATCTCTGATATTTATCGAATATATTTTATTTATTCATACTCTGTATCTTGTATTCTGATGGAATTGTTGTAATAAGCAATGAAATGTTCTTCTGTTTGTGTTTTCATGTAGCTTGTTCTCAACTCAATCCGTGCTTTCCTTCATGGGGAAGTTCAGGTCGTTTTAGCTTGTATCAGAGCTCTAGTTTACAGATCTCGAGAACAAGACACATTAGAACCATACGAAAGAATTCATCAGAAATTGGACTAGTAATATCCAATGAGAATGACTCGTTAGAGATAGGATTAGTAGTATCCTAGAACGAGTGTGAAGAGTATATTTTTTTAAAATGAAAAAAAAATTTGTTTTGAAATTTAAACCTTATTTAACGTATTTGAATATTTATTTATATTGAATTTGGACAATCCAATATACAAAAGATTTTGCATATACGCCTTGCAAACGTATATTCGATGTTTTAATATGCTGGATAGATATAGAATTACACTCTAATCGCCTGGAGACGATTCTGGTGATATTCTAGACATCATCAGAATTTGTGTTCGAGTTTCGAAAGTGGGATGTCTATATATTTCCAATTGACTGGTGTAAGAACCAAAATTAGATAGGGTCTATTGTTGTGATTTGGCACCAAAAATATGATTTTTGACTATATATTAAAATTATGAATTTGAAACGTTAATTCACTAATTGATTGATGGTTGTGTTGTATGATTATTCCTTTAAACCATTATGTGAATGAACGGTAAATTTAGGCCAAATTGAACCAAATATTTAACTGTATTGAAATTTATTTGCAAATGCATGCATCGACATATATATGTGTGAACAGGTCATTGCAAAGAGGCTAGAGCAGAGGAATAAAATTGTTTGCCCGACAAATAGGTACATGTTTATTGTATTTCTTGGGTTTGGATGATTTTATGAGCCGATTGGCGAGCCGCTTGGCTTTTTCTTTTGGATTGGTGAGGGCCATGGGAGGCTATTTGAAATATCCCGAAGCTCCCGGTGCAGGGGAGGTAATGGCGTTTTGAAAATTTAGGGTGTTAGCCAAATTATTGAAAAATTTGAAAAGTTCTTAGAAACTGAAAAGTTGAAGAACTTAAGCCATAAAGAAAATTGTAACGACCCGCATTCTACGCATCATAGGATCGTAGAATATTTATTTCTTTCACATACGAAGTCGTATGGCCATGTAACTTTGGGAGACGACTATTGGGGTCATTTCCCATGTTCATGATTTTTCCCGATTTTTAAATGACCATTTTACCCCTAGTTGGTACTGTTTTGGCCATTACTTTTGACTAGAAAGGAATTTTGACATGAAACCACTTCCATTGGCTCCGGATGATGGTTTACAATTCCGTAGAGTGGACACTTTAGCCAAACGGACTCACCGTTTGGGAGATATGGCTGAAACAAGTTTTAGATAGTGAAAAACAGCTTAATTGGGCTTAACCGGGTGATTAACAGCTAGGCCCAATGGGGAATTTCGGGATTAGGGTTATGAGGAGGCAGAAATCAGTTAGAGAACAATCTTATCTTCATTTTTCAGCCGCCACTTTCATTCTTGAACCCTAACAATGGCCGCCAACATCTAGAAACATCCCCAAATCACTTTCTAATCAAGGATTAAGCTTAGCAACATCAAATCAAGGAGAAATAGCACCAAATCAGTATTAGATCTGCTGTTAGACATCAGTATTCACCCAAATCAGCGAGGTTTCAGTTCTGAAAAATTTATTTGTGGCCAAGGTGAGTGATTAGCATTGTTTTGACACTAATTACAGTTAATTAAGGGTAATTAGTGAAGATTAGCGAATTTATACACTAATAAATTCTAGAAAAATCTTTATAAATTCGGAAATAATGTTTTAGACCTCTGTTAGAAATTTAGTTTGATTTGGTTAAGTTTTACTAATCATACCATTAGTTTTGCCAAAACATGATTATGGGAAAATATGGGATTTTGGCTATGTTTGATCTATTTTAACCTATCAAGTTATTGTTTTGATGTTTGTGGTTGATGTTACATGTGGCTATGACTGTATGACATGATTTGTGATTGTCTAGAAGTGTTAGATTGGTCGAAAACGCGTCGATTGGCGTAAACAGTCGCTGGAATGAGTTGCAGGAATTTGGTCGATCCAGATCAAATCGGAGGGAGGAGCCCGAACCGACTAGGAGACCTCCCCACGAACTGATGTTCTGGAGTCAGGTAGCCTCACGAGCTGAACTGAAGGAGTATATCCGAACCGAACCAACCTGGTGCTATGGAGCTAGAATCCCGAGCCGACCCGATGGAGAAGCTTGAGAGACCCGACCCGATTGCTTGGGAAGAAGGACCGAACCAGAGGAGTTTTTCCATGAAGCCAGGAGGTGTGGACTCCGATCCGAACCGCTGGAGGAAGATTACCCCGATCCGACCCGAAGCAGAGAGGAAGGTTGAGCTGGAGATTCCGAACCGATCGGATTGCTTAGCGAGGTGTATTCCGATCCGAACCGAGGAGCTAATGACCACGACCTGAAGTAAAGTAAAGTGAAGAAATGAAGACCGGTCCGGAGAAGAAGATGATGACCAGAACCCGAGATGCGAAGGAAGTCCAAATGAGGAGCTTTGACTCAGGATCCAGTTGGGAACCAATGAGTGAGCTTCATGATTGGGCTTTGCTGCGGGACGTGTGCAAAGGGGTTCTCGATGTCTGTAGCTTTGAATCACTATGTGTAGGGAGTACGTGAACGGATGTAACACCCCACGTCCATTAATATCACTCACGAAGGGAATGCATTAACTTCCATGGAGGTTATAAGTGAATATAGAACAGAAAAATTACAACAAGACAGATAGTAAATAGTACTTGGAAATCTAAAACTTCATTTTATTGCAGCAGAAATTAAACATGTTTGTTACATCATAAAACCATAGATCATAACCAAGTACAATATCCATCTTCATAAAAACAAAATACAAAATCCCATTACATAAATAGCCATTAAAAAGATAACAAGCTGGACTTTACTTCAACGGTCCAAGCTTTCCAAAGAGAGATGAAGCAATTCAATCAAACTCCACTAGAGCTGGGCCCAACCTGAGGACCTGGAGGGGAAAAAGGATAGGAATAGAGGGGGTCAGACATAAAGTCTGGCGAGTATGATAATTCTAACAATACTATTATCAAAATAACTAGACTAAGGCATAAGCTGGAAGACAAGTAAATGTCTATGAACTCTTAGGAAGATAAAGATAGCGTTTAAGATAACATTAAAGATAACGGTAAAGGCACACCTAATTACTAACGAATGATTACTACGCTGCACCACACATTACTACACTGCACCACACCAGTCACCCTATTTTTTGATCCCACTTGCTTCACACAGAAACTTTATAAATAGCCTTACGTAACCCTAGCTGACTACATAGGTGTCGTTTGCCCCTATCTCCACTAGGTGTACCCCACTACCCACTTTCGATCGGCTCCCTACTCGTAGATACCCGTGCTGGCCCCACAGTGGGGTGTATAACTCCCCTAAAGTGGCAACCCGATACAACTTGAGAATGCACGGCTTATACCTACACGATGCAACAACGTATTACCTACCAGCCCGGGTCCACACACGCATACGAAACCCGTTGTACTTGCGTTGCCACCGCTCCCCGTTTTGGCCTCTTACAGTCGAACCCAGCATGCGTGTCCCGTCCTCGACTTGGGTCGAGCCCACAAAGATACGTTTGGGAAACTGGTCGAAATGGGCCCCCACAAGCTACCCACCTAAGCTTGTTACTAGTATATCCCACTTAACCCTCTTAGTCATGTTCATTTACATGTGTGTTTGGTTAAGTCTTACTAATCGTATTTCACATGCCACTAAGGGCACCCCCTAGATTCCTTGTGCCACCCAAGGCACCTACTTAACCCCCCATGTCCCACTTTACATGTTTATCTGTTTAAGTATTTCTTAATTCATTCAGGCCATAACCTCATAAAGACCTCTCACATTAGACTGGCATTTATGGCAGCTGGATTTGCCGGGCGGGTCCGGGCAGTCTTACACCATAAAAGAGTCTAACCTTGTGTCGTTACAACCGTTATGCTTTAGTTTAGGCCTAGGACCTCTCACATTGGGCTGACATTTGTGACCACTGGATTTGCCAGGCGGGTCCGGGCAGGTTTACATCACAAACGAGTCCGACCTCGTGTCCTAAGCATTGATTAACACTTAAAATCTTTTACCCCAGTTTTAATAATTCCCTGTTCAAATTATTAATTAAGTCAACTTTTAATGATGTCCATAATTGACTCAATTATGGCCATCCATTTATGGCATGCAAAATCATATCAATTGCACCCCAACTTTTTAATATTAAATCCTTAATATTACCCCTACCCCATGTTTATACGTTCGCTTATTCAACGCATAATATAGGCTAGACTTGTATAGTCTAACACCTTGCACAAAGATAAATTATCACAACATATAGACAATTAAAATAAATCTAATCATAATAGGGGTGAAACTTGCATAAACTACACATGTTAAGGATCAAAAGGTGTCAACTTGTTAAATGTCTCAATTTATATGATATGATCATAGCCCAAATCTATACATAAACTTGCATATGGGGTTTTTAGGCAACATAATGATGGTGTGAACTAGCATAGGATATCACATAGGTCATAGCATAATTATAGATGTCATAATAGATGTCTTGGCATATGTTCATAACTTTTCTAATCAATCTAACTTGCATATGTGACTTGTCATATAGATCAACATAACCCAAACATGATGATTTAATTAATATGAACTAACTAGCATAGATGGTAACATCATGGCCTTTTTAACATGTATGATTCATCACAACTTAGCATAGAAACTTTCAACATACATAACATCATCATAGCACGATTTACAACATATAAGATATCATCATCGCATAACATTGGATTTACAATATACATGATAGCAAAAGGGGTTTACAACAACATATATGATAATTCACATCATCTACTCATAACCCATTCATAACTCAACCTAATTAAAATGATAATAATCTTGTTAAGATAATCATACTCACAATTTAGAGAAGAAAAGAGAGAGTTTTGCTTTGCTTTAGGGTTGAGAGATTTAGAATTGAATTTGCTTTTCTTCTTTCTTAGTTGGCGGCGGCTCCATTGATTTCCATGGCGATGGTATGACAGTAACTATTCTATTTTAATTTGGTTTAGGGTTAGCATTAGGATGTATTTATAGGTGTAGGAAGTTATTTAGGACCATTAGATTAACCCTGAACCATGAGAACCAATCAAATGCAAAATCTGCATTTGAGCGAATCGGCTCACGGGTTGACAGCCAAACACCCTGGATTAACCCCTAGTCGACCCGAGCGGGGCTCGGGTCGACCTCAAAAATGGGCCGGTTCGGTTATTCCCCCTCCCAATTCGCTGTTTTGAACTTTTTCGCATATTTATTTATTTATTTTTTTAATTTATATATATATATATATATCAATATATATATATTTCTCTACGCAACCCATTTCACTTTATTCTTTTCTAAAAATTAGGTATACTTTAATTTGTGAATTTTAATGTTATAAAATTACGGGGTGTTACATTGTCCCCTCCTTAAAGGGTTTCGTCCCCGAAATCTCCAAGTCAAGAAGAATGTATATCCTACCATCTAATCGTTTATCTACTCAACCATCAAACACCAGCATCCATTGTCCTTAAAAGACTTCTAATGCTTTAATGTTTATGCACAGTATGTGTATATGTCCATTTCTAATGCAAAATTAGGCGGTCTACTGATTCAGTCGACCTCCTTATTGCAATTCATGATAGTGCCATGTGTCCAATATGTATGCAAAAGATTCCTAATGATACATATTAATTCTATATGCGTGCACAACCATCCTCCCGAATGCAGCAACTATATGATAATACAACCATTATACATCCATTTTACTAAATACATCCATATATATGCAATATGCAATATGAAGTGACTGAGCCGATCTGGTGCCTAATAGTGTGTGTATATGCATCCACGAGCAACCACTAGCAAACACTTGCATCCACTTTGCATCCACCATACATAACATGTCTCAAACACATGTTTCAACCATAGGATTATCCTAACTAAAGGTCAAAGATACTAGCGAGAGGATATACTAAAGATAAGATAAGTACAAGCTAAGCGATAAAGGAGAAATTAAAAGACATACCCACAAAAAGAAAAGGGTATCGTGAACGCATCTTCTCTTCTGTCTCCCAAGTAGCGTTGCTCTCATCATCTCCCCATTGCACTTTGACTAGTCTGACCTCTCGATTCCTGAACCTCTTGATCTCCGACCCAAGAATGCGCGTAGGAGCTCGTCGAATTGTCGCATCAGGCTCTATCTCCACCTCTCTAAGAAAGCTCGGCTCTACCACTTCCGCGGTCTCGTGCAAGCACTTCCTCAAATGTGACACATGGAATACGTCGTGTACACCACTAAGTCTCTCGGGCAACTCCACTCTATACGCCAACTGTCCAATTTTCTCCTTACTAGGAAACGACCCTACAAACCTTGGTGCTAATTTCCCATCGGACCCAAAGCGAACAACGTTCCGTAATGGAGACACTTTGACAAAGACCATGTCCCCAACTTCAAACTCGAGATCTATCCTCCTCTTATCCGCGTAAGATTTCTGCCTATCCTGTGCTGCTTTCATCCTCCTTCGAATCAAGTCGATCTTCTCTGAAGTCTCCCTAATCATATCGGGCCCAAGTAAGATCTTATCCGTAGATTCCCACCAACATGTAGGTAAACGACAAGGTCGTCCATAAAGAGCTTCGAATGGTGCCATACCAATGCTGGACTGAAAGCTGTTATTATATGCGAACTCCACCAATGGAAGATGCTCTTCCCACGTACCCCCAAAGTCTAGGATACATAGCCTCAACAGATCCTCTAGAATGCGATTCACCCTCTCGGTCTGGCCGTCCGTCTGAGGATGATATGCGGTGCCCAAACATAACTGAGTCCCTACCGCCTCTTGTAAGCTTCTCCAAAATTCGCTAGTGAAAATAGGATCGCGGTCGCTCACTATGCTAGAAGGAACACCGTGCAAACGAACTATCTCTCGAACGTATACAGAAGCTAACCATGGAGCAGTCCTCTTACTCTTTACGGGAATAAAATGGGTGCTCTTAGTAAGTCTATCTACTATAACCCAAATTCCCGTATTACCCTTCCTCGATCGCGGTAATCCATCCACAAAATCCATCGAGATGCTTTCCCATTTCCATAGTGGAACCTCCAATGGGTGAAGCAACCCACCGGGTTTCTTTTGCTCCGCTTTTACTTGTTGGCACACCAAGCATCTAGCGACATACTCGGCCACGTCTTTCTTCATGCCGACCGAAAAGTAAACTCTCTTCATGTCTTCGTACATCTTGTCCCCGCCGGGATGAATGGTCATCTTCGAACGATGTGCTTCGTCAAGAATAGTCTTCCTTAGGTCATCGTCTTTTGGTACACAAAGTCTACCGTCCCTACGTAACCAACCCTTATCGTCTAGGGTATACCTACGGAGATGGCTTGATGACTCCCCTCCTTTGAGTTTTTCTACTAACTCAACCAACTGCGGGTCGTCTCGCTGTGCCTCCCCAATCCGTCCCAAAAGCGTAGGTCTGACCTCCAAGGATGCTAGCAAACCGGGTACGAAGTCAACGGAAGGTCTAAAGTCAAACATCGAAATGAATTCTAAACTTCGCCACTCAACAAACAAAGGGCTTAAGGATAATCTTTTTCTACTTAAGGCATCGGCCACCACGTTACCCTTGCCAGGGGTATATGCTATCTCAAAGTCGTAGGACGCTAAGAACTCCATCCACCTTTGCTGCCTTAAGTTCGAGTCCTTTTGAGAGAATAGGTATTTTAAAGATTTGTGGTCAGTGAATAGTTCGAATTTCTCGCCAAGAAGATAATGACGCCAAGACTTAAGCGCGAAAACAATAGCGGCCAACTCTAGGTCATGTGTGGTGTAATTTTTCTCATGCGCTCTCAACTGCCTTCCACCATAGGCTATTACCCTGCCCTCTTGCATTAAGACTGCGCCTAGTCCTGTCCCACAAGCGTCAGTATAAACGGTAAACGGCTTACTCCCGTCTAGCAATACTAAGACTGGGGCTGAAGTCAAAGCTCTCTTCAAACGTTGGAACACATCATCACAATCTATGTCCCATGTGAAAACTAGGTTCTTCTTCGTCAAGCGTGTCAATGGAGCTGATATCTTTGCGAAGTCTTTGATAAACTTCCTATAGTAGCCAGCCAACCCCAAGAAATTTCTCACTTCGGTAGCATTTTTAGGGACCTTCCAATCCTGGATGGCCACCACCTTCGCGGGATCCACGGCTATCCCTTCTTTGGAAACCACGTGCCCCAAGAACCGTACTTCCTTCCTCCAGAAGTGACACTTAGTAGAAAATTTAGCCTTAAGGCTATGCGCTCGTAGGGTCTCCAACACTTCCCTAAGATATAGGGCATGTTCTTCTTCATCCTTAGAAAAGATCAAGATGTCATCTACAAAGACTCCCACGAATTTGTTAAGGTACTCCCTAAACATCCTACTCATCAAATCAACAAAATATGCTGGGGCATTTGTCAAACCGAAGGGCATCACTAGCCATTCATAGAAACCGTCCAGAGTCCTAAAGGCAGTCTTGTCTATGCTATCCTCAGCCACTCTCAACTGATGGAACCCAGTGGCTAAGTCCAACTGCGAAAACACTGCGGCGCCAACTAACTGATCGAAGAGATCGTCAATCCTCGGCAGTGGGTGTCTGTTCTTCTTAGTAAGCTTATTAAGTTCTATATAGTCCACACAAAGTCTAAGGGACCCATCTGCCTTCATGGCAAATACTACTGGAGCACCCCACTCCGATATACTTCGTCTTATGAACCCCTTCTTAGGCAACTCCTTCACTTGCTTATCAAGTTCCCTCCTTTCACGTGGAGCCATGTGGCGTACTGGCAAAGATACTGGTTTCGCATTATCCACAAGATATATTCGAAAATCTATCTGTCGCTTCGGAGGCAAGCCCTTCACCTCCTCAAACACATCCGAATATTCTCGGACCACTCTAACAGATCGTAGATTTTCCTTAGACGCGTCAAGCGATTCTAGATAACTTAGCATAACCGAATTTATGGGATTACAGAAGATTTCGAGAGTGTTGCCAAGGCGAGTCACGAGCCTAACTACTCTCCTTTCACAATCAAGAACGACCCCATTTCTGGATAACCAATCCATTCCTAAAATTAGCCCATAGCCCGTGAAGCCCAACACATAAGCATCACATCTAAATTCAACGCTAAGTATGGAAATTTTAAAATCCAAACACATCATGGACAAATAAGCTGAGCCCCCTATTGGATTCGAAACAACTAAGGGATCCTCTACTAAACTGGTGTTTAAGTGCAGTGATTCAACTAATGATGTAGAGATAAACGAATATGATGCGCCCGAATCGAATAAGGTACGGACAAGATGATCAAACAGAAAAACTAAGCTTTCAACAGAAATGGTTCTACCTCGTTCTTGCAGCGGTGGGACCGCGAGAGCCTGAACTTGTCCCCTAGCCTGCCCCAGTGCCATAAGAGCCTGCACCTGTCCTCCCGAGGTAGCTCCTGCCCTCTGCCCCTTCTTTGGGAAGTCCTTCACTAAATGTCCCGCATCGCCACAATGAAAATAACCTGTCTTCTTTTTCTTTCGGCAATCCTTGCTGAGATGGCTTGGGGTTCCACAGTTAAAGCACTTCTTCTTTCCCTTGCCATTATTGTCTTTTCCACCCTTCTTGTTTTGCTGTTGTGGTTTCTTCTGATTCCCCTTCTTCTCGGGTGCCTTATCAGCTTTAGCGCTTTTCTCCTCATGCATAAGCGCCATTTCTACTAACTTCTCAAAGGTGGCCCCCATAGGGATGTGGGTCATAGCCAACCCTTGCAATGGTTCATTCAAGCCACTCACGAACCTTAGAGCCTTCTTCTCCAGCGTGTTTACTAAGTCCAAGCCAAACCTTGCTAACTGATTAAATTTATTGACATATTCATTCATTGATGAGCTTCCTTGCTTCAATGTAAAGAACCTTTCCATATATAGATTTTCTTCCACCCTTGAGAGAAACTTCGCCTCGAACCTACGTCTGAAATCCGCCCAAGAGTCAACAGGACGCTCCCCATTAGTGACCTCCCACCAAAACAAGGCCTCTCCCTTCATCAACCAAGCTGCTAAACGAACTCTCCTCCCTTCTTCTACTTCAAAGATTTCTAGCAATTCTTCCACCTCCTTAAGCCAATCTCTAGCTTCCACAAACGTTTCTGACCCTTGAAATGGTTTTCCACCCATAGCCTTGAATTCCTTGCACGTCTTTGCAAAAGTATCTACGCGAGGAGGAGGAGGAATGGGTGCAACTGGTGGTGGAGGAACATTGGCTGGACCTGCAGCGGCCCTAGCCTCCAATAGCCTCCTATACCATCCTGGTATCGTTACACTGTCGGGTAGATTAAGATCTTCAGCCATGCTGAAACGAAAAAGGAAAGATTCAAAATAGAGAATTTGAAAGATAAAGATATGTGGCTATTGGGGATTATGTTTTTCTTAAAAACTTTTCTCTTTAATTTCTCATTAAAACATGTTTTTGAAAACACTTCTTCCAAAAATAACTATTTTTCTAAAGTATTTTTATCAGTTCTGGTAACCTTAAGCTCTGATACCACGTGTAACACCCCACGTCCATTAATGTCACTCACGAAGGGAATGAATTAACTTCCATGGAGGTTATAAGTGAATATAGAACAGAAAAATTACAACAAGACAGATAGTAAATAGTACTTAGAAATCTAAAACTTCATTTTATTGCAGCGGAAATTAAACATGTTTGTTACATCATAAAACCATAGATCATAACCAAGTACAATATCCATCTTCATAAAAACAAAATACAAAATCCCATTACATAAATAGCAATTAAAAAGATAACAAGATGGACTTTACTTCAACGGTCCAAGCTTTCCAAAGAGAGATGAAGCAATTCAATCAAACTCCACTAGAGCTGGGCCCAACCCGAGGACCTGGAGGGGAAAAAGGATAGGAATAGAGGGGGTCAGACATAAAGTCTGGCGAGTATGATAATTCTAACAATACTATTATCAAAATAACTAGACTAAGGCATAAGCTGAAGACAAGTAAATGTCTATGAACTCTTAGGAAGATAAAGATAGCTTTTAAGATATAGTTAAAGATAACGATAAAGGCACACCTAATTACTAACGAATGATTACTACACTGCACCGCACATTACTACACTGCACCACACTAGTCATCCTATTGTTTGATCCCACTTGCTTCACACAGAAACTTTATAAATAGCCTTACATACCCCTAGCTGACTACATAGGTGCCGTCTGCCCCTATCTCCACTAGGTGTACCCTACTACCCACTTTCGATCGGCTCCCTACTCGTAGATACCCGTGCTGGCCCCATAGTGGGGTGTATCACTCCCCTAAAGTGGCAACCCGGTACAACTTGAGAATGCACGGCTTATACCTACACGATGCAACAACGTCTTACCTACCAGCCCGGGTCCACACACGCATGCGAAACCCGTTGGACTTGCATTGCCACCACTCCCCGTTTTGGCCTCTTACAGTCGAACCCAGCATGCGTGTCCCGTCCTCGACTTGGGTCGAGCCCACAAAGATACGTTTGGGACACTGGTTGAAATGGGCCTCCACAAGCTACCCACCTAAGCTTGTCACTAGTATATCCCACTTAACCCTCTTAGTCATGTACATTTACATGTGTGTTTGGTAAAGTCTTACTAATCGTATTTCACATGCCACCAAGGGCACCCCCTAGATTCCTTGTGCCACCTAAGGCACCTACTTAACCCCCCATGTCCCACTTTACATGTTTATTTGGTTAAGTATTTCTTAATTCATTCAGGCCATAACCTCATAAAAACCTCTCACATTAGACTGGCATTTATGGCAGTTGGATTTGACGGGCAGGTCCGGGCAGTCTTACACCATAAAAGAGTCTAACCTCGTGTCTTTACAACCGTTATGCTTTAGTTTAGGCCTAGGACCTCTCACATTGGGCTGACATTTGTGACCACTGGATTTGCCGGGCGGGTCCGGGCTGGTTTATGTCACAAACGAGTCCAACCTCGTGTCCTAAGCATTGATTAACACTTAAAATCTTTTACCCCAGTTTTAATAATTCCCTATTCAAATTATTAATTAAGTCAACTTTTAATGATGTCCATAATTGACTCAATTATGGCCATCCACTTATGGCATGCAAAATCATATCAATTACACCCCAACTTTTTAATATTAAATCCTTAATATTACCCCTACCCCACGTTTATACGTTCGCTTATTCAACGCATAATATAGGCTAGACTTGTATAGTCTAACACCTAGCACAAAGATAAATTATCACAACATATAGACAATTAAAATAAATCTAATCATAATAGGGGTGAAACTTGCATAAACTACACATGTTAAGGATCAAAAGGTGTCAACTTGTTAAATGTCTCAATTTATATGATATGATCATAGCCCAAATCCATACATAAACTTGCATATGGGGTTTTTAGGCAACATAATGATGGTGTGAACTAGCATAGGATATCACATAGGTCATAGCATAACTATAGATGTCATAATAGACGTCTTGGCATATGTTCATAACTTTTCTAATCAATCTAACTTGCATATGTGACTTGTCATATAGATCAACATAACCCAAACATGATGATTTAATTAATATGAACTAATTAGTATAGATGGTAACATCATGGCCTTTTTAACATGTATGATTCATCACAACTTAGCATAGAAACTTTCAACATACATAACATCATCATAGCATGATTTACAACATATAAGATATCATCATCACATAACATTGGATTTACAATATACATGATAGCAAAAGGGGTTTACAACAACTTATATGATATTTCACATCATCTACTCATAATCCATTCATAACTCAACCTAATTAAAATGATAATAATCTTGTTAAGATCATCATATTCACAATTTAGAGAAGAAAAGAGAGAGTTTTGCTTTGCTTTAGGGTTGAGAGAATTAGAATTGAATTTGCTTTTCTTCTTTCTTAGTTGGCGGCGGCTCCATTGATTTCCATGGCAATGGTATGACGGTAACTATTCTATTTTAATTAGGTTTAGGGTTAGCATTAGGATGTATTTATAGGTGTAGGAAGTTATTTAGGACCATTAGATTAACCCTGAACCATGAGAACCAATCAAATGCAAAATCTGCATTTGAGCGAATCGGCCCACGGGTTGATAGCCAAACACCCTGGATTAACCCCTAGTCGACCCAGCGGGGCTTGGGTCGACCTGAAAAATGGGTCGGTTCGGTTATTCCCCCTCCCAATTCGCTATTTTGAACTTTTTCTCATTTTTTTTAATTTTTATATATATATATATATCAATATATATATTTCTCTGCGCAACCCATTTCACTTAATTCTTTTCTAAATATTAAGTATACTTTAATTTGTGAATTTTAATGTTATAAAATTACGGGGTGTTACAACGGATTCAGGGCCACTGTGGCCTAGGTACGACTAAAGGGGCTAAAGACCAATGTAGTGGGGTCATTTGTAAAGATTTGGTCATGACTCCATGTGGAAAGCCTGGTAGTAGCAGTACTTGTACAAGTCGAACTCCGTCACTACTTCGATGGGTCTAGTGATTTACAGTGGTGGACATCGTATGCTTTACACACTGAGTGAGAGATATGAGGATGGTTGCTATGGTTGATATGTTTTCCATCATTATGACACACACACCCCTACCCCCGTATTCTTTATACCTTCTGTTTAGTGGCACCTTAGAGTATTGTACGGTATGTAGTGCTAACTCTTTGGTTGCAGGACCAGGTTCAGGTATGGTTTAGTATACCTGTTATTGTTCTGTTTAGTTGCTTATCGCTCATACCAGACTTTTTGTCTGACCCAGAGTTTTATGTCTCTTCTTATTACTCTGGGTGCTCTCACGAGCAGACTAGAGACAGGTTAGCTGGGTATGCACGGGTAGATGATCCGGAGACGAGCAGGAGGTTTCCACGTATGGTATATATATAGTATTCTCCCTGTGTTGTTGAAGATCACTGCTTAGGCATTAGTAGTGCAACTTCTACTTTTGCTTTCTTTTGTTTTAGAGACAGTAAATTTGGAAAGTTGTAATAAGCTGTATTTGGATTTCCGCTGCCCTGATGTTGATGTTGGTTTTAGTTATTAGCTTATGCACTGTCTCGCCTGTTTTATGTCAAGATTATGTTATTATTATATTTTGTTCCATGCGCTGTGAGATATTCTACAGGTTCCTTGTTAGTTCATTCTCTTCTTTCCTTTCTTTGGCGACCGTTCCGTGCTAGTCGGGCATGTGTACAGCGCACCTTCGGAGGAAATGCAGGCTGGTGCGGGGCGGACCGTCACATTTGGTATCAGAACTCTAGGTTGCGTAGTTAACCTAGGGAAGTCACCAGGGAGAGATAATACGTATACGAGAGCGCTTATTTTTGATTATTTTTGATTTCAAAAGCTATATATATATGTACTATTAGTAGTATAAGGATGAAGTCGTACTGCACTAGCATCACTATGGAGATGGTTAATCGTTTTCTCTGTGCAGATTAAGCGATGAGCCGATACAAAAGAGGTACTGGTAGAGGAGCCAATAATGGGAATGCTGCTGACATGAGGGCGATGTTTACTGACCTCATGAGGGAGATGCTTAGGGATGGGCAGAGGGCAGCTCCCAATAACGGTAATGGTGGTGGTCCAATAGTGCAGGCGCCTAGGGCCAATTTCGCCAAGCTGAATAAGGATTATACTAGTCTTGGTGGGAAGCTGTTCCACGGAACGGAGTCGGCCACGGATGTTCAGGATTTGGTTGGATAGCTGCGAGCGTATCTTCGAAGATTTGGGTATCGAGGATGCGATGAAGAGAAGGCTAGCATCCCGTCAGCTGCAAGGACGGGCAATGAATTGGTGGAATGCTATAAAGCAGCTACTCCCGAGGATCAGATTACCTGGGAGCAGTTTAAGGTTCACTTTAGCGAGAAGTTCATTCCAACTGCTCAGAAGTCAGTTCTGTTTAAGAAATTTTTGGAGCTCAAGCAAAATGACAGAGCTGTCTCGGAGTATATTGCTGAATTTGACACTTTGTCGAAGTATGAGCTATCTCTTATTGATACTGCTGAGAAAAAGAACTAGAAATTCATAACTGGTTTGGATCAGTACTTGGGGGAAAGGCTTATTAACCACATCGATGAGACGTTTGAATCGATTGTGGGGAAAGCATTGAAGTCAGAAAGTCTCTACCCTAAGCCGAAGACTGAGGTTGCATCTGCAGAGGAGCTAAAGCCGCAAGCAAGCGGTGGAGGCAAGAATGGTTCTCAGAATAAGAGAAAGCATAATCAGACCAAGGATGGCCAGAAGAAAAGGAATAAGCAAGACGTTGAGTGCTTCAGCTACGGTAAGAAGGGCCATTATGCTAGTAATTGTCGGGCCAAGCCAGCGGAAAGGAAGTGCTTCAACTGTGGCCAAATGGGGCATCACAAGGACAAGTGTCCGCAACCCCCTAAAGAAAAGTAGATGGTGAGAGCATATGCCCTTAATGCTATTCCTTCTTCGTCGAATGCCCCAACTGCGGCGGAGAAGGGAAAGAATGCCATTATTCAAGGTATGCTTTCTGTTTATGATGTTCCTGTTAGAGTTTTATTTGATACTGGAGCTCCCAGTTCTTTCATTTCTAGTGACCTGGTAAATAGGTTGGGATTGGAGCACGAGATTGTCGATAGACCTTTAGTAGTGACGAACCCGATTGGTGGTTCAACTAACCTTAGCATGATTTGTCGTAATGTGGTTTTATCGAGTCACAGATGCATGTATGTTTGTGATTGCTTTGTTATGGGCTTTACTGGGTTTGGCATTATTTTGGGAGTCGATTAGCTCCAAAGATACGGGGTGGTGGTAGACTGTGAGGGCTTTTTTGGTGACAGCTAGAGCGGATGATGGGCGGAGGATAGTGTTTGGTGGTCCACCCAGTGAGGGGGAATTGGCTAGTTTTCTAAATTCCCTCGACATTCCGCATAGTGAGTTGTCAGGTTTGCCCATGGTTGGCCAGTATCCGGACATTTTCGAAGAAGTGACCGGGCTTCCACCACACCGAGAGATTGAGTTTCATATTGATTTAGTGAAAAATGCCAGACCTATAGTGATGCCCTTCGTCGTATGGCACCAAGGGGGCAGCGAGAGCTCGGGGTGCAAGTCAGCGATCTTTTGAAGAAGGGATTTATCAGAAGGAGTGTTTCTGAATGGGGAGCACCAGTTGTGTTTGCTACCAAGGCGGATGGCTCCCTTCGTTTGTGTGTAGACTTCCACGAGTTGAATAAAGTGACGAGGAAGAATAAGTATCCTCTACCGCGGATAGATGATTTGTTTGATCAGTTGAGTGGTGCGAGAGTATTTTCTCAGTTGGATCTCGCGACAGGTTTTCATCAGCTTAGTGTGGAAGCTGAGAGTATAGTTAAAACGACATTTCGGACGCCGTCTAGATTTTATGAGTGGTTGGTCATGCCAATCGGGCTGACCAATACCCCAGCATATTTTGTGGATCTTACGAATAGGGTATTCAGAGATCAGTTGAATAAGTTTGTCCTTATGTTCGTGGATGATATTTTGGTCTACTCGAGGATAGAGGAAGAACACAAGGAACATTTGAGGGTAGTGATGGAGGTGTTTAGAAAACACCAGTTGAAAGAAAAGTTTTCTAAGTGTCACTTCTGGAGGAGGGAAGTGAGATTCTTAGGCCATGTTGTTTCAGAGAATGGTATTGCCGTGGATCCTGCGAAGGTGGCTACAGTACAAGATTGGCCTACGCCCAAGAATGCAATGGACATAAGAAGTTTCTTGGGATTAGCCGGATATTATTGTAAGTTTATCCGAGACTTTTCCAAAATAGCAGCACCGTTGAATCAGTTGACCAAGAAGAATCAAGCTTTCGTCTAGAACAAAAAGTGCGAGAATGCATTCAAGAGTCTAAAGGAAAAGTTGACATGTGCACCAGTGTTAGTCGTTCCTAAGGGGAATGAAGAGATGACGGTATATACAGATGCATGTGGTACCGGATTAGGTGCTGTGTTGATGCAAGGCGGTAGGGTTGTAGCTTTTGCAAGTTGGCAATTGAAACCGCACGAGAGAAGATACCCTACCCATGATTTGGAATTTGCAGCGATCGTGTTCGCGTTGAAGATGTGGAGACATTATCTCTTGGGAGAAAGATTCGAGTTGTTTACCGATCATAAATCGTTAAAGTATCTCTTCTCTCAAAAGAATCTAAATCTCCGACAGCAAAGATGGTTAGAATTCTTAGCTTCCTATGATTTCGACATCGCTTATACACCAGGAAAGGGCAATGCGGTGGCTGATGCATTGAGTAGAAGACATGCCAGTTTAGGGGCTATGTTTCTTTAATGGAAGCAATTGGAGTACATTGCTGGGTATGATTTCGGGCCAAAGTGCGGATTGGATCTAGAAATGTTAGCAAGTTTGACGATCAGACCCACTTTGATTGAGCGGATCGGCTCTAGTCAGAGGGACGATCCTAATATATTGGAAATCATCTCCAAGTTGGAGATGGGTATCGATGAGGAGATGAACGAGTATGGGCTTAATCGAGATGGATGGCTTAGAAAGAATGGAAGACTTGTTGTACCTAATGTAAATGGATTGAGAGATGAAGTACTTAGAGAATGCCATCACTCAAAACTGACTATACACCCCAGAGGTAATAAGATGTACCGAGACATGAAGCGGACCTACTACTGGGAAGGAATGAAAAGAGACGTTGGGAAATTTATATCTAAATGCATGAATTGCCAGCTAGTTAAAGCTGAGCAAAAGAAACCTAGTGGTTTGCTACAACCATTAGAAATTCCAGAATGGAAATGGGAACAAGTGTCAATGGATTTCATTGATGGGTTACCAAGGACTAGGTCGGGCCATGATAGCATTTGGGTGATTGTGGACCGGTTGACTAAGAGTGCATGGTTTTTCCCTGTTAAGTCAAACAGGACGACAACTAAATTAGCGGAACTGTATATAAAGCGGGTAGTTAGATTTCATAGAATACCCAAATCCATTATGAGTGACCGGGATCCGTTGTTCACTAGTGGATTTTGGTAGAGCTTACAAGAGGCGTTAGGATCAGAATTACATCTCAGTACCGCGTATCATCCTCAAACCGACGGTCAAACAGAGAGGGTGAATCGTATATTAGAAGATCTCTTAAGAGCTTGTGTATGGGATTTTGGTGGATCATGGGACATCTAGTAGAGTTTGCATATAATAAAAGTTATCAATCCAGTATCGGTATGGCTCCGTTTGAAGCTTTGTACGGAAGACCGTGCAACTCGCCGTCATGTTGGGTAGAAACTGGTGAGAAGTTTGTGCTTGGACCCGATGTGATAAGAGAAACTTCAACTAAGATTAAGATTATCCAACAGCGAATGAAGGCTGCCCAAGATAGGCAAAAAAGTTATGCTGATAAAGGGAGAAGAGAATTAAGGTTCTCCATTGGCGACTTGGTGTTTGTCAAAATATCTCCGTTAAAGAGCGTGATACGATTTGGCAGGAGAGGAAAGTTAGCACCAAGATTTGTTGGTCCATTCCCAGTTCTTGAGCAAATTGGGAATTTGGCATATAAAGTTGAATTACCAGACAAGATGGCAGGAGTTCATAACGTATTTCATGTTTCCCAGTTAAGGAAATTCGTGCACGACCCAGATGTGACTATTTCACCTGATCAGTTGGATTATATCGAAGTTGAACCTGAGGCGGTTGGGAACCGCAAGCCTATGCGTATTGTTGGGAATGATACGAAGCAACTTCGAAGGAAAGCGGTGAATCTAGTCAAAGTCCAGTGGGGCGAGAATGAGAATGACTGTACTTGGGAGACAGAGGAGAGCATTAGGAAGACATATCCAGAACTCTTTGCCTGGTAAGATTTTAACTTCGATGTAGTATTTCCGCATGCTAGGATAGGCTTGTTTGCTTGTTTTGCATGGTTGATTGTTGTATGTGGCTGGTAGGCATGCGGGATCCTTTGTATGCTTTGGGTTAAGGAATTTCGGGGACGAAATTTCTTAAGGGGGGAGAGTGCAACGACCCGCATTCTACGCATCATAGGATCGTAGAATATTTATTTCTTTCACATACGAAGTCGTATGGTCATGTAACTTTGGGAGACGACTATTGGGGTCATTTCCCATGTTCATGATTTTCCCGATTTTTAAATGACCAATTTACCCCTAGTTGGTACTGTTTTGGCCATAACTTTTGACTGGAAAGGAATTTTGACATGAAAACACTTCCATTGGCTCCGGATGATGGTTTACAATTCCGTAGAGTGGTCACACTAGCCAAACGGACTCACCGTTTGGGAGATATGGCTGAAACAAGTTTCAGATAGTGAAAACAGATTAATTGGGCTTAACCGGGTGATTAACAGCTAGGCCCAATGGGGAATTTCGGGATTAGGGTTATGAGGAGGCTGAAATCAGTTAGAGAACGATCTTATCTTCATTTTTTAGCTGCCACTTTCATTCTTGAACCATAACAATGGCCGCCAACATCTAGAAACATCCCCAAATCACTTTCGAATCAAGGACTAAGCTTAGCAACATCAAATCAAGGAGAAATAGCATCAAATCAGTATTAGAGCTGCTGTTAGACATCAGTATTCACCCAAATCAGCGAGGTTTCAGTTCTGAAAATTTTATTTGTGGCCAAGGTGAGTGAATAGCATTGTTTTGACACTAATTACAGTTAATTAAGGGTAATTAGTGAAGATTAGCGAATTTATACACTAATAAATTCTGGAAAAATATTTATAAATTCGGGAATAATGTTTTAGACCTCTGTTAGAAATTTAGTTTAATTTGGTTAAGTTTTACTAATCATACCATTTGTTTTGCCTAAACATGCTTATGGGAAAATATGGGATTTTGGCTATGTTTGATCTATTTTAACCTATCAAGTTATTGTTTTGATGTTTGTGGTTGATGTTACATGTTGCTATGACTGTATGACATGATTTATGACTGTTTAGAAGTATTAGATTGGTCGAAAACGCCGTTGAATGGCGTAAACAGTTGCTGGAATGAGTTGCAGGAATTTGGCCGATCCGGATCGGATCGGAGGGAGGAGCCCGAATCGAACCGACCAGAAGACCTCCCCACGAACTGATGTTCTGGAGTCAGGTAGCCTCATGAGCTGAACTGAAGGAGTATATCCGAACCGAACCCACCTGGTGCTATGGAGCTAGAATCCCGAGCCGACCCGATGGAGAAGCTTGAGAGACTCGACCCGATCCGATTGCTTGGGAAGAAGGACCGAACCAGAGGAGTTTTTCCATGAAGCCAGGAGGTGTGGACTCCGACCCGAACCGCTGGAGGAAGATTACCCCGATCTGACCCGAAGCAGAGAGGAAGGTTGAGCTGGAGATTCCGAACCGATCAGATTGCTTAGGGAGGAGTATTCCGATCCGAACAGAGGAGCTGATGACCACGACCTGAAGTAAAGTAAAGTGAAGAAATGAAGACCGGTCCGGAGAAGAAGACGATGACCATAACCCGAGATGCAAAGGAAGTCCAAATGAGGAGCTTTGACTCAGGATCCAGTTGGGAAACAATGAGTGAGCTTCATGATTGGGCTTTGCTGCGGGACGTGTGCAAATGGGTTGTCGATGTCCGTAGCTTTGAATCACTATGTGTAGGTAGTACGTGAACAGATTCAGGGCCACAGTGGCCTAGGTACGACTAAAGGGGATATATACCAATGAAGTGGGGTCATTTGTAAAGATTTAGTCATGACTCCATGTAGTAAGCTTGGTAGTAGCAGTAGTTGTACAAGTCGAACTCCGTCACTACTTCGATGGGTCTAGTGATTTACAGTGGTGGACATCGTATGCTTTACGCATTGAGTGAGAGATGTGAGGATGGTTGCTATGGTTGATATGTTTTCCATCATTATGACACGCACACCCCCACCCCCGTATTCTTTACACCATCTGTTTAGTGGCACCTTAGAGTATTGTACGGTATGTAGTGCTAACTCTTTGGTTGCAGGTCCAGGTTCAGGTATGGTTTAGTATACCTGTTATTGTTCTGTTTAGTTGCTTATCGCTCATACCAGAATTTTTGTCTGACCCAGAGTTTTATGTCTCTTCTTATTACTCTGGGTGCTCTCACGAGCAGACTAGAGACATGTTAGCTGGGTATGCACGGGTAGATGATCCGGAGACGAGCAGGAGGCTTCCACGTATGATATATATATATATATATATATATAGTATTCTCCCTGTGTTGTTGAAGATCACTGCCTGGGCATTAGTAGTGCATCTTCTACTTTAGCTTTCTTTTGTTTTAGAGACAGTAAATTTGGAAAGTTGTAATAAGCTGTATTTAGATTTCCGCTGCCCTGATGTTGATGTTGGTTTTAGTTATCAGCTTATGCACTGTCTCGCCTGTTTTATGTCAAGATTATGTTATTATTATATTTTGTTCCATGCGCTGTGAGACATTCTACAGGTTCCTTGTTAGTTCATTCTCTTCTTTCCTTTCTTTGGAGACCGTTCCGCGCTAGTCGGGCATGTGTACAGCGCACCTACGGAGGAAATGCAGGATGGTGCGGGGCGGACCGTCACAAAAATAATGAAAGTTGAGTTGGTTTGTAAAACAACTTTCAGCTTCTTTCCTTTTTGGAGATGAAAAGTTTTATGTGGGGGAGATTGTAATAACCCGGAAAATCCGAGGCAATTTAAAATTTTAATTTTGGCGATATTAGTGAATTTTGAATATTTAAAATGATTTATTTTAAATAATGACGATGAGAAATTTATTTTGAATTGAATTAGACGTATATATTTATTTGAATCGACGTTAGAATATAAATATTTTATTTTAAATATAAAAGAAATAGAAAATGGCGTGGTAGTTTGAAAATTCGATTTCAAATTTCAAATGAATGTACATGATTCAAAATAAACCGGATTTTGGCGAAACAAATAATATTTTAATCTGTTTGAGAATATCTTTCCAACGAATCAGAAAAATCAAAATTTCATAGCGGGAATCAAAAGTTACGTCAAGTTGAAAATTCAGAATAGTCGTTATGGAATTCTGGCCCTTAAAAATGGAAATTTTGCAAACGACATCGGTTTTCGATGAAACCACTTTTGTTGGATCCGGGATGTCTAGTTATTGCAAGATTCCAAAATTCGTAATTTTTCGAATGAATATGTGAGCGTGGCGAAGTAAAACGTGTTTTAACAGTTTTTGTCAATTTCGATCGACCAGAAAAGGCCATTTTTCAAACGGTCTCGGAATTTGACGAAATTAGTTTTGTTACTACCGTATCGTCAATACGAAGCTAGAAATTATTTTTCGGGAATTTTTAGAGTCTGTATGTGGCCTCGGTAAATTGAAATGAGCGTTCAAATTAAATATGTAGATTTATATTTTGATTTTAATGAAAACTGATCAAAGCGATCAATCCGGCTTACGAAACATATCCCATTGTGTTCAGAATGGGTTATTACGCTAAGGGCGACAGTCGTTGGGTTCGATTTGAGATTCGAATTAAAAGAACCCTATGGAATTTAAAATAATTAAATATATATATATATATATATAATATAAACTCCTTACTCTCTCCCTAACCTGCTCTATTCTCTCTACCCGTTCTATTCTAAGCCGCCAGAGAAAAAAAATAAAGAGAAAAAAAAAAAAACGCGCCGCTGCTCCCCTCGCAGCCGCCACCGCCCACCGCAACCTCCGACGCCGACCTTCCCTTCATCTCCGACCCCCTCCTCTCCTTCTCTTCCCCTTTCTCTCTCCAAACCATCAACAAAACCCTCCCGATGCAGGAAAGCCCGCCGCTGCCACCATTGGCTCGACCCCGACCGGCGCCGCCCCCTTCCACCACCTACACCCTTTTCCGCGCCACCTCAGCCCAACCCCGACCCCGTGGACCCCTTCAACAGCGACAGAACCCCCTTCGAGCGCAGCGAGCCTCCTTCGTACGTGAAGGTGAGTTTTTCCATTTATATTCAGTTTAATTAATTTTGTAACTAAATCAAAATCTGATCTTTTTTTATATATAATAACATGATAAAGATTAAATTTTTGTCATAGAAAAGATTAGATCTTTATTGTAGTAAGCTAAGATTTTTTATTTTAGAAAGCTAGGATTTTTATTATGAGAAGATTAGATTTTTCTATGTGAAAAGATAAGATTTTTATGGCGATAAAGGATAGATTTTTAAACGAGAAAAGTTTAGATTTTTAACACTTGAAAGTTTAGATTTTTAACACTTGAAAGATTAGATTTTTAACACTTGAAAGATTAGATTTTTAACACTTGAAAGTATAGTTTTTTAACACTTGAAAGTTTAGATTTTTAACACTTGAAAGATTGAATTTTTAACACTTGAAAGATTAGATTTTTAGAGTAGTAAAAATATGATTTTTATATTAGTAGAGTAGTAAAAATATGATTTTTATATGATAGAGAAAATAAAAATATAATTTTTATTACATTACTAGCAAGATAAATATATAATTTTTATCATGAAAGTAGTGGTGTAAAGGAGTGACTTTTACATATGTAGTAGAGACATAAAAACTATGATTTATATATATATAATAGCGAAGTTAAAATTTGATTTTTATACACGAAAGGTAGGATTTTTATGAATGAAAAAGAATGATTTTTATTTATAAAAAGATTTGATTTTTATTTAAGCAAAGGTAAGATTTTTACACCATATAATGATGTGATTTTTATTTATATGAATACCATATAAAAATGTGATTTTTATATATGTAGTGAATACGGGCAACGAAAGTGACAAAAGGCGTGAACGACGAAGATTTCCTACATATGAAGAGTCATGGCGTTTGGTTTAGCTTATTGGTGAGAACTTCTTACTTTTAATTTAAATTTCTAGTTAAAATATATACTAGGATGCAGATGGTGCTTAGCAGCACCCGACACCCGTCGTCCACAAACCATGGATGACTTGTTTGTTTGATTGATGTGTTGTGAAAATTGATTGTGTGTTATGGAATGAATAAAAATATTTTATAGTTAAAATTTTAATTTTTAATGTGTATATAAAATAAAATAAAATAAATATTTATAAACAAATCGGACGATTTGTACACACATTTGACTAATATTGATTGGTACGATAAAATTTGCACATCGCCTAATTGCACAAATAAAAATCTGTGTTTGTTAACTGAAACCCCACACGGGTATTGGGATGATATTTGATGTACACTAATCCCAATAATTAGTTGTATGTCAATCGATTTATTGAAGAACTGTTATAAGCGTTAGATATTTATGTTTGATGCTTATGCAGTGTAGAATGCACTTTGGATGATGGTTGACTGTGTTTGATTGTTGTAGTGTACATATGTGTATGAAATCCATATAAATCAAATTATGTGGTATTTGACTGTGTCTGATTCCAATTCAGAAATAATAAATATTTTGAAATAATGACTATTTTAAAAAAATGAATATTTTAAAATAATATTCAGAAAAGAATCAAAATCTGATTTTGATGTCCGATTTGGGATGGATACGAATATATTTAAATATATAAAGCCATGTTGATTAGATTAACGCTATTTTGACGTAAACGATATTTATATCGATTTTATTCATTTTCGTTATGAATATCGAAAATGAATTGATTTCAAAATATAATGATTTGAAAATAATACCATTTAAATATCGATGATATGGAATATTCAATTTTGATTTGAAATTGAATATGAAGTTGAATCGTTTTGAAAACGAATTTAAAATGATTTATAAAATACGATTTAAAAGGAAATCGATGAAATAAATAATATATATGTATTATATATATAATGGCCGGAATAGAACCCGCCGCGCCACGGTAGTTCGCGAATTTCGACCATTAGCTTCAAACGGACATTACGGGAGATCCGACCGTTGGATTCTCCTAAAACCAGAACCGTAGGGTTCGTATCGAAAAGGGCTTTCTAATGAATGTGAGAAATTAGAAATCTAACAGTTGAATTTGGAATTATGTCCAAATCAAATTTGAAAAAGGTCGCTGTAAGTGCAGTTCGATCACCGTTTATGGAAATCGACTGTACGAGCCTTGATAAATTTATTAAAAATATCAATAATTTGTGTAAAATCGTATTAAATGATTTGGAAAGAACTGGGATGAATTATCCCATATTAGAAATGATACAAATGTATTTTTATCAAAATGAACTAGTTTTGAACTAGAATTATAAATTCAATATTTTTAAAATAAATAATATGGATTTGAAATGGTTTTAAAAATAACCAGAACTTCCAATATATGAATTGGAATGGATTTGAATTGAAATTATCTTCGGAATATTTCGATATTGGATTCCGTGATTATATGGATATTATGGAGGAAATTTGGAAGATATATTTTATATCGTTATTTCCAAAGCGATATTTGTTGGTTTCAGAATGTGATATTGAATATAAGCCGATATATTTTCTATTCAGAGCCTTGTATTTAATATCAAATGAGATTTGGGTTTGTCGTGAATGGTGTCTTCATTAACACTGCTCTTAAACCCAGTTGAGAAAAGATTAAATCTTTTTATATAGATTTAATGAAGTATATCAATTAATTAATATATTTAATTGGAATTGAATTAGAATTGATTTTTGGGTTTATCGTGAACGGTGTTTTAAATAACACTTGTTCTTTAACCCTATTATAAATGGAATGTGATTTGGCTTTATCGTGAACTGTGTTTTAAATAACATTAGTTCTTTAACCCAGTAAAAGGCAGGATTTCATGTTTGTCATCGTATTTCGAACTGTAGGGTTGATCTCTATTAAATATATATCTGTTTGGCGGTGGAGAATTTATTCTCTTGCTTAACGCCCTTCTCTGAGACGTACGAGCTCAGAGGTTATATATCGGCAGAAATCAATAGTACGGTGTCGATTGTCGATGCGACATGTTTGATTTTCCAAAGTTAAATAATCATTAATATTGATTTTTGGAAAGGTTAATACTAAGAGGAGTTTTAGTGAATCTTTAATCAGATTAAAATGGGAATTGATAATTTAAATTATCAAATATAGGGAATGATCGAGAACGGAGTATCATCAGTTTTGCTCCGAGCGATAGTTAAATCTTTAATTAGATTTGAACGTGAAATGGTAATTAAATTTACTGATAACACAGTGGTGTTAGTTATGGGGTAATAACAGTTTTGCTCCATGGGATGAATAGGTTGGGTTGGGAAATAAAATAAATGATTACTTCGGCGTGGTTCGCTAATCGCGACTAGTTTGGAAAACCATAATTTGGTTTGAAATGACATCCAAAGGAAGATTAAAGAATAAATTTTAAAGAACTTATCTTTGATAAAATTAATGGGAACCTTTCCCAAAAGATGTGAATATTTAAATAAAAGAATATTCAGAATTGGAATGAGGCGTATGTTGTGTTTTCTAGCACTTGTTTATTATATACGCGAGTTATTCGGAAAGGCCGGATCTATACCCATTCTGAATAACTATTTCGATGATAAGTCGAAGATGAAGACAGTGGTCGAGGACCGGAGGTATTCACATCGTTTGAACGATTAATGGTGATCCTGATTGGGCTGTACACCCAAGAGGAGGGAAATAGTTGGTGGTCATCCAAACGTATTTGGAAATCATTGGATATGCGACGTATATGGTGCCTCCGGTTTCGTACAGACCCAGAACGAATTTGTAAAGGGATTGTGTGTCTGACATTGGATTTTATTCAATTAAATTTATATCTGTTTGGCGGGGGAGAATTTATTCTCTTGCTTAATGCCCTTCTCTGAGACGTACGAGCTCAGAGGTTATATATCGATAGATATCAATCGTATGGCATGAATTGCCTGTGTGGCATGCCTAAGTGGCAAATGAATAAGGCTTCTGTTGAAAAGCAAAGTCTTGTGGTTGATGATCAAAGCACGACCTGTGTGGCATAGCTTTGTGTATGGCGTTAATTCGCGAGCCTCACACCTCGGTATGAGTCAAAAACGGGATAAGGACCGCTGGGAGAACATGACGTTTCTTTCTAGTTATGGGTGGTGTCAGTGTTTTACTAGCGCTGACATCATTGATTATTATACCTATGCGGGTGTTGGATTGCGAGGCGCCTCGATTATAGGTCTGTAAGGACCGGGAAACGTGTGTTCAGGAATAACTAATCCTCAAACGTAAGGGAGGACCGACCCAGCCGATTCCAGGGGTTACCCAGAGTGTGTAGTCCCGAGGCATTTTCTAGAGTGTCTCGAAGCAGAGAGGAGCTTGCCCCTTGCCTCGACTCATGACGGAAATCCAATTTCCAATACCAGATATTTCGGTTTTGAGTGTAGAGCTTAGTATTGGCGACATGATAGATGGTACCCATGCCGTCTATGATTGATATTTATGATTGAAATTGTTTTGACACTATACACTTATAATATATCAAATGATTTGTTTTAAACGTACCAAGCATGTTTGGGTATTATAAGGGAAAACCGTATCCTCTTTCTTGCGTTGCATTGTGTGATGGGACTTGGGTCTTATAATAGCTTCATTTTTCGAAAAAGCATTGCGTTGTTTATTCTATGCACGGGTATTCTAGGGAGGAAACCCGTTCCGTGTTATACGGCGTGGTCCTTTGAATTACACTCTTTTAAAGTAAAGTTTAAATAATTGTTTTAGTTCTCACACCAGTCACATGACTGATCTGGAGTTTATTGTTTTAACCTAAACTCTGGGTGCCCCTATTTTCCACACGGGCAGCTAGTAGTTTTGGTTTTGCAGATTTATATTCACAGGATCCTGATTTACAACTGGAACGATGCTCGGAAAGCTCTGTATCCGTGTATTACTTTCAGTTGTGTTTTGTATTGTTTTTCCGCTGCTATGTAATTTATTGTAATCTCTGATATTTATCGAATGTATTTTATTTATTCATACTCTGTATATTCTTGTATTCTAATGGAATTGTTGTAATAAGCAATGAAATGTTCTTCTGTTTGTGTTTTGATGTGGCTTGTTCTCAACTCAATCTGTGCTTTCCTTCACGGGGAAGTTCGAGTCATTTCACTGCATTTATAGCGACCTTTTCCAAATTTGATTTGGACATAATTCCAAATCCAACCATTAGATTAAAAATCTCTAATATTTGTTGGAAAGATCTTTTCAATACGAACCCAACGGTTCCAGTTTTAGGAGAATCACACGGTCAGATCTCCCGTAACGTCCATTCGAAGTCAATTGTCGAAATTCGCGAATGGTCGCGGCGTGACGCGTTCTATTCAGGCCATTTAATATATAATATATATATATATATTATATATATTTCATTGATTTCCATTTAAAACGTATTTTATAAATCGTTTTAACTTTCTTTCAAAAACGATTTTAACTTCATATTCAATTTTGAATCAAAATTGAATATACCATATCATTAATATATAAATGATAATACTTTTAAAACACTAGATTTTGAAATCATTTCCTTTTCGATGTTCATTAGAAAAATAAATAAAATCGATATAAATATCGTTCACGTCAAAATGACGTTAATCTAATCAACACGGCTTTATATATTTAAATATTTTCGTGTTCATCCCAAATCAGACATCAAAATCACATTTTGATTCTTTTTTGAATATTATTTTGAAATATTCATTATTTTATCTTATTCAACACATGAATATATTTTATAATATTCTTTATTTATTTTATTCAACACATGAATATTATTTTATTCAACACATGAATATATTTTAGCATTTTCTGAATATTATTTTAAAATATTCTTTATTTTCCAAATTGGAATGAGACTCAATCAATTAACATATAATGTTATTTATATGGATTCTATACAACACATGTATATAATAACAATGATAAACGATCATCCATCATCCAAAGTGCAACACAGAACTACATAAGCATTAAATATAAATAATTAATGCTTACACAATCTGTCAACCAATCGATCGACATACAACTAAACAATTGGGATTAGTGTACGTCAAATATCATCCCAATACCCGTGTGAGATTTCAATCATCAAACACATATATTATTTGTGCAGCTGGGCGATGTGTAAAATTTATCGTCCCAATCCATATTAGTAAAATGAGTGTACATAGACAAATCGTCCGATTTGTAAATAAATATTTATTTTGTTTCAACACATGAATATTTTATTTTATTCAACACATGAATATTTTATATGGTTTATATTCAATAAAAATGATATTTTTATTATTTAAATATTTTTATTCAACACAAGAACATTTATTTTATTCAACACATGAATATTTTATTTTGTCTATTTCACACACAAACAATTTTCACAACACAATCAAGCAAACAAGTCGTCCACTGTGGACGACGGGGAAAAGTTCATATAGGCAGTTATGAAATAAATAACTGTATCGAAATAATTTTGGTGAGAAGTTCTCACCTTTGGGATCCTCACCGCCATTCTCTTTTTCTGAACTTCTAAATAGCTGGGATTTGCCCGAAATTCTAACGCAGTCCTTTCTACGCTGTTCATAATAAAAATCACATTTTTAATATGATGTTTATATATTAAAAAAAATCAAATTTTTATACCGATTTCATTTGTATAAAAATCATATCATTTTGTAAACCAAGATTGATGTAACAACCCGGAAAATCAGAACCAATTTAAAATTTTTATTTTGGCTATTTTTTCGAATTTTGAATAATTAAAATAATTTATTTTAAATAATAATGTTTTAAAATTTATTTAAATCGAATTTCGAATGAATATATTTATTTTCATTTCAAAAGGAGTTAGAAATGGCACGGCAGTTTGAAAATTTGAATTCAAACTTTGATTGACTGTAACAACCCGTATTTTCAATAACCTGTTATAACGTAAATAGAGGCAGAATTTAATTCAAAAATCTGAATCAAGGGAAACGGGCTATGCCATTGCGTTCGTCTCGGAAAAATACGCGAAATAGAGTCCGAGTTTTCGAAAATCGGAGTCCGTATGACCCGATTAAGGCCCAACGAAGTTTTTTAGAAAATTCAAAGTAAAAACAGATTTCAAATTCAAGTTCTAATTTGGAAATTTGGGCCAGTTTGGGCCAAGCGGGAAAATTCCCGCCAGAGCACCCAAGTCGACAGCCTTGTCGACTTGGGAGTCGACTTAGTTGGACCAAGTCGACAGCCCTGTCGACCTGGCTGTCGACTTGGCTCAAACGGGCAGTCCTGCCTGGTGCACCATTTTGAGATTGTGTTGAGCTTGGGGGCCAGATTCGGTTTTAAGGGCTGAGATTGCAACTAGGGTTTAATCCTATGGCCTAAAACACTTGCCTAATCTATAAATAAGGCCCTAACCTAACCCTAAATCATCATTAATCAATCCTACAACTAAACTATGGCAAAATCAATCCTCTCATGGCCTCCACTCTCTTTATAAAATTCCTAAATAAATTTCTAAGTGATTTTCCATGCATACAAGTGTTTTTAAACTTGTATGAGCATCATTAGCTTGCATTCAAATCAAGTTTCTATATTTGCATCATAAAGAAAGAGTTTTGATCATTTTGGCTCAAGGGTTTTTTATGTTAGAGCTTGCATTTTGGGTTTGATTGATTTCATAAGGGCTTTGTCATATTTTTGTGACTTCTTAAGCATTGTAAACCCTATTCTACTTTCATACTTAAACTCTGAAGTTAAATGTATGATATGCAAGTTTACTATGCTATGATATGCAAGTTTATATGCACGTTTATATGCAAGTTTACTATGCTATGATATGCAAGTTTATATGCAAGTTTGATATGCAAGTTTGTCATATAATATGCAAGCATGTTATGCAAGTTTGGGATGATCATTTTGTTCATGTTATCATGTTATGCAAGCTTATCTTGAGTATGTGAACATAAAGCTTCAAGCTTTAGGCTAAAGGTTGCATTTTGGCAACATGTAAGTTATCATATCCCTTATGATAACTTGCATTTGAGGCTAAATGCGAACTTATGGCCATTTCTACATGTCATTTAGCACCATGTATCACCAATATGCCAAGTTTGGTTTTATTCATGCTTTTGAGGCCTAAAAATGTAATATGCAAGTATATGAACATATGAACATTTCATATGCCACCATGTTAAACTTGTGGCTTCAATACCTTTATGTCATGATTATGCCAAGTTCCCTCTTTCTACCCTTTATGCGCTATTGCGATATGTAAGCGATGGGATTGCGTTTGGGTTTGGGTAAACTTAAAAGACATAAAAACATAAGCTTGGGAATTTACCTATTAAGTTTGGTCTACCCATTGGGAATTTATCTATTAAGTTAGGTCTACCCAATTGCTTGAAAACTTGTAACATGTTTTGGAAACATGATGGACATGACGCTAAGAAAAGATAAGTGTGACCAACTCGAGGTTGGGTTGAGTTTGTAGCGTAAACCTACCCGGAACCGACCGGCTTAACTAGTTGCTACAAACAATAGGACCCAATGTGAGAAGTTGGCCATGTTGTACCTTGAACCCGAGGTTAGACCAAGTTGTGGTGTAAAGCTAGCCGGAACCGACCGGCTTAACTAGTAACCGCAACAAAGTCTAATGTGAGAGGTTAAGGCACACTAATTATTTAACGCCTCATGATTAGGGTAAAGTCATGGTCCACTTAATACTTAACCAATTTGGGCTTGGTAGATTAATCAGGGTTAAGTCGTGAACTCATCGTTACACTTAACCAAGTTAATCCATGATTAGCAAGAGGGTTAAACCGTACTTAACCCACTAGAAAATCCTACCAATGGGGGTCCACTCCAGCAGTAATCCCAAGTTAGTATCATCATGATCCTAGGGACTAGGCTAGAGTGGGGGCACGATTACTGGGCTGGAGGTAAGCGACCAATAAACGACGGCCGGGTGGTACGCCGATGTAGTTCCGGACGGACTATGGTCGTGCACGTAGTCCGTATTTGGAGAAGTCAAGCATGGGTACCAGTAGTTCGAGACTGTGCACGCATGTTTAAGGTGTCCAGGGGTTGCCACCCTAGGGCTTGATACACCCGACGGGAGACCCGGCACAGTTTGACTACAATTATGTTTGGGCCGTATTGACACCAACACATGACGAGTTAGGCTTAGGGAGCCGATCGACTAGACCGTTTGGTTGGACCTTGTATTAGGGTCATTTCATGTTATTGGGCCAAAGCTTGGGCCAAGGGATCAATACTTGTTTATTCAAGTCGTGTTAGTTTGCTAGTACACCTGTGGTGCAAAAACCTTAATCCTGATTATGCGATGACACCTTTATCTACCTTGTTAGTTAATCTCCATGCTAGTATGTTGTTATCCTTATGATCATACCTGCTTCTCGTGTCAGTTAACTTTATCAGTTTACATTGATTGTAGTAGGGCTTACTCAGTCTTTTTGACTGACCTGTTTTCTTTCGCCTCTTTTCTTTCGTTCCCCCCCCCCCCCCGAGGTTCTCAGGGAGGGAATATTGGAGCTTAGCTGGATTTCTGATCGCTTGCTTGTGGGATTTTAGCGCATGTACGGTCTTGACATGAAGCTAGCTATGGTTATCACTTATTTTGGGGATAGTACTTATGTATTTCAGTTTTTCAGTAATGCTGTTTTTTTATCTAGACTTGTGTATTTGGAAAATTGACATTATGTTGTACCAGACTTGTTTTGAAATGGTTTGAAATCTTCCGCTGTTTTATCTATGTTATTTACTCTGTTTACATATATACATATGTTCTTGTTCTGCCTTGATATATCATTATGCATGTTTACCTGATTCAAACGCCCCTCCAAAGTCAGAGTGCTTGCAAGAGTCACCCTGGCGGAGGTGGGGTGTTACAATTTGGTATCAGAGCATATGGTTTACGAGAAGGAACAAAAAGGTTTTTAGAAAACTTTTGAAAAACTATTTTCAAAACCAAGTATAAAGTATTTTCCAAAGAAAAGTCTAGTTTATTTTAAAGGCTATTCCCCAAAAAGCCATTAGCAAAATTCCTTCGTTTTTCTCCATTCTGAACCTGTCTTTTTCTTCATTTTCAGTATGGATGATAACTTTGCTATTCCGGAGGGAGTACACGTACCTGTTTGGTATAGGAGACTTTTGGAGGCTAGGGCGACCGATGCCGGCCCCGCAGATGTTCCTCCTCCTCCTCCCCCAGTAGTTAATGTTCCTCCTCCTCCTGTCGCTGAGGTTCCTCTTCCTCCTCCCCCTCAGCATCCTCAAGCTGACTTCACAAAGACTTGCAAAGATTTCAAAGCAATGGGTGGCAAGAACTTTCAAGGCACTGAGACTTTTGTAGAGGCCAGAAATTGGTTGAAAGAGACCGAGGATTTGTTTGCTATCTTTGGGTTAGACGATCAGAGGAAGATCTTGTAGGCGGTTTGGCTTTTGAAGGATGAAGCCGCTTATTGGTGGGAAGTCACCAGTGGTACTAGGCCTGTTGAGACTTGGGCCGATTTCAGGGCAAGGTTCGTGCTTAAGTTTCTATCTTCTGCCGAGGAGAATCTGCAAATGGAGAGGTTCATAACTCTGAGACAAGGAGATATGTCTATCAAAGAATATGTGAACAAGTTCAATCAGTTAGCTCGTTTTGGCTTGGATATGGTAAATACTCCTCAGAAGAAGGCTCTTCGTTTTGCTAGAGGATTGAATGAGCCGTTGCAGGGACTGGCTATGTCACATATTCCCCATGGGGCCACGTTTGAGAGCTTGGTTGATATGGCGTTACTTCAGGGAGATGTTAAGAAAGAGGTCAAAATGAATGATACTCAAGCCAAGAAGACTGATTCCCAGTGGAAAGGAAATCAGGGTAATCCAAGTGGTCAGAGCAGTCAAGGCAATCAGAACAAGAACAAGAACAAGAGCAAGAGTCAAGGCAACAAGGGGAACAACAACAAGGGCAATAACAACAAGGAGAAGTGCCATTATTGCGGTTCAGTTGGGCATCTTGTTAAGGATTGTAAGAAGAGGAAAAGGAAGAATGGCGAATGCTTTTTCTGCGGTGAGACTGGACATTTCAGTAAGGATTGCCCGAAGAAGCAAGGGCAAGGCCAGGGTCAGACTCAGCGTGCTGGACCCTCAGGAGGGCAAGTTCATGCTCTCAATGTCGCTCCAGTTCCCGACTGAGGTAGTATTTCTGTTGAGAGCCTTGTATATATTTCTAATTTTCCAGTTCGTACCTTGTTTGATTCTGGTGCATCGCATAGCTTTATCTCATCTGATCTTGTTGATAGTTTGCACCTTAGTACTAGCTTGGTAGATGATCCCGTCTGTGTCTCAAATCCTATTGGGGGTTCCGCCCATTTGTCTATGATATGTGGGGATTTGAGGATCTCTATACTGAGTGTAGAGTTCTTGTGCAGTGCTTATGTTCTTGGTTTTAGGGGATACGGATTGATATTGGGCATGGATTGGCTGTCCAGATATGGAGCCATTCTTGATTGTGAGCATAGGGTTGTGAGGCTCGTGACTCGCCTCGGAAACACCCTAGAGATTTCCTGTGATCCGAGAGGTCCCGTCATGTTGTGCTATCTTGAATCACTCGACTCGTCAATGGAAACTCTTCAGTCTGTGAGAGTGGTTCGAGAGTATCCGGATGTTTTCGATGATGTTAGGGGGTTGCCCCCTAAGCGAGAGATTGATTTCCGCATTTATCTGGTGGATAATGCAAAGCCGGTTTCTTTGCCCGTTCGGCACATGGCTCCGCGTGAAAGGCGGGAGCTAAGTAAGCAAGTGAAAGAGTTGCTTGAGAAGAACTTCATTAGACGAAGTATATCTGAATGGGGAGCGCCTGTGGTATTTGCTACCAAGGCAGATGGTTCTCTCCGACTTTGTGTTGACTATCAAGAGTTGAATAAGCTGACTAAGAAGAACAGACACCCATTACCGAGGATTGATGATCTCTTTGACCAGCTTGTCGGTGCTTCTGTTTTCTCTCAGCTTGATCTTGCTACTGGATTCCATCAGCTCAGGGTAGCAGAAGATAGTATAGACAAGACTACGTTCAGAACGCCAGATGGATTCTTCGAATGGCTTGTCATGCCGTTCGGCTTGACTAATGCACCCGCATATTTCGTGGACTTGATGAGTAGGGTGTTCAGGGAGTTCTTGAACAAGTTTGTCGTGGTCTTCGTAGATGATATTCTGATCTTCTCAAAGGATGAGGAAGAGCACGCAAGGCATCTCAGGGAGGTGATGGATACGCTTAGAGCGCATCAGTTGAAGGCCAAGTTCTCCAAGTGTCACTTTTGGAGAAGGGAAGTTAGATTCCTTGGGCATATAGTATCTAAGCAAGGCTTAGCGGTGGATCCCGCTAAGGTAGTTGCAGTTCAGGATTGGAAAACTCCAAGGAATGCAACCGAAGTGAGAAGTTTTCTAGGTCTTGCAGGCTTTTACCGGAAGTTCATCAAGGACTTCGCGAAGATTTCCGCTCCTCTCACTAAATTGACAAAGAAGAATTTAGTTTTTGCTTGGAGCATAGAATGCGAGCTTGCTTTTCAGAAGCTCAAGAGAGCTCTTACATCAGCACCTGTTCTAGCTTTGCCCGATGGAGGGAAGTTATTTACAGTATACACCGATGCATGTGGAACGGGGTTAGGAGCTGTTCTGATGCAAGAAGGAAGAGTGATATGCTTTGGCAGTAGGCAACTCAAAGCGCATGAGAAGAATTATCCCACTCATGACTTAGAGTTGGCAGCAATAGTATATGCACTCAAGGCTTGGCGCCATTATCTTCTGGGAGAAAGATTTGAGCTTTATACAGATCACAAGTCATTGAAGTATCTCTTTTTCTCAGAAGGATCTGAATCTGAGGCAACAAAGATGGATGGAATTCTTGGCGTCCTACGATTTTGAGATAGCTTATACCCCTGGCAAGGGGAATGTGGTAGCTGATGCATTGAGTAGAAGAAGGTTGACCCTAAGTCCTCTATTCATTGAGATGAAGAATTTAGAGTATGTGGCAACCTTTGATTTCTCTTTGGCGATTGAGTCGATGACCGGTTCTTTAGCATCTCTGGAACTCAGACCTACCCTTCTTGATCAAGTTGGGGCTTCGCAGAGAGAAGACCCTCAGATAGTTGAGATTATGGATAAGCTGATTCGAGGAGAGGCATCTAGTCATCTCGCTCGATATTCTATTGATGACAAGGGTTGGCTGAGGAGAGACGGAAGGTTATGTGTTCCAACGGTAGAAGATTTAGTAAGAAAAGTTCTTGAGGAAGCGCATCGCTCTAAGTTGACTATACATCCGGGCGGAGATAAGATGTATAAAGATATGAAGCGCATTTTCTTTTGGCCTGGGATGAAGAAGGATGTGGCAGAGTTTGTCTCTAGATGTATCATTTGCCAGCAAGTTAAGGCCGAGTCGAAGAAGCCCGGTGGGCTATTGCATCCTCTAGACGTTCCACTTTGGAAGTGGGAGAGTATTTCCATGGATTTTATCGATGGGCTACCAAGGCCAAGGAAAGGAAATACGAGCATTTGGGTTATTGTGGATAGACTTACGAAGAGTGCTCATTTCATTCCGGTGAAGAGCAAGAGGACCGCATCTTGGCTAGCGTCTGTGTATCTTCGTGAGATTGTGAGACTTCATGGAGTCCCTTCTAGTATTGTCAGTGACTGTGACCCAATCTTTACAAGTCAATTCTGGAATAGCTTGCAAGAAGCAATGGGCACGAGGTTGAATCTAAGTATTGCTTATCACCCACAGACGGACGGTCAAACCGAAAGGGTGAATAGGGTACTCGAGGATCTGTTGAGGCTTTGTATTCTGGATTTTGGTGGTATTTGGGAAGACCATCTTCCTCTTGTTGAGTTTGCATATAATAACAGTTATCAGGCAAGCATAGGGATGGCACCATTCGAAGCTTTATATGGGAGGCCGTGCAAGTCGCCTACATGTTGGTGGGAGACTACAGATGAGCTTATACTTGGGCCTGATATGATCAGAGATACATCCGAGAAGATCGAGTTGATTCAGAGACGGATGAAAGCGGCCCAAGACCGACAGAAATCCTATGCTGATAAGCGAAAAACTGATTTGGAGTTTGATGGTGGGGATATGGTTTTCGTGAAGGTTTCTACTTTGCAGAATGTGGTCCGATTTGGAGCCGTTGGGAAGTTAGCACCGAGGTTTGTTGGACCATTCCCTATTATAGAGAGGATCGGGCAGATGGCTTATAGAGTGAAGTTGCCCGAGAAGCTTGCTGGAGTACACGATGTTTTTCATGTCTCGCATCTCCGGAAGTGTTTACATGAATCAGCAGAGGTTGTTGAGCCAACTGTTCTGAAAGATGTGGAAGTGGAGAAAGAAGCTACCTTGAGGAGAGCTCCGATTCGTATCTTGGGGACGGAGACCAAGAAGCTAAGGAATCGAGAGGTCAGGTTGGTGAAGGTTCAATGGGGTGAAGCCGAAGAAGACGCAACTTGGGAAACCGAGGAGAAGTTGCGTGGGCTTTATCCATTCCTTTTTGAGGGTACACTCTCAATCTCTTTTCTTTGATTAGCATATCTTTCTCTTTGCTATCCATGTTTATCTAGTTTATCATATTAATCTTGTCATGAGAACCTTAGGTACAAACCCTTTGGACGAAACATGTGTTTGAAACATGTTATGCTTGATGGTTGCAAGTGGTTGCAAGTGTTTGCAAGTGGTTACTCGTGGATGCATTATACACGTTAGGCACTAGATCGACTCACACACTCCCCATATTGCATATGCATGAGTGTTTATGCATATTCATGGATGAAAATTTTTGTGTTATCACATGGATGTATGTGATGTGCACACATATAGATGTTATACATTATGTTAGGAATTGCATACATATGGATTCATTTCACTAACATAATTTGCATTGATGATATTTGCATTAGATAAGTACATATACACACACCTTTGCATATGTTCATACAACATTTAGAATCTTGTAAGGACAATGATTGCTCGTGGATGATGTTTTGAGTAGATGGATGTTGGATGGTAGGATACGTTCTTCCTAACTTGAAGATTTCGGGGACGAAATCCTTTAAGGAGGGGAGAATGTAACAACCCGTATTTTCAATAACCTGTTATAACGTAAATCGAGGCAGAATTTAATTCAAAAATCTGAATCAAGGGAAACGGGCTATGCCATTGCGTTCGTCTCGGAAAAATACGCGAAATAGAGTCCGAGTTTTCGAAAATCGGAGTCCGTATGACCCGATTAAGGCCCAACGAATTTTTTCAGAAAATTCAAAGTAAAAACAGATTTCAAATTCAAGTTCTAATTTGGAAATTTGGGCCAGTTTGGGCCAGGCGGGAAAATTCCCGCCAGAGCACCCAAGTCGACAGCCCTGTCGACTTGGGAGTCGACTTGGTTGGACCAAGTCGACAGCCCTGTCGACCTGGCTGTCGACTTGGCTCAAACGGGCAGTCCTGCCTGGTGCACCATTTTGAGATTGTGTTGAGCTTGGGGGCCAGATTCGGTTTTAAGGGCTGAGATTGCAACTAGGGTTTAATCCTATGGCCTAAAACACTTGCCTAATCTATAAATAAGGCCCTAACCTAACCCTAAATCATCATTAATCAATCCTACAACTGAACTATGGCAAAATCAATCCTCTCATGGCCTCCACTCTCTTCATAAAATTCCTAAATAAATTTCTAAGTGATTTTCCATGCATACAAGTGTTTTTAAACTTGTATGAGCATCATTAGCTTGCATTCAAATCAAGTTTCTATATTTGCATCATAAAGAAAGAGTTTTGATCATTTTGGCTCAAGGGTTTTTTATGTTAGAGCTTGCATTTTGGGTTTGATTGATTTCATAAGGGCTTTGTCATATTTTTGTGACTTCTTAAGCATTGTAAGCCCTATTCTACTTTCATACTTAAACTCTAAAGTTAAATGTATGATATGCAAGTTTATATGCAAGTTTACTATGATATGATATGCAAGTTTATATGCAAGTTTACTATGCTATGATATGCAAGTTTATATGCAAGTTTGATATGCAAGTTTGTCATATAATATGCAAGCATGTTATGCAAGTTTGGGATGATCATTTTGTTCATGTTATCATGTTATGCAAGCTTATCTTGAGTATGTGAACATAAAGCTTCAAGCTTTAGGCTAAAGGTTGCATTTTGGCAACATGTAAGTTATCATATCCCTTATGATAACTTGCATGTGAGGATAAATGCGAACTTATGGCCATTTCTACATGTCATTTAGCACCATATATCACCAATATGCCAAGTTTGGTTTTATGCATGCTTTTGAGGCCTAAAAATGTAATATGCAAGTATATGAACATATGAACATTTCATATGCCACCATGTTAAACTTGTGGCTTCAATACCTTTATGTCATGATTATGCCAAGTTCCCTCTTTCTATCCTTTATGCGCTATTGCGATATGTAAGCGATGGGATTGCGTTTGGGGTTGGGTAAACTTAAAAGACATAAAAACATAAGCTTGGGAATTTACCTATTAAGTTAGGTCTACCCATTGGGAATTTACCTATTAAGTTAGGTCTACCCAATTGCTTGAAAACTTGTAACATGTTTTGGAAACATGATGGACATGACACTTAGAAAAGATAAGTGTGACCAACTCGAGGTTGGGTTGAGTTTGTAGCGTAAACCTACCCGGAACCGACCGGCTTAACTAGTTGCTACAAACAATAGGACCCAATGTGATAAGTTGGCCATGTTGTACCTTGAACCCGAGGTTAGACCAAGTTGTGGTGTAAAGCTACCCGGAACCGACCGGCTTAACTAGTAACCGCAACAAAGTCTAATGTGAGAGGTTAAGGCACACTAATTAATTAATGCCTCATGATTAGGGTTAAGCCATGGTCCACTTAATACTTAACCAATTTGGGCTTGGTAGATTAATCAGGGTTAAGTCGTGAACTCATCGTTGCACTTAACCAAGTTAATCCATGATTAGCAAGAGGGTTAAACCGTACTTAACCCACTAGAAAATCCAAGCAATGGGGGTCCACTCCAGCAGTAATCCCAAGTTAGTATCATCATGACCCTAGGGACTAGGCTAGGGTGGGGGCACGATTACTGGGCTGGAGGTAAGCGACCAATAAACGACGGCCGGGTGGTACGCCGATGTAGTTCCGGACGGACTATGGTCGTGCACGTAGTCCGTATTTGGAGAAGTCAAGCATGGGTACCAGTAGATCGAGACTATGCACGCATGTTTAAGGTGTCCAGGGGTTGCCACCCTAGGGCTTGATACACCCGACGGGAGACCCGACACAGTCTGACTACAATTATGTTTGGGCCGTATTGACACCAACACGTGACGAGTTAGGCTTAGGGAGCCGATCGACTAGACCGTTTGGTTGGACCTTGTATTAGGGTCATTTCATGTTATTGGGCCAAAGCTTGGGCCAAGGGATCAATACTTGTTTATTCAATTCATGTTAGTTTGCTAGTACACCTGTGGTGCAAAAACCTTAATCCTGATTATGCGATGACACCTTTATCTACCTTGTTAGTTAATCTCCATGCTAGTATGTTGTTATCCTTATGATCATACCTGCTTCACATGTCAGTTAACTTTATCAGTTTACATTGATTGTAGTAGGTCTTACTCAGTCTTTTTGACTGACCTGTTTTCTTTCGCCTCTTTTCTTTCGTTCCCCCACCCCCCCAGGTTCTCAGGGAGGGAATATTGGAGCTTAGCTGGATTTCTGATCGCTTGCTTGTGGGATTTTAGCTCATGTACGGTCTTGACATGAAGCTAGTTATGGTTATCACTTATTTTGGGGATAGTACTTATGTATTTCAGTTTTTCAGTAATGCTGTTTTTTATCTAGACTTGTGTATTTGGAAAATTGACATTATGTTGTACCAGACTTGTTTTGAAATGGTTTGAAATCTTCCACTGTTTTATCTATGTTATTTACTCTGTTTACATATATACATATGTTCTTGTTCTACCTTGATATATCATTATGCATGTTTACCTGATTCAAACGCCCCTCCAAAGTCAGAGTGCTTGCAAGAGTCACCCTGGCGGAGGTGGGGTGTTACATTGACTGTACAGGATGCAAAATAAATCGAATTTTGGTGAAACCAAAAATATTTAAATTTGTTTAATAATATCTTTCCAATGAATCCGAAAAATTGAAATTTCATAGTGGGAATCAAAAGTTATGGCCAGTTGAATATTCAAAAAGGTCGCTATAGAATATATATTTTTAATATAATATATAGCCCTTAAAAATTGCCATTTTGCAAATGACCTCCATTTTCGACGACCCCACTTTTTTTGGAACCGGAATGTCAAATTATTTTTAGGTTTAAATTTTTGTAATTTTTTGAATCAATATGGGAGCGTGGCCAAAGAAAATATGTTTTGTTAATTTTGGTCAATTTCGATCGACCAGAAAATGGCCGTTTTTCAAATGGTCTCCAAATTCGACAAAATCTGTTTTGTTAGGACCATATCATCAAAACATAGGTAGTTTAATTTTTAGGAATTTTTATAGTCAGTATGTGGCCCTGGTAAATTAAAATGTTCGATCAAATTAAATAATTAAATGTTTTATTATTTAATTTGAAGAATAACCGACTGAAACGGTCGAATGGGCCTACAAAATGTATCCTATTGTGTTTGAAATGGGGGTATTTTGGTGGGGGCATCACTCGTTAGGTTTGATTTGGAGTAAAGAGCGATATAGAAATTAAAAGAATTAAATAAAATTAAAGTAAAATAGAAATACAGTATATATACCGTATAAACCTCTCTCGTTTAATCCCGTAACCTCAGAAATTCGATGTCGGCCACAGCTTAAATTTTCATCCTCCGATAACTCTCAAATCTCTCAACGAAATCGAATGAGCCAGTTTGGGATTTTGTAGAGAATTTTATTCTCTTCGATTCCATATAAATTTCATTCCCTGTAAACGCACAAAAATCGAGATCTCCTTCTGAGAAGTCGCACTGCGTCGAGCCACCTATCTCCATCGTGCCACCACCGAATTGGGCCACTCCACTGGCGTTGGGCGCGCCTCTCGAGGGTCTAGGCTGTGGTGAAGTCCGTTCGTCCTATCGCTATCCGGTTTAGCCGCAAATCGAAGACCTAGTTTTGAGCAATTCTGAAAGGCATACGGTATATATAATTTAAACTATTTATAGCGCTTTTAAGCGTTGCAAATCTAATTGTATTTGAAAAAATCATATCTTTCTCATACGATAATCAAATTCGATGAAATAGGAAGCGTTGGAATCCTTGAATCGAGATCTATATTTCAAAAGAGACCGCAGAATTTTTGGAGCATTCTACAACTTTAGAAGAAATAAAAAGCAAGGTGAGATTTCTGAATCTGATCAAATCAAATAAAATTATATTAGGATGCAGACGGAGTTTAGAAACTCCCGACACCCGTCGTCCATAAACCATGGACGACTTGTTTGAGTTGTGGTTTGAAATTTGGTGAATATTACGAATGGTTGATTGTTGATTTTGGTTGAAACCAAATAGGATTAGTTTATGGAAAAATTCGTCTACGTATGAAATAGATTATTGAAATCCCCCTTGTCAAAAGCTGCGAGGCTTTAAGGTAGCGCGAGGAGCCGTACATCGGGACGGTGTCGGTTTTAATTACCCTGCCATTATGCTGCCGAAATTTTCTGAAATATTTTTGTGTTATAAAATATTCATGTTGTTATATATTAATTGTTTGAATAATATGAAATCAGATTTTCAATATATATATATATATATATATTGAAATTGGGTATAAAATTTATAAGGCTTTCAACTCAAAATGAAATTGGTACATCAACCAGTTCGGAACTATACACGTGTAATAACACATTCAGTTAAACACAAGACTTTCCCCAATTAATCAAAACCTAATCATGGCGGCGGCGGGGGTTCAGGAGGAATAGATGGAGTATCTCAGGTTCGAAAGAACATCCCCTCAAGATATTCAGCTACAGTACGAGCTTCGTTATCTACCTGGGTGGAGGTACTTCTTCGATTCATAATTGATTTCAGATTAATCGCCACTTCATTCAAGATTTGCGTGCTAATTTTCTCTTTTGTTCGTGCTTTGCTTTGAAATTTTCGGCGGTTGCTCTCTTTCCAAATCCGCCATACTATAGATGTGAGCAGGATGCTATCTATCTTGGCTTTCATATCTTTGGGATTCCACTTTACGGCCAGGTAATTTATTAATTGTGTTAGATCAGTGCAATAAAGATTGCGGTTTAGCTTCTGATAGCATGCATGAATAACTTGTTGTGACAAATTACAATTGAAAAATAGGTGTTTGTGAGACTCAACCTCATCTTCACACAGTACACATGAACTGGAATTAATCACTCCCCAATTACATAAGCGATCTTTGGTAGGTAATCTTCCTTTGATTGCTTTGTAAGTTTTAAATGACATTTTTGGCACATTACATTTGTTCCAGACCACTTTTGCCCAATCACAAACATCACCTTGGTGTTTGATACAATCATAAGCCGATTTAATAGTAAATTCTTCATCATGTTTCCAAGCCCAGATATCACTATCCCTACCATGATATATAGGGGTGCATTTAATGTGTCATTTTTGATTTTCTGAGAGAGGCAGTGGTAGTTCAGTTAGATGCCAAGTATTGTTATCAATGATTTGAGATACACAAACATTTGGACTGCCATAATCTGAATAGGTGCCCCATCCCACCATATCAATAATAGAACTACCATTAATCCAAGGATCACACCAGAGATTCGTATTTCTACCATTTACAATCTGTCTTTCACAATTTTTCACGCGAATATCACGAACTCTGAGAATGGCTTTCCAAGTTGACAACACATTATTATCAAAAGCCATAGTCCAGAAATAATCTTTAATATATCTTCTATGCATCCAACGAGCCCATAGTCCATTAGAAGAAATAACTTTCCACGCCAATTTTAAAGTGTAAGCATTCTTCATGTCTCTTATGTTTCTCAAGCCAACCCCGCCTTCCTTCTTTGGTTTGCATAACTCTTGATAGTTATTTTATGTAAACCGCCTTTCCATATAAAATCTGCACATACCTTTTCAATCTTGGCAGTAGCCAGAAGTACACCTTAGATTGTATAACAATGTGTACAAATTCTAATCTCCCCGCAAATGATAATAACTTTGAACTCCAACTGTATAGTTTGTCTTTGATATTCGAAATCAACACAGCACACTCTCTATCGGTAATCTTGTTAGATGAAAGGGGGACACCCAAATATTTGACCGGCAAATTACCCTCCTTGACATTCAAAATGGATAAGATCTCATCTTTAAAACTGCAGCATCTACTGAAATAGCATTTTGATTTCTGCTCATTCATTTTTAGGCCCACAAATTTGTCCAATTTTGCAAATATGTCTTTAATAGCCATAGCCGAGGGGATATTTGCTTTAATGCAAATAATAAGATCATCAACATATAATAAGTGAGTGATGTTCAGTTGAAAATTGTGCATAGGTTGTATTAACTTATTATGACAGGATAACTCCATCTGTAATTAAAGAAACTCCGTAACAATAGCAAATAAGAAGGGGGATAAGGGGTCACCTTGTCTAATACCACACATACTTGTAATGAAACCTCTGGGTACACCATTGATCAGAGTAGAGAAGGTAGGTGTAGAAATGCATTCATTGATCAGGTCAACAAATTTGTTAGGGAAATTCATACACTTCAACATATGAATAATGAATGATCTATTGACTTTGTCATAGGCTTTTTGTAGATCCACCTTCAAACAAAATTTTCCAGCACCTTTCTTGTTGAAGTTACGAATGAGCTCATGAGCAAGTAATGAATTTTCTAAAATGTGTCTGCCCTTAATGAAGGCACTCTGACATTCTGCAATCATGTCAGGTAACAGAGTTTTCATTCTATTGCACAGCAGTTTACTGAAAATCTTATAGATCACATTACAACATGCAATAGGTTGGTAATCAGCAATTGACATAGGTTTTCCAACTTTAGGAATTAGACATAAAAAAGTATGATTTATCTCTTTCAGAATTTTGCCAGAATTGAAAGATTCCTGAATTGCAGAAATTATATGATTTTGTAGACTGGGCCAGTGCTTAATGAAGAATCCGGATCCGAACCCATCAGGTCTGGGAGACGAGTCATGATGAATACTGTCCAGCGCCAACTTAACTTCAGCAACAGTAATGGGGCTGAGAAGCATGCGGCGACCAACAGCATTAACTAGGCGACGGGGAGTTATGCGTGGTAATTCCACATTTTCTCTTTCATGCTCATGGTTAAATAAGTTAGAAAAATATGTCAAAGCTTCACTTTCAATTTTTTTGGGATCTACAGTAACTTGCCCTTTCTAGTCAAACAATTGAAAATTAAAGTTAGTATTTTTCCTAACAAACATTTTAGTATAGAAATTTTTTGTACTGTCATCTCCCTCTGTTAGCCACAATTCTTTTGCTTTCTGTTTGAGCTCTGTAGCTTTGACCTGCATTGCATTTTTGAGCTTAGTCTGAATTTCAGTGTATTTTCTCCAGTCTTCATCTGATGCATTGTCTCCCTTCAGAATTTCTAGTATGTCTGCACATTGTTTTTCTAATTCACCAATTGCATTATCATTTTTTGGTCTCACTCTGTTCCACTCCTTTAATCTCGCTTTCGTATGTTTGAGAGATTGAACAAGGTGGAACATATAAGAGTCATTATGAATAGATAGTCCAGAACACATGATATTACAATTATATCCTTCTAGCATGTGCCAATGATTGGCATATCTAAATGGTTTACCCTTGTCGTCAATATTTCTGGGTTTCAAGTTTAAGTGAATTGGGTAGTGGTCACTGGTAGATGGGGGAAGTATATTTACTATCATTTCAGGGTACATATTCAAGCAAAATTGATTAACAAGAGCCCGATCCAGTTTGCATGATATTTTTCGACACTCACCACTACGCCATGTAAAATGCAGGCCACTGTGCTTCGGTTCAAGGAGTCCCGCTGATAATACATTGTTGTTGAACTCGGTAAGTTGATTTACTCTTATATATATATATGTGCATATATATATATATATATATATATATATATATATATGAAATTGATCATTGTATGTCAACATTAAATCTACATTTTCAATGTAATCAAAAATGGTCATTTGTTTCATAAGAATGAATTTACATTTAATCTTACATTTTTGATGTAAATGTAACATTAAAAATAAGCATTTATATAGAAAAAAATGAATTTACATTTGATTTTACATTTTTAATGTAAATGTGACATTAAAATAATCATTTAGAGAAAAATGAATTGTACATGTGATCTTACATTTTCAATATAAATGAAACATTAAAATAAACATTTTAATATAAATTGTATTTGCATGGCATTTTACATTTTTATGTAATGCAACTTTAAAATAGACATTTGGATATAAAAATGTTTTGACATTAGATTTCATATTTTAATGCAAATGATACATTAAAAATATAACATTATGAAATAAAAATGTGTTTACATTAGATTTACATTTCAATGTATAAAAACATTAAAATAAATATTTTGATGTAGAAATATATCCACATTGGAAATTTACCTTTCAATGTATATGAAGACATTTAAAAATGACCATTGTTATATAAAATGAGATTACGTAGAAATTTGCATCTTGAATTCAAGGAAAGATAAACATTGAAATAAAAAGTGTACATTTTCTATGTGATAAACATTGAAATAAAAAGTTACATTTTCAATGTGATAAATATTGAAATAGGAAGTTTACATTTTCAATGTAATAACATCTTGAAAAGAAAATTTACAATTTTCAAATGTGAACAAAGAATGAAAGAAAGTTTACATTTTTCAAATGTGAACAAAGAATGAAAGAAAGTTTACATTTTTCAAATGTAAACAAAGAATAAAAAAATGTTTACATTTTTCAAATGTAAACAAAGAACGAAAGAAAATTTACATTTTTCAAATGTAAACAAGGAACGAAAGAAAATTTACATTTTTCAAATGTAAACAAAGAACGAAAGAAAATATACATTTTTCAAATGTAAACAAAGAATGAAAGAAAATTTACGTTTTTCAAATTCAAACAATGAATGAAATCAAAAATTATATTGTTATATGCAACAAAGAATGAAATAGGAGTTTACATTTTTATATGCAAATAAAGAAGGAGTTTACATTTTTATATGTAAATAAAGTAGAAATCTACATTTTTCTTTGTAAATAAAAGAATGAATAGAAATCTGCATTTTTCTTTGTAATAAAAGAATGAATAGAAATTTACATTTTTCAATGTAAATAAAGTACGAATAAGAAATTTACAATTTTCATTGTAAACAAAGAATGAGAGAGAAAATTCCATTTTTAAATGCAAGAAAAGAATGAAATAAAAGATCTCATTTTGCAATGTTATAAAACATTGAAATGGAAAGATTTCATTTATCTTTTTGTAACATAAATGAACCGCATAAAAGAATCAATGTGGGAAGAATTTGTTTTAACATTAAAATTTCATTTTAATGTAATATATATGATTTCATATACAAAAGAAATCATTGTGAATTGAAAATGATGTTGAAATCATCGAAAGATTTATATTTATATATTTATATATAAATATAAATTAAAATAAAAAGAATCGCGCTGCTGTACTTCGCGTTTTGAAATAGTAACTTCAAACGATTTTACCGAAAGATCCAACTGTTGGATTTTCCAAAAACTGGGACCGATGGGTTCGCTTTGGAAAGATCTTTCCAACGATATAAAATTTGCTAAGATCCAACGGTTAGATTTTGAGAAATGTGTAAATCAAATTTCGATGAAAACAGCGCCAGGGCCATGTAATGACCCAAAGTGTCGTTTAATTGAAAATGGCTATTTTTAAATAAACAAAAATAGCGATAATGAAACGACCTGAATTCCTGTACCCTTTGAGTCGACTAATAACACCACACGTCCAACCCAAATTGCACAGAAACACGAATCATTATTAGAAAGAAGTTAGAGGATGAGAAATAGAAAGAAAGAAATATTAGAATAGAAGAAAACGAAGATCACAAACTCATAGTGGAACGAATAAAATATATTAGATAACATAAACTTTGAAATACAAATCAGTAACTTTATATACGTACCACCATCAGAGCACAACAGTTATTGCTGGAACAGTTATAAACTCCTGTTTCCAGATATACCATAGTACACAGCGATAAAAAAAAGATAGTCTATAGCTAACTGGTGAAGCCTCCTGCTACGAGTTCCTCCAAGCGAATCTGAAAAATCCCGACTACTTGACAGCCCGTACAAATTTGGGCACCCAAGAGTTTAGGGAAAACAAACAAAATAAACTCTGGGTCAGTCATGAGGCTGGTGTGAGTAAATTCCAACCATTGGTTTAACTTTCAAAAATCCTTTCGAAAGAAATCATAATCGTAAGACCGATCCACACATAAACATGGATGGTTTTTACCTTACGATAACCAAAAATATTTTGATATCTAAATCTGGTGATATTATAAAAATGTCTACATCAAAAAATAAAATCTGGCGGAACGCTTGCTTCTCACGCTCCATATATAATATAAAATAAAAAACCGCAGGGCGCTTATTGGAGATTAGATTCCCAACATGACAAGGTATGGGACCACCTTCCGATAGTGTATCTCTAGAGATGAATACACTGGGTTCAACAAGAACGTCTTGCAACCCGACCCTCACATGACCGACCACTCATTTCTCTTGAGTGTATCGAATGTATATCACCAACGGTTGGGATCAGCAACCGTCTCCCGAAAGGGACAGCATCGATAGATTAAAGAACAAATGGAATTTCTCTAGATAGGTAATTATACATCCTAATGGGAGCGACCCACATAGCCATGCCGCCTGCCCAATTTTTGTCAATTCCCGACTGTGAGGCTTGAGGTCATTACGTATCTTTTAGAACACCTGACCATCATTCACTTTGAATGTCACATCGTCATACCCGCCAAATCACAAATTAATTTCCCCTAAAATACCACGGGTATAAAGCTAAGAGAAACGAGTTCCTCCGCCACCAAACCTAAGTACGTTTGAAGAGATCAACTTACACGATCCGATAGATATACTCTGTGAGACATTCATCCATTCACGTTGTCCTGGGGCTGGATAAACCGAAGGCACTATTCTATAAACAGAATAGCCCTTGCACTTTACTCCGTCTTCATAATCTCTTCAACATGAGTTGATTCATAATGCTATATCAATACGGAGTGGTTTTCAGATATTAAATCTGATCCTGGTCTCTCCATACTGATAACGAAGGTATAAAATAAATAAAAACTTGATAGTCGGTGATTTAACTATCAAAGGAAACAACCATACAATCAACGGTCCTATTTCCAAATGGAAATTCTACTGATCAACCATCAACAACACTGGGCTCCCTTTTAAAAAATTTCTTATTTTATTATCATTTACATTTCTCATCTGTCGTATCCTTTTTCAGCTCGATTTCCACTCTCGATTCTTTGAAAAACATTTCCCATATTATAATTTCTTTATTCGAGAAAATACCTCTCATTTTATTTGGGGAAACATTTCAAATTAATGCGGTGTTGTAAAACATCGTTATTATAACACAGTCCACTTATCATTTTTTAACTCACCATATTTCTAATCAATCTTCACTACCGAACCTTAACCATTCCTCCATCGATCATGAAGTCAAACAAGTTGGGGTATAATTACCTCTCAGACCTTAACTGAACAACATTCTCAACTTTGAAACAGTCAAAGCTCGCAACTTTAAACAAACCATCGCTTACGCGACTCTAAGATTCAATCTAAGAACACACTTCCTTTGCAAAAAGATATTGATTATAACGGTAGCATTACAATCGCTGTTTCCAAATATTTGATCTATAAAACATTGCTTTTAACAACATCGTTATAATCGCTGTGTGGTATTATAGAACATTTATTATAACAATAGCATTAAGATCGCTGTTCAGATTTACAAACATTTATTATAACGGCAGCGTTAAAACCACTGTTTAGATTTACAAAACATATATTATAACAACAGCGTTAAAATCGCCGTTTATATTTATAAAAGCTTTGAAATCATTCCATTCGTAAACATTCGCTTTCAAACTGCTATTCACTTTCAAATATGAATTTCATTCCTTAATAGGAATCTAAACTCGCTTATTCAAATCAACTTGATTTTTGTTTATAAGTATCATTACTGTTCCACTTCCAGTTATCGAGTACCTTTCTAAAACCACATTATATTCTGTTTCAATTATAAACCCTGTTTATAAAACTTTTAATCAATTAACACTTCCCGTTTATCAATCCATTGGACTTATCTCGATTTATTTTATATTCCAAATTTGGAATAAAAACCATCGTTTCCTTTTGAAATCGATTTCTTATTCAAATTTCCATATGAATTATCTCTTCTCAACTCAAATCTCTTTTACAACTACTGCGTTTAAACCCCACTTCAAATATCGGTGTCAATACCGAATTCCACTCTTCTTATATAAATTCAACTTGAATTTATATCTTTACATTTTCCAACGATGGATATTTCAATTTATTTATAAACATCATTTATAAATCTAACTACTTTATATATATTTATTTAACAAGTTTCTATTTTTAATTCATTTGAAATCTACTTTCTATTTTTCGAAATAATTTCCTTTTTAAGATCTCAAAATTTATATTCTATATTCGAAAATATTTTACGGTATCCGGAATACCAAGTTTCTAGGGTCAGGATAAACCCAACACACATATCCAATCATGGGTTATATAACACACCATATATCACAATCAAATAAAAATAGTGATGTAAATGTTGAGGAATCCAGTTGGATCCCTCCAACCTTTTTCCCTGCATCCACAGATGTCAGTCAACATTAATCATAATAGATAGCGCTAAAAATTGATCAATGGTATACTTATATAATCTATTCAACCAAATTTATCAACCATTCAATCAAACAACCATCACACCGTATACAATGACTAGAAATAAATTTAAAACTCGTTTATATAAAAATATAAACGAGGTAGAGTTAGTGAGTTTACTCACCTCGTTTTGTAGTTGATGATTCTGTTTTCGTTTCCTTTTGAATCCATTCCCTCAAATGATGCGCATGCAACATGCTGGCCACACCTTCACAACCCAAAGTATATCCATATTCCTTCACGTGTTACGCCTCCTATATCCAAAACAAGTACTATCTTCACCTTACTACTTTATGACCAATACACGACTCCTCCTCAGTTTCATAACTCACGAGCCCGTACACTTCATTCTTCTCCTAGAAACATTACAACAATTTGCTGTTAGCTTCCCTAAACTCCAGAATAACCAACATCATCCACGTTTCAAAGCCACTTTCTTCCTCCATTTGTATTTTATTCGAATTATAGGGGACACCTCTGTTCCAGTTTTGTACCCAAACATCCCAGTATGCTCCATGTGTTACGCACCTCACCATTTTCAGACCTCCACAGCTTTTTCGAAACCCCTGCCAGCGCCAATAAGACCAAGAACCTTCCATCGTTCCATAGATCCGCCACCACAGATCGCCCAGCTCCTAGCAACGATGGACAGAAAATACAAACTCCCTTGTCATCCAAAGCCCGATGCGCTAGCACTCGAGAAATCCCGTCACTCACATCATTCGAAAATAGATGAGATCGATCCTAGGTTTGAGAATATGAGTGGATCTAAAATTTGTTTTTGAAGTGGATAGATATTTCGTGATTTGAATTCACAGTTTAGAGTTGAAACGAGAAAACAAATTTGGAAGAAAAGGGAATTTAGGGATTAGAAGAGGACTATTTAGTTTGAGGGAGGAGTTTTGCTGTGTAAGCGAAAGAGGTAGGAGGAGCATTCTTCGTATTTATATTTTGAATTTCTTGGCATGCACGGATACCAGGTTTGAAGAGCACGACATCCACTATATTGGCACCAACGAAATTGAAATTGATTGGCAGACACACTGTTTAACTGCTTGGAGAGCACTGTGCTAAATTTCCTTGGTGGTCATGGTCTCAACAAGTTTGGATGGCACAGATAGTTTTTTAAACTTGGCTGATGTTTTGTACTTCATTTCTTTGTTTAGGAATATTGGTTTATCTATATTATATAATGGGATTTCAGAAGTCTACTGTCAAAGGATAAGGTTGTGAGGTCTATATAGAGTATTTTTGTTATCTTATATTATAACGAAACTTCGCGGTGAAGTATCAAATAAAGCTGACCACAGTCGACTTCTGTCTACTGATAAAAAAGCTAATCTTGGTATAAAAAGGTATTCTGAACCCAATGGGACAAGTTTCGTCGAATTCCGACAACTTTTGAAAATATTTCCTTTATAAAACAAGAAATAAACACGCGTTTAAATTTTTCATGATCACCAGATCAATCCAAGCAACTTGAAACTTTGAAACCTTTCAATAATTAATCAATACGAAACCAACGACACCAGTTTCGTCGCATTCTGAGACTATTTCCCCGGTAGGCTATTTTTACGCGCACCGCAATACCATTTTTAACATCAAATTTCACGGTCTCCAAAAATAACAAACTATATACCTATACTGACTCTAATCGATGATACGAACTCAATGGAATATGTTTCGTGGCTTAATTCAATCGTCTGTTCGAGTTACACTCAAATATCGTTTTATTAAATAAATTCCTTATAAATTCTTATATATAATTCAAATAAAATATTTAAACCAATTTAAATATTTAGAATTCAATGGCTGAAAATCCGGGTCGTTACATTTCTTCCCCCTTAAAATAATTTCGTCCTTGAAATTGCTAAGGTAGGAATAGATGCCACATACCCTATTAACTAGGTCCAAAATTCCTTTTTGTTCAATTCTTAACTTTAGTTTAACTAGGCCAATTTATTCCAATTAATTTATTCTTACTAAAAATAAATTTCAAAAATTCTGAAAATTTTCTAACGCTTTAAATTCTGAAAAATTTCGGCAGCATCTCCTCTGCACGGCTCAATCGGTACAACCACAACTTGCCTTTCTAGGCCTTCTCCAATCCAAAAGAAAATCAAAAAGCCAAGCGGCTTGCCCCATTGGGTCATAAAACCATCAAACCCAAGTAATACTGTAAACGTGTACCGTTTTGTCGGGCACAAATTCTATTTCTTGCATTTGCTTCCATTCAATATCTGCTCAGCATACATATTCATTTCCACCTGGTCTTAGATCAATCCAACTTCCAGTTTTGAAATCTCTAATCAACTTCTGATTAGTTCACTTCCATTCACTAATCCAACTGAGTTCTATTTTCAAAAGTTAACCCTCTTATTCTGCTTGAGTTCAATTTCATTACAGCTTAATCCCAAACAAGAACATTGTAACACCCCACCTCCGCCAGGGTCGCTCTTGCAAGTACACTAGCTTTGGAGGGGTGTTGAGCAAGGCAAACATGCATGCAGATATCACAAGATAGAACATATAAGTAAAACAGAGTAATAAAGCAGCAGATAAAATTAACATTTCAAAACCATAGTCAAGTTACATCAAAGTACTTGGTCATTATTTTCCCACAAAACAAAGTCTAGAACATAAACTGAAAACTGGAAAAAAACATAAAGTAACTATCCCCAAAGTAGAATAAAGCCATAGCATGCTCAAGTCCAAACCGTACATGAGCTATCCAAAAAAGTAGCTAAAGATCCAGCCAGGTACCAGTGTTCCCACCCTGCAAACCTGGGGGGGGGGGGGGGGAACAGAAGAAAAGAGGCGAAAGAAAACGGGTCAGTCTAAAAGACTGGTAAGTCCTATCTACTATTAGTATAAAAACTAATAAAGTTAACTGGACATGTAAAGCAGAGATGAAAAATAGGGTGATAACTGGCATGGTGAAAAGTTAACAAGATAGATCAAGTGTGGCATCGCATATACAAGGTTAAGTTGCATCAAGTGTGTACTAGTATTCCGATCCATGTCAAGTATAAACAAGAAAAGATCCCTTGGCCCAATCTGGGCCCAATATCCCGAGATGACCTAGTTCAAGGTCCAACAACACGGTCTAGTCGATCGGCTCCCTAAAAGCCTAACTCGTCAAGTGTCGGTGTCATACGGCCCAATCATGAAGTGTAGTCAGACTGTGCTAGGTCCACACTAGGGTGTATCAGGCCCTAGGGTGCCAACAACGGACACAAATCAAGCATGCACAGTCTAAACTACTGGTGCCCGTGTCTGCTTTTTCAACTCCGGACTATGTGCACGACCATAGTCCGCCTGAACCTACACCGGCGCACCTACTCAGTCGTCTTTTTGGTCGCTTACATGTCAGCCCATTAATCGTACCCCACCCTAGCCTAGTACCTAGGGTATCATGATACAATCAAGAGGGTTACTGGTGAAAAGGACCACGTTACTAGGATTTCTAACGGGTTAAATGTGGTTAACCCTACCCCATCAAGTTGGTTAAGTGTACCCAAGGTTCATGACTTAACCCTATCAACCCATCGTGTTTAATTGTTTAAGTATTCAAGTGGTCCATGACTTAACCCTATCATGTGGCATTAATTAATTTAATGCACCCAACCTCTCACATTAGACCTTGTTGTGGTTACTAGTTAAGCCGGGCGGGTCCGGGTAGCTTTATACCACAACTTGGTCTAACCTCGGGTTTCAAGTGCGACATGACCAACTACTCACATTGGGTCCTATTGCTTGTAGCCACTAGTTAAGTCGGTCGGTTCCGGGTAGATTTATGCTACAAACTCAACCCAACCTCGAGTTGGCCATTCTCATGTTTTCTAGAAGTCATGTCCAAATTCATGTTTCAAGCATAATCACATGTCATCTTTTCAAGTAATGTTTTTATGTCATTTTAGTTTACCCATAACGTAACCCCATCGCATGTAGGTTCGCATAAACACAAATAGATCTCAAAGGGGAAACTTAGAAGCATGACATAATTAATAAGGTTTTGGGCCACAAGTTAAACATGGTGGCATATGAGGCAAAGGTGTTCATAAACTTGCATATTACATCATAGGCCTCAAAACATGCATAATATCAACTTTAGCAAAATAGGTGAAACATGGTCATAAATGACATAGGATGATAGCAAGTGATTCACATATAACACCATATGCAAGATAGCAACTTGCATATTACATCATAAGCCTCAAAATATGCATGATATCAAACTTGAGCAAATAGGTGAAACATGATCATAAATGACATAGGATGGTGGCTAGTGATTCACATATAACATCATATGCAAGATAACACAAGATTTATGAGAGTTTCTATGTTGCTTTATGCAACATTTCCAATCAAAGCTCATAGCTTTCTATGCATAAGGCAAAGGTGATAGCTTTACAAACATGCATAGAATAAATTTATGCATAACATGATAGGATCAAAGCACATATCATACTTAGGCCCAAACTCAAGCTTGCAACATGTCATATTTAACTTCATAGTTAGAATCTAAGAGTAGTATAGGGCTTACAATGCTATGAAGACTTATAAAATATAAATAAGATTGAGACGAAGCCACTAGCAACTCCAAAGACCCCCAAATAGCAAGCTTCAATGAAAACCCTTGAGAAATTAGAAGAAGATCCTTGCTTTGATGAAGAAAGATTGAACTTTGGCCTTAGAAACTCTCAAATAAGCTTAGGAACTCTCATATGAATGAAGATGGAGGCTATGACAAGAGGGTGGAGGCCATGATTAAACATTTTGGCATAGTTTAGTTGTAGGATTGATATATGATGACTTAGGCTAGGTATTAGGGTCTTTTTATAGATGATTAGCATAGTTTAGACCATAGGATTAACCCTAATTCAGATCTGGGCCATCAATTCACGTCACTAGCCTCCAAACATGTCTTGAGAAACAAGTCAGGTGCACCCAGGCCAGACTGGCCGACCACCCAAGTCGACAAGGGTGTCGACTGGGCAGTCGACACAGCCTTGGGTGTGTCGACTCCCAAGTCGACACCCCTGTCGACTTGGGGAGTGGCGGGATCTTTTCCCGCCTACCTGCCCAGCTGAATTTGAAATCTGTTTTTAAATTTAAATCTTCTGAAAACTTCCATGGGCCTTAACTGGGTCATACGGACTCCGATTTTCGAAAACTCGGACTCTATTTCGTGTATTTTTCCGTGACGAACGCAATGGCACAGCCCGTTTCCCTTGATTCAGATTTTATCATTAAATTCTGCCTTGATTTATGTTATAACTTATTATTCAAAATATGGGTTGTTACAAACATCCAGCATGTATTCAACTTTTTATACACAAGTCGAATTCACTTTAATATTTCAAATCTCAACATTTCTCTTTATTTAATTTCATTCGGAGTTATTTCTTGTTCAGTCCAATTTTATTTAACTTAACTTAAGTTAAATTTCAATTCATTTGATACATTTTTACCATTCCAATCTATTCAACTTATACAAGTTAAATTATAATTTCCGAATTCAAATTCCCGGTTTTTATTTCAAACTAGTTTGAAATAATATAGATACATATATTCATAACCATTTGCAAATCCAAAACCTTTGAATTTTAAAAATAACTTGTTTTTTCCAAACAAATTTTCCATTAACGAATCATTATGGTAGCAATCCGTCACTCAGAAACTAGAAAATGAATACCGATAATGTCGCGACCCATTATCAGAATTATTTTCTCATCACTGAAGTGATTTCAATGCTTAATCACTTTCAAAACCCATTTAAAATCATTCTTATCCAAAAATCCTTAAAAGTAATGTTATATTACTTTTTAAAAATACTTCAGAAAATATTTCTAAATTCTCGGGATTTAAATCCCAATTCTGGTTTGAATTTAATTTCAGTTCATCTTATTTATGTATATTTTCCATATACAAGTCATATTTGGTTATATATAACCATTTCAATATTTTATAATTCCACTTGATTGTAATAATAATCAACACATTCAATAATTTCAGAAAATTATCCCTTTTATATCAAAATTATCTTTTGGGAAAAATTATATCATTTACCCACTTTAAAACAATACTGCGTCGAATTGTTCTGTTCGAGAGTTTAGAAACACCTATCGATACAGTTGTACATCCTGTATCGACCCGAATTCATAAACCACTCAACAAACTAGTCAACACAATATAAAACAATTTTTTATATCAAAACTACAAATACGCGCTCATATATATACACTCAAACTCAATCTAGGGTATTACTAATCCCCATCTCTATTGAGTTACGCCATAGAGCCAAGGTTATCACTCAACCTTCAGCTCTGATACCAAATGTAGCAACCCGAATTCCTGTACCCTTTGAGTCGACTAATAACACCACATGTCCAACCCAAATTGCACAGAAACACGAATCATTATTAGAAAGAAGTTAGAGGATGAGAAATAGAAAGAAAGAAATATTAGAATAGAAGAAAACGAAGATCACAAACTCACAGTGAAACGAATAAAATATATTAGATAACATAAACTTTGAAATACAAATTAGTAACTTTATATACGTACCACCATCAGAGCACAACAGTTATTGCTGGAACAATTATAAACTCCTGTTTCCAGATATACCATAGTACACAGCGGGAAAAAAAAAAGATAGTCTATAGCTAACTGGTGAAGCCTCCTGCTACGAGTTCCTCCAAGCGAATCTGAAAAATCCCGACTACTTGACTACCCGTACAAATTTGGGCACCCAAGAGTTTAGGGAAAACAAACAAAATAAACTCTGGGTCAGTCATGAGGCTGGTGTGAGTAAACTCCAACCATTGGTTTAACTTTCAAAAATCCTTTCGAAAGAAATCATAATCGTAAGACCGATCCACACATAAACACGGATGGTTTTTACCTTACGATAACCAAAAATATTTTGATATCTAAATCTGGTGATATTATAAAAATGTTTACATCAAATAAATAAAATCTAGCGGAACGCTTGCTTCTCACGCTCCATATATAATATAAAATAAAAAACGGCAGGGCGCTTATTGGAGATTGGTTTCCCAACATGACAAGGTATGGGACCACCTTCCGATAGTGTATCTCTAGAGACGAATACACTGGGTTCAACAAGAACGTCTTGCAACCCGGTCCTCACACGACCGACCACTCATTTCGCTTGAGTGTATCGAATGTATATCACCAACGGTTGGGATCAGCAACCGTCTCCCGAAAGGGACAGCATCGATAGATTAAAGAACAAGTGGTATTTCTCTAGATAGGTAATTACACATCCTAATGGGAGCGACCCACATAGCCATGCCGCCTGCCCAATTTTTGTCAATTCCCGGTTGTGAGGCTTGAGGTCATTACGTATCTTTTAGAACACCTGACCATCATTCACTTTGAATGTCACATCGTCATACCCGCCAAATCACAAATTGATTTCCCCAAAAATACCACGGGTATAAAGCTAAGAGAAAGGAGTTCCTCCGCCACCAAACCTAAGTACGTTTGAAGAGATAAACTTACGCGATCCGTTAGATATACTCTGTCAGACATTCATCCATTCACGTTGTCCTGGGGCTGGACAAACCGAAGGCACTATTCTATAAACGGAATAGCCCTTGCACTTTACTCCATCTTCATAATCTCTTCAACATGAGTTGATTCATAACTCTATATCAATACGGAGTGGTTTTCAGATATTAAATCTGATCCCGGTCTCTCCATACTGATAACGAAGGTATAAAATAAATCAAAACTTTGATTCTCGGTGATTTAACTATCAAAGGAAACAACCATACAATCAACGGTCCTATTTCCAAATGGTAATTCTACCGATCAACCATCAACAACACTGGGCTCCCTTTTAAAACAATTCCTTATTTTATTATCATTTACATTTCTCATCTATCGTATCCTTTTTCAGCTTGATTTCCACTCTCGATTCATTGAAAAACATTTCCTATATTATAATTTCTTTATTCGAGAAAATACCTCTCATTTTATTTGGGGAAACATTTCAAATTAACGCGATGTTGTAAAACATCGTTATTATAACTCAATCCACTTATCATTTATTAACTCACCATATTTCTAGTCAATCTTCACTACCGAACCTTAACCATACCTCCATCGATCATGAAGTCAAACAAGTTGGGGTATAATTACCTCTCAGACCTTAAGTGAACAACATTCTCAACTTTGAAACAGTCAAAGCTCGCAACTTTAAACAAACCATCGCTTACGCGACTCTCGGATTCAATCTAAGAACACACTTCCTTTGCAGAAAGGTATTGATTATAACGGTAGCATTACAATCGCTGTTTCCAAATATTTGATCTATAAAACATTGCTTTTAACAACAGCGTTATAATCGCTGTGTGGTATTATAGAACATTTATTATAACCATAGCATTAAGATCACTGTTCAGATTTACAAACATTTATAATAACGGCAGCGTTAAAACCGCTGTTTAGATTTACAAAACATATATTATAATAACAACGTTAAAATTGCTGCTTATATTTATAAAACCTTTAAAATCATTCCATTCGTAAACATTCGCTTTCAAACTGCTATTCACTTTCAAATATGAATTTCATTCCTTAATAGGAATCTAAACTCGCTTATTCAAATCAAATTGATTTTTGTTTATAAGTATCATTACTGTTCCACTTCCAGTTATCGAGTACCTTTCTAAAACCACATTATATTCTGTTTCAATTATAAACCCTGTTTATAAAACTGTTACTCAATTAACACTTCCCGTTTATCAATCCATTGGACTTATCTCGATTTATTTTATATTCCAAATTTGGAATAGAAACCATCGTTTCCTTTTGAAATCGATTTCTTATTCAAATTTCCATATGAATTATCTCTTCTCAACTCAAATCTCTTTTACAACTATTGCATTTAAACCCCACTTCAAATATCGGTGTCAACACCGAATTCCACTCTTCTTATATAAATTCAACTTGAATTTATATTTTTACATTTTCCAACGATGGATATTTTACTTTATTTATAAACATCATTTATAAAACTAACTACTTTATATATATTTATTTAACAACTTTCTATTTTTAATTCATTTGAAATCTACTTTCTATTTTTCGAAATAATTTCCTTTTTAAAATCTCAAAATTTATTTTCTATATTCGAAAATATTTTACGGTATCCAGAATACCAAGTTTCTAGGGTCAGGATAAACCCAACACACATATCCAATCATGGGTTATATAACACACCATATATCACAATCAAATAAAAACAGTGATGTAAATGTTGAGGAATCCAGTTGGATCCCTCCAACCTATTTCCATGCATCCACATATGTCAATCAACATTAATCATAGTAGATAGCGCTAAAAATTGATCAATGGTATACTTATATCAACTATTCAACCAAATTTATCATCCATTCAATCAAACAACCATCGCACCGTATACAATGACTAGAAAAAAAATTTAAAACTCGTTTATATAAAAATATAAACGAGGTAGAGTTAGTGAGTTTATTCACCTCGTTTTGCAGTTGATGATTCTGTTTTCATTTCCTTTTGAATCCATTCCCTCAAATGATGCGCAGGCAACATGCTGGCCACACCTTCACAACCCAAAGTATATCCATATTCCTTCACGTGTTACGCCTCCTATATCCAAAAGAAGTACAATCTTCACCTTACTACTTTATGACCAATACACGGCTCCTCCTCTGTTTTATAACTCACGAGCCCGTACACTTCATTCTTCTCCTAGAAACATTACAAAAATTTAATGTCAGCTTCCCAAAACTCCAAAATAACAACCAGCATCCACGTTTCAAAGCCACTTTCTTCCTCCATTTGTATTTTGTTAGAATTATAAGGGACACGCTCTCTTCCAGTTTTGTACCCAAACATCCCAGTATGTGCTCCATGTGTTACGCACCTCACCATTTTCAGACCTCCACAGCTTTTTCGAAACCCCTGCCGTGCCATTAAGACCAAGAACCTTCCATCGTTCCATAGATCCGCCACCACAGGTCGCCCAGCTCCTAGCAACGATGGACAGAAAATACAAACTCCCTTGTCATCCAAAGCCCGATGCCCTAGCACTCGAGAAATCCCGTCACTCACATCATTCGAAAATAGACGAGATCGATCCTAGGTTTAAGAATTTGAGTGGATCTAAATTTTTTTTTTGAAGTTGATGGATATTTCGTGATTTGAATTCGCGGTTTAGAGTTGAAACGAGAAAACAAATTTGGAAGAAAAGGGAATTTAGGGATTAGAAGAGGACTATTTAGTTTGAGGGAGGAGTTTTGCTGTGTAAATGAAAGAGGTGGGAGGAGCATTCTTCGTATTTATATTTTGAGTTTCTTGGCATGCACGGATACCAGGTTTGGAGAGCACGACATCCACTAGATTGGCACCCACGAAATTGATATTGATTGGCAGACACACTGTTTAACTTCTTGGAGAGCACGGTGCTAAATTTCCTTGGTGGTCACGGTCTCAACAAGTTTGGATGTCATGGATAGTTTTTAAAACTTGGCTGATGTTTTGTACTTCATTTCTTTGTTTAGGAATATTGGTTTATATATATTATATAATGGGATTTCAGAAGTCTACTGTCAAGGGATAAGGTTGTGAGGTCTATATAGAGTATTTTTATTATTTTACTTTATAACGAAACTTCGCGGTGAAGTATCAAATAAAACTGACCACAGTCGACTTCTGTCTACTGATAAAAAAGCTAATCTTGGTATAAAAAGGTATTCTGAACCCAATGGGACAAGTTTCGTCGAATTCCGACATCATTTAAAAAAAATTCCTTAATAAAACCAGAAATAAACACGCATTTAAAATTTTCACGATCACCAGATAAATCCAAGCAACTTGAAACTTTGAAACCTTTCAATAATTAATCAATACGAACCCAACGGCACCAGTTTCGTCGCATTCTGAGACTGTTTCCCCGGTAGGCTATTTTTACGCGCACTACAATACCATTTTTAACGTCAAATTTCACGATCTCCAAAAATAACAAACTATATACCTATACTGACTCTAATCGACGATACGAACTCAACAGAATTGGTTTCGTGGCCTAATTCAATCGTCTGTTCGAGTTACACTCAAATATCATTTTATTAAATAAATTCCTTATAAATTCTTATATATAATTCAAATAAAACATTTAAACCAATTTAAATATTCAGAATTCAAAAGCTGAAAATCCGGGTCGTTACAGATAAATCGTTATAAGAAATTATAAACGATATGGAATGAAAAGAAATGATTTAAATGATATATATTCGAGGATTATCTGAAAAGTCTGAGTTAACTCTCATTTCAAATAATTATAAGACGATTGGAAGTCAAAGATTTGAAGAGGGTGATTGAAGAAGGGCGAATAAAGAAGCTGCAGTTCGTATTTTGAAACCGTGATTTCAAATGATTATTGCGGGAGATCCGACCATCGGATTTTCCCGAAACCGAAACCGTTGGGTTCGCTTTGGAAATATCTTTCCAACGACACCAACTTATTAAAGATCCAACGGTTGGATTGTCTAGAATGTTTAATTCAAATCTGAATGAAAACAACGCCAGAATCAATTATATTTATATATAAATATAAATATAATTAAATTAAATCGAATAACTACGCTGCAGTTTGTATTTTGAAATCGTAACTTCAAGCGATTGTACCGGGAGATCCGACCGTCGGATTTTCCCAAAACTGAAACCGTTGGATTCGTTTTTAAAAGATCTTTCTAATGATATAAAATTTGCAAAGATCCAATAGTTAGATTTTTCACATATGTGTAAATCATATCTGAAGAAAAACAGCGCCATGGCCGCGTTATGGCCTGAAGCGTTGTTTAAATGAATTGGCTATTTTTAAATAAATAAAAATAGCGATATATGGTGATAAAATATTATAAATGATACAGAATGGAAATAAACTGAATTTGCTCGGTTTATTGGGTATTTGATGGTTGAATGTGTTTTACGTGAAAATTACATTAAAGAACATAATTATTGATGTCGAATAATTTAACCATTGAAAGGAATTGATTTGAATTCTAAATATACGTGAATTATTTGAAAAGGCTGAGTTAATTCTCATTTCAAATAATTGATCGACGATTAAAAGTCGAAGACATGAAGACGGTGCAATACCGATGATCCTCACGTCAAATGGTAGGATGCTACTGATGCTCATGATAGGAGTAGCTACCTTGAAGGGGCTGAAGTGGTAGTCGTCCGGACGTACTTGTTGATTGTACGGATGTGCGAGGTATAAGGTGCTTCCAGTTTCGTTCAGACCCAGAATGGACTTGTAAATGGATGTGTGTCTGACGTTGTATATTGACAACGAGGCATGCTGAAATGCTGTGATCACATCTTTTGTTGAAAAGAAGAGCTTTGTGGTTGATAATCAAAGCACGGCTTTGAATAATTAGCTTTGTGTTTAGCGTTGTTTTGCGAGCCTCACACCACGGTATGAGCCAGAAACGGGAGAGGACATCAGGGAGGACCTGCATTTCTTTCTAGCTAGGAGTGGTGTTTTGGGTTTGACACATCCGGGCATTTTGCTTATGTGGATGATGGATAGCGAGGCGCCTCGGTTAGTTCGGTCTCTTCGGAGCCAATGGTCTGGTCGGGATATGACCGGTTTACGCCCCATAGGGTGGGGAAACGTAGTGTTCAGGCATTTTAATCCACATTGAGTGGACCGGCCCTGACGATCCGAGGCTTGCCTGAGACTTGGTAGGCTAGATTGTCTCGAAGCAGTAAGGACGATCCCTTGCCTTGGTTCATGGCAGAAATCCAATTTCCAAATACGACATTGTGCGGTTTTGATTGTATACCTACATATGGCGACATAGTGGTATGGGGCATTAATGTCATCTATGATTGATACTTATGATTTGAAATTGTTTTTGAAACATATAAACACTAGTAATAATATCAAATGCTTTTGTTTTACTCGTATGAAGCATATTTTGGCCATTATAAGGTAAAACTCTATCCTCCGGTTTGCGTTGCATTGTGTGATGGGAACTGAGTCTTATAATGGCTTCATTTTTATAAAAAACATTGCGATGTTTAAAAGATTTACTTGTTTTAAAGCACTGGCAATCCTCTGGAGTAAAGCCATTCTGCGTTAGCGGCGTGGTCCTATGATTGGCCATATTATAAAGTAAGTAGAGTAGATTTCTCATGCCAGTCCCTGACTCGTAGTTTGTTTCACTTGCAAACTCGGGTGCCCCTATTTCTACACGGACAGCCTTGTATTCAGGTTTTTGCAGGCTCTTTCTGGATAGCTGGAGCTGAAGACGGATTCTATCACTTCTTTCTTTTTATGCTGTTCAGCTCCTATTATACATATTATGTTTTGATTCCGCTGTGGACATTTATGTAAAGCTGAACTGTATTTTGTACTAAGTATGATCCTGTATACTGTGTAACTATGATGATTATGTTTATCCAGTGTATTATTTGTTCATTATCTGGTGTATTTATTTATTTATGTTATGCTGTTATTTGTTTATTTGTTATATTTCAAAGATTACCCTTGCCACCGTGGAATGGGGTTTGGGGTCGTCACAACGTGGTATCAGAGCTTTGGTTAAGCTTAGCTCAAGAATATAACATATTAACGAACTCGTCAGAAATAGAACCACTAGAGTTCTAGGTCGAATAGCTCATTACAAATAGGACCAGTAAGGTCATAGTATGAGTATAACAGAATAAAATACACCCCAATAGACGCATTTACATTCAAGTATATGTTTCTATGCTTTATAATATCTTTCCTGTTGACATGACACTTGGTCTGCTATCTGCAGAAGTACTAGAAAATGAGTGTCAGAAACAGAAGAAGGAATACAAAACCAGATCTAGAAGCTCTATTAAAGAAATATCGAAATCTGGGTGGAGTATCATTCTCAGGCAATGAATCCATTAGTCAAACTCAAGAATGGATGCGTTCTACTGAAAGAATTCTTGAGCGTCTCCAGCTAACAGATTATCAGAAAAGATTACTGGCATCTTGGGCACTCAAAGACGAAGCTTTGTTCTGTTGGGAAATAGTTATTAAGGATGATCCAGAAGGTAATATTACCTGGGATAGATTTAAAGAAAATTTCCAAGAAAGATTTACTCCTCTAGAAGCAACTGAGCGGTTATGTGATGAATTCTACTATCTGATTCGAGGAGATATGAATATTGCAGAATATCATAAGAGATTCAATGAACTTTCTCTTTTTGCCCCTCATCTAATTCAAGATCCAAAGAGAAAGAATCTGAGGTTTATTAATGGTCTCCAAAGAAAATACCAGAATAGTGTAATGGGGCATGTGAAGCTTCCTTTTTCTGAAATGATATACATGGCTTATCAGTATGAAGATCTTGATAAGCGAGGTCTTTTGGGGGACGAAGAGGAAGTCAGTTCTAGCAACAAAAGGAAATTCGAAACTGATAGCCCGGAGACAAGTACACAGCCAGAGGCAAGTATGCCGCCTGCGATCAGTACGACATCTAGGGTCAATAAGAGGCCAAAAGCCAGTCAAAAAAGGGTTAAGGAAGTCGTATGTTTAAAGTGTAATCAACAAGGGCAATCGATAAGGAATTGTGAATCTTCGAACAAATGAAAGAATAATGCACCTAAATCCAATAACAAGTTTCAAGAGAATAGAAAATGCAATCTCTGCCATCAGGCTGGTCATATAAAGCGAGACTGCCGGCTGTTGAAAGCAACCAAAGTGGTACAAGTGAATGAAGTGGCAGAAGTTCCTGCATCCTCAGCTAGTCAAGCAAGGCTAGATGTTTTAGAAGGCACACTTACCGTCAAAAATATTCCAGTTAAAGTACTGTTTGATACAAGCGCGTCGCGAAGCTTTATTGCAAAGAATGCGGTTAAGAATCTGGATTTAAATTTGAAAAAGCTCAAGGAACCCATGACTGTCCATAATCCGATTGGGGGTTCTCTCGATCTTAGTTGGGTTTGTGGAGTGCCTGTTTCTTTTTCCTGTTATCGATTCCCCACTATAGCAATCGTCATGAATTTTATAGAATTTGATCTTATTCTGTGTACGGATTGGTTAACCAAATATGAAGCTGATGTTAAATGCGTCGACAAAGTTGTAAGGGCGAAGATCAAATCAGGAAATTATATAACCATACCATGTGAAAGCTCGAATTCTAATAGAAAAGATTTTTGGTCAGCTTTGGATGTTTCTCCTTCTCAATTAGAACCTGTTCCTATCATTCCGGAGAATATTCCGATCGACATTTAAAATATCCCAGTTGTTTACAACTATACGGATGTGTTCGAAGAAGTTGTTAGCTTACCTCCGCAGAGAGAAATTGATTTCAAAATCTCTTTGATTCCGAATGCAAGGCCAGTAGTTCATGCTATTCGAAGAATGACCTTGAAAGAGAAAGAAGAGTTAGACAATCAAACTCGACCGCTAGTATGGAAGGGTCTGATCAGGCCTAGTTTCTCTGATTGGGGAGCAGTTGTGGTATTTGTCCTTAAGTCAGACGGTACTCTCAGACTATGTGTGGATTATCATGACTTGAATACGCAGATATTGAAAAAAAATATCCACTGCCGCGGATTGATGATTTTTTGGATCGATTGAATGGCGCACAAGTATTTCCCCGAATGGACCTAGCTACAGGTTTCCATCAGCTTTGTATTGTCGAAGAGTGTGTTCCTTTGACAGCATTTAGAGGTCCAGACTTATTCAATGAGTGGTTAGTAATGCCGTTCGGCTTATGTAACGCTTTAGCTTATTTTGTCGATCTAATGAACCGGGTGTTCAAAGAAGTATTAAATAAATTTGTTCTGGTTTTCATTGATGATATGTTGATCTTCTCTAAATCAGAAAGCGAGCATGAAAACATTTGGAACAAGTGTTAGAAATTCTCAGAAAGAATGTTTTAAAAGCAAAGTTTTCCAAATGTATATTCTGGCAAGAAGAAGTCAAATTCCTTGGCCACGTCATGTCAAAGGAAGGAATTTCTGTGGATCCCAGTAAAATCATTGCTATTCAGAATTGGAAATAGCCTCGTACACCCACAGAAGTCCGAAGTTTTCTCCGATTGGCCAGTTATTATGGGAAATTCATTAAGGATTTTGCGAAGACATCCAGTCCCTTAACAAAGCTTACTAAGAAACATTCGAGATTCAACTGGACTCCCGAATGTGAGGCAGCTTTCCAAGGGCTGAAGTTAAAATTGACAACTGCTCCAGTGCTCACAATTATTGATGGCAACCATGACTTGAAAGTCTGGACCGATGCTTCTAAAGAGGGCCTTGGCGCAGTGTTAATGCAAAGAGGCAAGGTAGTCGCTTATGCTAGCCGTCAATTGAAAGCACATGAAAAGAATTATGCAACTCATGATCTTGAATTGTTAGCCATCGTGTTTGCTATGAAAATCTGGAGGCATTATCTATTGGGTGAGAAGATCGAATTATATACTGATCATCAATCATTGAAGTATTTATTCACCCAGAAGGATCTGAATATGAGGCAACAACGTTGGTTAGAATTTCTCGCGGCATATGATCATGATATTTTATATACTCCGGGGAAAGCCAATGTTATGGCTGATGCGCTCAGCAGGAAGAATGTGATCATCGCCAGTATTATCATTACACCATAGTTGATTGATAAAATAGTTATTCTTCAGAAAGACGATAGTTTTATTAAGGAAATGATCAAAAGAATTCAAAGGGGCGAAGTCTCCAGTTACCAAGTGGATAGCGCAGGAGTTCTAAGATTGAAGGGAAGACTTTGTGTTCCCGACAATCTTGAGCTCAAAAGGGAAGTAATGGGCGAGAGCCACAAGTCAAATTGAGTATCCACCTAGGGGTTAGTAAAATGTATAATGACCTCAAGCGAACTTTCTGGTGGAAGGCAATGAAAAGAGATATCTCTATATATGTTAGCCGGTGTACTACTTGTTAGCAAGTCAAAAGCGATCAACAGAAACTCTTTGGATTGTTGAAACCGTTGGAAATTCCTGGTGGGAAGTGGGAACAGATTTCTATGGATTTCATAGATGGTTTTCCTAGAACCAGGAAAGGAAATGACAATATTTGGGTGATCGTAGATCGTCTCACGAAGACCGCCCATTTCATACCTGTCAGATCGAATAGAACTGCTCAGAGTCTGGTGCAGATTTATTTTAGAGAAATTGTTAAACTTCATGGAGTTCCCATGAGTATCGTTAGTGACCGTGACCCGATTTTTGCTAGTAAATTCTGGGAAGCATTCAAGCAGAATTGGGAACGAAACTGAACTTGCGCACCGCATATCATCCTCAAACAGATGGTCAAACTGGGAGGGTGAACCGTATTCTTGAAGATTTATTACGGGCTTGTGTTATTGATTTTGGCGGATCATGGGAAGACCATTTGCATTTGGCTGAGTTCTCATACAACAACAGCTACCAAGCGAGCCTGACAATGTCACCATTCGAAGCATTGTATGGTAGACCGTGCCGATCTTCTTCTTGTTGGGTAGAATCGGGTAATAAACTCGTATTGGGGCCCGATATGATTCGCGAAGCTGCGGACAAAGTCGATTTCATTAAGAAATGATTACTAGCCGCTCAAAGCCGACAAACGAGCTATGCAGATAAGAGAAGAAGAGATTTATCATTCGCTGTTGGTGACCACGTGTATTTGAAGGTATCTTCGATGAGAGGAGTAATCCGGTTCGGTAAAATAAGGAAATTGGCGCCCAAATTTATTGGTCCATTTCCTATTCTAGAACGGATTGGAACTCTCGCTTATAGGGTTCAATTACTAGATTGGTTGCCTGAAGTACATAATGTGTTTCACGTATCTCATCTTCGAAAGCATGTGCATGATCCAGACTTGATCGTGGAAGAAGCCGCGCAATGGGATTTGGAAATTACTCCAGAATTGGCTATGAGAAGAGAGCCGCTAAAGATCATTGGCAAAGAAACAAAAGAACCGAGGAATAAGAAGGTTCACTTCGTCAAAGTGCAATGGAGTGGAGATCCGTGAGATTGTACTTAGGAAACTAAGGAGAGCATTGAGAAATCCTATCCCAAGTGTAGGGTGGATATCTCTGATTGACTCTGGTGCAAGGTACATTTACCATATCATGCATTCCCATCTTGTTCTCTACTTTGCTGTTGTTTTCTTTTCATGCATGTAAACTTTTTAATTATATAAGTCTGAATGTTTTTCAAAAGAGTACATAAATTAATTAGTATATTTTTGAAAAGTAAAAAAAAAAAAAACAAATTGATTGTTGTTTGTGTTATGTGATTATGGATTTGATTAATTAAATTATTAGAATGATATTTAATTTAATCAATAAGAGAATGAAGTTAAATGTATGTAAGTGAATCAAGTATTGAACTGATTTAAAAATAGATAGAAATATATACATGTACATTATATATGTTTGAATAGGTAAATGGATTAGCTGTTGAGTAAAGAATTTATTTGCGTGCCCGACAAATAGGTAAACCTTAATGAGTTGGATGCGCAATTTTATTTATTATATCAACTCCTGTGAGTGCCATTGGACACGGAGTTCTTGTTGTTCTATGTGTAATAATAAACGTCGCCATAGGATAGTAACAATTAATTTTGAACTACAATGCATGGCATACTTCTTGAAGATAGCATACTTCATCATATACCACATAAACATTTGGAGCTTGTGTGAAGAGGTGGAAGATTTACCATACAAGCGAGAGGCTTGTATGGCAATGACTATATATTACAGGTTGAACTAATGAATGATATGGACTATATAAACTGTAACAGTGAATTTCCAGATTAATAAAAACCCCACACGGGTCTGGAGATGATAATAAACACGTCTCTCTAGTCATTAAGGCACAAAAACTATTTATGGGGTGACGAGAATTTATTCTCTGGAGTTATTATTTATACACACTCCCCTGTGGACACTAGAATATATCACTATAAATATGTGTATGCTTATTAGGATTTATTGGGTACCTAATACGGTCCAATAAATTTCCAAACCCCTCCCCATACAAAGGAGGTTATGGGAAAAAAATTCGAAAATTTAGGGTGTTAGCCAAATTTTTGAAGAATTTGAAAATTCTTAGAAACTGAAATGTTGAAGAATGGAAGCCAAAGTGAAAGTTGAGTTGGTTAATTAAAGAACTTTCGACTTCGTTCCTTTTCGGGGACGAAAAGTTTTAAGTAGGGGAGATTGTAACAACCCGGAAAATCGGAACCAGTTTAAAAATTTTTATTAGGCTATTTTAGTGGATTTTAAATATTTTAAATAAATTATTTTAAATAATGACGATGAAAAGTATGTTTGAATCGAAGTTTTAAAATAAATATATTTATTTTAAATTATAAACAAGGCCTGAAATGGCGCTGCAGTTTCAAAATTTGAATTCAAACTTTGACTGACTGTATCGGGTGCAAAATGAAACGGATTTTAGTGAAACAAAAAATATTTAAATCTGTTTATGAATATCTTTCAAACGAATCTGAAAAATCAAAGTTTCATAGCGGGAATCAAAAGTTATGTCCAAATGAATTTTCAGAAAGGTCGCTATAGAATATATATAGCCCTTGAAAATAGACATTTTGCAAACGACCTCAGAATTCGACGAATCCACTTTTGTTGGATCCGGGATGTCAAATTATTGTTAGGTTTCAAATTCCATAATTTTTGAAGTTAATATGTGAGCGTGGCGAAGGAAATGTGTTTGGTTCATTTTAGTTAAATTGGATCAACCAAAAAATGGTCATTTTTCAAACGGTCTCAGAATTCGACGAAACTAGTTTTGTTGGGACCATATCGTTAAAACATAGCTAGATTTATTTTTCTAGAATTTTTGGGATCAGTATGTGGCCCCGACAAATTGAAATGTACGTTCAAATCAAATATTAAATGTTTTATATTTTAATTTGAAGAGAAGCTGACTGAAACAGTCGAATGGTCCTACGAAACATATTCCATTGTGTTTGGAATGGGGGTATTTAGCTGGGAGCGACAGTCGTTAGGTTTGGATTAGAGTTCGTGAGGAGAAAGGGGTATTTTTGGAAGTTATATATATTTGGGCCAATCAGAAAATATAATTTCATTTCCCAGAAAACTATTTTTCTCTCTCCCCACTGTATCGATCGAAGGCGGAAACCGTTTATTGGCTTCCCGATCATTTTCCGGCTAAACCACTTCGATTCAGACCTTGCTCCAGTTAAACTTTTTGTAGAGCATCCCGTCCTCTTCAAATCCATACCTACCACTCCCCCTATCATCTCGTATTTCGTGCGCACCGCCTCTCCGAAGTCGCAACCTTCCCGCCGTCGCCGCCATCGCCAGAGGCGATCGATCGCCGTCGCACCACCGTGCGTGGGTGCGCCCCTCCAAGCTCTCTCTCGTGGTACCACCTGATCGACGCAGCGCTTCACGGATTAGACGAGAATCCTAAACCTAGTTTTGAACCCAACTGGAAAGGTACGACCTTGTTAATTTAAACTGATTTTGACACCTTTAAACCGTCGCGAAATTCGATTAACTTCTAAAAATCGTATCTTTTTCATATATGGTCGAAATCCAGTGAAACCAGAGACATTGGACTCGTGGCGACGTCTTCTACATTCTGGAAGAGACCGGATATTTTTCTGAGCCTTCTACAATTTTTGGAGGAGTGAAACCCAATGTGAGATTTCTAAATTTATAAACGATATGGAAATGACGATATATAAATTATATAGTCGATGTATGAATTATATAAGCATTGTATACCTCATGTATAAGCGTTGCATAAGTTGTATGTTCGATGTATAAGTTATATATGCGTTGTAGAAATGATATATGCGTTGAGATGAATTGAAATGAAATCGAAATATAGTTATATACGCGTATATATATATATATATATATATACACACACACTCCCCTCGTCCACAGACCATGGACAATATATATTGGTTGTGATATTGTTTGGATTTGGTTGATGTGAAATTTGGTGAATATCATGAATGGTTGATTGGAAATGATTGTTTGTGGTTGAAATCCCAATAGGATTAGTATATGGTAAAATTCGTCTACGTACGAACTAGATATTGAAATCCCCATTGTCAAAAGCTGCGAGGCTTTAAGGTAGAGCGAGGAGCCGTTGTAACACCCCACATCCGTTAGTGTCCCTCACAAAGGGAATGCACTAAGTTCTGTGGAGCATTTAGGGTAAAAGATGCAGATAGATTACAAGACAGACAGAAATTAAATAGCGGAAGATAAAACTTTGCTTTATTGATAAAATAATTTGTACAATGATTTCTTTACAATATCAGAGTATCATCTGTCTTACAAAATAAAGAAGCATAAAACAACATTTATATTCCCTAATTTTTGCATGAGCCAGCCATAGCATCTGATAAGAGAATCCAAGCAGACTTCGATAAATCTTCAAGCTGGGAAAGAGTGACAGTCCAACTTAACCTGAGCTATGCTACTCCCTCCTCTACTACCTGGGGGGGGGGGGAACGGAAGAAAAGAAGACGAAAGAAAAACAGAGTCAGACATAAAGCCTGAGTAAGTTCAGTAACTTCTAGCATGTGAACATGGAAAACAAAACGACATGAATTAACTGAATACAAGATTACACCATGACGATAGGGTCAACAAGATTGGACAAGGTAATCACAAGATATGCTAAGATAAGATAAACTGGATACGCTCTAATACTTTCGCCGCTTCGCTCTAATACTTCGCCGCTTCGCTATTTCCTTGTTATACCGATTTCTATATCTCTGCACCACCTACCTAGTGTCCCAACTAGTAACGATAACGTGATCCCAATCCCTGTATTTTCCATTGCCTTCCGGCATACATTCATTATTTATTACCTAGATCAAATCTAGGGTTTTCTATCAGGTGCTTTCTAGATTTAACTAGAGTTTACGCTATCTGCTGAACGCTTCTCGGATTTATGCCACCTAGTCCAACTAGGGATTACGCTACCTGTCGAACGATGCCCCCAAGTCTAAGACACACTACCTAGAGTGGTATATGTTCCTATACTTCCCCATGCATGTATCGCGAATCGTTATCGCTTGTCTAGATGCACATGTCCTGTAATGTGCGGTCCGAGTCCTGTGACAGGGCAAATCAAGGAATACAGAACTCGGTCGGGAGCTTTCAGATATCTGCCGATGCAGATGCTAAGGTCTGTTTTTATTCCAGTGGCTATGGTCCCACTTGACCCCTCCCTCAACTAATGAAAGGCACCCTTTGTAAAATGAGAACTATACGCCGGCCCCCGGTGCCCCACTATCCTATGGCCATCCTCACCCATAACTAGATAGCAATTATGGTCTTTTGGAGTTCTCCGCCTTTCCGCTTCACGTATCTCGACTGACTCAAGATGGATGGTAGACGACGAGTTGCTATCACAGGGCTACCGTTTTCTCGCTGAATCACGCCGGTCCATCCTAGTCTTTAGGTTGCCATATATATATTGTAACCAAGGCAAACCCTCGGTTCTTCTAACGCAGACCTTAACCTCTGTGAGCCCAGGATGATCATCTGCAGCCTCACAGAGGGATACCAAGAGTACCCTCACGTCCCCTCGAAGCCTCGGGCTTCGTAACCCAATTCGTTGGAGCCTTCTTAAAACCAGATGGATGTCTGCTCCTTCGTGTTATACTAAGAATTACTACTTAGTTCTACTAACTAAGGTTTACCACTTAGTTTCCAAATTCCTTGTTTTCTTAACTAAGTTTTACTACTTAGTCCCTTTTTCAACTGAGGTCTACTACTTAGTTTTCTTTCTCGCCAGGTTGGGTTAGTTAAGTGTCTTTAGTCGATTCAAGCTATCTTAACCCTCTTCCCTTTTCCTATTACACTGGTTAAGTGTTATCCCTTCATGCTTTTTACTTAACCCTATTCATTTATCATATTCTGATGGTTAAGCGTTCAAGTTTACTTAACCCTATGGTCTAGCACAGTTAACATATTAATTTGGCTAAGTGTATTACTTAACCCCAACCTCTAGTCTAATTAACATGTTAAATTGGCTAAGTGTATTAACTTTACTTAACCCCACCTTCTAGTCTAGTCAACATGTTAATTTGGCTAAGTATTCCCATGGACTTAACCCTCCCATTCTAGCTTTAACTGTGCTAAGTTGGTTAAGTGTTCGTTAACCTTCCCATTCTAGCTTAACCGTGTTAGGTTGGTTAAGTGTTCCTATGGACTTAACCTTCCCATTCTAGCTTAACTTTGTTAAGTCGATTAAGTGTTCCTATGGACTTAACCCACCCATTCTTGCTTAACTGTGTTAAATTGGTTAAGTGTTTCTATGGACTTAACTCTCCCATTCTTGTTCTAGCTTTAATTAATAAATTAAAGCCGCAACCTCTCACATTAGACAGATATTGCTGCGGTTACTGGATGTGCCGGTCGGTTCTGGGAAGGTTTACACCGCAACTCAGTCTAACCTCGGGTTAGGCATATTCATGTTTTCTAAGTTCAAAGGGTTTTTTGATTAATTTCCAAATCCGGTTTTGAAAACAACCATCCCGTCCTTCGGATCAGTTAGGGATAGCCAGGGAGGGCAGGAAACTTGTATTTTCCAAACCCAAGCCTAGACACTATCCTCTCTGTCACCCTAGAACCTTCTGGTCTATGTGTTATAAAAAGGGATGTTATCAAAATACTTTTCTTTTGTTTATAAATTGTTAACAATTTATTTCAAAAGCCCATTTCCCCTTTTTAGACAAATTTGGCCTATATTTATTTGTCAAGCCTACTAGTAACTTATATTCTAGGCCTAAGTCCTAACCCAACATGCAGTTTAGGCCATTTCCTATTTCATTGCCGAAACTAGATTAAATATCCTAGTTTATAATTTATGGCCAAAACTTAACCAAGTTACATATTTTGTGGTAAATGAACAATTTAACATTTATGACGAATTCTATAAGTAAATTACTCCTAATTTACTTATTTCATTACTACTCTTTTAATGTACATTGTCACATTTATTATTATGGCCCATTCTCTCTTATTTATCATATTTATACTTTTTGGTATGTAAATTATACCAAATTTAGTGTCGCTAACCATAATTTATTCCAAACATGACAATTGCTCACAATTATGAATAAATTCAAAATTGTGCTAATATACTTATTCCAAATCAACCTTAATTAACCCAATCTTGGTTTAACATCCTAATTAACAATTCATGGCAAAACTAGAATTATTTTTCTAGTTTACATTTTATGCCTAAAATTTAGCTTACTTACTAACGCTAAATTTAATATGTCAAAATCACATATTCCGTAATCCATGTCAAATTTCCCCGTTTTCATTTTAATATGCATGTCATAATACATATTCCAAATTATGCCAATTTCCAAGTTTACAATTACGTTCATATTCATTTCCATGTTTTTCCCCAAATCGCATTCCCACCGTTCGAATAATCGTGATTCAACCTAGATTATAAATAAATCTAGATTCGTAGATAAAAAGGGAATGAATCAAAATGACAAGAAGGAATAATTGGCATAAAAAGGTTTGGATAACAATGTAGGTTCAAGAATATGGGTAGACCTAACTAAATAGGTAAATTCCCACTGTCTTAAAACCAAAGAATGGGCAAAATAGTTTCAAGAACGTGGGTAGACCTAACTTAATAGGTAAATTCCCACTGTCTTAAAACCAAAGAAAAACCAAGGAACACGTAGAATAAATAATTGGGTTTAGACCTAACTTCTCAATCACAAAACTAAAGCAATATTTTCCTAATCATAAATCATGGGTGTCAAAATCACAGTTGTCCTCATTATGTCATAAGTAATAGTTTATGTCCAAATCAAAGGTATAGGCCTAGTCAAGGAAATAATCCTTGTAGTCACAGTCACAGTCATAGGAAATGTCCATAGTCATATGCGATGTTCATAGTCCAAAAGGAAAATAATTCCCATAGTCATAAGTCATTGTCATAGGCAATGTTTATATGTCCCAAAATCAAAGGCTTATGTCATAGTCCAAAGGCATATGCTTTCAAAGGCCATAGTTCTATAGTCATAGTCACGGTTACAGTCTTATTTGTCCTCGAATCATAACAGTTCTTAATTCAGTCCAAGAGTATAAACACAAATTCGAAGAGAGAGAGAGAGATTTGGCATATTACTTTATTCCTTTAATTTCATGTCGCAAATAAAACCAAATATTCAAATCTAGAAATAACCAACTTACAGAAAATAGATCTAGAAAAGAAGGAAAGCGTGGCTATGATTCGTGCGTCGTTGCTTGAAACTTGTTTGAGCTAGCCTTTGAATTCTTCACTTGAAACTTTGATTTGAATCCCTCCTTAAAAGTCTTTTAGCAGCATCTCCTCGTCTTGAATCATATTTTATTTTATTTATTTAAGAAAATTTAGAGGAGGGGAAGAAGCCATGAATCTTAGCAGCATAAGGATAGAAGAGAATTGGTGCAAAGAGAATGAAGACTAGGACTGTTTATATAGCTGCTCAATACCTTATCATACACGCAACGCTGAGTCAGCATTGAACCTAGTTAAGAAAATAGTCCAGGTACGTAGATGAATCTAGCCAAACCTTATCATACACGCAGTGCTGAGTCAGCATTGGGTCCCACAAGCTATTTTGGCGTAAAAGTTTGATTTTCAAACTTTTGAATTTCTGGAATTTATTTAACTGTTTTATTCACATGAAATATTCTTATATGTATACAATTCCTCTAACGACCATTTTACGCGTATATATATACGCACAACTTTCATTTTATTTTCAAAATTCAAATGATGTTGCCATATTTCATTGACTGTGGCCTTATCTTGAATTTTATCTTTCGTATACATATATTTTTGCATATATATATATATATATATATATATTTATGTTCTCATATGTATATATATATTTTCTTTATTTCCTTATATGTACGTTCTTATCCTTTCAAATTTTGAATTTGTATACGCACATATATTTGCATGTTCAGTTGGCCCTCTCTAAAACAAAGATAAAAAATTATGCCGCCGCCGGGGTTCGAACCCCCGACCTCCATGCTACAAATCCAATGCCTTAACCAACTGAGCTACAGAGGCTTTTGTTAATAAGTCTTAGAACAATAATAATTATTGTTCTCTCCTTACTTCACTTTTTCATGTTAGTTACAATACTTAAATTAAACAACTGCATGGATCTTTTTCTTTTAAATTTTCTTTTAAAAATTAATTATACTTTAATTTGAGAATCTTAATGTCACAGAATTACGGGGTGTTACATTCTCCCCCACTTAAAAGGATTTCGTCCCCGAAATCTTCAAGTTAGGAAGAATGTGTCCTACCATCCAATCACCCATCTACTCAACCATTCAATCACAGGCATTCATTGTCCTTAAAAGATTTCTAATGCTTTCATGTTCATATGCATAGTGTGTGTATATGTCTCTATCTAATGCAAAATCAGGCGGTCTACTGATTCTGTTGACCTTCTTAATGCAAATCATGTTAGTGCCATGCATCCAATCATGCATGCAAACATCCCTAGTCATGTAAATACTACATGCGTGCACAGCCATTCATCCATATGCAACGTCCATATGATATCATATCAAGTTCAACTTATAAACAAATGCATATATGTAAATGCAATATGAGAGCGTCCGAACTTGATCTAGTGCCTAATATGTATGCATATGCATCCACGAGCAACCATTTGCAACCATTCAACCATAACATGTTTCAAATACATGTTTACATCCATTGGCTTCTACCTAAGGATCGCAGATACGACCTAGAGGATATACTTTGGAAAGAGAGAAACAACTACGCGTAAAGCTCCTAAACAGAGAAATCAGGATGCACCCTTAAGGAAAAAGGGCATGTTGCTAGTATCTAGCCTTCTTGAGCTTTACTCCGCTGTATCTTAAACAATTTATCTTCACGATTGTGAAGTTCCTAACCTCCATTTCCAAAATAAACAGATGTCAATCACGGTACCAAGTGTATGATTAGAGGTCTCTCCCTTATCCACCATGCCATAACTTCAAGGGTTGAAAGATCACTACGCGCTTTTTAGAGCGCCTGTCACAACTATTCATCTCTCACGCAGACCATCCTAGTCGAACTCGACATTCCTCAAGTACAAGCCCCAAAGGCCTAAACCAATATCAGACAAGCACCCAAGGAATATCTCCCCCGAATTTAGACGATCTACGTGAGATGACATAAGCAAACTCGATAGCTATTCTCAAATCCCTACTAAGAAAAAAATAAACTGGTCGGACCACCAATTGAATTTGAGACTCTAGTGGGATCTTTCTATTATACAAGTACTATGGTGCAGAGACCCAACTATGAAAGTGGATATGAACAAATGAGAAGCGCTAGAACCTAAGGAAATAGCACGAACAGAAAACTAGACTCTTCCAACCGGACTACCTTTCTCCTAGGTACGCTTGGTGGCGAAAGCATGTACTTGTCCTTCTGAAAATCTCGTCCTCGTTCTTGCCCTTGTCCTTAAGTATATGCCCTATCATACCCTAGTAAAGATACTTCCTCTTGTCTTAGGCTTTATAATTTCTTCCTCCTTCGTGTGCAAAGTCTACATCCATGAATTCCTCATCCTAGGGTTATGCTCCTTAGCCAAACTCCTCATCCCCTTCCGTGTGTAGTCATGTTGACAAATCTCTCAAAAACTGCCTCCATCGTCCGGAAAACCTTATAAGCTTTGAAAGAAAACTGCCGGTAGATGAAACAACTACGGCTATGGATGGAAGCCGGGCACTACTTTGCCCTTCGATGAGGTTACCTCCCAGAAAGCCAGGAGCCCCAGAGACTCAAGAAAGAAGGAGACAAGAATTCAAACAGAGGAAGAAGAGACAATGCGTATGGCTTTGGGGAATATGCCTTTAAAACAAATCCTTTTCTTTTGAAAATGCTTCTTTAAAAACTATTTTGAAAAATAATTTTTCAAATCTTTATCTAATCCGGTAACCTTCAGCTCTGATACCACGTGTAACACCCCACATCCGTTAGTGTCACTCACAAAGGGAATGCACTAAGTTCTGTGGAGCATTTAGGGTAAAAGATGCAGATAAATTACAAGATAGACATAAATTAAATAGCGGAATATAAAACTTTGCTTTATTGATAAAATAATTTGTACAATGATTTCTTTACAATATCAGAGTATCATCTGTCTTACAAAATAAAGAAGCATAAAACAACATTTATATTCCCCAATTTTTGCATGAGCCAGCCATAGCATCTGATAAGAGAATCCAAGCAGACTTCGATAAATCTTCAAACTGGGAAAGAGTGACAGTCCAACTTAACCTGAGCTATACTACTCCCTCCTCTACTACCTGGGGGCGGGGGGGGGGGGGGGGGAACGGAAGAAAAGAAGACGAAAGAAAAACAGAGTCAGACATAAAGCCTGAGTAAGTTCAGTAACTTCTAGCATGTGAACATGGAAAACAAAACGACATGAATTAACTGAATACAAGATTACACCATGACGATAGGGTCAACAAGATTGGACAAGGTAATCACAAGATATGCTAAGATAAGATAAACTGGATACGCTCTAATACTTTCGCCGCTTCGCTCTAATACTTCGCCGCTTCACTATTTCCTTGTTATACTGATTTCTATATCTCTGCACCACCTACCTAGTGTCCCAACTAGTAACGATAACGTGATCCCAATCCCTGTATTTTCCATTGCCTTCCGGCATACATTCATTATTTATTACCTAGATCAAATCTAGGGTTTTCTATCAGGTGCTTTCTAGATTTAGCTAGAGTTTACGCTATCTGCTGAACGCTTCTCGGATTTATGCCACCTAGTCCAACTAGGGATTACGCTACCTGTCGAACGATGCCCCCAAGTCTAAGACACACTACCTAGAGTGGTATATGTTCCTATACTTCCCCACGCATGTATCGCGAATCGTTATCGCTTGTCTAGATGCACATGTCCTGTAATGTGCGGTCCGAGTCCTGTGACAGGGCAAATCAAGGAATACAGAACTCGGTCGGGAGCTTTCAGATATCTGCCGATGCAGATGCTAAGGTCTGTTTTTATTCCAGTGGCTATGGTCCCACTTGACCCCTCCCTCAACTAATGAAAGGCACCCTTTGTAAAATGAGAACTATACGCCGGCCCCCGGTGCCCCACTATCCTATGGCCATCCTCACCCATAACTATATAGCAATTATGGTCTTTTGGAGTTCTCCGCCTTTCCGCTTCACGTATCTCGACTGACTCAAGATGGATGGTAGACGACGAGTTGCTATCACTGGGCTACCGTTTTCTCGCCGAATCACGCCGGTCCATCCTAGTCTTTAGGTTGCCATATATATATTGCAACAAAGGCATACCCTCGGTTCTTCTAACGCAGACCTTAACCTCTGTGAGCCCAGGATGATCATCTGCAGTCTCACAGAGGGATACCAAGAGTACCCTCACGTCCCCTCGAAGCCTCGGGCTTCGTAACCCAATTCGTTGGAGCCTTCTTAAAACCAGATGGATGTCTGCTCCTTCGTGTTATACTAAGAATTACTACTTAGTTCTACTAACTAAGGTTTACCACTTAGTTTCCAAATTCCTTGTTTTCGTTACTAAGTTTTACTACTTAGTCCCTTTTTCAACTGAGGTCTACTACTTAGTTTTCTTTCTCGCCAGGTTGGGTTGGTTAAGTGTCTTTAGTCAATTCAAGCTATCTTAACCCTCTTCCCTTTTCCTATTACGCTGGTTAAGTGTTATCCCTTCATGCTTTTTACTTAACCCTATTCATTTATCATATTCTGATGGTTAAGCGTTCAAGTTTACTTAACCCTATGGTCTAGTCCAGTTAACATATTAATTTGGCTAAGTGTATTACTTAACCCCAACCTCTAGTCTAATTAACATGTTAAATTGGCTAAGTGTATTAACTTTACTTAACCCCACCTTCTAGTCTAGTCAACATGTTAATTTGGCTAAGTATTCCCATGGACTTGACCCTCCCATTCTAGCTTTAACTGTTCTAAGTTGGTTAAGTTTTCGTTAACCTTCCCATTCTAGCTTAACCGTGTTAGGTTGGTTAAGTGTTCCTATGGACTTAACCTTCCCATTCTAGCTTAACTTTGTTAAGTCGGTTAAGTGTTCCTATGGACTTAACCCACCCATTCTTGCTTAACTGTGTTAAATTGGTTAAGTGTTTCTATGGAATTAACTCTCCCATTCTTGTTCTAGCTTTAATTAATAAATTAAAGCCGCAACCTCTCACATTAGACAGATATTGCTGCGGTTACTGGATATGCCGGTAGGTTCCGGGCAGGTTTACACCGCAACTCAGTCTAACCTCGGGTTAGGCATATTCATGTTTTCTAAGTTCAAAGGGTTTTTGATTAATTTCCAAATCCGGTTTTGAAAACAAGCATCCCGTCCTTCGGATCAGTTAGGGATAGCCAGGGAGGGCAGGAAACTTGTATTTTTCAAACCCAAGCCTAGACACTATCCTCTCTGTCACCCTAGAACCTTCTGGTCTATGTGTTATAAAAAGGGATGTTATCAAAATACTTTTCTTTTGTTTATAAATTGTTAACAATTTATTTCAAAAGCCCATTTCCCCTTTTTAGACAAATTTGGCCTATATTTATTTGTCAAGCCTACTAGTAACTTATATTCTAGGCCCAAGTCCTAACCCAACATGCAGTTTAGGCCATTTCCTATTTCATTGCCGAAACTAGATTAAATATCCTAGTTTATCATTTATGGCCAAAACTTAACCAAGTTACATATTTTGTGGTAAATGAACAATTTAAAATTTATGACGAATTCTATAAGTAAATTACTCCTAATTTACTTATTTCATTACTACTCTTTTAATGTACATTGTCACATTTATTATTATGGCCCATTCTCTCTTATTTATCATATTTATACTTTTTGGTATGTAAATTATACTAAATTTAGTGTCGCTAACCATAATTTATTCCAAACATGACAATTGCTTTCAATTATGAATAAATTCAAAATTGTGCTAATATACTTATTCCAAATCAACCTTAATTAACCCAATCTTGGTTTAACATCCTAATTCACAATTTATGGCAAAACTAGAATTATTTTTCTAGTTTACATTTTATGCCTAAAATTTAGCTTACTTACTAACGCTAAATTTAATATGTCAAAATCACATATTCCCTAATCCATGTCAAATTTCCCCGTTTTCATTTTAATATGCATGTCATAATACACATTCCAAATTATGCCAATTTCCAAGTTTACAATTACGTTCATATTCATTTCCATGTTTTTCCCCAAATCGCATTCCCACCGTTCGAATAATCGTGATTCAACCTAGATTATAAATAAATCTAGATTCGTAGATAAAAAGGGAATGAATCAAAATGACAAGAAGGAATAATTGGCATAAAAAGGTTTGGAAAACAATGTGGGTTCAAGAATATGGGTAGACCTAACTAAATAGGTAAATTCCCACTGTCTTAAAACCAAAGAATGGGCAAAATAGGTTCAAGAACGTGGGTAGACCTAACTTAATAGGTAAATTCCCACTGTCTTAAAACCAAAGAAAAACCAAGGAACAGGTAGAATAAATAATTGGGTTTAGACCTAACTTCTCAATCACAAAACTAAAGCAATATTTTCCTAATCATAAATCATGGGTGTTGTAACACCCCACGTCCGTTAGTGTCACTCACAAAGGGAATGCACTAAGTTCTGTGGAGCATTATGGGTAAAAGGTGCAGATAAATTACAAGACAGACAAACATTAAACAGCGGAAAATAAAACTTTGCTTTATTGATAAAATAATTTGTACAAGATTCCTTTACAATATCAGAGTATCATCTGTCTTTACAAAATAAAGAAGCATAAAATACATTTATATTCCCCAATGTAACAAAAGCCAGCCATAGCAATCCAAAGCCGATGTATCCCAGATTCTTCAAGCTTGAAGGGAGCAACCATCCCAAAAACAAGTCTGAGCTATACTATTTCTTCCTTAACTACCTGGGGGGGGGGGAACGGAAGAAAAGAAGACGAAAGAAAAACAGAGTCAGACATAAAGCCTGAGTAAGTTCAGTAACTTCTAGCATGTGAACATGGAAAAACAAAACGACATGAATTAACTGAATACAAGATTACACCATGACGATAAGGTCAACAAGATTATACAAGGTAGTCACAAGATATGCTAAGATGACTGGATACGCTCTAATACTTTCGCAGCTTCGCTATTTCCTTGTTATACTGGTTTCTATATCTCTGCACCACCTAACTAGTGTTCAACTAGTAACGATAACGTGATCCCAACCCCTGTAGTTTCCATTGTCTTCAGGCATACATTTATTATTTATTACCTAGATCTAGTCTAGGGTTTTCTATCAAGTGCTTCTTAGATTTAACTATAGTTTTACGCTATCTGCTGAACGCTTTTCGAGTTCAGGGTTTATGCCACCTAGTCCAACTAGGGATTACGCTACCTGTCGAACAATGCCCCCAAGTCTAGGACACACTACCTAGAGTGGTATATGCTCCTAGGCTTCCCCACGCATGTATCGCGAATCGTTATCGCTTGTCTAGATGCACATGTCCTGTAATGTGCGATCCGAGTCCTGTGACAGGGCAAATCAAGGAATACAGAACTCGGTCGGGAGCTTTCGGATATCTGCCGATGCAGATGCTAAGGTCTGTTTTTATTCCAGTGGCTATGGTCCCACTTGACCCCTCCCTCAACTAATGAAAGGCACACCTTGTAAAATGAGAACTATACGCCGGCCCCCGGTGCCCCACTATCCTATGGCCATCCGCAACCATAACTAGATAGCAAGTATATGGTCTTTTGGAGTTCTCCGCCTTTCCGCTTCGCGTATCTCGATTGACTCAAGATGGATGGTAGACGACGAGTTGCTATCACAGGGCTACCGTCTTCTCGCCGAATCACGCTGGTCCATCCTAGTCTTTAGGTTGCCACATATATATATTGCAACCAAGGCATACCCTCGGTTCTTCTAACGCAGACCTTAACCTCTGTGAGCCCAGGATGATCATCTGCAGCCTCACAGAGGGATACCAAGAGTACCCTCACGTCCCCTCGAAGCCTCGGGCTTCGTAACCCAATTCGTTGGAGCCTTCTTAAAACCAGATGGATGTCCGCTCCTTCGTGTTATACTAAGAATTACTACTTAGTTCTACTAACTAAGGTTCACCCCTTAGTTTCCAAATTCCTTGTTTTCTTAACTAAGTTTTACTACTTAGTCCCTTTTTCAACAGAGGTTTACTATTTAGTTTTCCTTCTCCCAAGGTTGGGTTGGTTAAGCGTCCTTAGTCGATTGAAGCTATCTTAACCCTCTTCCCTTATCCTATTACACTGGTTAAGTGTTATCCCTTTATGCTTTTTACTTAACCCTATTCATTTATCATATTCTGATGGTTAAGCATTCAGGTTTACTTAACCCTATGGTCTAGTCCAGCTAACATATTAATTTGGCTAAGTGTATTACTTAACCCCAAACTCTAGTCTAATTAACATGTTAAATTGGCTAAGTGTATTAACTTTACTTAACCCCACCTTCTAGTCTAGTCAACATGTTAATTTGGCTAAGTATTCCCATGGACTTAACCCACCCATTCTAGCTTTAACTGTGCTAAGTTGGTTAAGTGTTCCTTAACCTTCCCATTCTATCTTTAATTAATAAATTAAAGCCGCAACCTCTCACATTAGACAGATATTGCTGCGGTTACTGGATGTGCCGGTCGGTTCCGGGCAGGTTTACACCGCAACTCAGTCTAACCTCGGGTTAGGCATATTCATGTTTTCTAAGTTCAAAGGGTTTTTGTTTAATTTCCAAATCTGGTTTTGAAAACAACCATCCCGTCCTTCGGACCAGTTAGGGATAGCCAGGGAGGGCAGGAAACTTGTATTTTCCAAACCCAAGCCTAGACACTATCCTCTCTGTCACCCTAGAACCTTCTGGTCTATGTGTTATAAAAAGGGGTGTTATCAAAATACTTTTCTTTTGTTTATAAATTGTTAACAATTTATTTCAAAAGCCCATTTCCCCTTTTTAGACAAATTTGGCCTATATTTATTTGTCAAGCCTACTAGTATACTTATATTCTAGGCCCAAGTCCTAACCCAACATGCAGTTTAGGCCATTTCCTATTTCATTGCCGAAACTAGATTAAATATCCTAGTTTATAATTTATGGCCAAAATTTAACCAAGTTACATATTTTGTGGTAAATGAACAATTTAACATTTATGACAAATTCTATAAGTAAATTACTCCTAATTTACTGATTTCATTACTACTCTTTTAATGTACATTGTCACATTTATTATTATGGCCCATTCTCTCTTATTTATCATATTTATACTTTTTGGTATGTAAATTATACCAAGTTTAGTGTCGCTAATCATAATTTATTCTAAACATGACAATTGCTCACAATTATGAATAAATTCAAAATTGTGCTAATATACTTATTCCAAATCAACCTTAATTAACCCAATCTTGGTTTAACATCCTAATTCACAATTTATGGCAAAACTAGAATTATTTTTCTAGTTTACATTTTATGCCTAAAATTTAGCTTACTTACTAACGCTAAATTTGATATGTCAAAATCACATATTCCCTAATCCATGTCAAATTTCCCCGTTTTCATTTTAATATGCATGTCATAATACATATTCCAAATTATGCCAATTTCCAAGTTTACAACAACGTTCATATTCATTTCCATGTTTTTCACCAAATCGCATTCCCACCGTTCGAATAATCGTGATTCAATCTAGATTATAAATAAATCTAGATTCGTAGATAAAAAAGGGAATGAATCAAAATGACAAGAAGGAATAATTGGCATAAAAAGGTTTGGATAACAATGTAGGTTCAAGAATATGGGTAGACCTAACTAAATAGGTAAATTCCCACTGTCTTAAAACCAAAGAATGGGCAAAATAGGTTCAAGAACGTGGGTAGACCTAACTTAATAGGTAAATTCCCACTGTCTTAAAACCAAAGAAAAACCAAGGAACATGTAGAATAAATAATTGGGTTTAGACCCAACTTCCCAATCACGAAACTAATGCAATATTTTCCTAAACATAAATCATGGGTGTCAAAATCACAGTTGTCCTCATTATGTCATAAGTAATAGTTTATGTCCAAATCAAAGGTATAGGCCTAGTCAAGGAAATAATACTTGTAGTCACAGTCACAGTCATAGGAAATGTCCATAGTCATATGCGATGTTCATAGTCCAAAAGGGAAAATAATTCCCATAGTCATAAGTCATTGTCATAGGCAATGTTTATATGTCCCAAAATCAAAGGCTTGTGTCATAGTCCAAAGGCATATGCTTTCAAAGGTCACAGTTCTATAGTCATAGTCACGGTTACAGTCTTATTTGTCCTCGAATCATAACAGTTCTTAATTCAGTCCAAGAGTATAAACACAGATTCGAAGAGAGAGAGAGAGAGATTTGGCATATTCCTTTATTCCTTTAATTTCATGTCACAAATAAAACAAAATATTCAGATCTAGAAATAACCAACTTACAGAAAATAGATCTAGAAAAGAAGGAAAGCATGGCTATGATTCGTGCGTCGTTGCTTGAAACTTGTTTGAGCTAGCCTTTGAATTCTTCACTTGAAACTTTGATTTGAATCCCTCCTTAAAAGTCTTTTAGCAGCATCTCCTCGTCTTGAATCATATTTTATTTTATTTATTTAAGAAAATTTAGAGGAGGGGAAGAAGCCATGAATCTTAGCAGCATAAGGATAGAAGAGAATTGGTGCAAAGAGAATGAAGACTAGGGCTGTTTATATAGCTGCTCAAGACCTTATCGTACACGCAGCGCTGAGTCAGCATTGAACCTAGTTAAGAAAATAGTCCAGGTACGTAGATGAATCTAGCCAAACCTTATCATACACGCAGTGCTGAGTCAGCATTGGGTCCCACAAGCTATTTTGGCGTAAAAGTTTGATTTTCAAACTTTTGAATTTCTGGAATTTATTTAACTGTTTTATTCACATGAAATATTCTTATATGTATACAATTCCTCTAACGACCATTTTACGCGTATATATATACGCACAACTTTCATTTTATTTTCAAAATTCAAATGATATCGCCATATTTCATTGACTGTAGCCTTATCTTGAATTTTATCTTTCGTATACATATATTTTTGTGTGTATATATATATATATATATATTTATATTTCTCATATGAATATATATATATATATTTTCTTTATTTCCTTATACGTACGTTCTTATCCTTTCAAATTTTGAATTTGTATACGTACATATATTTGCATGTTTAGTTGGCCCTCTCTAAAACAATGATAAAAATTTATGCCGCCGCCGGGGTTCGAACCCCCGACCTCCATGCTACCAATCCAATGCCTTAACCAACTGAGCTACAGAGGCTTTTGTTAATAAGTCTTAGAACAATAATAATTATTGTTCTCTCCTTACCTCTTTTTTTTCATGTTAGTTACAATACTTAAATTAAACAACTGCATGGATCTTTTTCTTTTTAATTTTTCTTTTAAAAATTAATTATACTTTAATTTGAGAAACTTAATGTCACAGAATTACGGGGTGTTACATTCTCCCCCACTTAAAAGGATTTCGTCCCCGAAATCTTCAAGTTAGGAAGAATGTGTCCTACCATCCAGTCACCCATCTACTCAACCATTCAATAACAGGCATTCATTGTCCTTAAAAGATTTCTAATGCTTTCATGTTCATATGCATAGTGTGTATATATGTCTCTATCTAATGCAAAATCAGGCGGTCTACTGATTCAGTTGACCTCCTTAATGCAAATCATGTTAGTGCCATGCGTCCAATCAAGCATGCAAACATCCCTAGTCATGTAAATACTACATGCGTGCACAACCATTCATCCATATGCAACGTCCATATGATATCATATCAAGTTCAACTTATAAACAAATGCATATATGTAAATGCAATATGAGAGCGTCCAAACTTGATCTAGTGCCTAATACGTATGCATATGCATCCACGAGCAACCATTTGCAACCACTTGCAACCATTCAACCATAACATGTTTCAAATACATGTTTACATCCATTGGCTTCTACCTAAGGATCGCAGATACGACCTAGAGGATATACTTTGGAAAGAGAGAAACAACTACGCGTAAAGCACCTAAACAGAGAAATCAAGGATGCACCCTTAAGGAAAAAGGGCATGTTGCTAGTATCTAGCCTTCTTGAGCTTTACTCCACCGTATCTTAACCAATTTATCTTCACGATTGTGAAGTTCCTAATCTCCATTTCCAAAATAAACAGATGTCAATCACGGCGCCAAGTATATGTACTAAGATGATTAGAGGCATCCCTCTTAGCTTATCCATCACGCCATAACTATGAGAGTCAAAAGATCACTCCGTACTTTTTAGAGTACCTACCACAATTATTCATCTTTCACGCAAACCATCCAAACCAAACTCGACATTCCTCAAGTACAAGCCCCAAAGGCCTAAACCAATATCAGACAAGCATCCAAGGAATATCTTCTCCGAATTTAGACGATCTACGTGAGATGATATAAGCAAACTCGATAGCTATCCTCAAACCTCTACTAACCAAAAACTGGTCGGACCACCAATCGGATTTGAGACTCTAGTGGGATCTTTCTACTATACACGTACTATGGTGCAGAGACTCAACTATGGAAGTGGGTATGAACAATTAAGAAGCGCTGGAACCTAAGGAAATAGTACGAACAGAAAACTAGACTCTTCCAACCGGACCACCTTTCTCCTAGGTGCGCTTGGTGGCGAAAGCATGTACTTGTCCTTATGAAAATCTCGTCCTTGTTCTTGCCCTTGTCCTTAAGTATATGTCCTATCATACCATAGTAAAGATACTTGCTCTTGTCTTAGGTTTTATAATCCCTTCCTCCTTCGTGAGCCAAGTCTACATCCATAATTTCCTCATCCTTGGGTCGTGCTCCTTTGCCAAACTTCCGCGTGTAACCATGTTGGCAAATCTCTCGAAAGTTGCCTCTATCGCACGGAAAAACCCTATAAACTTGAAAGAAGACTGGTCGTAAGTAAAACAACTACGGCTATAGATGGAAGTCGGGCACTACTTTGCCCTTCGATGAGGTTACCTCCCAGAAAGCCAGGAGCCCCAGAGAGTCAAGAAAGAAGGAGACAAGAATTCAAATAGAGGAAGAGAAGACAATGCGTATGGCTTTGGGGAATATGCCTTTAAAACAAATCCTTTCTTTTAAAAATGCTTCTTTAAAAACCTTTTGAAAATAATTTTTTCAAATCTTTTATCTGATCCGGTAACCTTCAGCTCTGATACCACATGTAACACCCCATGTCCGTTAGTGTCACTCACAAAGGGAATGCACTAAGTTCTGTGGAGCATTATGGGTAAAAGGTGCAGATAAATTACAAGATAGACAAACATTAAACAGCGGAAAATAAAACTTTGCTTTATTGATAAAATAATTTGTACAAGATTCCTTTACAATATCAGAGTATCATCTGTCTTTACAAAATAAAGAAGCATAAAATACATTTATATTCCCCAATGTAACAAAAGCCAGCCATAGCAATCCAAAGCCGATGTATCCCAGATTCTTCAAGCTTGAAGGGAGCAACCATCCCAAAAACAAGTCTGAGCTATACTATTTCTGCCTTAACTACCTGGGGGGGGGGGGGGGAACGGAAGAAAAGAAGACGAAAGAAAAACAGAGTCAGACATAAAGCCTGAGTAAGTTCAGTAACTTCTAGCGTGTGAACATGGAAAAACAAAACGACATGAATTAACTGAATACAAGATTACACCATGACGATAAGGTCAACAAGATTATACAAGGTAGTCACAAGATATGCTAAGATGACTGGATACGCTCTAATACTTTCGCAGCTTCGCTATTTCCTTGTTATACTGGTTTCTATATCTCTGCACCACCTAACTAGTGTTCAACTAGTAACGATAACGTGATCCCAACCCCTGTAGTTTCCATTGTCTTCAGGCATACATTTATTATTTATTACCTAGATCTAGTCTAGGGTTTTCTATCAAGTGCTTCTTAGATTTAACTATAGTTTTACGCTATCTGCTGAACGCTTTTCGAGTTCAGGGTTTATGCCACCTAGTCCAACTAGGGATTACGCTACCTGTCGAACAATGCCCCCAAGTCTAGGACACACTACCTAGAGTGGTATATGCTCCTAGGCTTCCCCACGCATGTATCGCGAATCGTTATCGCTTGTCTAGATGCACATGTCCTGTAATGTGCGATCCGAGTCCTGTGACAGGGCAAATCAAGGAATACAGAACTCGGTCGGGAGCTTTCGGATATCTGCCGATGCAGATGCTAAGGTCTGTTTTTATTCCAGTGGCTATGGTCCCACTTGACCCCTCCCTCAACTAATGAAAGGCACACCTTGTAAAATGAGAACTATACGCCGGCCCCCGGTGCCCCACTATCCTATGGCCATCCGCAACCATAACTAGATAGCAAGTATATGGTCTTTTGGAGTTCTCCGCCTTTCCGCTTCACATATCTCGATTGACTCAAGATGGATGGTAGACGACGAGTTGCTATCACAGGGCTACCGTCTTCTCGCCGAATCACGCTGGTCCATCCTAGTCTTTAGGTTGCCACATATATATATTGCAACCAAGGCATACCCTCGGTTCTTCTAACGCAGACCTTAACCTCTGTGAGCCCAGGATGATCATCTGCAGCCTCATAGAGGGATACCAAGAGTACCCTCACGTCCCCTCAAAGCCTCGGGCTTCGTAACCCAATTCGTTGGAGCCTTCTTAAAACCAGATGGATGTCCGCTCCTTCGTGTTATACTAAGAATTACTACTTAGTTCTACTAACTAAGGTTCACCCCTTAGTTTCCAAATTCCTTGTTTTCTTAACTAAGTTTTACTACTTAGTCCCTTTTTCAACTGAGGTTTACTATTTAGTTTTCCTTCTCGCCAGGTTGGGTTGGTTAAGTGTCCTTAGTCGATTGAAGCTATCTTAACCCTCTTCCCTTATCCTATTACACTGGTTAAGTGTTATCCCTTTATGCTTTTTACTTAACCCTATTCATTTATCATATTCTGATGGTTAAGCATTCAAGTTTACTTAACCCTATGGTCTAGTCCAGCTAACATATTAATTTGGCTAAGTGTATTACTTAACCCCAACCTCTAGTCTAATTAACATGTTAAATTGGCTAAGTGTATTAACTTTACTTAACCCCACCATCTAGTCTAGTCAACATGTTAATTTGGCTAAGTATTCCCATGGACTTAACCCTCCCATTCTAGCTTTAACTGTGCTAAGTTGGTTAATGTTCCTTAACCTTCCCATTCTAGCTTTAATTAATAAATTAAAGCCGCAACCTCTCACATTAGACAGATATTGCTGCGGTTACTAGATGTGCCGGTCGGTTCCGGGCGGGTTTACACCGCAACTCAGTCTAACCTCGGGTTAGGCATATTCATGTTTTCTAAGTTCAAAGGGTTTTTGATTAATTTCCAAATCTGGTTTTGAAAACAACCATCCCGTCCTTCGGATCAGTTAGGGATAGCCAGGGAGGGCAGGAAACTTGTATTTTCCAAACCCAAGCCTAGACACTATCCTCTCTGTCACCCTAGAACCTTCTGGTCTATGTGTTATAAAAAGGGGTGTTATCAAAATACTTTTCTTTTGTTTATAAATTGTTAACAATTTATTCCAAAAGCCCATTTCCCCTTTTTAGACAAATTTGGCCAATATTTATTTGTCAAGCCTACTAGTATACTTATATTCTAGGCCCAAGTCCTAACCCAACATGCAGTTTAGGCCATTTCCTATTTCATTGTCGAAACTAGATTAAATATCCTAGTTTATAATTTATGGCCAAAATTTAACCAAGTTACATATTTTGTGGTAAATGAACAATTTAACATTTATGACAAATTCTATAAGTAAATTACTCCTAATTTACTGATTTCATTACTACTCTTTTAATGTACATTGTCACATTTATTATTATGGCCCATTCTCTCTTATTTATCATATTTATACTTTTTGGTATGTAAATTATACCAAGTTTAGTGTCGCTAATCATAATTTATTCTAAACATGACAATTGCTCACAATTATAAATAAATTCAAAATTGTGCTAATATACTTATTCCAAATCAACCTTAATTAACCCAATCTTGGTTTAACATCCTAATTCACAATTTATGGCAAAACTAGAATTATTTTTCTAGTTTACATTTTATGCCTAAAATTTAGCTTACTTACTAACGCTAAATTTGATATGTCAAAATCACATATTCCCTAATCCATGTCAAATTTCCCCATTTTCATTTTATTATGCATGTCATAATACATATTCCAAATTATGCCAATTTCCAAGTTTACAACAACGTTCATATTCATTTCCATGTTTTTCACCAAATCGCATTCCCACCGTTCGAATAATCGTGATTCAATCTAGATTATAAATAAATCTAGATTCGTAGATAAAAAAGGGAATGAATCGAAATGACAAGAAGGAATAATTGGCATAAAAAGGTTGGGATAACAATGTAGGTTCAAGAATATGGGTAGACCTAACTAAATAGGTAAATTCCCACTGTCTTAAAACCAAAGAATGGGCAAAATAGGTTCAAGAACGTGGGTAGACCTAACTTAATAGGTAAATTCCCACTGTCTTAAAACCAAAGAAAAACCAAGGAACATGTAGAATAAATAATTGGGTTTAGACCCAACTTCCCAATCACGAAACTAAAGCAATATTTTTCCTAAACATAAATCATGGGTGTCAAAATCGCAGTTGTCCTCATTATGTCATAAGTAATAGTTTATGTCCAAATCAAAGGTATAGGCCTAGTCAAGGAAATAATACTTGTAGTCACAGTCACAGTCACAGTCATAGGAAATGTCCATAGTCATATGCGATGTTCATAGTCCAAAAGGGAAAATAATTCCCATAGTCATAAGTCATTATCATAGGCAATGTTTATATGTCCCAAAATCAAAGGCTTGTGTCATAGTCCAAAGGCATATGCTTTCAAAGGTCACAGTTCTATAGTCATAGTCACGGTTACAGTCTTATTTGTCCTCGAATCATAACAGTTCTTAATTCAGTCCAAGAGTATAAACACAGATTCGAAGAGAGAGAGAGAGATTTGGCATATTCCTTTATTCCTTTAATTTCATGTCACAAATAAAACAAAATATTCAGATCTAGAAATAACCAACTTACAGAAAATAGATCTAGAAAAGAAGGAAAGCATGGCTATGATTCGTGCGTCGTTGCTTGAAACTTGTTTGAGCTAGCCTTTGAATTCTTCACTTGAAACTTTGATTTGAATCCCTCCTTAAAAGTCTTTTAGCAGCATCTCCTCGTCTTGAATCATATTTTATTTTATTTATTTAAGAAAATTTAGAGGAGGGGAAGAAGCCATGAATCTTAGCAGCATAAGGATAAAAGAGAATTGGTGCAAAGAGAATGAAGACTAGGGCTGTTTATATAGCTGCTCAAGACCTTTCGTACACGCAGCACTGAGTCAGCATTGAACCTAGTTAAGAAAATAGTCCAGGTACGTAGATGAATCTAGCCAAACCTTATCATACACGCAGTGCTGAGTCAGCATTGGGTCCCACAAGCTATTTTGGCGTAAAAGTTTGATTTTCAAACTTTTGAATTTCTGGAATTTATTTAACTGTTTTATTCACATGAAATATTCTTATATGTATACAATTCCTCTAACGACCATTTTACGCGTATATATATACGCACAACTTTCATTTTATTTTCAAAATTCAAATGATGTTGCCATATTTCATTGACTGTAGCCTTATCTTGAATTTTATCTTTCGTATACATATATTTTTGTATATATATATATATTTATATTTCTCATATGTATATATATATTTTTTCTTTATTTCCTCATACGTACGTTCTTATCCTTTCAAATTTTGAATTTGTATACGTACATATATTTGCATGTTTAGTTGGCCCTCTCTAAAACAATGATAAAAATTTATGCCGCCGCCGGGGTTCGAACCCCCGACCTCCATGCTACCAATCCAATGCCTTAACCAACTGAGCTACAGAGGCTTTTGTTAATAAGTCTTAGAACAATAATAATTATTGTGCCCTCCTTACCTCTTTTTTTTTCATGTTAGTTACAATACTTAAATTAAACAACTGCATGGATCTTTTTCTTTTAAAAATTAATTATACTTTAATTTGAGAAACTTAATGTCACAGAATTACGGGGTGTTACAGGTGTCAAAATCACAGTTGTCCTCATTATGTCATAAGTAATAGTTTATGTCCAAATCAAAGGTATAGGCCTAGTCAAGGAAATAATCCTTGTAGTCACAGTCACAGTCATAGGAAATGTCCATAGTCATATGCGATGTTCAAAGTCCAAAAGGAAAATAATTCCCATAGTCATAAGTCATTGTCATAGGCAATGTTTATATGTCCCAAAATCAAAGGCTTATGTCATAGTCCAAAGGCATATGCTTTCAAAGGCCACAGTTCTATAGTCATAGTCACGGTTACAGTCTTATTTGTCCTCGAATCATAACAGTTCTTAATTCAGTCCAAGAGTATAAACACAAATTCGAAGAGAGAGAGAGAGAGAGAGATTTGGCATATTCCTTTATTCCTTTAATTTCATGTCGCAAATAAAACAAAATATTCAGATCTAAAAATAACCAACTTACAGAAAATAGATCTAGAAAAGAAGGAAAGCGTGGCTATGATTCGTGCGTCGTTGCTTGAAACTTGTTTGAGCTAGCCTTTGAATTCTTCACTTGAAACTTTGATTTGAATCCCTCCTTAAAAGTCTTTTAGCAGCATCTCCTCGTCTTGAATCATATTTTATTTTATTTATTTAAGAAAATTTAGAGGAGGGGAAGAAGCCATGAATCTTAGCAGCATAAGGATAGAAGAGAATTGGTGCAAAGAGAATGAAGACTAAGGCTGTTTATATAGCTGCTCAAGACCTTATCATACACGCAACGCTGAGTCAGCATTGAACCTAGTTAAGAAAATAGTCCAGGTGCGTAGATGAATCTAGCCAAACCTTATCATACACGCAGTGCTGAGTCAGCATTGGGTCCCACAAGCTATTTTGGCGTAAAAGTTTGATTTTCAAACTTTTGAATTTCTGGAATTTATTTAACTGTTTTATTCACATGAAATATTCTTATATGTATACAATTCCTCTAACGACCATTTTACGCGTATATATATACGCACAACTTTCATTTTATTTTCAAAATTCAAATGATGTTGCCATATTTCATTGACTGTAGCCTTATCTTGAATTTTATCTTTCGTATACATATATTTTTGCATATATATATATATATATATATATTTATGTTCTCATATGTATATATATATTTTCTTTATTTCCTTATATGTACGTTCTTATCCTTTCAAATTTTGAATTTGTATACGCACATATATTTGCATGTTCAGTTGGCCCTCTCTAAAACAAAGATAAAAAAATTATGCCGCCGCCGGGGTTCGAACCCCCGACCTCCATGCTACAAATCCAATGCCTTAACCAACTGAGCTACAGAGGCTTTTGTTAATAAGTCTTAGAACAATAATAATTATTGTTCTCTCCTTACTTCTCTTTTTCATGTTAGTTACAATACTTAAATTAAACAACTGCATGGATCTTTTTCTTTTAAATTTTCTTTTAAAAATTAATTATACTTTAATTTGAGAATCTTAATGTCACAGAATTACGGGGTGTTACAGCTGTTCTCGGGACGGTGCCGGTTTTAACTACCCTGCCGTTATGATGCCGAAATTTTCAATAATATTCATGTGTTAGAATTATTTTCATGTGTTGAAACCATATTCATGTGTTGAAACTATATTCATGTGTTGAATAGAAATTCATGTGTTGAATAAAATTCATGTGTTGAATGACATTCATATATTGAATAAATTCTTTGAAAGATAAAAATAACATTTTTATTATATATATAGACTATATAAAATATTAGTATTTTAAATAAATTGTTTCAGAATAAAAATAACATTTTTACCTTATGTATGAACTATATAAAATAATCGTGTTTTGAAATAAATTGTTTTACAATAAAAATCATATTTTTATTATATATATGAATTGTTAAAAATTGTGATGTGTTGAAATAAATAACTATTGGATAAAAATATCATTTTTACCACATATAGGAAAGGAATATGGTTTTGAAATCAAAGAATGAATTATATATATATATATATATATATAATTAAAATAAATCAAACAACGAAGCTGTAGTTCGTATTTTGAAACTTGTGATTTCAAACGATTATTGCGGGAGATCCGATCATCGGATTTTTTCGAAACCGAAACCGTTGGGTTCGCTTTGGAAATATCTTTCCGACGACACCAACTTTGTAAAGATCCAACGGTTGGATTGTTTGGAATGTTTAATTCAAATATGAATGGAAACAGCGCCAGAATCGATTATATTTATATATAAATATAATTAAATTAAATCGAATAACGACGCTGTAGTTCGTATTTTGAAATCGTAACTTCAAACGGTTGTACCGGGAGATCCGACCGTCGGATTTTCCCAAAACTGGAACCATTGGATTCGTTTTGAAAAGATCTTTCTAATGATATAAAATTTGCAAAGATCCAATGGTTAGATATTCAGATATGTGTAAATCAAATCTGAAGAAAAACAGCGCCACGGCCGCGTTATGGCCTGAAGCGTTGTTTGAATGAATTGGCTATTTTTAAATAAATAAAAATAGCGATAAATCATGATAAAATATTATAAACGATATGGAATGGAAATAAACTTAATTTGCTCGGTTTATTGGGTATTCGATGGTTGAATGTGTTTGACGTGAAAATTACATTAAAGAACAGAACTATTGATGTCGAATAATTTAACCATTGAAAGGAATTGATTTGAATTCTACATATGCGTGAATTATTTGAAAAGGTTGAGTTAATTCTCATTTCAAATAATTGATCGACGATTAAAAGTCGAAGGCATGAAGACGGTGCAAGACAGATGATCTTCACGTCGAATGGAGGGGTGCTACTGATGCTCATGATAGGAGTAGCTACCTTGAAGGGGCTGAAGTGGTAGCCGTCCGGACGTACTTGTTGATTTTACGGATGTGCGAGGTATAAGGTGCCTCCGGTTTCATTTAGACCCAGAACGGACTTGTAAATGGATGTGTGTCTGACGTTGTATATTGACAACGTGGCATGCAGAGATGTTGTGATCAAAACTTTTGTTGAACAGCAGAGCTTTATGGTTGTTGATCAAAGCACGGCTTTGAATAGCTAGCTTTGTGTTTAGCGTTGTTTCGCGAGCCTCACACCCTGGTATGAGCTAGAAACTTGAGAGGGCATCAGGAAGGACCTGCGTTTCTTTCTAGCTAGGAGTGGTGTTTTGGGTTTGACACGCCCGGGTATTTTACTTATGTGGATGATGGATAGCGAGGCGCCTCGGTTAGTTCGGTCCCTTCGGAGTTGGTGGTTTGGTCGGGATATGACTAGTTTATGCCCCATAGGTTGGGGAAATGCAGTGTTCAGGCATTTTAATCCACATCGAGTGGACCGACCCTGACGATCCAAGGCTTGCCTGCGCGCTTGCCTGAGACGTGGTAGGCTAGATTGTCTCGAAGCGGTAAGGACGATCCCTTGCCTTGGTTCATGATGGAAATCCAATTTCCATATACGACATTGTGCGGTTTTGATTGTATACCTATATATGGAGACATAGTGGTATGGGGCATTAATGCCGTCTATGATTGATAGTTATGATTTGAAATTGTTTTTGAAACATATAACACTAGTAATAATATCAAATGCTTTTGTTTTATTCATATCAAGCATATTTTGGCCATTATAAGGTAAAACTCTATCCTCCGGTTTGCGTTGCATTGTGTGATGGAACTGAGTCTTATAATGGCTTCATTTTTATGAAAAGCATTGCGATGTTTGAAAGATTTACATGTTTTCAAGCACTGGCAATCCAATGGAGTGAACCCGTTCCGCGTTAGCGGTGTGGTCCTGTGATTGGCCATATTATAAAGTAAGTAGAGTAGATTTCTCATACCTGTCCCATGACCGACCCGTAGTTTCTTCCAATTGCAAACTCGGGTGCCCCTATTTCTACATGGACAACCTTGTATTCATTCTGGATAGCTGGAGCTGAAGATGGATTCTATCACTTCTTTCTTTTTATGTTATTCAGCTCCTATTGTACATATTATGTTTTGATTCCGCTATGGACATTTATGTAAAGCTAAACTGTATTTTGTACTAAGTATGATCCTGTATACTGTGTTACTCTGATGATTATGTTTATCCAGTGTATTATTTGTACATTATATGGTGTATTTATTTATTTCTATTTTGCTTTTATTTGCTTATGTGTTTTATTCCAAAGATACCCTTGCCACCGTGGAACGGGTTTTGGGGTCGTCACACTATTATTAGATAAATAATAATCAATTTCAAACTAATCCTAATTATTTGACATTTATCTCAATTCCAATTATACATCATATTCAAATTATACTTTCAATTCCATTATTTCGCTAATCTTATTCACGAAAAACCCATTTATCACATTTCATATATTTATAAACAACATTTGCAGAAACATTTATTTGTTTGCAAAAAATCACTATTCAGTTCCTTTAAATCGATTATTATACATTTCCAATCCCATCGGTCCATTTCAACATTTAAAAACAAAAAATTCCATTTACGTCCTTAAGGCCTTTTTCGAAACTGTAACGACACGTATTTTTGATTGATTCATTTTAAACATTTAATATAGTTTTAAATATTGAGTTGATAAAATATATCGATTTTTATACTGAGTTATCGATTTAATAATCAAAATACGATTTTTTTAAAATATATATAATTACCATAATACGAGAATATAAAATAATTCAATTTGAAATTAAAATGGAGTCAAAATGATTCAATTCTAGTTGAGTAGGAACGATAACAATAATAACTTATTATCAAGTAATTATTATTTCTGAATTTAAATAATATTATACCGATTTAGTATGGTTATTTTGTATATACATTCAAATTAAATTTCAGAATCTATTCTGTTGTGTTCAGAATAGCGTTTCAACATTGGTATGTCATCTATTACGTTAAAATAGGGGTTCGTGATTTCAAGTTATGAACCCCGAGATATTTTTAATGGATATGCACAAAATCAAATCAATATTTATTTAAATAAAATAAAATTCTCTTTATATCTAATCGAATTAAGTAAAAATCAAATCGTATTTAATTTGCTTGTATTTCGGTTGTACCTGAGCTAACTTGGTTTTGTACGTAGCCGACTTACCTACCCAGTTATTAGGGTAAAAATAAACCACATTCCCTTTTTCTTCTTCTTCTTTCCAATTCATTATCCTGAAATAAATGAGATAGCCTTAGATAAAATAAAATGATTGCTTCCTAAAATTCTTCCTTTCAATTTTAACAGACCCCTTTTTCTTTTTATTTAAACAGGTCGCTACTTGTCATTCTTACGCAAACCAAAACAATGAAGCTAACAACATCAAAACCACGAATTCTCTTCTACTAAAATCAAAATAAATCAAAAGAAAAATCGATCTAAGAAAAATCAATGGAAGTAGTTAATTATAACCTGGTGTGATTGGGCATTTCAAGGTGGTCGACACCTTCAAATCTTCAATTGAATCTTGGAGAAGACGGGAAATTTGGTACACCCCATAATTTTAAAACATTAAAATTAACAAATTAAAGAATACTTAATTTTTAGAAGAATAATTAAGTGAAACGGGTTGTGGCATTGCGTTCATCTTGGAATTCTGCTTGGGGTAGAGTCCGAGTTTGCGTAAATCGGGCTTCGTATGAAGAAGTTATGGAGCTTAGAAGATTTAAGCTTAAATCGGAATTAAACTAATAATTAATAAATAAAAATTCGAAATTCAAAAGAGAAGAAGCGGGCTGAGCGGGAAAATTCCCAGTCAGAGGTGTTGACCCCCCCAAGGGGGTGTCGACATGGTGTCGACCCCCCTATAGGGGTGTCGACATAGGTGTCGACCCCCTATTGGGGTGTCGACCCATGTTGGCCCAGATCTGTGTGACGTGTTGGGTGACGAATTTAGAGGTGTTAGGACTTACGTGTTGCACTGTGGTTGGCTCCCTTGGGTCTGGATGGCTCTAATGACTCCTACGTTGATCTAAAGGCTTATATTGATCCTATACTTCTATATAATCACATCAAACCTAAACCATAAACCCCATAATCCTATTCTATGGTGCCACCATGCTGTCCATCTCTAAGCTAACCAAGCCTCCACCATAACTAATCAAATTCAAGATAAAAGTCTACATCAAGGGTTAAGCTTAACAAATTCAGAAATTAGATCCCAGAATTCAAGATCCTTTCTTTTTCGCTGAGTGCTAGTCACTTTTAGGTTTAAATAGATAAATGTGAATTGCTGTAGACTATGAATTGGGTATATGCTGTAAATCATGAATTTATGCAAGCATACTATGTCATTCTCCCTAGATCTAATATGTTGACGTTCTACCATGTTTCTTATGTGAATCTTGAATTACAATTTTATTGTGGTACATGTGAACTGGTTAGTATAGATTTAGCTTTCTAGATATGATTGTGGTGATTCGATATGACATTTATATGAACATTGATTTGTAACCATGTTAGGATGATAGTTTATCCATTAATTTGACATTACTTGGATCTAGATTGTGGTGTTAATCACCTTTCACTTGTTGTATTATGATACCTTGGAATATGTGGTAAACTTGACATGTGAATTTAAACTTGTTATTATGCCAACCTGTCTATGCTAGATTTAGGAAATTGGACACCTAATATTGAATCTAGATCTCATTATGCTTGCCTAAACACAAGTTATTAATTTGATGTCTACTTTATTATGATAATTATCACATGTCCATTCACTTAGTTACTATGCCAGTTATGTTAATATTTATCCCAAAACATGTTGAACTGTCACCCTTATCATGTTCCCTTTTATTGTTATGACGAGGCTACTTTATAGCCTCGATGTCGCCAAAATACGTGTGAATACGTTAGTTAGGGACGGGGATAAAAAGGGAATTTGTAATTGGCATAGTTTATATAATATTTATATGAAATAAGAATATAATTCAAATGGGGAAACATAGAATTAATTACCTATAATGACATAGGTAAATTTTGGTAAAGATGAATTAATTACCTATAATGACATAAGAAGATTTGGGTAAAAATGGCATAATTTGAATATGACCATTTATGGATATGTAATTCAAATTATTGTTGGAAAATAGGTATTGGCACCTATAAAAGGAAAGGATTAATTTATTCGTAAATTAATTAAAAACGCAGTGTTAGTAATTACAATTAGGGATTGTAATTGTACTTATGGCACGAGGTTAGGTTACATTAGTGGCGGAAGACTTCTCGGACCCGACCGACATATCCAGCAGCCACTATTGTTGAACCTAATGCGGGAGGTCTAAGTACGCAAATACGAATCAGGCTAAGACACGAGGTTAGGCCCAACTGTGGAATAAGACTATCCGGACCTGACCGGCATATCCAACATCCACACGTTGTAGGCCTAATGTGGGAGATCTAGCCTAATACAACCATAATTGGACATGGTAATAAGAAAATACTACTTAGTGTAATTTCATATATGAGGACTGTATGATTATAAACATAAGTTATGGTTAAGTAAAATGAATTGGGTAGTGGGTGGGTTAAGTATAACTGAAGGGTAGGTGGGTAATATTAGTACATATAGGCCAATAAACTTAACCATTAAATAAACAAGATTAAATCAGTGGAAGGGTTAAGTAAATCTTGGGTAGGTGGGTAATATTAGTATATATAGGCCCATAGACTTAACTGGATATAGGGTTATGTAATTAAAGACACCAAACGGTATACATAACCTGGGGAAATATTAATGTATGTATTAAAGACACCCTTAGAGGTAAGCATAACTAATAGAAAGGGTATAGTTACGCATTAAAGACACCTATAGGTAAGCATAACTGATAAGTAGATTAAGGGTTATGTATTAAAGACACCTATAGGTAAGCATAATTGATAGAGGGCTATGTAATTAAAGACACCTTAGGGTATACATAGTCAGTAGAAAACCTCGTGGGGATACAATACATAGGGAAGCGCTTGTATCATGTTGTGTGGGACACATTTCAGTCAGTAACCCGAAGTGGTATCAAAGTAGAGAACTCCATACTAGGCAGAGAAGGGGCACGCTTACTGATTGATTGTAAGAGATCCAAACGAGATGGATGGTGGGAACAACGCAAACCGACTAGGGATATGTGTGTGCATGGGCCGGGAAGAGGGGGATAAGACGACCGTGACACCATTAGATAGGCCTGTGTACATCTTAGGTTGCCACTTTAGGGAAGTGATACCCCGTACTGTGGGGCCAGCACAGGACATTTACATAGTAGGGAGCCGATCGATTAGGGTAGTGGTTAGGGTATACTCGGATGTATGCCCTAAGTCTACAAACTTGTAGGGGAATGGATCATCTCATCTTGACTATACTAGTAATAGTGCAGAGTAGTCATTAGTGAAGCATGTATATACCTTACCTTATCTGCCTTGTCACACCTGCCATTTGTATAGTGATCTATCTTATCCACTTCATGCCTGTCATGATTACCTTTATTTATTTACTGGCTAAAAGTTACTAGACTTGCCAGACTTTATATCTGACCCCTTTTGTTTTTCCTTCTGTCTTCCATTCCCCCCCCCCCCAAGGTTCTCAAGGAGGAAACACCCAGGCTTAGCCAGGATTTGGATATCATCTTGCTAGGAGCTACTGTTGAAGTATAGCTCGAGTCTTTGTCTCTGCTATGGCTTACTCTTTTATTTATTGGGGAATAATGTTTTCTTTTAAATACCTATGTACTCTGATAATGCAAGATAGAGGTATTTTTTTGTAATGGTTTTATGACTTATGGTATTATGAAACAAGGTATTTTGGTGATTTAATAAAGTCGTTTATTTCCCCTGCACAATTTTTATATCTGTCTTATAATATTCTGTGTCTATTTACCTAAACGCTTCACGAAACTTAATGCATTCCCTTTGTGAGTGACATTGACGGGCGTTGGGTGTTACACTGGTATCAGAGCTGAAGGTTACCAGATTAGATAAAAGTTTTTGAAAATATTTTTCAAAAAAGGGTTTTAAAAGAAAGTATTTCAAAAAAGGAAAGTCTGTTTTAGAAAACATTCCCCAAAAAGCCATATGTAGTATCCTTTGGTCCTTTATCTAAATCTCTTCCTTTTTCTTTTTAGCATGTCTGAAGAACAAAACATCTGTAATCTCCCAGAGGGCGTCACAATACCGGATGGTTCCAAAGGTATTTAGAGGCCACAACACCCGCCGAAGGCCAAGGAAACGTTCCTCCAGCTGTACCCATCGTTCCTCCTCCTCCGCATGTGAATACTTTCTCGAAAATATGTAGAGACTTTCGAGCTATGGGCGGAAAGAACTTTAATGGGACTGAATCATTCGTGGAAGCAGGAAACTGGCTCAAGGAAACATAAGATTTATTCGTTATCTTCGAAGCGGACGATAGGCGGAAGATATAGTTGGCTGTATGGTTACTTAAGGATGAAGCCTCTTTCTGGTGGGAAGTTACTAATGGTGAGAGACCGGTCGAGACTTAGGAGGATTTCAGAACGAGATTTGAAATGAAGTTTCTCTCGCAAGATGAACAATTCCTACAGATGGAGAATTTCTTAGCACTCAAAAAGGCAAGCTTATCGGTTAAGAAATATACCAACAAGTTCAACCAGCTAGCAAGGTTCGGATTAGAGTTGGTAAATATGCCGCACAAAAAGGTTTTGCGGTTTTCTAAAAGGCTGAATGAGCCTCTGCATGGACTGGCGATGTCCCATATTCCTATGGGGGCCACTTTGGAAAAGCTTGTGGATATGGCCCTAAAGCATGAGGAGGACATGGGAGCGAAGAAAGAGGTAAAAGTGGAAGGGACATTGCAAAATGAGAAGTCAGGGCCCAAGAAGGGACAACAACAACAGAAGAAAGACAAGAGGGATGACAAGAGGAAATGCCACTATTGTAGGAAAGAAGGTCACCTTGTCAAAGAATGTAAAAGGAGGAAATTCAATTGCTTTAAGTGCGGAGAGGTCGGACACTTCTCAAAGGAATGCCCGAAGGGGCAGGGACCGCATCGGACTTCTAGATGGAAGGTGAATGTACTCATGGCTAGCGCTTATGACAGAAGTAGAATTTTTTTGTAGAAAGTTTAATTTCTCTTTCAAAGCATTCTGTTAGAACACTTTTTGATTCTGTTGCTTCACGCTCGTTTATATCTAGTTCGGTTGCTGAAACACTGCACTTATTTGCTAGTATGATAGTAGATCCCGTAGTTATTTCAAACCCCATTGGTGGTTCGGCTCATTTATTAGTGATTTGTAGGGGTTTGAAATTATCTATGTTAGGTGTCAAAATTTGAATGTGACACTTGTGTGCTCGGGTTTATGGGCTATGGGTTGATTCTAGGAATGGACTGGCTTACTAAGTATGGGGCCATTCTAGATTGTGAAAGGAGGGTTGTTAGGCTCCTGACTCGTCATGGGAGGACCCTCGAACTTTCTTGTCACCCCCAAGGGTCTGTAACACTTAGCTTCCTAGAGTCTTTAGATGCATCCATATATGACTTGCAATCTGTTCCAATAGTCTGAATTTTTTCTGATGTTTTGTTGAGGTACGGGGTTTGCCTCCGAGGCGTGAGGTCGACTTTCGTATATATATCTGGTGGAACAATGCAAAACCAGTTGCATTACCGATGTGTCACATGGCTCCAAGGGAAAGTAAAGATATAAGTAATGATTGAATGAGTTCCTACTTACATACTTGGATCAAAGGTTAAGAGAATGCGCGATAGAGATGTTAGGAGAAGACAACAAGGATGCGACTTGGGAAACCGATGATAGAATTCATGCTTCATACCCATTCCTTTTTAAAACTATGTTCTTGACTTCTTTTCCCAAAGATTTTTAGTCGTACTTGTTTCTATCATTCGTTTGTATCCTATCGATCGAATCTTCGAACTTTAGATAGTTAACACATGGATGTAAACATGTGTTTGAAACATTTTATGTTTGATGGATTCAAGTGGATGCAAGTGTTTGCTAGTGGTTGCATGTGGACGCATATACACACACATTATGCACTAATATCGGCTCAATCACACTCACAGTGCATATGGATGTGTGTGAATTTTTCTTTTCTTTTATGGATGGAAATGGATGAACTAGCATATGGATTTTGCATTTGCCGAATGAAACAAAATTTTCATGTTCGGTTTTGAATTAGAGATGTTAAGAATGATAAATTAACGTCGACTATAACCACTAGCCTTCCAAGCTAACGATGCGGGTTCGATTCTCGCTACCTGCCCCATATTCCTTATTCGAATAAGTATGCACACATGTAGAGATTGCATGTTATAAAAGGTTTATTTGCATGCATGTTGGATTCATGGCACTAACATACATTGCATTAAGGAGGTTAACTGAATCAGTGGACCGCCTGATCTTCGCATTGGTGTTGGGACATATACACACACCTTTGCATATATTCATAAAAACATTAGAAATCTTTTTAGGACAATGGATTCTTGTGGATAATGGATGAGTAGATGGATGATGGATGGAAGGATACATTCTTCTTAACTTGAAGATTTTGGGGACGAAATCCTTTAAGAAGGGGAGAATGTAACACCCCGTAATTTTGAAACATTAAAATTAACAAATCAAAGAATACTTAATTTTCAAAAGGGAAACCGGTTACGCCATTGCGTTCTTCTTGGAATTCTTCTTGGGATAGAGTCCGAGTTTGTGTAAATCGGGCTTCGTATGAAGAAGTTATGGAGATTAGAAGATTTAAGTTTAATTCAGAATTAAACTAATAATTAATAAATAAAAATTCGAAATTCAAAAGAGAACAAGAGGGCTGAGCAGGAAAATTCCCGCTCAGAGGTGTCGACCCCCCAAGGGGTGTCGACTCCCGTATAGGTGAAACACTCCACCTCCGTTAAGGTCACTCACAAAGGGAATGCCTTAACTTCGGTGGAGCGTTGTAGGTTAAAGATACAGATAATTTACAAGACAGACATATAAACAGCGGAGAAACTAAATTTATTTCATAAGCATGTGGTTTAGACAAAACATAACAACAAACTGTCTTAAAACAACTTCCAAATTATTACAACAAAATCTCTTTCTTGGTTAAAACATGAAGAAGCATAAAACAACAATAAAGTAGCATAAATCCCCATTAAGCGTGAATCCAAAGCCATAGCCCAAGAAGAGAGAGTCCAAGCCATACATCTACTCTCTTCAAGCTTGCAAAGATCTGCACGAAGCTGAAGTATTCCCTCCCTACGGACCTGAGGGGGGGATCGGAAGAAAGAAGACGAAAGAGAAACGGGTTTGACAAAAGTTTGGTAAGTCCAGTGATTTTTTAGTATGTGAACAAGAAAAAGGATCATGATAGGAATAAACTGAAAATAGGACAATACCAGAATAACCAGATAACATAAACCAAGATAAGGTAGTTTAAACTGAATATACCATCGCACCCATTACTATTTCTCTGCACCTACTAATTGTTGTTCAGCCAGCCTCACATGTTCATAACTAAGTGATCCCTTTTATCAATCGGCTCCTACTAGTATACGTTTACCACTTGTGACATTCGGCCCCGCCAGATTGTAGATACCTGTGCTGGTGCCACCATGGGGTAAATCAAATCCTATGTTGGCAACCCGACACAATTCAAGGTGCACAATGTATAACAACTGATGCCCAATGCCTTCTTTTTCTACTCCGGAGTACGTGCATGCCCGTACTTCGTCGGACCTACACTTACGCATCACCCGCCATTGTTTTGACCGCTTATAATCAGCCCATTAATCGTGCCCCACCATGCCTAGTTTGGGGTATCATGATACATCTATGTGGGTTACTGCTGAAATGGGTCCCTGTTACTAGGGGTTCCTAATCAACATGTTAAAAAGGTTAAGTTTTCTCAAATTAACCTAACCCCACCCTTCAGTTTAGTTAACATGTTGTATTGGTTAAGTGTTTCCTTAATTAACTTAACCCTACCATTTCTGTCTTAGCTTTAATTCATTCATTAAAGCACCAACCACTCACATTAGACAGGTATTGTTGCGGTCGTTGGATGTGCCGGTCGGTTCCAGGCAGTCTTACACCGCAACTCAGTCTAACCTCGGGTTCTTTTGGGCTTGATGCACTAACCTCTAACATTAGATCTATTTTGTTACAGTTGCTGGATGTGTCGGGTGGTTCCGGGCAGTCTTACACCGTAACTTAATCTAACCTCGGGTTAGGCATATTCGTCTTTTGCTAAATTTACATATTTACCCTTCATGTTTGTATGTAAATTATTCACAAATTTGTTGTCAATCAAGTCATGCCCCACTTATCCCCTAATTCAAGTTCATGATTTTTAGGTATATAAATTATACCATTCATGCTACTAAACTATGCCAATAATATGTAATTTATTATTTTCCCAACATTACCCCCACTATACGTTCGCATATATCAAATAGAATGTTAGGCTTCACAATTTATCCTAACTTATAAATAAAAGGGGAAAGGAAGGAACATGTAACATTCCAACAAGCATAATATGGATTCAACTAAACATATGTCATATGGATTTGGCATAGAACAATATACATTTAATTATGAACTTGCAATTTTACATCCATTTAACATGAATCATAAGCATGTAAATAGGAGTTTACATAGAACTACGCAAACTTAATTAGGCATGTAGATGTGAACTTACATTTGGGTTGAATAAAGTTAACATAGTTCTAACATAGAGGCATGTGGATCAAAACATTTAGGCATATATGACATGAATTAGCCTATAAACTTGTATGTAACATAACATGATAAAATCACCCAACTTGTATATAACATGATAGTTTTCATTTCCCAAATTTCTATAAAACATATAGGTTCATTCACCAAATTCTATACAACATGCTAGATTCAATAAACCGCAATAGTCTCAAAGGCATATACGATAGAATTGTCAAACAAATAGACATGAAACAACTTGGTACAATTCTAGTTTTCACTTTATTACAAATCACGACTTTAATTTGTTCACATCTAAAAGATAACTAAACTTACAAACAAAAGAACAGTCTTGTTTTCTGGGATCTGTATTCTGAAACTAAATAGCTATCCCTTGAAGTAGACTATCGATTCACTAATTTTTGATTTGATTCGTAGCTTCTAACTCGCTTTCTAGTTGCAGAAGAATGGAGACTACTCTAGGTTGACCGTGGACAGCATAACGGCTCTTGGAATGAATTTTTTTGTGATTTAGGGTTGAGGGTTGGGGCTTCTTTTATAGAGTTTTAAACTAATATAAGCCGTTAGATCAACCTAGGAGTAATCAGGACCATCCAGACAAGATAGAGTTATCCAGAAACCGCCACCTATGCCCTAGTGACTCATCAACAGGTCAGAATTCGTCACTGTCTGGATCAAGATGCAGGAGTCGACCCCTACGGGGGGGAGGGGGGTCGACACCCATGTCGACTCCCCTATAGGGGGTCGACACCTATGTCGACTCCCCTTGGGGGAGGGGGGTCGACCCCTGAGCGGGAATTTTCCCTCTCAGCTTATTCTACTTGAATTTCGAATTTTGAACATTTAATTATTATTTATATATTTATATATAATTTCTGAATTAACATGAAATCTTCTGAACTCCATAACTTCCTCATACGGAGTTCGAGTCACGCAAACTCGGACTCTAACTCAAGTAGAATTTCAAGATGAACGCAACTGCATAACCCATTTCCCTTAATTCTCACTTTTAAAATTATGTATTCTTTAACTCGTTACTTTAATAAAAAAAGAAATTTTAGGGTGTTACATTCTCCCCTCCTTAAAGGATTTCGTCCCCGAAATCTTCAAGTCAAGAAGAGCGTATATCCTACCATCCAATCGTCCATCTACTCAACCATCAAACACAGGCGTTCATTGTCCTTAAAAAGACTTCTAATGCCTTCATGATCATATGCATAGTGTGTGTACATGTCATTATCTAATGCAAAATCAGGCGGTTTACTGATTCAGTTGACCTCCTTAATGCGAATTATGTCAATGCCATGAGTCCATTATGTATGCAATTATCCCTTATCATACTTTCTACATGAGTGCATAATCATTCATACAAATGCAACGTCTATATGATAAAACATCAATTTCAATCCATATACCAATACATATATGCATATGCAATATGAAAGTGACTGAGCTGATCTAACACCTAATGCGTGTGTATATGCATCCACGAGCAACCACTAGCAAACACTTACAACCACTTGCAACCATCAATCGTAACATGTTTCAAATACATTTTTACATCCATTGGTTTCTTCCTAAGGATAAAGAATAGAACCGAGGAGATATACTTAAAAGGTAGATACAAGCATGCATAAACTTAAGGAAAAAGAGATCAAGGATGTACCCTCCAAAAGAAAAGGGTAGGCTGCACGTATCTTGTCCTCAATTTCCCAAGTCGCGTCTTCCTCAGCGTCACTCCATTGAACTTTAACAAGTTTGACTTCACGGTTGTGTAGCTTTTTGACTTCTGTAACCAAGATACGAGTTGGAACTCTTCTCACAGTCGCTTCTCGTTCCACTTCTACTTCCTCTAGTATGCTTTTCTCCACAACTTCCGCAGACTCATGTAAGCACTTTCGTAGTTGAGAAATATGAAAAACGTTATGAACTCCTGCTAGTCTTTCGGGCAGCTCTACTTTGTAAGCCATCGCCCCAATCCTTTCAATAATAGGAAATGGTCTAACAAATCTTGGTGCCAACTTTCCTACGGACCCAAAACGAATGACATTCCTCAAAAGAGATACTTTAATGAACACCCTGTCTCCAACCTCAAACTCAAGGTCTGTCCTTCTTTTGTCTGCGTAGGATTTCTATCTATCTTGGGCAGTCTTCATTCTTCTTCGTATCAAGTCCACTTTCTCTGAAGTTTCTCTAATCATGTCTGGCCCAAGTATGAGCTTGTTTGTAGACTCCCACCAACAAGTTGGTGATCGACATGGTCTTCCATATAAAGCTTCGAAGGGTGCCATGCCTATGGTGGCTTGGTAGCTATTGTTGTAAGCGAATTACACCAAAGGAAGATGATCCTCCCATGTCCCTCCAAAATCAAGAATGCACAATCTCAAGGGGTCTTCTAATACTCTGTTCACCCTTTCCGTCTGACCATCGATTTGGGGGTGATAGGCCGTGCTTAAGCATAGTTGTGTGCCTACAGCCTCTTGCAAGCTCCTCCAAAACTCGCTCGTAAAGATAGGATCTCGATCACTCACTATACTGGATGGTATCCCATGGAGTCGAACTAGATAAATGGATGCTAAAGACGAGGCATTCCTTCTACTCTTAACAGGCATAAAGTTAGCGCTTTTAGTGAGCCTGTCCACTCTTACCCAAATACTGGTATTGCCCCTTCTTGACCTAGGCAACCCATCAAAAATGTCCATCTATGTGCTATCCCATTTCCATTGTGGGACCTCTAGAGTGTGAAGCATACCACCAGGCTTCTTCTGCTCCGCCTTGACTTGCTGGCATTTCAAGAACTTAGAAACGAACTCAGCTACATCCCTCTTCATGCCATTCCAAAAGAAAACCCTTTTTATGTCTTTATGCATATTGTCTCCACCTAGGTGTATGGTAAACTTAGAGTGGTGTGCTTCTTCGAGAACCGTCTTCACCAAATCCCTTGCTTGTGGGATGTATAGTCTTCCATCCCATCTCAACTAACCCTTATCGTCGATGGAGTATCTATTGAGGTGACTAGAAGTCTTACCCTTAATTAGCTTATCCATTACATCAACTAGCTGAGGGTCTTCACGTTGCGCGATTCCTATTGAGTCCAAAAGAGTAGGCCGCACCTCTAGCGATGCCAACAAACCAGGTACAAATTCAGAGGAGCGTCTAAAGTCAAAGTTTGTTATGTACTCCAAGCTTTGCCTTTCTACAAAGAGAGCGCTTAAGGTCAGCTTCTTTCTACTCAACGCGTCTGCTACCACATTGCCCTTGCCAGGCGTATAAGAAATCTCAAAATCATACGAGGCAAGAAATTCAATCCACCTTTGTTGTCTTAAGTTTAGATCCTTCTATGAGAAAAGTTACTTTAACGATTTATGATCAGTAAACAATTCAAACCTTTTTCCCAGCAGGTAATGACGCCATGACTTAAGAGCAAAAACAATGGCAGCCAGCTCCGAACATGAGTTGGGTATTTCTTCTCATGTACCTTCAACTGCCTTTCCTCATAACAAACAACCTTGCCTTCTTGCATCAAGACAGCGCCCAATCCAGTACATCATGCATCTATGTATACGGTAAACATTTTGCTCCCATCAGGCAATGTCAGAACTGGGGATGTTGTTAGAGCCCTTTTCAAATGTTGGAAAGCAACAACGCAATCCAAATCGCAAGAGAAAGTTAGGTTCTTCTTTGTCAATCTTGTGAGTGGAGTTGAGATTTTCGCAAAGTCTTTAACGAACTTTCGGTAAAAGCCCGCTATCCCAAGAAAGCTTCGGACTTCGGTTGCGTTCCGTGGAACCTTCCAATCTTGCACCGCAACTACTTTTGCGGGGTCCACAGCTATCCCCTCTTTGGACACCACATGTCCAAGGAATCTTACTTCTTCTCTCCAGAAATGGCATTTGGAGAATTTGGCTTTTAGCTGATGCGCTCAAAGAGTATCCATGACTTCCTTTAAATGTAGAGCATGCTCTTCCTTACTCTTCGATAAGATCAAAATGTCGTCCACGAAGACCACCACAAAATTATTATGGAATTCCCTGAACACCCTGCTCATCAGGTTAAGAAATAAGTGGGTGCGTTTGTCAAGCCGAAAGGCATGACAAGTATTTCGAAGAAACGATCCGGGGTTCTGAACGCGGTCTTATCTATGCTGTCTTCAGCCACTCTTAGCTGATGAAACCCGGTAGCCAGATCTAGTCGGGAGAAAACCGATGCACCTACAAGCTGATCGAACAAGTGATCTATTCTTGGAAGTGGGTACCTATTCTTCTTGGTCAGCTTGTTTAGCTCCCTATAATCAACACATAGGCGAAGTGAACTATCCGCTTTAGTTGCAAATACTGGAGCACCGCATTCAGAAATACTCCGCCTTATAAACCTCTTTTCTAGCAGCTCATTAATTTGCTTGCTGAGCTCTTTCCTCTCCCTTGGGGCCATCTGTCTAACGGGTAAAGCAACGGGTTTTACATTATCAACGAGGTATATGCGGAAGTCTATCTCCTGCTTTGGAGGTAAGCCCTTCACCTCTTCAAACACATCCGAGTATTCACGGACTACTCTAACAGACTGCAAATTCTCAACAGTCGCATCAAGAGATTCTCGATAGCTAAGTATAACAGAGTTCATGGGATTACAAGAGATTTCGAGAGTGTTACCGAGGAGATTCATGAGTCTAACCACTCTCTTTTCACAATCGAGGACGGAACCATTACTGGATAACTAGTCCATGCCTAGAATCAACCCATAGTCCGTGAAGCCCAAAACATAGGCACTACATCTAAACCCAACGCTTAGTATAGAAATTTCCAAATCCAAACAAACCATTGATAAATAAGCCAAACCCCTAATTGGATTTGAAACAACCAAGGGATCGTCTACTATACTGGTGTCTAGGTGCAGAGATTCAACTAAAGCAGTAGATATAAAAGAGTACGATCCGCCAGAATCAAAGACTGTACGAACAAGATGATCAAAAAGATAAACTAAACTATCAACAGAAATATTTCTACCTCGTTCTTGCGGCGGTGCTATGAGAGCGTGAACCTGCCCTCCAGAATTAGATCCAGCTCTCTTCCCTTGCCCTTGCTTTCATGGGCAATCCTTAGCTATGTGCCGTATCTCGCCACACTGAAAACAACCACCCATCTTCCTCTTCTTCTTTTTGCAGTCCTTAATCAGATGTCCAGGGATGCCACAAAAATTACACTTCCTCTTGTCACGGGGTTTGTTGTTCTTCCCGCTCTTCTTGGAATCCATCTTTTTGTTCTGTGATCCTTCCACTTTCTTATCTTGAGGTACTTCCACCTTTGCCTCTTTCTTGCCATCTTTGTCTTCTTCCTGTAACAGTGCCATGTCCGCCAGTCTCTCACAAGTCGCACCCATAGGTATATGGGACATAGCTATGCTGTGCAGTGGCTCATTCAACCCTTTAATAAAACGGAGAGCCTTCTTATGTGGAGTGTTCACTAAATCCAGTTCGAATCTAGCCAGCTGTGTAATGAAAAGGAATTTCGCTCGATCCGAATCAGTCGCTAAACCGATCAAGACCGTTCGAAACGCCTGATTGTTTTGAGAACACGACAAAATAGAACGCAGACGGAAAAACATTTCATTGTATATTACAACAATTCCATCAGAATACAGGAATATACAGAGTATAAACGAATAATATACATTCGATAAACATCAGAGATTACAAAAAGTTACACAGCAGCGGAAAATAATACAATACACAACTGAAGAAGATACACAAATACAAAGCTTTCCGGATATCGTTCCAGCTGTAAACCAGGATCCTGTGAAAAAAAATCTGCAAAACAGAAACTACTAGCTGTCCGTGTCAAAATAAGGGCACCCAGAGTTTAGGTTAAAACAATAAACTCCAGGTCAGTCATGTGACTGGTGTGAGAACTAAAAATAGTTATTAATCTTTATTTTAAAGTCAGGTAAATCACGGAACGGGTTTCCTCCTAAGAATACTAGTGCATAAAACAACATCGCAATGCTAAATAAAGAAAAATGAAGCTATTATAAGACCCAGGTCCCATCACACAATGCAACGCAAGCCGGAGGATAGGGTTTTTACCTTATAATAGCCAAAGAATGCTTGATACGCTAAATTTCATCTTTTATTATTAATATAAGTGTATAGTGTCAAAACAATTTCAAATCATAGACGGCATAAGTGCCCCATCCCACTATGTCGCCATATATAGGATTACAACTTAAATCGAAACGTCACGTATTGGAAGTTGGATTTCCATCTGTCAACCGAGGCAAAAGATAGTCCTCAACCGATTCGAGACGCTCTAGCCCGTGTCTCAGGAACAGCCGCAACTGCCCCTTGGATCGTCAGGGCCGATCCGCCGATGTGGATTATTATGCCTGAACACTACGTTTCCCCACCCTATGGGGTGTCAATGAGTCCAATGACTCCATCGGTCCCGGATCGACCGATATACCCGAGGCGCCTCGCAACAGCAACAACTACATAAGTCAAACTCGTCAGGGCATGTAAAACCACTGACGCCACTTCTGGCTAGAAGGAAACGCATGCCCTCCCTGATGTCCGTCTCCCGTTTTTCGTTCACTATCGGGGTGTGAGGCTCGCGAATTCACGTTACACAAAGCTATGCCACACAGGCCGTGCTTTGATCATCAACCACAAGACTCTGCTTTTTAATAGAAGCCTTGATCATTTGCATCTTAGCATGCCACACAGGCAATTCACGCTATGCAATCGATATCAATCACACAGAATGAAATCCGATGTCAGACACACTGTCCATTTACAATTCGTTCTGGGTCTGAACGAAACCGGAGGCACCTAGTACCCCGCATATCCATCAATCTCCAAATACGTCTGCACGATCACCAACTGTTTCCATCTTCTTGGGTGTACAGCCCAATCAAGATCATCAACAATTATCCAGACAACGTGAAGACCTCCGGTCTTCGACCACCGTCTTCATCTTCAACACCACGTCGAATCAGTTATTCAGAATGGGATAAACCCGGTCTTTCTGAATAACTCGCGTATATAATAAACAAGTGTTACACAAACACAACATACGCCTCATTCTAATTCAAAATATTCTTTTATTTAAATATTCTTATACTTTGGGAAAAGTTCCCATTAATTTTATCAAAAATCTCCCCCACTTAAAACTTTTCGTCCCCGAAAAGGAACGAAGCCGAAAGTTGTTTAACAAATCAACTCAACTTTCATTATTTTCTTTACGGCTTAAGTTCTTCAACTTTTTAGTTCCTAAGAACTTTTCAAATTTTTCAAAAATTTGGTTAACACACAAAATTTTCGAATAATTTCACCATAACCTCCCCTACACCGGGGACTTCGGGATATTTCATATTGCCTCCCATGGCCTTCTTCAATCCAAAAGAAAAAGAAAAAGCCAAGCGGCTAGCCAATCGGCTCACAAAATCACCCAAAACTCAAGAAATACAGTAAACATGTGCCTATTTGTCGGGCAAACAGTTTTATTCCTCTTCTCTAGCCTTCTTGCTATGACCTGCTCAATGTAAGTACACGTATATGCACGCAAATTCTAATAATTTTCAATACAAATCACTTTTTGGTTCAATTTGGCTAAACGGTTCAACATTTAATTAATTCAAACAATAATCCAACAACACAACCAACAATCAATTAGTTGATTAACGTTTCAAATACATAACTTTGATATATAGTCAAAAATCACATTTTTGATGCCAAATCACAACAATAGGCCATATCTAATTTTGGTTCTCGCACCAGTCAATAGGAAATATAGAAAAATTCCACCTTTGAAACTCGAACATAAATACTGATGATGTCAAGACAATCATCAGTACCATCTCCGGGTGACTAGAGTGTAATTCTATATCTATCCAGTATATTAAAACTTCAAATACACGTGGATCAAACGTATACGCAAAGTCTATATATACTGAACTGTCCAAATCAATACAAATAAATATTCAAATATGTATAAAATGATTTAAATTTTCAAAACAAAATTGTTTTCATTTTAAAAATATACTCTTCACACTAGTTCTAGGATACTACTGATCCTATCTCTAACGAGTCATTCTCGTTGGATATTACTAATCCCATCTCTGATGAATTCTTTCGCATGGTTCTAATGTGTCTTGTACTCTGAGCTTTGTAAACCAAAGCTCTGATACCACTGTAACGAAAAGGAATTTCGCTCGATCCGAATCAGTCGCTAAACCGATCAAGACCGTTCGAAACGCCTGATTGTTTTGAGAACACAACAAAATAGAACGCAGACGGAAGAACATTTCATTGTATATTACAACAATTCCATCAGAATACAGTAATATACAGAGTATAAATGAATAATATACATTCGATAAATATCAGAGATTACAATAAGTTACATAGCACCAGAAAATAATACAATACACAACTAAAGAAGATACACGGATACAAAGCTTTCCGGATATCGTTCCAGCTGTAAACCAGGATCCTGTGAATATAAATCTGCAAAACCGAAACTACTAGCTGCCCGTGTCAAAATAAGGGCACCTAAAGTTTAGGTTAAAACAATAAACTCCAGGTCTGTCATGTGACTGGTGTGAAACTAAAAACAGTTATTAATCTTTTTTTTTAAAGTCAGGTAAATCACGGAATGGGTTTCCTCCCAAGAATACCAGTGCATAAAACAACATCGCAATGCTAAATAAAGAAAAATGAAACTATTATAAGACCCAGGTCCCATCACACAATGCAACGCAAGCAGGAGGATAGGGTTTTTACCTTATAATAACCAAAGAATGCTTGATACGCTAAATTTCATCTTTTATTATTACTATAAGTGTATAGTGTCAAACAATTTCAAATCATAAGTATCAATCATAGACGACATAAGCGCCCCATCCCACTATGTCGCCATATATATAGGATTACAACTAAAATTGAAACGTCACGTATTAGAAGTTGGGTTTCCATCTGTGAACCGAGGCAAAAGATAGTCCTCAACCGATTCGAGACGCTCTAGCCCGTGTCTCAGGAATAGCCGCAACTGCCCCTTGGATCGTCAGGGCCGGTCCACCGATGTGGATTATTATACCTGAAAACTACGTTTCCCCACCCTATGGGGTGTCAATGAGTCCAATGACTCCATCGGTCCCGGATCGACCGATATACCCGTAGCGCCTCGCAACAGCAACAACCACATAAGTCAAACTCGTCAGGGCGTGTAAAACCACTGACGCCACTTCTAGCTAGAAGGAAACGCGTGCCCTCCCTGATGTCCATCTCCCGTTTTTGGTTCACTACCGGGGTGTAAGGCTCGCGAATTCACGTTACACAAAGCTATGCCACACAGGCCGTGCTTTGATCATCAACCACAAGACTCTGCTTTTCAACAGAAGCCTTGATCATTTGCATCTTAGCATGCCACACATACAATTCACGCTATGCAATCGATATCAATCACACACAATGAAATCCGACGTCAGACACATAGTCCATTTACAAGTTCGTTCTGGGTCTGAACGAAACCGGAGGCACATAGTACCCATTTAAAATAATTCATTTTAAATTTTCAAAATTCGCTAAAATTGCCAAAATAAAAATTTTAAATTGGCTCGGATACCAACTGAAACGACCTGAACATCCCCAGTAAGGAAAGCCCAGATAGAGTGGAGAACAACACACAAAAGAACGCAGACAGTAGAACATTTCATTGTATATTACAACAATTCATCAGAATACAGGAATATACAGAGTATAAATCAATATTACACATTCGATAAATATCATAGATTACAATACATTACATAGCAGCGGAAAATAATACAATACACAACTAGAAGAGATATACGGATACAAAGCTTTCCGGATATCATTCCAGCTGTAAACCAGGAACTTGTGAATATAAATCTACAAAACCAAAACTACTAGCTGCCCGTATCAAAATAAGGGCACCCAGAGTTTAGGTTAAAACAATAAACTCCAGGTCAGTCATGTGACTGGTGTGAGAACTAAAATAGTTATTAATCTTTATTTTAAAGTTAGGTAAATTAAGGGACCACGCCGTATAACACGGAACGGGTTTCCTCCCAAGAATACCAGTGCATAAAACAACAGCGCAATGCTAAATAAAAAACAATGAAGCTATTATAAGACCCAGGTCCCATCACACAATGCAATGCAAGCCGGAGGATAGGGTTTTACCATATAATAGCCAAAGAATGCTTGATACGCTAAATTTCATCTTTTATTATTACTATAAGTGTATAGTGTCAAAACAATTTCAAATCATAAGTATCAATCATAGACGGCATAAGCGCCCCATCCCACTATGTCGCCACATATAGGATTACAACTAAAATCGAAACGTCACGTATTGGAAGTTGGATTTCCATCTGTGAACCGAGGCAAAAGATAGTCCTCAACCGATTCGAGACGCTCTAGCCCATGTCTCAGGAACAACCCCAACTGCCCCTTGGATCGTCAGGGCCGGTCCACCGATGTGGATTATTATGCCTGAACACTACATTTCCCCACCCTATGGGGTGTCAATGAGTCCAATGACTCCATCGGTCCCGGATCGACCGATATACCCGAGGCGCCTCGCAACAGCAACAACCACATAAGTCAAACTCGTCAGGGCGTGTAAAACCACTAACCCCACTTCTAGCTCGAAGGAAACACATGCCCTCCCTGATGCCCATCTCCCATTTTTGGTTCACTACCGCGGTGTGAGGCTCGCGAATTCACATTACACAAAGCTATGGCACACAGGCTGTGCTTTGATCATCAACCACAAGACTCTGCTTTTCAACAGAAGCCTTGATCATTTGCATCTTAGCATGCCGCACAGGCAATTCACGCTATGCAATCGATATCAATCACACAGAATGAAATCCGATGTCAGACACACAGTCCATTTACAAGTTCGTTTTGGGTTTGAACGAAATCGGAGGCACCTAGTACCCCGCATATCCATAAGTACGTCTGGACGATCACCAACTGTTTCCATCTTCTTGGGTGTACAGCCCAATCAAGATCATCAGTAATTATCCAGACGACGTGAAGACCTCCGGTCCTTGACCACCATCTTCATCTTCGACACCACGTCAAATCAGTTATTCAGAATGGGATAAACCCGGTCTTTCTGAATAACTCGCGTATATAATAAACAAGTGTTACAAAAACACAACATACGCCTCATTCTAATTCAGAATATTCTTTTATTCAAATATTCTTATACTTTGGGAAAAGTTCCCATTAATTTTATCAAAAATCTCCCCCACTTAAAACTTTTCGTCCCCGAAAAGGAACAAAGCCGAAAGTTGTTTAACAAATCAACTCAACTTTCATTATTTTCTTTACAGCTTAAGTTCTTCAACTTTTCAGTTCCTAAGAACTTTTCAAATTTTTCAAAAATTTGGCTAACACCCTAAATTTTTGAAAATTTTCGCCATAACCTCCCCCATACCGGGGAATTCGGGATATTTCATATAGCCTCCCATGGCCTTTTTCAATCCAAAAGAAAAAGAAAAGGCCAAGCGGCTAGCCAATCGGCTCACAAAATCACCCAAAACTCAAGAAATACAATAAACATGTACCTATTTGTCGGGCAAACAATTTTATTCCTCTTCTCTAGCCTCCTTGCTATGACCTGCTCAATGTAAGTACACGTATATGCATGCAAATTCTAATAATTTTCAATACAACTCACTTTTTGGTTCAATTTGGCTAAACGGTTCAACGTTTAATTAATTCACACAATAATCCAACAACACAACCAGCAATCAATTAGTTGATTAATGTTTCAAATTCATAACTTTGATATATTGTCAAAAATCACATTTTTGATGCCAAATCACAACAATAGGCCCTATCTAATTTTGGTTCTGACACCAGTCAATAGGAAATATATAAAAATTCCACCTTCGGAACTCGAACATAAATAATGATGATGTCAAGACAATCATCAGTACCATCTCCGGGCGACTAGAGTGTAATTCTATATCTATCCAACATATTAAAACATCGAATACACGTAGATCAGACGTATACGCAAAGTCTATATATACTGGACTATCCAAATCAATACAAATAAATATTAAAATACGTATAAAACGATTTAAATTTTCAAAACAAAATTGTTTTCATTTTAAAAATATTCTCTTCACACTCGTTCTAGGATACTACTGATCCCATCTCTAACGAGTCATTCTCGTTGGATATTACTAATCCCATCTCTGATGAATTCTTTCGCATGGTTCTAATGTGTCTTGTTCTCTGAGCTTTGTAAACCAAAGCTCTGATACCACTGTAACGAAAAGGAATTTCGCTCGATCCGAATCAGTCGCTAAACCGATCAAGACCGTTCGAAAAGCCTGATTGTTTTGAGAACACGACAAAATAGAACGCAAACGGAAGAACATTTCATTGTATATTACAACAATTCCATCAGAATACAGGAATATACAGAGTATAAACGAATAATATACATTCGATAAATATCAGAGATTACAATAAGTTACATAGCAGCGGAAAATAATACAATACACAACTGAAGAAGATACACGGATACAAAGCTTTCTGGATATCGTTCCAGCTGTAAACCAGGATCCTCTGAATATAAATCTGCAAAACCGAAACTACTAGCTGCCCGTGTCAAAATAAGGGCACCTAGAGTTTAGGTTAAAACAATAGACTCCAGGTCAGTCATGTGACTGGTGTGAGAACTAAAAACAGTTATTAATCTTTATTTTAAAGTCAGGTAACTCAAGGGACCACGCCGTATAACATGGAACGGGTTTCCTCCCAAGTATACCAGTGCATAAAACAACAGCGCAATGCTAAATAAAGAAAAATGAAGCTATTATAAGACCCAGGTCCCATCACACAATGCAACGCAAGCCGGAGGATACGGTTTTTACCTTATAATAGCCAAAGAATGCCTGATATGCTAAATTTCATCTTTTATTATTACTATAAGTGTATAGTGTCAAAACAATTTCAAATCATAAGTATCAATCATAGACGGCATAAGCGCCCCATCCCACTATGTCGCCATATAAAGGATTACAACTAAAATCGAAACGTCACGTATTGGATGTTGGATTTCCATATGTGAACCGAGGCAAAAGAAAGTCCTCAACCGATTCCAGACGCTCTAGCCCGTGTCTCAGGAACAGCCGCAACTGCCCCTTGGATCGTCAGAGCCGGTCCACCAATGTGGATTATTATGCCTGAACACTACGTTTCCCCACCCTATGGGGTGTCAATGAGTCCAATGACTCCATCTGTAACAACCCGCATTCTACGTATCGAAGAATCGCCGAATATTTATTTCTTTCCCATATGAAGTCGTATGGTCATGTAACTTTGGGAAACAACCATTAGAGTCATTTCCCATGTTCGTGATTTTTGCCGATTTTTAAATGACCGTTTTGCCCCTAGCTGATCTTGTTTCGGCCATAACTTTTGATTGGAAAGGAATTTTGACCTGAAACCACTTCCATTAGATTCGTTTGATGGTTTACCTTTCCGTAGAGTCATCACATGTGAGAAACGAACTTAACTTTGGGAGATATGGCTGAAATAAGGTTTGGAAGGTGAAAAATTGCTTAACCGGGCCAAATAGGGTGATTAGTGAATGGGCCCATAACCCATTTCGGGATTAGGGTAATGGGGAGGCTGAAATGAGTCAGGGTTTCATTTCATTTCAGTTTTCTAGCCTCCACTTACCTCTTAGAAACACTAAAAATGGCCTCCAACCTCTAAATCACCTCCAAATCACTTTCTACTTGAAGAGTGGGCTTAGCAACATCAAATCAAGAGAGATCAACACCAAATCAACATTAGAGCGGCTGTTTAGCATCGATATTCATGTCCAAATAGAGAATCATTTCAGTTAGAGGTTTTATTTGTGGCTAAGGTGAGTGATTTGCATAGTTCCTCACTAATTATGGTTAATTAAGGGTAATTAGTATTAATTAGTGAATTTAAACACGATAAAATTCTGGAAAAATATTTATAAAATTAGAAATAATGTCTTAGACCTCTGATATGAATTTGGGTTAATTTGGTTAAGTTTTGCTAATCATATCATTAGTTTCACCTAAACATGATTAAGGGAAAATATGGGGTTTTGACTATGGTTGATTCATTTTAACCTATCATATTGATGTTTTGGTGTTCGAGGTCACTTCTACTTGTTGCTATGAGTTTGTGGTATGCTTTGTGATTGATTAGAATACTTAGAATGGTTGAAAACTTTGTCGAATGGTGTAAAACACTCGCTGGAAAAGTTGCAGAAAAACAGTGCAGGCTTTCGGATCGGATCGGATGGATGGGCTAGGACCGGGCAAAGGATCACCGAACCGAACCGTAGCTTAGCACAAGAGAAGTTTGGAAAAAAGGAAGGCGACAAAGGTTGAACTGGGATCGGATCGGAGTGGATGGGAATAGGAATAGGGATCGTAGCGGATGGGAATAAGGAAGGGGATCGGATCGGACCAGAAGGCCACGCCAGGAGCTAAGAGAGAAGGACGGACTGGATGATGACAGGGGACCCGAACCGAACCGATGGAGCAATCAAACCCGAACAGAACCGGTTGCTGAAGCGTCACACTGAACGAGATGCATACACCCAAACCGAACCGCCAGAGGGCAATATCTATGACCGAACCAAACCGATGGCAAGGAGGAATCTGAACCGATCCAGTATTGAACAATAACCCGAGATGCAAAGGTAGTCCAAATGGAAGTTAGAGCTCAAGATCCAGTTGGGAACCAATGAGTTCACTTCATGGTTGGGCTTTGCTGCGGGACGTGTGCTAAGGAGTTGTCGACGTTCATAACTTCGATTCACCACCGAAAATGAATGATGGGCTACTTATCAGTGCAGTAGAGTCACTATGACTCGATGGGCAAGGTGATGGTAGCAACACTACGTTATCAGTGTAGTAGAGTCATAATGACTCGAGGGGCAAAGTGATCGTAGTAAGACTATGAGCCAGCGCAGATGGGGTGAATAACTCCGTGGGGGCAAGTGGACAAAGTAAAGGATTGGTAAGGCTATGAGCCAGCGCAGATGGGGTGAATAACTCCATGGGGCAATTGGACATAGCGAAGGATTAGTGGCTATGTATCACTGTAGTGAAGCCATTTATGAGTTCATGGGGCAAGGTGATCATGGAAAAGTATTGAGGTGATCGAAGTGGTGAATATCGTATGCTTTACGCACTGAGTGAGAGATGTGAGGATGGTTGCTATGCTTGATTGTTTGCCATCACTATGACATGCACACCCCCACCCCCGTTATCTCTACACCATTTGAAATGGCACCTTAGAGTGCTGTACAGTATGTAGTGCTAACTCTTTGGTTGCAGGTCCAGGTTCAGGTATGGTTTAGTATACCTGTTATTGTTCTATTTAGCTGCTTATCGCTCATACCAGACTTTTTTTCTGACCCAGAGTTTTATGTCTCTTCTTATTAATATGGGTGCTCACACGAGCAGACTAGAGACAGGTTAGCTGGTGATGCACGAGTAGCTGATTCGGAGACGAGCAGGAGGCTCCTACGTATGATATCTACATATATTCTCCCTGTGTCGTTGGTGGTCACTATTTGGGCATTAGTAGTGTACATTCCTTTACTTGCTTTTGCTTTAGAGACAGTATTTTGAAATTGTAATAGGCTGTATTTTGGATTTTCCGCTACTATGAAGCTTAGTTCTAGTTTTCAACTTATGCACTGTCTCGCCTGTTTTATGTCAAGTATGTTGTTATTATATTTTATTCCATGCGCTGTGAGACATTTTACAGGTTCCTTGTTAGTTCATTTCCTTCTTTCTTTTCCTTCTGGCGACCGTCCCGTGCTAACTGGACATGCGTACAACGCACCTTTGGAGTAAATGTCGGTTGGTGCGGGGCGGGCTGTCACATTTGGTATCAGAGCTCTAGGTTGCGTAGTTAACCTAGGGAAAGACACTAGGGAGAGATAGTACGTATATGAGAGCGCGTATTTGTGATTACTTTGGTTTTCAAAAGCTATATATATATATATATATTATTAGTAATATAAGAATGAAGTCGTACTTCACTAGCACCACTATAGGGTCGTTAATCGTTTTCTCTCTTTACAGATTGAATGATGGGTCGAGACACCAGGGGTGCTGGTAGAGGGACCAATCACGGGAATGCTCCTGACGTGAGGACAATTTTCACTAACTTCATGAGGGAGATTCTTAGGGATGTTCAAGGAGCAGTTCCCAATCCTGGAAATGGTGGTGGTCCAGTAGTGAAGGCGCCTGGGGTCGATTTCGCCAAGTTGTGCAAGGATTACACTAACCTTGGTGGGAAGCCGTTCCACGAAATGGAGTCGACCACAGATGTTCAGGATTGGTTGGATAGCTGTGATCGTATCTTCGACGACTTGGGTATCGAGGATGCGATGAAGAGAAGGCTAGTGTCTCGTCAGCTGCAAGGGTGAGCAATAAATTGGTGGAATTCCATTAGAACAACTACTCCAGAAGATCAGGTTACTTGGGATCAGTTCAAGGCTCGCTTTAGCGAGAAGTTCATTCCAGCTGCACAGAAGTCAGTGTTGTTTAAGAGATTCTTGGAACTCAAGCAGAATGGTAGGGAAGTTTCTTATTATATTGCTGAGTTCGACACTTTGTCGAAGTATGGACTATCTCTTATCGATAATCCTGAGAAGAAGAATGAGAAGTTCATTACTGGGTTGGATGGATACTTGGGGGAAAGGCTTATCAACCACATCGATAAGACATTTGAATCGATTACGGGGAAAGCTTTGAGATCAGTGAGTCTTTACCCTAAGCCAAAGACTGAGGATGCATCTGCAGAAGGGCCAAAGCCACAAGCAAGCGGTGGAGCCAAGAATAACTCTCAGAACAAGAGGAAGCAGAACCAAGATAAGGATGGCCAGAAAAAGAGCAAGAAAGATGTTGAGTGCTTCATCTGTGGTAAGAAGGGCCATTATGCTAAAGAATGTAGGGCCAAGCCAGCGGATAGGAAGTGCTACAACTGTGGCCAAGTGGGACATCATAAGGATAAGTGTCCACAACCTCCTAAAGAAAAGCAGATGGTGAAAGCATATGCCCTTAATGCTATTCCTTCTTCGTCGAATGCCCCAACTGCGGCGGAGAAAGGAAAGAATGTCGTCATTCAAGGTATGCTTTCTATTTATGAGACACCAGTTCGAGTTTTGTTTGATACTGGGGCTTCCCATTCCTTCATATCTAGTGACCTGGTGGATAGGTTGGGACTGGAACCCGAGATGGTCGATAGACCTTTGGTAGTGACGAACCCGATTGGTGGTTCAACTAACCTTAGTATGATTTTCCGAAATTTTGTCTTATCGAGTCATGGATGTATGTTTGTTTGTGATTTCTTTGTTTTGGGCTTTACTGGGTATGGCATTATATTGGGGGTCGATTGGCTCCAAAGATACGGGGTGGTGGTAGACTGTGAGGGCTTTTTGGTGAGAGTTAGGGAGGATGATGGGTGGAGGGTAGTGTTTGGTAGTCTACCTAGTGATGGGGTAATGGCTAGTTTTATAAATTCCCCCGACATCCCGCATGATGAGTTGTCAGATGTGTCCGTGGTTGGCCAGTATCCGGACGTCTTCGACGAGGTGACCGGGCTTCCACCACACCGAGAGATTGAGTTCCGTATTGATTTAGTGAAAGATGCCAGACCTATAGTGATGCCACTTCGTCGTATGGCACCAAGGGAGCAGCGAGAGCTCGGGGCGCAAGTCAGCGATCTTTTGAAGAAGGGATTTATTAGAAGAAGTGTCTCCGAGTGGGGAGCACCAGTTGTGTTTGCCACTAATGAAGATGGTTCCCTTCATTTGTGTGTGGACTGTCGCGAGTTGAATAAGGTGACGAGGAAGAATAAGTATCCTCTATGGCGGATAGATGATTTGTTTGATCAACTGGAAGGAGCAAGAGTGTTCTCCTAGTTGGACCTCGCGACAGGGTTTCATCAGCTCCGAGTAGCGGATGAGAGTGTTCTGAAAACGACATTTTGGACACCGTCTGGATTTTATGAGTAGTTGGTTATGCCATTTGGGTTGACCAACGCACCAGCCTACTTTGTGGATCTTATGAATCGAGTATTCAGAGATCAGTTGAATACGTTTGTTCTTGTGTTCGTAGATGACATCCTTGTTTACTCGAGGACAGAAGAGGAGCACAAGGGACACTTGAGGATAGTGATGGAGGTGTTAAGGAAGCACCAATTGAAAGCGAAATTCTCTAAGTGTCACTTTTGGAGAAGGGAAGTGAGATTCTTGGGCCATGTTGTTTTAGAGAATGGTATTGCCGTGGACCCTGCGAAGGTGGCTACGGTACCGGATTGGTCTACGCCCAAGAATGCAACAAACGTAAGAAGTTTCTTGGGGTTAGCTGGATATTATCGTAAGTTTATCCAGGACTTCTCCAAGATAGCGGCACCGTTGACTCAGTTGACTAAGAAGAATCAGGCCTATGTCTGAGACCGAGTGTGTGAGAATGCATACAAAAGTCTAAAAGAAAAGTTGACGCGTGTGCCAGTGTTAGTCATTCCTAAAGGGAATGAAGAGATGACGGTATACACGGATGCTTGTGGTACCGAACTAGGTGCTGTGTTGATGCAAGGAGGTAGGGTTGTAGCTTATGCTAGTCCGCAACTAAAGCCACATGAGAAAAGGTACCCTACCCATGATTTGGAACTAGCAGCGATCGTGTTTGCGCTGAAGATGTGGAGGCATTATCTCTTGGGAGAGAGATTTGAGTTGTTTACCGATCATAAATCATTAAAGTATCTCTTCTCTCAGAACGATCTGAATCTCCGTCAGCAGAGATGGTAAGAGTTCTTGGCTTCGTATGATTTTGATATCGCATACACACCTGGGAAAGGAAATGCGGTAGCCGATGCCTTGAGTAGGAGACATGCTTGTTTAGGGGCTATGTTTCTTGAACGGAAGCAACCGGAGTATATCCCAGGGTTTGATTTCAGGCCAAAGTGCGAATTGGATCCAGAAATGCTAGCTAGTTTGGCGATCAGACCCACTTTGATAGAGCGGATTGGTTCCAGCCAGAGGGACGATCCTAATCTATTGGAAATCATCTCCAAGTTAGAGATGAATATCGACGGTGAGGAGATGAATTTGTATGGGCTTGATCGAGATGGATGGCTTAGAAAGAATGGAAGACTAGTTGTACCCAACGTGAATGGTTTGAGAGATGAAGTGCTTAGAGAATGTCATCACTCAAAACTGACTATACACCTGGGTGGTGATAAGATGTATCGAGACATGAGACAGACTTACTACTGAGAAGGGATGAAAAGAGACGTTGGGAAGTTTATATCCAAGTGCATGAATTGCCAGCTAGTTAAAGCCGAGCAAAAGAAGCCAAGTGGTTTGTTGCAACCATTAGAAATTCCCGAATGGAAATGGGAATAAGTCTCGATGGATTTCATCGATGGTTTACCAAGGACTAGATCGGGACATGATAGCATTTGGGTAATTGTGGATCGATTGACTAAGAGTGCAAGATTTATACCAGTCAAGTCGACCAGAACGACAGCTAAGTTAGCAGAATTGTATATGAAGTGGGTAGTGAGATTTCATGGACTACCTAAAAGCATTGTGAGTGACCGAGACCCGTTGTTCACTAGTGGGTTTTGGAAGAGCTTACAAGAGGCTCTAGGGTCAGAATTACATCTCAGTACCGCATATCATCCTCAGACCTACGGTCAGACGGAGAGGGTGAATCGTATCTTGGAAGATCTCTTAAGAGCTTATATATTGGATTTTGGTGGATCATGGGATGACCATTTGCATCTAGTAGAGTTTGTATATAATAATAGCTACCAATCCAGTATCGGTATGGCTCCATATGAAGCTTTGTACGGAAGACCGTGCAACTCACCATCATGTTGGGTAGAGACCGGTGAGAAGTTTGTGCTTGGACCAGATGTGGTAAGAGAAACCTCGGGCAAGATTAAGATCATTCAACAACGAATGAAGGCTGCCCCAGATAGGCAAAAGAGTTATGCTGATAGGAGGAGGAGAGATTTAAGATTCTCCGTTGGTGACTTGGTGTTTGTCAAGATTTCTCCGTTGAAGAGCGTGATACGATTTGGCAGGAGAGGGAAGTTAGCACCAAGATTTGTTGGCCCATTCCCAGTTCTCGAACAAGTTGGGAATTTGGCATATAGAGTTGACTTACTAGAAAAGATGGCGGGAGTTCACAACGTATTTCATGTTTCCCAACTAAAGAAGTTCGTACACGACCCAGATATGACTATTTCACCTGATCAGTTAGAGGACTTCGAAGTTGAACCCGAGGCGGTTGGGAACCGCAAGCCGATTCGTATTGTCGAGCACGATACGAAGCAACTTCGAAGGAAGGCGGTGAAGCTAGTCAAGGTTCAGTGGGGCGAGAACGAGAATGACTGTACTTGGGAGACAGAGGAGAGCATTAGAAAGACGTATCCAGAACTCTTTGCCTGGTAATATTTACTTCGCGATTTAGTTATTCCGCATGCTAGGATAGACTTGTTTTGCATGTTTGATTGTTGTTTTATGGCTGATAGGCATGCGGGACACTTGCGTGTGTTTTGATTAGGAAATTTCGGGGGCGAAATTTCTTAAGGGGGGAAGAATGTAACAACCCGCATTCTACGCATCGGAGGATCTTAGAATACTTATTTCTTTCCCATATGAAGTCGTATGGTCATGTAACTTTGGGATACAACCATTAGAGTCATTTCCCATGTTCATGATTTTTGTCGATTTTTAAATGACCGTTTTCCCCCTAGCTGATCTTGTTTCGGCCATAACTTTTGATTGGAAAGGAATTTTGACCTGAAACCACTTCCATTAGATTCGTTTGATGGTTTACCTTTCCGTAGAGTGGTCACATGTGAGAAACGGACTTACCGTTTGGGAGATATGGTTGAAATAAGGTTTGGAAGGTGAAAAACTGCTTAACCGGGCCAAATAGGGTGATTAGTGAATGAGCCCATAACCCATTTCGGGATTAGACTTATGGTGAGTCTGAAATGAGTTAGGGTTTCATTTCATTTCAGTTTTCTAGCCTCCACTTACCTCTTAGAAACCCTAAAAATGGCCTCCAACCTCTAAATCACCTCCAAATCACTTTCTACTTGAAGATTGGGCTTAGCAACATCAAATCAAGAGAGATCAACACCAAATCAACATTAGAGCTGCTATTTAGCATCGATATTCACGTCCAAACAGAGAATCATTTCAGTTTGAGGTTTATTTGTGGCTAAGGTGAGTGATTTGCATAGTTCCTCACTAATTATGGCTAATTAAGGGTAATTAGTATTAATTAGTGAATTTAAACACGATAAAATTCTAGAAAAATATTTATAAAATTAGAAATGATGTCTTAGACCTCTGATATGAATTTGGGTTGATTTGGTTAAGTTTTGCTAACATTATCATTAGTTTCACCTAAACATGCTTAAGGGAAAATATGGGGTTTTGGCTATGGTTGATTCATTTTAACCTATCATATTGATGTTTTGGTGTTTGAGGTCACTTCTACTTGTTGCTATGAATTTGTGGTATGCTTTGTGATTGATTAGAATACTTAGAATGGTCGAAAACTTCGTCGAATGGTGTAAAACACTCGCTGGAAAAGTAGCAGAAAAACAGTGCAGGCTTTCGGATCGGATCAGATGGATGGGCTCGGACCGGGCAAAGGATCACCGAACCGAACCGTAGCTTAGCACAAGAGACGTATGGCAAAAAGGAAGGCGACAAAGGTTGAACTGGGATCGGATTGAAGCGGATGGGAATAAGGAAGGGGATCGGATCGGACCAGAAGGCCACGCCAGGAGCTAAGAGAGAAGGACGGACCGGATGATGACAGGGGACCCGAACCGAACCGATGGAGCAATCAAACCCGAACCGAACCGGTTGCTGAAGCGTCACACTGAACAAGATGCATACACCCGAACTGAACCGCCAGAGGGGAATATCTATGACCGAACCGAACCGATGGCAAGGAGAAATCCGAACCGATCCAGTATTGACCAATAACCCGAGATGCAAAGGTAGTCCAAATGGAAGTTAGAGCTCAGGATCCAGTTGGGAACCAATGAGTTCACTTCATGGTTGGGCTTTGCTGCGGGACATGTGCTAAGGAGTTGTCGACGTTCATAACTTCGATTCACCACTGAAAATGAATGATGGGCTACTTATCAGTGCAGTAGAGTCACTATGACTCGAGGGGCAAGGTGATGGTATCAAGACTACGTTATCAGTGCAGTAGAGTCATTATGACTCGAGGGGCAAAGTGATCGTAGTAAGACTATGAGCCAGCGCAGATGGGGTGAATTACTCCATGGGGCAAGTGGACATAGTAAAGGATTAGTAAGGCTATGAGCCAGCGCAGATGGGGTGAATAACTCCATGGGGCAAGTGGACATAGCGAAGGATTAGTGGCTATGTATCAGTGCAGTGAAGCCATTTATGACTTCATGGGGCAAGGTGATCATGGCAAAGTATTGAGGTGATCGAAGTGGTGAATATCGTATGCTTTACGCACTGAGTGAGAGATGTGAGGATGGTTGCTATGCTTGATTGTTTGCCATCACTATGACATGCACACCCCCACCCCCGTTATCTCTACACCATTTTAAATGGCACCTTAGAGTGTTGTACAGTATGTAGTGCTAACTCTTTGGTTGCAGGTCCAGGTTCAGGTATGGTTTAGTATACCTGTTATTGTTCTATTTAGTTGCTTATCGCTCATACCAGACTTTTTGTCTGACCCAGAGTTTTATTTCTCTTCTTATTAATATGGGTGCTCACACGAGCAGACTAGAGACAGGTTAGCTGGTGATGAACGAGTAGCTGATTCGGAGACGAGCAGGAGGCTCCTACGTATGATATCTACATATATTCTCCCTATGTCGTTGGTGGTCACTACTTGGGCATTAGTAGTGTACCTTCCTTTACATGTTTTTGCTTTAGAGACAGTATTTTGAAATTGTAATAAGCTGTATTTTGGATTTACCGCTGCTATGATGCTTAGTTCTAGTTTTCAGCTTATGCACTGTCTCGCCTATTTTATGTCAAGTATGTTGTTATTATATTTTATTCCATGCGCTGTGAGACATTTTACAGGTTCCGTGTTAGTTCATTTCCTTCTTTATTTTCCCTCTGACGACCGTCCCGTGCTAACTAGGCATGTGTACAGCGCACCTTTGGAGTAAATGTCAGTTGGTGTGGGGTGGGCTGTCACACCATCGGTCCTGGATCGACCGATATACCCGAGGTGCCTCGCAACAGCAACAACCACATAATTCAAACTCGTGAGGGCGTGTAAAACCACTGACGCCACTTCTAGCTAGAAGGAAACGCATGCCCTCCCTGATGTCCGTCTCCCATTTTTGGTTCACTACTGGGGTGTGAGGCTCGCGAATTCACGTTACACAAAGCTATGCCACATAGGTCGTGCTTTGATCATCAACCACAAGACTCTGCTTTTCAACAGAAGCCTTGATCATTTGCATCTTAGCATGCCACACAGGCAATTCACGCTATGCAATCGATATCAATCACACAGAATGAAATCCGATGTCAGACACACAGTCCATTTACAAGTTCATTCTGGGTCTGAACGAAACTGGAGGCACCTAGTACCCATTTAAAATAATTCATTTTAAATATTCAAAATTCGCAAAAATTGCCAAAATAAAATTTTTAAATTGGCTCGGATACCAACTGAAACGACCCGAACTTACCCGGTAAGGAAAGCCCGGATAGAGTTGAGAACAACACACAAAAGAACGCAGACAGAAGAACATTTCATTGTATATTACAACAATTCATCAGAATACATGAATATACAGAGTATAAAGCAATATTACACATTCAATAAATATCTTAGATTACAATACATTACAGAGCAACGGAAAATAATACAATACACAACTAGAAGAGATATACGGATACAAAGCTTTCCGGATATCATTCCAGCTGTAAACCAGGATCCTGTGAATATAAATCTGCAAAACCAAAACTACTAGCTGCCCGTGTCAAAATAAGGGCACCCAGAGTTTAGGTCAAAACAATAAACTCCAGGTCAGTCATGTGACTGGTGTGAGAACTAAAACAGTTATTAATCTTTATTTTAAAGTTATGTAAATCAAGGGACCACGCCGTATAACACGGAACGGGTTTCCTCCCAAGAATACTAGTGCATAAAACAATAGCGCAATGCTAAATAAAGAACAATGAAGCTATTATAAGACCCAGGTCCCATCACATAATGCAACGCACGCCGGAGGATAGGGTTTTTACCTTATAATAGCCAAAGAATGCTTGATACGCTAAATTTCATCTTTTATTATTACAATAAGTGTATAGTGTCAAAACAATTTCAAATCATAAGTATCAATCATAGACGGCATAATCGCCCCATCCCACTATGTCGCCATATATAGGATTACAACTAAAATCGAAACGTCACATATTGGAAGTTGGATTTCCATCTTTGAACGGAGGCAAAAGATAGTCCTCAACCGATTCGAGACGCTCTAGCCCGTGTCTCAGGAACAGCCGCAACTGCCCCTTGGATCGTTAGGGCCGGTCCACCGATGTGGATTATTATGCCTGAACACTACGTTTCCCCACCCTATGGGGTGTCAATGTGTTCAATGACTCCATCGGTCCCAGATCGACCGATATACCCGAGGCGCCTCGCAACAGTAACAACCACATAAGTCAAACTTGTCAGGGCGTGTAAAACCACTGACGCCACTTCTAACTAGAAGGAAACGGATGCCCTCCCTGATGTCCGTCTCCCGTTTTTGGTTCACTACTGGGGCGGGAGGCTCGCGAATTCACGTTACACAAAGCTATGCCACACATGCCGTGCTTTGATCATCAACCACAAGACTCTGCTTTTCAACATAAGCCTTGATCATTTGCATCTTAGCAAGCCACATAGGTAATTCACGCTATGCAATCGATATCAATCACACAGAATGAAATCCTATGTCAGACACACAGTCCATTTACAAGTTCGTTCTGGATCTGAACGAAACCGGAGGCACCTAGTACCCTGTATATCCATCGATCTCCAAGTACGTCTGGACGATCACCAACTGTTTCCATCTTCTTGGGTGTACAGCCCAATCAAGATAATCGGTAATTATCCAGACGACGTGAAGACCTCCGTTCTTCGACCACCGTCTTCATCTTCGACACTACGTCGAATCAGTTATTCAGAATGGGATAAACCCGGTCTTTCTGAATAACTCGCGTATATAATAAACAAGTGTTACACTAACACAACATACGCCTCATTCTAATTCATAATATTCTTTTATTCAAATATTCTTATAATTTGGGAAAAGTTCCCATTAATTTTATCAAATATAAATTCTTTAAATTTATTCTTTAATCTTCTTTGAATATCAATTCTAACTAGTCGGGATCAGTGAACCACACTGAAGTAATCATTTATTTTATTTCCCAATCCCAACCTATTCATCCCATGAAGTAAAACTGGTCATACTTCATATCTAACACCACGGTGTTATCGGTAAATTCAATTACCATTTCACGTTCAAACCTAATTAAAGATTTAACTATCGCCTAGAGTAAAACTGGTGATACTCCATTCTCGATCTTTTCAATCTAATTAAAGATTCATTAAAACTCCACTTAGTTTTAATCATTAATTGGGTTAAAGAATCAGTGTCATTTAAAACATGGTTCACGATAAACCCAAAATCTCATTCCATTAATTATCTGGTTAAAGAACAAGTGTTATTTAAAACACTGTTCACGATAAACCCAAAAGTCAATACCAATTCAATTCCAATTAAATATTATTTAATTGGAACACTTCATTAAATCTAAATAAAAAGATTTAATCTTTTTCTCAATTGGGTTTAAGAATAGTGTTAATGAAGACACCATTCACGACAAACCCAAATCACATTTGATATTAAATACAAGGCTCTGAATAGAAAATATATAGGCTTATATTGAATATCAAATTCTATGACCAACAAATATCGTATTGGAAATAACAATATTTATATATATCTTTCAAATTTCCATAACAATATCTATATAATCACGAAATCCAACATCGAAATATTCCAAAGATAATTTCCATTCAAATCCATTCCAATCCAATTATCGGAAATCCTGGCTACTTTTAAAACCCTTTTCAAATCCAATTTATTTATTTTAAAAATAAATAGAATTATATTTCTAGTTCGAAACTAGTTCATTTCGATAAAAATCTATTTTTATCTTTTCAAATATGGAGTTTTTCATCACAATTCTTCACAAATCATTTCTTATGATTTTACACAAATTATTGATACTTTCAATAATTTTAACAAGTCCCTTATAGTCGATTTCCATCAACGGCCATCGAACTGCATTTACAACGACCTTTTTCAAATTTGATTTGGACATAATTCCAAATCCATCCGTTATATTTCAAATTTCTAATATTCGTTAGAAAGCTCTTTTTGATACGAACCCAAGTTCCGGTTTTAGGAGAATCCGACGGTCGGATCTCCTGCAACGTCCATTCGAAGTCAATGGTCGAAATTCACGAACTGCCGCAGCGTGGCGCGTTCTATTCAGGCCATTATATTAAATATATAATATATATAATATATACCTCGTCGATTTCCTTTTAAAACGTATTTTATAAATCGTTTTAAATTCGTTTTCGAAACGATTTCTTCTTCCTTTTCCAATTCAAAACAAGATTGAATTTTTCAATATAAATTCGTTTTAATTTCATTTTAAATCGATTTCAATTTTAATCGATTTCATTTCAATTTCAATTCGTTTAAATTCCATTCAAAACGATTTCATTTCTATTTCAATTTAATTTAAATTCATTCTCTATTCAATTCAATTCGAATTCATTTTCTAAAATATTCGATTATTGAAATCACTTTTCAATATTCATTAAAAACAAATAAAATCGATATAAATATCGTTCACGTCAAAATAGCGTCAATCTAATCAACACCGCTTCATATATTCTATTTTCAAATATTCTATTTCAAATATTCTATTTCAAATATTCTATTTCAAATATTTCTTTTTCAAAACTGGAATGAGGCCCAATCAATTACCATATAATGTTAATTATATGGATTTTCTACAACACATGTATACAATAACAACAATGAATAATCAACCATCATCCAAATTGCATTCTACACTGTATAAGCATCAAATATAAATATTTAACGCTCATAACAGTCTGTCCATCAATCGATCGACATACAGCTAAATAATTAGGATTAGTGTATGCCAAATATCATCCCAATACCCATGTGGGGTTTCAAACAATCAAACACAGATTTTATTTGTGCAGTTGGGCGATGTGTAAAATTTATCGTCCCAATCAATATCAATCAAATCAGTGTATATAAACAAATCTCCAATTTGTTTATAAATATTTATTTTATATACACGTTATAAATTCTATTTTCAACTATAAAATATTTTTAACTATATAAATATTTTATTTCATTTCACATCACACAATCAACTACACATCAAAATCAAACAAACAAGCATACAAGCCGTCCATGGTCTGTGGACAACGGGTGTCGGGTGCTACTAAACACTGTCTGCATCCTAGTATATATTTCAACTAGAAAATAAATAAATTAAAGGTGAGAAGTTCTCACCGACTAGCTAACCCAAACGCCACGACTCTCTTATGTAGGAAATCCCCGCCGTTTCTTCTTTCGTCACTTTCGTCATTCGTATTCACTACATATATAAAAATCGAATTTTTACTTTGCTATTCAATATATAAAAATCGAATTTTTACTTTGCTATTCAATATATAAAAATCGAATTTTTACTTTGCTATTCAATATATAAAAATTTCGCTATTATCTATATAAAAATAGATCTTTAACTTGCTAGGTTTTATTTAAAAACAATGTTGAATTTTATTTAAATTGAATACCTAGTTAGGAAAATTAGCTAGGTAATTTAATTACCTTTCTTCCCTTTTGAAACTAGCAGGCGCACAAAGAAGCCCATCCGTGTTGACTTCGTCTTCGAGCTGCGCGCGGGGCCCACGTTGCAGCGCAGGCGATTTGGAGGGATTTAGGTGGTCGTTCAGGGGCTGTTGGTTGCGAGTTTACGTTGAAAGAGGGGCTAGGGTTATTTGTAGGGGGCTGGGGAGGGAGGCGAGGGCGGAGCAGCCGTGGGGAGTCGGGGAAGCACAACGGAGCTCTTGGGAGGCAGCGCGGTCATCTATGGGGGGGGGGGGCTGAACTGGGGGCGCGACATCTAGATCGGAGGTTTATTTTTCTTTTTTTTCTCTAATCAAATGAAACGGGGGTGGGGGGGGTGAGTGGTTTAAGGAGGAGAGAGGTTGTTTTTTTATTTAACTTCAAAAAGGTAGTTTTTATTTCGACCTCAAAATCGAACCCACCAACTATCGTCCATAGCTAATTACCCCCATTCCGAACACAATGGGATATGTATCATAAGCTGATTCGATCGTTTCGATCAGTTTCCGTCAAAATCAAAATATAACTCTATATATTGAATTTGAACGCACATTTCAATTTATTGAGGCCACTTACTAACTAGAAAAATTCCTGAAAAATATTTTCTAGCTTCGTATTGATGATACGGTCCTAACAAAACTAGTTTCATCGAATTCTGAGAACGTTTGAAAAATGGCCATTTTCCAGTCGATTAAAATCAACTAAAACTAGTCAAACGCGTTTTCCTTTGCCACGCTCACATATTGATTCAAAAAATTATGAAATTTGATACCTATCAATAACTTGACATCACGAATCCAACAAAATTGGTTTCGTCGAAATCCGAGGTCGTTTGCAAAATGGCTATTTTTTAAGAGCCGAAATTCCATAGCGACTATTCTAAAATTTCAACTGGACATATCTTTTGATTCCCGCTATGAAATTTCGATTTTTCAGATTTGTTGGAAAGATATTCACAAATAGATTCCATTATTTTTGGTTTCGTTAAAATCCGGTTTATTTTGCACCTTGTACATTCATTTGAAGTTTGAAATCGAATTATCGAACTACCACACCATATTCAATTCTATTTATAATTATAAATAAATATTTATATTCTAACGACGATCTATATAAATATATACGTTCTAATTCTATTCAAAATAAATTTCTCGTCGATATTATTTAAAATAATCCATTTTAAATATTCAAAATTCCTTAAAATTGCCAAAATAAAATTTTTAAATTGGCACAGAATTTCCGGGTTGTTACAAGCTGGCTGAATTGGTTGACGTATTCCTTAACCGAAATACTTCCCTGTTTGAGAGCTAAGAACTTCTCCATTTGTAGGCTTCGTTATGCTTGTGAGAGGAATTTCATTTCAAACCTCATTCTGAAATCCACTCAAGTTTCAACTGGTCTCTCAGCATTTGTAACTTCCCACCAATAAGAGGCTTCATCTTTAAGTGACTATATGGCCAACTGTTTCTTTTGCCTATCGTCCACTTCGAAGATAACAAACAAATCCTCAGTTTCTTTGAGCCAGTTCCTCGCTTCCACGAATGATTCTGTTCCATTAAAGTTCTTTCCACCCATGGATCGAAAGTCTCTACATATCTTTGAGAAAGCATTTGCACGTGGAGGAGGAGGAGGAACCGCTGCAGCTGGGGGAGAAGGAACGTTTGCTGGGCCCAAATCATTAGCCCTAGCCTCTAGGTACCTTCTAAACCAGCCAGGTACCGGTACGCCCTCTGGAAGGTTAAGATCCCCAAACATGCGGAAACGAAAAAGGAAAGATTCAAAACAAAGGATAGAAAGATAGTGCATATGGCTTTGGGGATTATGCCTTTTAAAATAAAAACAACACTTTTTCTTGAAAAATGCTTCTTTAAACTTCTTTTAGAAAATTAGTTTTCAAAAAAATTTATCTGATCTGGTAAACCTTTGCTCTAATACCAAGTGAAAAACCCCACCTTCGTTAAGGTCACTCACAAAGGGAATGCCTTAACTTCGGTGGAGCATTGTAGGTAAAAGATACAGATAATTTACAAGACAGACATATAAACAGAAGAAAAACTAAATTTATTTCATAAGCACGTGGTTTAGACAATACATAACAACAAACTGTCTCAAAACAACTTCCAAATTATTACAACAATATCTCTGTCTTGATTAAAATGAAGAAGGATAAAAAAATAATAAAGTAGCTTAAATCCCCATTAAGAGTAAATCCAAAGCCATAGCCCAAGAAGAGAGAGTCCAAGCTATACATCTACTCTCTTCAAGCTTGCAAAAGATCTGCACTATGCTGAAGTATTCCCTCCCTGCGGACCTGGGGGAGGGGGGCAGAAGAAAATAAGATGAAAGAAAAAATGGGTCAGACATAAGTCTGGTAAGTCCAGTGATTTTTTAGTATGTGAACAAGAAAATGGATCGTGACCGAAATAAACTGAAAATAGGACAATACCAGAATAACCAGATAACATAAACCAAGATAAGACAGTTTAAACTGAATATACCATCGCACCCATTACTATTTCTCTGCACCTACAACTGTTGTTCAACCAGCCTCACACGTTCATAACTAAGTGATCCATTTTATCGATCGGCTCCTACTCGTATAAGTTTGCCACTTGTGTCATTCGGTCCCGCTTGATTGTAGATACCTGTGCTGGTCCCACCATGGGGTGTATCAAATCCTATGGTGGCTACCCGACACAATTCAAGATGCACAATGTATAACTACTAATGCCCAATGTCTGCTTTTCCCACTCTGGGGTATGTGCACGCCCGTACTCCGTCAGAACCTACATTGACGCACCACCCGCTTTTGTTTTGACCGCTTATAATCAGCCCAGTAATCGTGCCCCAGCCTGCCTAGTTCGGGGTATCATGATACATCTATGTGGGTTACTGCTGAAATGGGTCCCCGTTACAAGGGTTTCCTAATCAACATGTTAAAAAGGTTAAGTGTTCTCAAATTAACCTAACCCCACCCATTAGTTTAGTTAACATGTTGTATTGGTTAAGTGTTGCTGTAACGACCCGCATTTTTCAGCGATATAATTAATTAATTTAATTATTTAAATAATGGTTTGGTTATTTAAAATGACCAGAATTGAATAATATTGAATAGTTAATTAAAATAAATAATATAATAATATATTTAATTTCTGAAATAGTTGGATTCACAAAATAGTCTGAATTGGATCATCTGTGTTATTTAATTCAATTTAGAATTGAATTAGAATAACGAATATATTATTTTAACGGTAGCTTGAATATATAATTATAATATAATTATAATCGAGCTCGAAATGGAGCGGTAGTTCGCTATTTGGCGATTTAAACTTCAACTGAATATACAGGATTCGTTTTAAATCGGATTTTTGTGAAATAAGAAACGTTAGGAGCTAGTGAAGTATATTTTTCTAGTGGAGGAGAAAAATCGAGATTTCATTGTGTAGATTTTTATTTATGTCAAAATCAAATTTTAGAAAAGTCACTGTGGAATTTCCTTTATAATTTATATCGATTTATTTATATTTTAAAATGCATTTTTAAATATAAATCGAATATCGATGTAACACTGGATTTGAAATATCGAGTTATAAATCCCGGTGTAGCTGTATGGTATTCCGCCGTGAATATATACGATAATATTTATTTATAAATATTAAATTTAATTGTTTTTAAATATATTTAGATATTTAAAAGGGTTATTTAGAGCTTTAAAAAATAGCCAGTTTTGCAAACGACCTCAGTTTTCGACGAAACTAATTTTGTTGGATCCGCAATATTAAATTATTGCTAGAGTTTAGTTTGCATGATTTTTGAAGTCAGTATGTGGCCGTACGGGATTTTAATGTGAGAAACAGTCAATTATCTACCTTTAAAATATGCTATGTAAGCAAACGGAGTCGGAATTCGACGAAACCAGTTTCGTTGGGTCCCTGATGTCAAACTGTAGCTACAGGTCCATTTTCGTGATTTTTGGGTATTGTGTGTAATTACAGGATTTTTCAAACAGCATATACAAGCAACAATACGATAAAATAAATATAATAAGAGAATAAAAAAATATTAAAAATCACCTATATATATATTTCTAAACTTTTCTAACCCTAAATCACTTCTCCTTGGTCAACCACAAATTTGCGCCGCCAGTATTTTCTACGAAACAAAGGAAATCCACCTTCATAAATCGTAATCAATTCGTATAAAATCCTAAAAATCTCAAACCAAATTTATTTGTGATATTGGAAAGTTCCTCTTCATTTCAGTAGGATTTTTATGTGGCTTGATGCCATTTTCCGGTCATTTGAAACTCACGCAGTAGTCTAGGGTTTCGTTTTGGTGCGATTGAGATTTCATTTGAATAAACGGTGATTAGATTTATGTTTGTGGTGTTAAGGGGGTACATTTGTGCGAATTTGGGGAGATTTGAGGTGGAAAGATGTCGATTGACATCAATGAAGCAGTGAAAGGCCCGGAGAACAGATTTCGTATTCGATATGCGAGTTGGAAAAAACTGTGATGGGATTGAAGAGGATTCAATGGGGAGTTCGATGGTGAGGTTTGTTTTGGAGTAGGGAAGGGGGCGGTCAGGTTTGAAAAGGAAGCAATGGGGATACAGGCGACGGTCTGTTCTTTTGAGGAAGAAGGAGTTTTTAAGCGGGTTTGGGTTTTTGAGGGATAAGTGGGCCGGGTTAAGGCCCATGATATTATAAAAACTCAAGTTTTAATTAATTTAAATAGCTTAAACTTATAGATGATATATCTTGATCATATGATAAAAGAATTTCAAACCGTTAGATCCGTTGGGATCGTATGGACGTCGGCTACAACATGGAACTGACTGGGAGTGGATTCGAGCTCGATACAATTTATGCTGAAATAAATTGTATGATCAGAGTCAACTACCGCAAATCGTTATTTAATGTTAACGCGAAATGTGAGTAATCTCACTAACTCTGCTTAGTTTATATTTTTATAAAATATTTTTAGAATTTATAAATAATGGTTATTTGCTGTGTGTTAGCTGTTTGGTTGAACTGCTAGTCAGTTGATTGAAAATATAGATAACGATATAAATATAAATCGTTAATCAAATATTGATTCTGTTTAGCATAATATTTCATAGTGAAATGAAATTGATGTTAATTTTATTGTTTAACATCTGTGGATGCAGGGAAACTGGTTGGAGGGACCCAACTGGGTCCTCAACAATTATTTTACTGTTTTTCATATATTGCATTATATGATGTGATATGAAATCTGTAACGACCCACATTTTTCAGCGACATAATTTATTTATTTAATTATTTGAATAATGGTTTGTTTATTTAAAATGACTAGAATTAAATAATATTGAATAATTAGTTAAAATAAATAATATAATAATATATTTAATTTCTGAAATAGTCAGAAATAGTGGAATTCACAAAATAGTGTGAATTGGGTCATCAGTGATATTTAATTCAGTTTAGAATTGGATTAGAATAAAGAATATATTATTTGAACGACAATTGGAATGTATAATTATAATTTAATTATAATCGAGCTCGAAATGGCGCTGCAGTTCGCTATTTGGCGATTTGAACTTCAACTGAATGTACAGGATTCGTTTTAAGCCGGATTTCTGTAAAACAAGAAACGCTAGGAGCTGGTGGAGTATATTTTCCTGATGGAAGAGAAAAATCGAGATTTCGTCGTGTAGATTTTTAGTTATGTCCAAATCAAATTTTAGAAAAGTCGATATGGAAATCCTTTATAATTTATATCGATTTATTTATATTTTAAAATGGATTTTTAAATATAAATCGAATATCGATGTAACACTGGTTTTGAAATATCGAGTTATAAATCCCAGTATAGCCATATGATACTCTGTTATGAGTATATACGATAATATTTATTTATTAATATTAAATTTAAATGTTTTTAAATATATTTATATATTTAATTGGGTTATTTAGAGCTTTAAAAATAGCCAGTTTTGCAAACGACCTCAGAATTCAACGAAACTAATTTTGTTGGATCCGCAATATTAAATTATTGCCAGATTTCAATTTCCGTGATTTTTGAAGTCAGTGTGTGGCCGTACGGATTTTTAGAGTGAAGAACAGTTAGTGTTTCGATGGTGAAAAATAAGCTGTGTGAGCATACGGAGTCGTAATTCGACGAAACCAGTTTCGTTGGGACCGTAATGTCAAACTGTAGCTACATGTCCATTTTCGTGATTTTTGGGGGTCATGTGTGATCACAGGAATTTTAGAGGACACAGAAAAATAGCGTTTTCTTAAAATAAAATAAAATAATTGATTAAAAAAATGTTAAACCTATCATATATATTATCGTTACCTCACCAAACCCTTCTCACAATTTTCTCTTCTGTCAAAAGTGCACCGCCACAACAGAATAATTCCAACAGCAAAAACCCAATTTCAAAATTCAAAGAAAAATAGGAATAAAACTCCATAAATTTTATTATACATATATTTGAACTCACGGAGAGAAGTTCTTTCTTCCATATACATTTTACAAGTCGCGCACACCTCCAGAGATGTCCGACGTTAGGACAGCTCGACTAGGGCAAAGATTTTTGGGCGTTTTGAGGCATCGATTACCATTTAGAAGGGTAGAATCGGATTGAGGGATGAAATCCGCACATGCTTGATTTTTTTGGGGTAATTACGGTTTAAAAAGTATCGATCCAAAATCTTGGTTGCGTTGAAAACCACCGGAGTCGCGATTCATTCGGGTAGCGCGAGTTGTGGGCGAGGTATACAGGATTGAAGGAGAATCGAAGAGAAGAAGCTCGGCGATCTCAGTTTGTTGAACAATGGCTTGGTGAGGGAATTAGGCGTGGGTGAAGTAGCTGTAATGGCCAAGGGGAATAACTGGGAGGGACGTCGGTTTGGGGAAGACAAGTTTTGAGGGTGCGGTATTAAAGTGGGCCGAGGTATTTAAAGAGGGTGAGGCCCAATTATAAAATAAACCAAGTTTATTTTAATTTGAAATTGTACACAAACTTCTAAATTGAATATATTTCTCATATATATTCGAAATTCAGCAAAAAAAGATCCGTTGGGATCGTATGGACGAGCACTCCATAATGAAACTGATTGGAAGTCCATTGGAACTCGTTTGAATTTATGGCGAAATAAATTGTCTGATCAGAATCAAATAACGCAAATCGTTTTTAATGGTTAACGCGAAAGTTGAGTAAAACTCACTAATTCTTCTCAGTTATATTTTTATAACGTATTTTTATAACTGATAAATAATGGTTGTTTGTTGTGTGTTGGCTGTTTGGTTGAACTGCTAGTCGGTTGATTGAAAATATAGATAACGATATAAATATAAATCGTTAATCAAATATTGGTTATGTTTAGTAGAATATTTCCTAGTGAAGTGAAATTGATGTTAATTTTATTGTTTAACATCTGTGGATGCAGGGAAACAGGTCTGAGGGACCCAACTGGGTTCCTCAACATTTATTTTATTGTTTTCATATTTTGTGTTATATGATGTGATATGAAATCTGTGGTTGATTTTGTATGGTTGAATGATGTCGATCATTGTTGTACGGTATGTTAAATACCATAAGGAATACTGGAATGTTAAAAGGGAAATTTTCAATGTTATATTGAAAAAGAAATATTTATAAAATCAAAGATTTTATAAAAAGAAAATATTTATTTAGAAATAAATAGATCAAAAAGGGATAATTATTTGTTAAGCAAATAGATAGAATTGAAGGGAAATATTTGTAAACCATTTACAAATAAAATTGAAAAGGGATATTTATTTGAAAAATAAATAGAATGGAAAAGAGAAATGCACGTAAAAAAAATAGAAAGGAAATAGTTCGATTATAAAAGGAATTACTTATAAAATCAATAGATTTTATAGATAGAAAATATTTTATAGAATAAATAGAATCATCGAAAAGGGGAATAATTTTGTAAATAAATTGGTTAAAAAAGGGAATACCTGAAAGTGAATAGAATAGTATAAAGGAAAATCTTACAATTGAAAGGTTTAAACACGTGCTTCGCACACGGGTATAACATGATATGGATTTAAATCAAAGATTTTAAAGGGAATCTATTCTGACCGATAGATTGAGAAAATAAATTTATAAATAATATTTTATAAATTAAATTAGACGTTTATCATTGTATAAATAGGATATATAAGTCAGGACTTATATAGAGAAGTAAGAATCGGTTTTAACATCGATATTTGAAACTGAATAAACGTAGAATTAATCAAAGGAGTTAATCGAATATAATTTATTCGAAAGGAGATTAATCGAATGTAAATCATTCGTAGAAAGTTAACCGAATGTGAATCATTCGAAGAGAGATTATCGAATGTAGTAATTCGAAGGAAAAAGATATCGAATATAGTTTATTCGAAAAAGTTATCGAATATAGTTTATTCGAAAAAGTTATCGAATATAGTTTATTCCAAAGAGTTATCGAATATAGTTTATTCGAAAGAGAGTTATCGAATAATGATTATTCGAGAGTGAACTATACATTGAATTCGATTATATCGATTTCGGGAAAGTAATATTTACTTTCCGGTTTAATCAAGATTTACTTATTTATTAATAAATTAGTGGTTCAGTTATTTAGTTAAATTAAGGAATAAAAGCTATATTTTGAAGTTGGATATTTAAGAAGAAGGGATTATAACGCTAAAGTTATAACCAATGTCTTAAAATAAAGAAGTGGATTCGTAAATAGAATCCGAGAGTTTCGCAAGGATGTTTGTTAAGGATTTAAAGGTGAATCTTGCCTATTTCGAAGTTAGAAATGTTGTTCAGTTAAGGTCTGAGAGGTAATTATACCCCAACTTGACTGACTTCGTTTTTAACTAAGGGATGGGTTAGGTTCGTTAGTAGGGATTGATTAAGTGAATTTAGTTAATAAGTATTATGTTTTGAATTGGCTTAGTGGTAATTTAGTTAAACGTCTGTTTAAATCAAGTGAATAAATTTTGGAAACATTTTCCAAATATAATCAGAGATATTTTCTAATCATAGAAAATGAAATGCTGATGAGAAAGAATACTGGAATGACAGTGATACGTGAAACAGAGATGGAAATGTTTTCCAATGAATGATGATGTATATTTTTCTTAATTTAGAAAATAAGAATTTACACGTATATAGAAATGGAGAAATGAATAAATTAAAGATAATTTAACAGAAAGAGACAAATGTGGATTGATGATTGAGCGATAGAATTTCCATCTAGAAATAATATCGTTGTTTGCACACCTATTTTTCGTTGATTGTTAAATCACCGACTATCGAAGTTTTTGACCATTTTATCATTGTCAATATAGAGAGACCGGGATCAGATATATTATCTGAAAACCACTATGTATGGACGTTAGCGTTGCGATCCAATATTGAAGACGGAGTTATGCAATGGCTATCCTGTTTATAGAATAGTGCCTTCGGTTTGCCCAGTCCAAGGACAAACGTGAATGGACGAATGTCCGACAGAGTATATCTAACGAATCGCGTAAGTTGATCTCTTTAAACGTACTTACGTTTGTGGCGGAGGAATTCGTTTCTCTTAGCTTTATACCTGTGGAATTTTTGAGGAAATAAATTTGTGATTTGACGGGTATGATGATGTGGCATTCAAAGTGAATGGTGGTCAAGTGTTTCAAAAGATACGTAATGACCTCAAGCCTCGTCAACCGGGAAATGACAGAAATCGGGCAGGCAGCATGGCTAAGTGGGTCGCTCCTATGAGGGTGTATATTAGCTATCTAGAGAAAATCCATTTCATTCTTTTATCTATTATCGATGATGTCCCTTTTTGGGAAGACGGTGGGTAGCTCCCAACCGTTGGTGATATACATTCGATACACTCAAGCGAAATGAGTGGTCGGTCATGTGTGGGCTGGGTTGCAAGACGTTCTTGTTGAACCCAGTGTATTCGTCTCTAGAGATACACTATCGGCAGGTGGTCCCATACCTTGTCATAGTTGGAAATCCAATCTCCAATAAGAGCCTGCGGTTTTGTTTGTGGAACGTGAGATGCAAGCATTCTGCTAGATTCTTAATTACTTGTGATTAGACATTATTATAATATCAAGATAAGTATTGATTTTGAAAGTGTTTTAGGTTATCATAAGGTAAAAACCATCCGTGTTTATGTGTGTATTGGTCTTACGATTATCTTTTTTTTGAAAAGTATTTTGAAAAAGTTAAACTGATGATTTGAGTTTACTCACACCAGTCCATGACTGACCCAGAGTTTATTTTGTTTTGTTTTCCCTAAAATCTTGGGTGCCCAAATTTGTACGGGCAGTCAAGTAGTTCAGGTCTTTACAGATATGCTTGGGGGAGCTTGAAGCAGGAGGCTTCAGGACAATATAGCTATTTTTGTTTCCACTGTGTGTAAGTGTGTACTCTGATAATGTTATTATACTGTTTTATTGCAAAGTTATGTTATATATTATATTTTATTCGTTCTGCTGTGAGATTCATGTTTACTCTGATTGTGTTCTTCTTCTATTCTAATTTTCTATCTTATCTATTCTCACCCTCTAACTTCTTTCTATTAATGATCTGGAATGTTCGATACCTGAATAATTAACATGGGTTTTATGTTGATTTTCTGGGTCGAAAATCCCAGTTCGTTAAAGTGGTATCAGAGCTGAAGGTTAAGTGATTACCTTGGCTCTGTGGAGTGACTTAGTAGAGATGGGGTTTAGTAATACCCTAGATTGAGTTTGAGTGTATATATACGAGTGAACGTATTTGTTATTTGATATAAAAATGGTTTTATATTGTGGAGATTTATTGTTTGAGTAGTTTATGAATTCTGATCAATCCGTTTGATCCACTGTATCGATAGGAGTTTCTAAACACTCAAGAACGATAAACCGACACAGTATGTTTTGAAAGATGGTAAATGAGATAATTTTACTCAAAGTATATTTCGATATAAAGAAAATATTTATATTCGAATGATTATAGTACGTTGGATGTGTTGGTTGATTGTAATTGAAAATGGTTATATAAATAACCAATTTGAGTTCGTAAAGTATGAAAGAAGATTAATTAAATCGGAATAAAACCAGAATTTGAAATTAAAACCTTGGAAAATTAAATAAGTGTCTGTAAATGGATGTGGATTAACTGTATGAAAATTTTAAAATCATTGGAGATTTTAATTGGTTTACAAACATTGAAGTGGATATTTTGAAAGGATTTCAAAATGAAATTGTTAAAAAATGGTTTTTAGAGTGATATAGTATTGAACTCACTTTTATCACTGGGAAATAACTCTGATGGTGCTGGCCACATCATCAGTGTTCATTTTCGAGTTGTAAGTGACGAATTACAACCAAATATTTTGTTTTCAAATTATTTTGAGAAAAGGAAGTTGTTTTGAATCCCAAAAAGGAATAATTTATTTTAGAAAAACTAAACTGTTTAAAATTCCCAGGAAGATAGTATGAATTCAAAACAAATTTAAACAGAAATTAGTGAAAGCAAATATGCGTTGAATTGAAACCAACTGTAAATTGAATTGAAATAGAACGATATCGAATAAAGTTGGATTTGTGAGTTATGAATTTGTTTAAATATATTGGACGGGTAAAGAAGAATTGAAATTGGTAATGGAATTTGAGATTGAGAATGAGATTTGGTTTGAAATAGGATGATTGGATTTGAGAACAGATGATCAGAGATTGACTGGGATGACTTTGGGATATGCTGAATGGGCAACAGATGGAAAAGGATTTAATGATATGCCGACAAAAAGGTACACATTTATTTTTAAGGATTTGGTGATTTATGGGCCGATTTGGCAAGCCGCTTGGCTGTTTGATTTTCTTTTGGATTAGAGAGGGTCTAGAGAGGCGAGATGGGGTTTGAACTATTGAACGGTACAAGGGAGGTGCTGGCGAAATTTTTCGAAAATTTCGGGTGTTAGAAAATTTTCAGGATTTTAGAAAATTTTCGTTGATAAGAATTAATTAATATTTTAATTGAAATTAAATCGGTTTGGGTGAAATTAAAGTTGGTAAGTAAAGCAAAGAAATTTGTACTAGTCAATAGGGTTTGATTTCTACCTTAGCAATTTCGAGGACGAAATTATTTCAAGGGGGGAAGAATGTAACGACCCGCATTTTTCAGCAACGTAATTAAATAATTTAATTATTTGAATAATGGTTTGTTTATTTAAAATGACCAGAATTAAATAATATTGAATATTTAATTAAAATAAATAATATAATAATATATTTAATTTCTGAAATAGTCAGAAATAGTGGAATTCACAAAATAGTGTGAATTGGGTCATCAGTGATGTTCAATTTAGTTTAGAATTGAATTAGAATAACGAATATATTATTTGAACGACACTTTGAACATATAATTATAATTTAGTTATAATCGAGCTCGAAATGGCGCTGCAGTTCGCTATTTGGCGATTTGAACTTCAACTGAATGTATATGATTCGTTTTAAGCCGGATTTCTATAAAACAAGAAACGCTAGGAGCAGGTGGAGTATATTTTTCTGATGGAAGAGAAAAATCGAGATTTCATCGTGTAGATTTTTAGTTATGTCCAAATCAAATTTTAGAAAAGTCGCTATGGAATTCCTTTATAGTTTATATCGATTTATTTTTATTTTAAAATGGATTTTTAAATATAAATCGAATATCGATGTAACACTGCATTTGAAATATCGAGTTATAAATCCCAGTGTAGCTGTATGATATTATGTTATGAGTATATACGATAATATTTATTTATTAATAATAAATTTAAATATTTTTAAATATATTTATATATTTAATTGGGTTATTTAGAGCTTTAAAAATAGCCAGTTTTGCAAACGACCTCAGAATTCAACGAAACTAATTTTGTTAGATCCACAATATTAAATTATTGCTAGGTTTCAATTTCCGTGATTTTTGAAGTCAGTGTGTGGCCGTACGGATTTTTAAAGTGAAAAACAGTCAGTATTTCGACGGTTAAAAATATGCTGTGTGAGCATACGGAGTCAGAATTCGACGAAACCAGTTTCGTTGGGACCGTAATGTCAAATAGTAGCTACATGTCCATTTTCGTGATTTTTGGGGGTCATGTGTGATCACAGGAATTTTATAGGACACAGAAAAATAGCGTTTGGTTAAAATAAAATAAAATAATCAATTAAAAAATATTAAACCTATCCTATATATTATCATTACCTCACCAAACCCTTCTCACAATTTTCTCTTCTGTCAAAAGTGCGCCGCCACCACAGAATAATTCCAACAGTAAAAACCCAATTTCAAAATTCAAAGAAAAATAGGGATAAAATTCCATAAATTTTATTATACATGTATTTGAACTCACGGAGTCAAGTTCTTTCTTCCAATATACATTTTACAAGTCGCGCACGCCTCCAGAGATGTCCGACGTTAGGACAGCTCGACTAGGGCAAAGATTTTTGGGCATTTTGAGGCATCGATTACCATTTTGAAGGGTAGAATCGGATTGAGGGACGAAATCCGCACATGCTTGATTTTTTTGGGGTAATTACGGTTTAAAAAGTGTCAATCCAAAATCTTGGTTGCGTTGAAAACCACCGGAGTCGCGATTCATTCGGGTAGCATGAGTTGGGGGCGAGGTATACAGGATTGAAGAAGAATCGAAGAGAAGAAGCTCGGCGATCTCAGTTTGTTGAACAATGGCTTGGTGAGGGAGTTAGGCGTGGGTGAAGTAGCCGTAATGGCCAAGGGGAACAATTGGGAGGGACGTCGGTTTGGGGAAGACAAGTTTTGAGGGTGCGGTATTAAAGTGGGCCGAGGTATTTAAAGAGGGTGAGGCCCAATTATAAAATAAACCAAGTTTATTTTAATTTGAAATTGTACACAAAATTCTAAATTGAATATCTTCCTTATATATATTCGAAATTCAGCAAAACAAGATCCGTTGGGATCGTATGGACGAGCACTCCACAATGAAACTGACTGGAAGTCCATTGGAGCTCGTTTGAATTTATGGCGAAATAAATTGTCTGATCAGAATCAACTAACGCAAATCGTTATTTAACGGTTAACGCAAAAGGTGAGTAAAACTAACTAACTCTTCTCAGTTATATTTTTATAACGTATTTTTATAACTGATAAATAATGGTTGTTTCTTGTGCGTTGGCTATTTGGTTGAACTGCTAGTCAGTTGATTGAAAATACAGATAACGATATAAATATAAATCGTTAATCAAATATTGATTCTGTTTAGCAGAATATTTCATAGTGAAGTGAAATTGATGTTAATTTTATTGTTTAACATCTGTGGATGCAGGGAAACAAGTCGGAGGGACCCAACTGGGTTCCTCAACATTTATTTTACTGTTTTCATATATTGTGTTATATGATGTGATATGAAATCAATGGTTGATTTTGTATGGTTGAATGATGCCGATTATTGTTGTACGATATGTTAAATACCATAAGGAATACTGGAATGTTTAAAAGGTAAATTTTCAATGTTATATTGAAAAAGAAATATTTATAAAATCAAAGATTTTATAAAAAGAAAATATTTATTTAGAAATAAATAGATCAAAAAGGGATAATTATTTGTTAAGCAAATAGATAGAATAAAAGGGAAATATTTGTAAACCATTTACAAATAAAATTGAAAAGGGATATTTATTTGAAAAATAAATAGAATAGAAAAGAGAATTGCATGCAAAATAAATAGAAAGGAAATAGTTAGATTATAAAAGGAATTACTTATAAAATCAATAGATTTTATAGAATAAATAGAATCATCGAAAAGGGGATTAATTTTGTAAATAAATAGATTAAAAAAGGGAATACTTGAAAGTGAATAGAATAGTATAAAGGAGAATCTTACAATTGAAAGGTTTAAACTCGTGCTTCGCACACGGGTATAACATGATATGGATTTAAATCAAAGATTTTAAATGGAATCTATTCTGACCGATAGATTGAGAAAATAAATTTATAAATAATATTTTATAAATTAAATAAGATGTTTATCATTGTATAAATTGGATATATAAGTCAGGACTTATATAGAGAAGTAAGAATCGGTTTCAACATCGATGTTTGAAACTGAATAAACGTAGAATTAATCAAAGGAGTTAATCGAATATAATTTATTCGAAAGGAGATCAATCGAATGTAAATCATTCATAGAAAGTTAATCGAATGTGAATCTTTCAAAGAGAGATTATCGAATGTAGTAATTCGAAGGAAAAACTTATCGAATATAGTTTATTCGAAAAAGTTACCGAATATAGTTTATTCAAAAAAGTTATCGAATATAGTTTATTCCAAAGAGTTATCGAATATAGTTTATTCGAAAGAGAGTTATCGAATAGTGATTATTCGAGAGTGAATTATACATTGAATTCGATTATATCGATTTCGGGAAAGTAATATTTACTTTCCGGTCTAATCAAGATTTACTTATTTATTAATAAATTACTGGTTTAGTTATTTAGTTAAATTAAGGAATAAAAGCTATATTTTGAAGTTGGATATTTAAGAAGGGATTATAACGCTATAGTTATAACTAATGTCTTAAAATAAAGAAGTGGATTCGTAAATAGAATCTGAGAGTTTCGCAAGGATGTTTGTTAAGGATTTGAAAGGTGAATCTTGCCTATTTCGAAGTTATAAATGTTGTTCAGTTAAGGTCTGAGAGGTAATTATACCCCAACTTGACTGACTTCGTTTTTAACTAAGGGATGGGTAAGATTCGTTAGTAGGGATTGATTAAATGAATTTAGTTAATGAGTATAATCTTTTGAATTGGCTAAGTGGTATTTTAGTTAAACGTCTATTTAAATCAAGTGAATAAGTTTTGGAAACATTTTTCAAATATAATCAGAGATATTTTCTAATAATAGAAAATGAAATGTTGATGAGAAAGTATACTGGAATGACAGTGATACGTGAAACAGAGATGGAAATGTTTTCCAATGAATGATGATGTATATTTTTCTAAATTTAGAAAATAAGAATTTACAAGTATATAGAAATGGAGAAATGGATAAATTAAAGATTATTTAACAGAAAGAGATAAATGTGGATTGATGATTGATCGATAGAATTTCCATCTGGAAATAATATCATTGTTTGCACACCTATTTTTCTTTGATAGTTAAATCACCGACTATCGAAGTTTTTGACCATTTTATCGTCGTCAATATAGAGAGACCGGGATCAGATATATTATCTGAAAACCACTCTGTATGAACGTTAGCGTTGCGATCCAATATTGAAGACGGAGTTATGCAAGGGCTATCCTGTTTACAGAATAGTGCCTTCGGTTTGTCCAGTCCCAAGACAAACGTGAATGGACGAATGTCCGACAGAGTATATCTAACGAAATGTGTAAGTTGATCTCTTCAAACGTTCTTACGTTGGTGGCGAAGAAATTCGTTTCTCTTAGCTTTATACCCATGGTATTTTTGAGGAAATAAATTTGTGATTTGATGGGTATGACGATGTGTCATTCAAAGTGAATGGTGGTCAAGTGTTTCAAAAGATACGTAATGACCTCAAGCCTGATCAACCGAGAAATGACAGAAATCGGGCAGGCAACATGGCTAAGTGGGTCGCTCCCATGAGGGTGTAAATCACCTATCTAGAGAAAATTCATTTCATTCTTTTATCTATTATCGATGTTGTCCCTTTTCGGGAAGACGGTGGGTAGCTCCCAACCGTTGGTGATATACATTCGATACACTCAAGCGAAATAAGTGGTCGGTCATGTGTGGGCCGGGTTGCAAGACTTTCTTGTTGAACCCAGTGTATTCGTCTCTAGAGATACACTATCGGCAGGTGGTCCCATACCTTGTCATAGTTGGAAATCCAATCTCCAATACGGTTTTGTTTGTATACTATATATGTGGAACGTGAGATGCAAGCATTTTGCTAAATTGTTAATTACTTGTGATTAGACATTATTATAATATCAAGATAAGTATTGATTTTGAATGTGTTTTGGGTTATCGTAAGGTAAAACCCATCCGTGTTTATGTGTGGATTGGTCTTACGATTATCTTTTCTTTTGAAAAGGATTTTGAAAAAGTTAAACGGATGATTTGAGTTCACTCACACCAGTCCCATGACGGACCCAGAGTTTATTTTGTTTTGTTTTCCCTAAACTCTTGCGTGCCTAAATTTGTACGGGCAGCCAAGTAGTTCAGGTCTTTACAGATAAGCTTGGAGGAGCTTGAAGCAGGAGGCTTCAGGACTATATAGCTGTTGTTGTTTCCACTGTGTGTAAGTGTGTACTCTAATAATGTTATTATACTGTTTTATTGCAAAGTTATGTTTTATATTATATTTTATTCGTTCTGCTGTGAGATTCGTGTTTACTCTGATTGTGTTCTTCTTCTTTTATTCTAATTTTCTATCTTATCTATTCTCACCCTCTAACTTCTTTCTATTAATGATCTGGAATGTTCGATACCTGGATAATTAACATGGGTTTTATGTTGATTTTCTGGGTTGAAAATCCTTGTTCGTTACAAAATCTGTTGTTGATTTTGTATGTTGGAATGATACTGATCATCGTTATATGGTATGTTAAATACCATAAGGAATACTGGAGTGTTAAAAAAGAAATTTTCAATGTAATATTGAAAAAGAAATATTTATAAAATCAAAAGATTTTATAAAAAGAAAATGTTTATTTAGAAAATAAATAGATTAAAAGAATATTTATTTGTTAATTCAATAGATAGAATTGAAAAAGAAATATTTTTAAGCTATTTACAAATAAAATTAAAAAGGGATATTTATTTGAAAATGAATAGAATAGAAAGGGGAAATATGTGTAAAATAAATAGAAAGGGAATAGTTAGATTATAAAATTAATTACTTATAAAATCAATGGATTTTATATAGAAAGAAAATATTTTATAGAATAAATAGAATCGTCAAAAAGGGATTTATTTTGTAAATAAATAGATTATGAAAAGGATTATTTGAAAGGTGACTAGAATTGTATAAAAGAAGAATTTTACATCTGAAAGATTTAAACCCGTGCTTCGCACATGGGTATAACATGCTATGAATTTAAAGCAAAGATTTTAAATAGAATCCGTTTTAACAAATAAAGTAAGAAGATAAATTTATGAATAATATTTTATAAATTAAATGAAATATTTATCATTGTATAAATAGAGTATATAAGTCAGGACTTATATAGAGAAGTAAAAGTCGATTTCAATATTGATATTTCAAACTGGATATGGACGAAGAGTTAAGAAAATAAGGACAAATTATTAGTTATTCAATTAGAGTTGATCGAGCATAGTTATTTGAGATAGAGTTAGTCAAACATAGTTATTCAGGATGAGTTGCCATTTCGTACGGCTGCTAGCGAAATTCGAAGGTCTGCAGATAGCCTACGGCGGTCGGATGTTTCCTGAGGGAATCAGGCTTAACCATTGTGATCGCTACGATCAAGAGTCAAGAGAATGGAGTTAAATCGAATGTTAACCACTCAAAATAAAGTTAAAACAGACATAGTTATTCGAATATAAATTAATCGAATATTAGTTATTAGATAGGAGTTAAATAAGTTGAGTTAAATAAGTTGAATTAAATAAGTTGAGTTAATCAAGTAAGCTAGTCAAAATGAGTTAATCCAAAGGAGTTATTCGAAATAGTTTATTCGAATAGAGTTATAGGAGTGAATCGAATATAGTGTATTCGAAAGGAGATTAATCGAATGTAAATCATTTGAAGAGAGATGATCGAATATAGTTATTCGAAGGAAGGGTTATCGAATATAGTATTCGAAAAGGACTTATCGAATAGAGAGTATTTGAAAAGGAGAACTATACATTGAATTCGATTATATCGAATTCTAGAAAGTAATATTTACTTTCCGGTATAATCAAAGTTTACTTATTTATAAATTAGTGGTTTAGTTATTTAGTTAAATTAAGGAATAAAAGTTATATTGTGTATGTAGATATTTAGGAAGAAAGGATTATAACGCTATAGTTATAATCAAGGTTTTAAAATAAAGACTTGGGTTCGTAAATAGAATCCGAGTTATGTAAGGAAGTGTTAAAGATTAGAAAGGTGAATCTTGTCTATTTCGAAGTTAGAAATGCTGTTGAATTAAGGTCTGAGAGGTAGTTATACCCCTACTTGATTGACTTCGTTTTAACTAAGAAATGGTTAAAGTTCGATAGTGAAGGTTGATTAAGTGAATTTAGTTAATGAGTGAAATGGTTTGAATTGGCTTAGTGATGTTGTATTTAAGCATCGGTTTAAATCAAATGAAGGAGTTTGGAAACATTTTCCAAATAAGGATCAAAAATGTTTTCCAAAATAGGAAATAAGAAATAGAAGTAAATATGGTGATGCGGTCCAAATGATTTATAAAGTATGTTTTTTCCAAATTTAAATATTAAGAATTTACGAATATATAGGAAGGGAAAATGGATAAATTAATGATAATTTAATTAAAAGAAATAAACCTTTGAATGATGATTGGTCGATAGAATTTCCATCTGGAAATAATATCGTTGTTTGCACACCTGTTTTTCTTTGATAGTTAAATCAGCGATTATCGAAGTTCTTGACCATTTTTCCGTCGTTAATACGGAGAGACCGGGATCAAATATATTATCTGAAAACCACTCTGTATGGACGTTAGTGTTGCGATCAAATATGATGGAGATAATGAAGAAGGAGTTGTTGAAGGGCTATTATGTTTAAAGAATAGTGCCTTTGGGTTGTCCAGTACTAGGATAACGTGAATGGACGAATGTATGACAGAGTATATCTAATGGATCGCGTAAGCTGATCTCTTCAAACGTACTTACGTTTTGTGGTGGAGGAATTCGTTTCTCTTAGCTTTATACCCATGGTAATTTTGAGGAAAACAATTTGTGATTTGACGGGTATGACGATGTGGCATTCAAAGTAAATGAATGTATGCTCTGTCAAAGTTATGTTATGACCTCAAGCCTCATCAACCGGGAAATGACAAAAATCGGGCAGGCAGCATGGCTAAGTGGGTCGCTCCCATTAGGGTGTATATCACCTATCTAGAGAAAATCCATTTCATTCTTTTATCTACTATCGATGCTGTCCCTTTCGGGAAGACGGTGGGTAGCTCCCTACCGTTGGTGGTATACATTCGATACACTCAAGTGAAATGAGTGGTTGGTCATGTATGGGCCGGTTTGCAAGACGTTCTTGTTGAACCCAGTGTATTTGCCTCTAGAGATACACTATCGGCAGGTGGTCCCATACCTTGTCATAGTTGGAATCCAATCTCAAATAAGCGCCCGCGGTTTTGTTTGTATATTATATGTAGAACGTGAGATGCAAGCTGTAATAACCCAGAAAATACGAGCCAATTTAAAAATTTTAAATTGGTTATTTCAAAGGAATTTGAGCAATTGAAATAGAATATTTCAATAAAATATGGAATTAGAAATAGCGAGCCAGTTTGAAAATTTGAATTCAAACTTTGACTGACTGTGCAGGGTGGAAAATATAACGGATTTTAGCGAAACCAAAAATATTTAAATCTGTTTGTCAATACCTTTCTAACGAATCTGAAAAATCAAAGTTTCATAACGCGAATCAAAAGTTATGGCCGAATGAATTTTCAGAATGGTCGCTATATAGAATATATAGCCCTGGAAAATTGATATTTTGCATACGACCTCGGAAATCGACGAAACCGGTTTTGTTGGGTCCGGGAGGTCAAACTATTGCTAGGTTTCAAATTTCATAATTTTTGAAGCTAGTATGTGAGCGTAGCAAAAGAAAATGTGTTTGGTCAATTTCTGTTAAATTGGATCGACATGAAAATGGCCATTTTTCAAATGACCTCAGAATTAGACGAAACTAGTTTTGTTGGGACCGTAGCATCAAAACATAGCTAGATTTATTTTTCTGGAATTTTTCGAATCAGTTTGTGGCCTTGGCAAATTGAAATGTACGTTCGGAGTTAAAAAATAAATGTTTTATACTTTAATTTGAAAAATAACTTACTGTAACAGTCGAATTGGCCAACGAAACATATCCCATTGTGTCCGGAATGGGGGTATTTAGCTAGGGGCGACAGTCGTTGGGTTTAAAAAGGAGTTCGTTTGAGAAAACACTATTTAAAAAATTAGTATAGTCCTCGGCCAATCAGAATTCTCCATTCATAAATTTTTTTTTTTTTAAAAAAAAGAAAACCCTCCGAACCAACGGCGACCCGTGCTCGAAACCTTCCAGCCCCGATCGCCGCCGCTGCCGTCGCTTCCAGCCTCCGCCACCGCCACCTTTCGAAGCGCCTCCGTCCCCTCTTCAAATCAGACCAACTTCCTCCACCCCTCGTCGCCTGTGCCGCCCGAATCGAAGCTCCAAAGTTCCGACCTTCCCAGCGCCGCCGCCACCGATCCTGATCACCGATCGCCACCAAACCACCACCGCCAGATAGCCCTCTCCTCCCTCTTCCACGTCCAACTCGCCGATCATCCCCTCGTGCCCCGATTGTCGCGAAAACCGTAAACCTAGTTTAGAACCTTCGTGAAAGGTGAGTTTTTTTTTTGATCTTTACACTTTGAAAAATCTTATCTTTTTAATGTGTTGACGAAATTCGATGAAATAGAAAACAACGGGACCGTAAGGAAGCTCTCTACCCAATAGAAGAAGCCGCGGATTTTTCTGACTTCGTATCGATTTTTAGCGCTCCGAAAACCAAGGTGAGAAATCTAAATTAATATGAAATTGAAAGGAAAATGTCGTGTATAATTTATATTAGCGAAATATAAATTACATACGTGTTGTATACCTCATGTACATGCGTAGTGTAAGCTATATAAGCGAAGTATGAATTTTACATGCATAGAATAATTGATATATGTGTTGGAATGCAAGTGAAATATAGCAATTATATATATATGTACTCCCCTCGTCCACAAACCATGGGCGATATTTATTGTGGTGAATTGGTGTGAAATATTGGATGAAAAATACGAATGGTTGAATAATTGTTTGTGGTTGACATTGTTTGGTTGTGGTTGAAAAATAACCATTGGTGATTGAAATGAATTGGAAATATTTGTAGAAATAAAAATAAACATGCCGCCTGCGTGCGAATTAGATGCATGAATCCCCATTGTCAAAAACCGCGAGGTTTTAAGGTAGAGCGAGGAGCCGTACTAGGGATGGTGCCGGTTTTAACTACCCTGCCGTTATGCTACCGAAATTTTGAATAATCTTTGTGTGTTAGAATTATTTTCATATGTTGAAATTATCTTCATGCGTTGAAATTAAAGCCATATGTTGAAACTATATCCATGTGTGGAAATGTTTGTGTGTTGAAAAGTGTTGTGTGAAAATTAAATTCACTTGTGAATGAATGAAGTGTTTAAACAATAAAAATCACATTTTTACATATATATGAAGTATGAAAAATATTCGCCTTATATAAATAGTTTCAACAATAAAAATTCCATCTTTCTAATATGAACAACATAAAAAAAAATGTCCATGTGTGGAAATGCTCATTTGTTGAGAAGTGTGTGTAGTGGAAAAGTTCATGTGTTGAATAAAAAGATCGAACAATAAAAATTACATTTTTATTGAGACTATGAAGTGTTGAAAACATCCATTTGTCGAATAAATATTTTGAACGATAAAAATATCATTTTTATCATATATGTGATATGCTAAAGATATGCGGACGTTGAAATAAATATTTGTGAATGAAATATTATTTTTAACATGCATAGGAACTAAATAAAGTAGTCATGTGTTGAAATATATTTTAGTTCGCCAATATTATCATCTTTGAAATGTGAAGTGTTAAAAATAACCACTTGTTCAAATAAATGTGCATGAGTTGAAATATACATTAATTAGCTAATGATATGATTTTAGCTTATGCATGCAACATTAGAATGAATGGTGTTTTTAAACCAAAGTAAATCAAATATGAAATTGAATGGAAAATGATAAGTGATAGAAATTGTATATATGTACATGCATATCTATTGAACAGGTTATAGCAAAAGGGGCTAGAGAAGAGGAATAAAACTTTGTGCCCGACAAATAGGTACACATTTACTTTTTTGTTTGGGTGATGATTTTATGAGCCTGTTGGCTAGCTGCTTGGCTTTTTCTTTTTCTTTGTGATATGAGACGCCTGTGTGGCTATTTGGGAATTTTCCCAGACCCTCCCGTACAAAGGAGGTTATGGCGAAATTTTCCGAAATTTAAAGGCGTTGGTGAAATAATTCCAGTAGAAACGATATAGGAACTTTTGAATGAACTATATTTATATAAATAAAATTAAAAGGAAACGTGGTCGTGCAGTTCGTGTTTTGAAACCGTGATTTCAAACGACTAATACGGGAAATCCGACCATTGGATTTTCCCGAAACCGCAACCGCTGGGTTTGCCTTGGAAATATCTTTCCAACGGCACCAACTTTGTGAAGATCCGATGGTTGGATTGTCTGGAATGTTTAATTCAAATCTGAAGAAAAATAGCGCCAGAAACGATAATATATATATATATATATATTTATAATTAAATTAAATTGAATAACGACGATGCAGTTCATAAATTGAAATCGTAACTTCAAATGGCTAGTGTGGAAGATCCGACCGTCGGATTTTCCCAAAACTGAAACCGTTGGATTCGTTTTGAAAAGACCTTCCTAATGATATAAAATTTGCGAAGATCCAACGGTTAGATTTTCAGATATGTGTAAAACAAAATTAGTGAAAAGCAGCGCCAGTGCATCGACACGACCTGAAAAGTCATTTAATTAAATATGGTCGTTTTAAATTAAATAAAAATGGCAATATATCGATATAAAATACTATAGACGATATAGAGTGGAAATAAACCAATTCCGTTGTGTTTGCTTGATATGTGATGGTTGAATGTATTTGACACGAAAATTATAACTAAATAACTGAAATGTGAATGTTGAATAGTCCAACCATGTGATTAATTGATTTGAAAATCTAAATATACGTGGGTTATTTGAAAAGGCCGAGTTTATCTCATTTCAAATAATCGATCGACGTTGAGAAGTCGAAGAGTCAAAGATGGTTGAAGACCGACGATCTTCACATTGGATGGATGGGCGGTACTGATGCTCGTGATTGGAGTAGCTACCATGAAGGAATTGAAGTAGTAGCCGTCCAAACATACTGTTGATTGTACGGATATGCGAGGAATTGGTGCCTCCGGTTTCGTTCAGACCCAGAACGGACTTGTAAATGGACTGTGTGTCTGACATTGGATTTTGTTCTGTGCTGATTGATCTCTGTTAAATATATATCTGTTTGGCGGCGGAGAATTTATTCTCTTGCTTAACGCCCTTCTCTGAGACGTACGAGCTCAGAGGATGTATTGACAGAAATCAGTCGCATGGAGTGGATTGTCTGTGTGGCACGCCTAAGTGGCATAAGATCAAGGCTTCTGTTGCAAAGCAAATTTTTGTGGTTGATGATCAAAGCATGGTCTGTGTGACGTAGCTTTGTGTATAACGTGAATTCGCGAGCCTCACACCCCGGTATGAGTCGAAAACGGGAGAAGGACCCAAGGAGTGCACGACGTTTCTTTCTAGCTATGGTGGTGTCAGTGACCTCCCAGCCCTGACATTTATATCTACTTTTCACCTGTGTGGTTATCGGAATACGAGGCGCCTCGATTATAGGTCTGTAAGGACCGGGAAACATGTGTTCAGGAATTGCCAATCCTCAAAAGTAAGAGAGGACCGGCCTTGGAGGATCCAGGGGATTGTTGTGTGCGGTCCCGAGGCATTTGCTAGAGTGTCTCGAATCGGAGAGGAGCTTGACCCTTGCCTCGACTCATGAAGGAACCCAATTTCCAATACGAAATATGCGGACGTGATTGTATTACTAGTAGGGCGACATAGTGGTATGGGTCATTTATGCCGCCTATGATTGATATTTATGATTGAAATCGCTTTTGAAACATATATACACTAGTAATAATATCAAGCACTTTTGTTTTATTCGTATGAAGCATTTTTGGCCATTATAAGGTAAAAACTCTATCCTCCGGCTTGCATTGTGTGATGGGACCTGAGTCTTATAATGGCTTCATTTTATAAAAAGCATTGCGATGATTTAATCATTTACTTTATTTCTTGCACTAGCACTCATTGGAGTAAACCCGTTCCACGAAAGTGGCGTGGTCCTTTGATTAGCCTTATTATCATTGTTAATAAGTTAAGTAGATATCTCATACCAGTCCAATGACTGACTCGTAGTTTGTTTCACCTTACAAACTCGGGTGCCCTCATTTTCACACAGGCAGCCTAGTTACAGGTTTCTGACGCACCTTTTGGCTCATGGCGAGGCTTGACTACACCGTGCTGACTTGGATTCTCTCCGCCATTATTGTATCTGTATTATGATTCTGCCGTTGGCGATGTAGACTGATATTTATTTTGAGTACTCTTTATATATGATTCCGCCTCAGGCGATGGTGACTGATTATGTATCATTGTGCACTAAGTTGTATCCTATACTGTGCTTCTCTGATGTGATGATATCTATATGATTCCGCTGTCATATGTGTGTAAATTATTCTATTTTCTGTTTATGCTATTATCTGTGATCTGCAAATGGTGATTAATGTGTTATATTCCAATGATTATCCTTAACACCGTGTCACGGGGTTTTGGGATCGTCACACAAGCGTTCTGCTAGATTGTTAATTACTTGTGATTAAACATTATTATAATATCAGAGAAGTATTGATTTCGAAAATGTTTGGGTTATCGTAAAGTAAAAACTGTCCGTGTTTATGTGTGGACCGGTCTTAAGATTTTCTTTTCTTCTGAAAAGGATTTTGAAAAGTTAAACCAAATGATTTTAGTTTACTCACAACAGTCCCACGACTGACATAGAGTATATTTTGTTTTGTTTTCCCTAAACTCTTGGGTGCCCAAATTTGTATGGGCAGTCAAGTAGTTCAGGTCTTTACAGATATACTAGGAGGAGCTTGAAGCAGGAGGATTCAGGATTATATAGCTATTGTTATTTCCGCTGTGTGTAAGTGTTGTACTATGATAATGTTATTATACTGTTTTATTGCAAAGTTATGTTATATGTTATATTTTGTTCGTTCCGCTGTGAGATTTGTGTTTACTCTGATTGTGTTCTTCTTCTTCTTCTATTCTAATTTTCTATCTTATCTATTCTCACCCTCTAACTTCTCTCTATTAATGATCAGGTATTTCAGATGTCTGAATAGTCAACATGGTAGTTTTGTGTTGATTTTCGGAGTCGAAAATCCCAGTTCGTTACAGTGGTATTAGAGCCAGGTTAAGTTATTACCTTGGCTCTATGGCGTGACTCAGTAGAGATGGGGTTAGAAATACCCTAGATTGAGTCTGAGCGTATATATACGAGTGAATGTATTTGTAGATTTTTTATAAAGTTGTTTTATATTGTGGAGATTTATTGGTTAAGTTGTCTGAGAATTCTAGTCGATCATTTTGATCCACTGTATCGATAGGGTTTACCAAACACTTGAATACGATAAACCGACACAGTATGTTTTGAAAGAGGGTAAATGAGATAATTTTACCCAAAGAATATTTCGATATAAAGAAAATACTTATATTCGAATGATTATAGTATGTTGGATGTGTTCGTTGATTATAATGAAAATGGTTATATAAATAACCAATTTGAGTTCGTATAATTTAAAAGCAGATTAATTAAATCCGAATTAAATCAGAATTGGAATCAAAATTCTAAAATCTGGGAGAAGTGTTTGTAAGTGGATTTGAGTAAATATAAGAGAATTTTAAGATCCTGAGAGATTTTAAAATTTGTTTTACAAGTATTTTGAAGGTATTTTGAAGTATATTTCAATGTGGAATTGTTTAAAGGCTTTTTTTAAGTGATATAGTATTGAACTCACTTCGATAGTGGGAAATAACTCGGATGATACTGGCCACATCATCAGTGTTCATTTTCGAGTTGTAAGTGACGGAATATTACCAAAGATTTTGTTTTCGAATTTTTGGGAAAAGGAAGTTGTTTGAAATCCAAAGGGAATATTTGATTTTTTTGTGAAAACAAAGTTAAACTGTTTAAAACTCCCAGAAAGGATTGTTTGAATAAAAACAAATTTAAAGAAATTTGTGAAAGCATGTATGAATTGAACTGAAACCAATTAACTGGGAATTTAATTGAAATATAGCATATCAAGTAGAATCAAATTTTGAGTCATGAAACCGGAATCTGAAATGGTAATAAATTGATGAGGAAGGAGTTGGAATCAAGAATGAAACTTGAGTTTGATATGGTAATTGGCTTGTTTAAGCGAATAGCTGTGTTGAGAATAAATTGATCAGAGATTGATTGGGATGACTTTGTTAAATGCTGAATTGGCAGCAGAATAAAAGGATTTAGTGATATGCCCGACAAAAGGTACATGTTTAAGTTTCCATATGAGGTTTTATGTGCCGAATCGGAATGTCGCTTGGCTATTTGATTTTCTTTTGGATTGGAAAGGGCCAAGAGAGGCTAGTTGGGGTTTGAACTATTGATCGGTACAAAGGAGGTGCAGGCGAAATTTTTCGAAAATTTCGGGTGTTAGGAAATTTTCAGAAGTTTTGAAAATTTTCGTTAATCAAAATTAATGAATATTTTAATTAAAATTAAATTGGTTCAGTTGAAAATAAGGTTGGCAAGTAAACAAATAAATTTGTACTAGTCAATAGGGTTTGTTCTTTACCTTAGCAATTTCGAGGACGGAATTATTTTAAGGGGGAAGAATGTAACGACCCGCATTTTTCAGCGAAATAATTAATTTATTTAATTATTTAAATAATGGTTTGGTTATTTAAAATGATCAGAATTGAATAATATTGAATAGTTAATTAAAATAAATAATATATTTAATTTCTGAAATAGTCGGAAATAGTGGGATTCACAAAATAGTGTGAATTGGATCATCTGTGTTATTTAATTCAGTTTAGAACTGAATTAGAATAACGAATATATTATTTTAACGGCAGTTTGAACGTATAATTATAATATAATTATAATTGAGCCCGAAATGGCGCGGCAGTTCGCTATTTGGCGATTTGAACTTCAACTGAATATACAGGATTCGTTTTAAATCGGATTTCTGTGAAATAAGAAACGTTAGGAGCTGGTGAAGTATATTTTTCAAGTGGAAGAGAAAAATCGAGATTTCATTGTGTAGATTTTAATTTATGTCTAAATCAAATTTTAGAAAAGTCGCTGTGGAATTTCCTTTATAATTTATATCGCTATATTTATATTTTAAAATGGATTTTTAAATATAAATCGAATATCGATGTTACACTGGATTTGAAATATCGAGTTATAAATACCGGTGTAGCTGTATGGTATTCCACTGTGATTATACATGATAATATTTATTTATAAATATTAAATTTAATTGTTTTTAAATATATTTATATACTTAAAAGGGTTATTTAGAGCTTTTAAAAAATAGCCAGTTTTGCAAACGATCTCAGTTTTCGACGAAACTAATTTTGTTGGATCCACAATATTAAATTATTGCTAGAGTTTAGTTTGCATGAGTTTTGAAGTCAGTATGTGGCCGTACGGGATTTTATTGTGAGAAACAATCAATTTTCCGACTTTAAAAATATGCTGTGTGAGCAAACGGAGTTGGAATTCGCCGAAACCAGTTTCCTGGGTCCGTGATGTCAAACTGTAGCTACAGGTCTATTTTTGTGATTTTTGGGTATTATGTGTAATTACAGGATTTTTTAAACAGCATATACAAGCAGCGATACGATAAAATAAATATAATAAGCGAATAAAAATATATTAAAAATCACCTATATATATTCCTAAACTTTTCTAACCCTAAATCACTTCTCCCTGGTCAACCACAAACTTGCGCCGCCAGTATTTTCTACGAAACAAAGGAAATCCACCTTCATAAATCAAAATCAATTCGTATAAAATCCTAAAAATCTCAAACCAAATTTATTTGTGATATTGGCAAGTTCCTATTCATTTCAGTAGGATCTTTATGTGGCTCGACGTCATTTTCTGGTCATTTGAAAATCAAGCAGTAGTTTAGGGTTTTGGTTTTGGTGCGATTGAGATTTCAGTTGAATAAACGGTGATTAGATTTGTGTTTGTGGTGTTAAGGGGGTACATTTGTGCGAATTTGGGGAGATTTGTGGTGGAAAGATGTCGATCGACATCAACGAAGTAGTGAAAGGCCTAAAGAACGGATTTCGTATTCGATACGCAAGTTGGATAAAACTATGATGGGATTGAAGAGAATTCAATGGGGAGTTCGATGGTGAGGTTTGTTTTGGACTTCCTTGAGTAAGGAAGGGGGCAGTCAGGTTTGAAAAGGGAGCAATGGGGATACAGGCGACGGTATGTTCTTTTGAGGAAGAAGGAGTTTTTAAGCGGGTTTGGGTTTTTGAGGGGTAAGTGGGTCGGGTTAAGGCCCATGATATTATAAAAAATCAAGTTTTAATTAATTTAAATAGCTTAAACTTATAGATGATATATCTTGATCATATGATATCAGAATTTCAAACCGTCAGATCCGTTGGGATCTATGGACGGCGGCTACAACATGGAACTGACTAGGAGTGGATTCGAGCTAGTTATAATTTATGGCGAATTAAATTGTCTGATCAGAGTCAACTATCGCAAATCGTTATTTAACGGTTAACGCGAAATGTGAATAATCTCACTAATTCTGCTCAGCTTATATTTTTATAAAATATTTTTAGAATTTATAAATAATGGTTGTTTGCTGTGTGTTGGCTATTTGGTTGAACTACTAGTTAGTTGATTGAAAATATAGATAACGATATAAATATAAATCGTTAATCAAATATTGATTCTGTTTAGTAGAATATTTCATAGTGAAATGAAATTGATGTTAATTTTATTGTTTAACATCTGTGGATGCAGGGAAACAGGTCGGAGGGACCTAACTGGGTCCCTCAACAATTATTTTACTGTTTTTCATATATTGCGTTATATGATGTGATATGAAATCTGTTGTTGATTTTGTATGTTGGAATGATACTGATCATCGTTATATGGTATGTTAAATACCATAAGGAATACTGGAGTGTTAAAAAAGAAAATTTTCAATGTTATATTGAAAAGGAAAAATTTATAAAATCAAAAGATTTTATAAAAAGAAAATATTTATTTACAAAATAAGTAGATTAAAAGAATATTTACTTGTTAATTGAATAGATAGAATTGAAAAAGAATTATTTGTAAGCTATTTACAAATAAAATTAAAAAGGGATATTTATTTGAAAATGAATAGAATAGAAAGGGGAAATATATGTAAAATAAATAGAAAGGGAATAGTTAGATTATCAAAGTAATTACTTATAAAATCAATGGATTTTATATGAAAAGAAAATATTTTATAGAATAAATAGAATGGTCAAAAAGGGGTTTATTTTGTAAATAAATAGATTATAAAAAGGAATATTTGAAAGGTGACTAGAATTGTATAAAACAAGAATTTTACATCAGAAAGATTTAAACCCGTGCTTCGCACACGGGTATAACATGCTATGAATTTAAAGCAAAATTTTAAATAGAATCCGTTTTAATAGATAAAGTAAGAAGATAAATTTATGAATAATATTTTATAAATTAAATGAAATATTTATCATTGTATAAATAGGGTATATAAGTCAAGACTTATATAGAGAAGTAAAAGTCGATTTCAATATCGATATTTGAAACTGGATATGGACGAAGAGTTAATCGAATTAGGATAAATTGATAATTATTCAATTAGAGTTGATCGAACATAGTTATTTGAGATAGAGTTAGTCATACATAGTTATTAAGGATGATTCGCCATTTCGTACGACTGCTAGCAAAATTTGAAGGGTTGCAGATAGCCTACGGCGGTCGGATGTTTCCTGAGGGAATCAGGCATAACCATTGTGATCGCTGCGATCTAGAGTAAAGCGAATGGAGTTAAATAAAATATTAGCCATTAGAAATAAAGATAAAACAGACATAGTTATTCGAATATAAATTAATCGAATATTAGTTATTAGATAGGAGTTAAATAAGTTGAGTTAATCAAGTAAGCTAGTCAAAATGAGTTAATCCAGAGGAGTTTTTCGAAATAGTTTATTCGAATAGAGTTAAAGGAGTGAATCGAATATTGTTTATTCGAAAGGATATTAATCGAATGTAAACCATTCGAAGAGAGATGATCGAATATAGTTATTCGAAGAAAGGGTTATCAAATATAGTATTCGAAAAGGAGTTATCGTATAAAGAGTATTCAAAAAGGAGAACTATACATTGAATTCGATTATATCGAAATCGGGAAAGTAATATTTACTTTCCGGTTTAATCAAAGTCTACTTATTTGTTTATAAATTAGTGGTTTAGTTATTTAGTTAAATTAAGGAATAAAAGTTATATTGTGAAAGTAGATATTTAGGAAGAAGGGATTATAACGCTATAGTTATAATCAAGGTTTTAAAATAAACAAATGGGTTCGTAAATAGAATTTGAGTTACGTAAGGAACTGTTAAAGATTTGAAAGGTGAATCTTGTCTATTTCGAAGTTAGAAATGCTGTTCAATTAAGGTATGAGAGGTAGTTATACCCCAACTTGATTGACTTCGTTTTAACTAAGAAATGGTTAAAGGTCGATAGTGAAGGTTGATTAAGTGAATTTAGTTAATGAGTGAAATGGTTTGAACTGGGTTAGTGATGTTTTATTTAAACATCGGTTTAAATCAAATTAAGGAGTTTGGAAACGTTTTCCAAATAAGGATCGGAAATGTTTTCCAATATAGGAAATAAGAAATAGAAGTAAATATGGTGATGTGGTCCAAATGATTTATAAAGTATGTTTTTTCCAAATTTAAAATTTAAGAATTTACGAATATATAGGAAGGGAAAATGGATAAATTAATGATAATTTAATTAAAAGAAATAAACCTTTGAATGATGATTGGTCGATAGAATTTCCATCTGGAAATAATATCGTTGTTTGCACACCTGTTTTTCTTTGATAGTTAAATCAGCGATTATCGAAGTTCTTGACCATTTTTCCGTCGTTAATACGGAGAGACCGGGATCAAATATATTATCTGAAAACCACTCTGTATGGACGTTAGTGTTGCGATCAAATATGATGGAGATAATGAAGACGGAGCTGTGCAAGGGCTATTCTGTTTGCAGAATAGTGCCTTCGTGTTGTCCAGTCCCAGGACAACTCGAATGGACGAATGTCTGACATAGTACATATAACGGATCACGTAAGTTGTTCAAATGTACTTACGTTTGGTGGCGGAGGAATTTGTTTCTCTTAGCTTTATAGCCATGGTATTTTTGAGGAAAACAATTTGTGATTTGACGGGTATGACGATGTGGCATTCAAAGTAAATGAATGTATGATCTGTCAAAGATACGCTATGACCTCAACCCTCATCAACCGGGAAATGACAAAAATCGGGCAGGCAACATGGCTAAGTGGGTCACCCCCATTAGGGTGAATATCACCTATCTAGAGAAAATCCATTTCATTCTTTTATCTATTATCAATGCTGTTCCTTTCGGGAAGATGGTAGGTAGCTCCCAACCGTTGGTGGTATACATTCGATACACTCAAGTGAAATGAGTGGTCGGTCATGTGTGGCCCGGGTTGCAAGAAGTTCTTGTTGAACCCAGTGTATTTGCCTCTAGAGATACACTATTGGCAGGTCGTCCCATACCTTGTCACAGTTGGAATTCAATCTCAAATAAGCGCCCGCGGTTTTGTTTGTATATTATATGTAGAACGTGAGATGCAAGCATTCTGCTAGATTGTAAATTACTTGTGATTAGACATTATTATAATATCAGAGAAGTATTGATTTCCAAAATGTTTGGATTATCGTAAGGTAAAAACCGTCCGTGTTTATGTGTGGACCGGTCTTACGATTATCTTTTCTTTTGAAAAGGATTTTGAAAAGTTAAACCAAATGGTTTGAGTTTACTCACACCAGTCCCATGACTGACCCAGAGTTTATTTTGTTTTGTTTTCCCTAAACTCTTAGGTGCCCAAATTTGTACGGGTACTCAAGTAGTTCAGGTCTTTACAGATATACTTGGAGAAGCTTGAAGCAGGAGGCTTCAGGATTATATAGCTATTGTTATTTCCGCTATGTGTAAGTGTTGTACTCTGATAATGTTATTATACTGTTTTATTGCAAAGTTATGTTATATATTAAATTTTTTCGTTCCACTGTGAGATTCGTGTTTACTCTGATTGTGTTCTTCTTCTTCTTCTTCTATTCTAATTTTCTATCTTATCTATTTTCACCCTCTATCTTCTCTTTATTAATGATCAGGTATTTCCGATGTCTGAATAGTCAACATGGTAGTTTTGTGTTGATTTTCGGAGTCGAAAATCCCAGTTCGTTACAGATGCCTTAATTAACTTAACCCTACCATTTCTATCTTAGCCTTAATTCATTCATTATCACACCAACCACTCACATTAGACAGGTATTGTTGCGGTCCTGGATGTGCTGGTTGGTTCCGAGCAGTCTTACACCGTAACTCAGTCTAACCTCGGGTTCTTTTGGGCTTAATGCGCTAACCTCTCACATTAGATCTATTTTGTTACGGTTACTGGATGTGCCGGGCGGTTCGGGGCAGTCTTACACCGTAACTCAATCTAACCTCGGGTTAGGCATATTCGTCTTTTTCTAAATTTACATATTTACCCTTCATGTTTGTATGTAAATTATTCACAAATTTAATATCAATCAAGTCATGCCCCATTTATCCCCTAATTCAAGTTCATGATTTTTAGGTATATAAATTATACCATTCATGCTACTAAACTATGCCAATAATATGTAATTTATCATTTTCCCAACGTTACCCCCGTTATACATTCGCATAAATCACATAGAATGTTAGGCTTCGCAATTTAGCCTGACTTAAAAATAAAAGGTAAAAGGAAGTAACATGTAACATTACAATAATCATAATATGGATTCAACTAAACATATGTCATATGGATTTGGCATAGAAAGATATAAATTTAATTATGAACTTTAAATTTTAGATCCATTCAACATGAATCATAAGCATGTAAATAGGAGTTTACGTAGAACTACACAAACATAATTAGGCATGTAGATGTGAACTTGCATTTGGGTTGAATCAAGTTAACTTAGGTCTAACATAGAGGCATGTGGATCTAAACATTTAGGCACATATGACATGAATTAACCTATAAACTTGTATGTAACATAACATGATAAAATCACCTAACTTGTATATAACATGATAGTTTTCATTTCCCAAATTTCTATACAACATAAAGGTTCATTCACCAAATTCTATACAACATGCTAGATTCAATAAACCGCAATAGTCTCACAGGCATATATGATAGAATTGCCACACAAATAGACATAAATCAACTTGGTACAATTTTAGTTTTCACTTTATTACAAATCACGACTTTAATTTGTTCACATCTAAATGATAAATAAACTTACAAACAAAAGAGTAGTCTTGTTTTCTGGGATTTGTATTCTGAAACTGAATAGCTATCCCTTGAAATAGACTATCGATTCACTAATTTTTGATTTGATTCGTAGCTTCTAACTTGCTTTCTAGTTGGAGAAGAATGGCGGCTACTCTAGGTTGACCATGGACAACATGACGGCTGTTGGAATGAATTTTTGTGTGATTTAGGGTGGAGGGTTGGGGTTCCTTTTATAGAGGTCTAAACTAATATAAGTGTAACGACCCGCATTTGCAACGGTATAATAATTAATTTATTTAATTATTTAAATAGTGTTTTAGAGAATTAATGGTTGTTTGAATTAAATAACTTTGAATATTTAATTAAAATAAAAATTAAATAATACATTAAATTCTGAAATAATCCAAATTAGTGGAATTCACAATATAATGTGAACTGGACAATTTATAAGATATAATTCAGTTTGGAATTTGAATTTGCATAACAAATATATTATTTGAACGAGAGTTGAACGTATAATTATATTATAACTATAATCGAGCATGAAATGGCGCTGTAGTTCGTAAATTGGCGATTCGAACTTCAACTGAATATACAGAAGTCATTTTAAATCGGATTTCTGTGAAACAAGAAACGTTCAGAGCTGGTGAAGTATATTTTTCTAATGGAAGAGAAAAATCAGGATTTCGTCAAGTAGATTGTGAGTTGTATCCAAATCAAATTTTAAATTAGTCGCTATAAAATTGTTTATCGACCATAACGGTTTATTCGATATAACTAGATATCGGTTTCGAATTTAGGCAAGGTTCTTTTGTGACAAACGATAATATAATTTTTAGAATTTTACTACAATTTTTAATTAACTAAATAAGCGACTTTTTATTTGGATTATTTTGCACCCTGTAATCAACATTTTGATGTTTCAAAATATGAGTTAATCTACCGGTATTATAATATTTTTGGGGTCGTGGCACATTGCTGATCACCATGACATTTTTATTTCAATCTGTAACGCTCGGATATGAATGCAACTGGATGTGGCAGGGTATGTAAACTTTTGAAATATTAAAATAAAATAAAGAGAAATTCAGAGCTTGGAGTTGGTTAATTCTTTGGTTTTGGTTAAGTATAACCGTATGTTAATTTAGTCCACAGCATACATACTAGGGTACATTTCTATTTTTTTTGAAGTCTCTTAGATTTTAACGTGTGATGTAAATGAACAAACGTTTCAACTCGCAATTTAAAAAGAAGATATGTAGCACTGAAGTAATGGCACGATAGTGCATTAAAATTTATATTACCAAAAAGGGAAAAAACATACATCAAATACATTTGATGCCAAGGAAGGAACAATAGGGACTGGACCTAAACAGGCCACACTACCATCTTTCTCAGCCACACATAAAAATTTCCGTCCCTTATAAAATCTCACTTAAGGCCGCCACCAGTTTTGCTAAAATCTTTGAAACCATCCTCAAAAGAAATCACAATAAAATCAAAATAAAATGTATAAAATTTTAGAACTGGTGTATTGAAAGCCGATGGCTTTACAGCTTCATTTCTACACCTGTTTTACAAAACGCAAGCCCTGTTTTGTGGTGGTTGGGTTGCAACAACGAAGTTCAAATCCATCGTTTCCGGAAGTTGAAAAAATTATGCGGGGATTAAGGGTGTTTTTGGGGTTGTAATAACCCGGAAATCAGAACCAATTTAAATTTTTTTATTTTGGCAATTTTAGCGAATTTTGATTATTTAAAATGAATTATTTTAAATAATAACGACGAAAATTTTAGTTTGAATGGAATGAGAACGTATATATTTATATAGCTCGACGTTAGAATGTAAATAATTATTTATAAATATAAAAGGAATTGAAAATGGCGCGGTAGTTCGATAATTCGACTTCAAAGTTCAAATGAATGTACAGGATTCAAAATAAATTGGATTTTAGCGAAACCAAAATCATTAGAATCTATTTGAGAATATCTTTCCAACGAATTAGAAAAATCAAAATTTCATAGCGGGAATCAAATGAGATGTCCAGTTGTAAACTCATAATAGTCGCTATGAAATTTCGGCCCTTAAAAATGGAAATTTTGCAAACGACCTCGGTTTTCGACAAAACCACTTTAGTTGGATCCGTGATGTCAAGTTATTGCTAGGTTTCAAATTTCATAATTTTTCGATTCAGTATGTAAGCGTGGAAAAGGAAAACACATTTGACCAGTTTTAGTTGATTTTAATCGACTAGGAAATGGCCATTTTTCTAACGGTTTCAGAATCTGATGAAATTAGTTTTGTTAGGACCGTATCATCAATACGAAGCTAGAAATAATTTTTCTGGAATTTTTCGAGTTAGTATCTAACCCCAGTAAATTGAAATGTGCGTTCAAATTCAATATATAGAGTTTTGTGTTGATTTTGATGAAAACTGATCGAATCGATCGAATCGGCCTACGTGACCTATCCCATTGTGTTCGGAATGGGAGTAATTAGCTAGGGACGACAGTCGGTGGGTTCGATTTGGGATTCGAAAGAAAGGTCAACATTTTTGGGATAAATAAATAAATAATAAAATATAAAACCTTTTGCTATAACCCCTACCTTTCTCCTCAGTAAGTCAACCCCTCCCCTTTAGTTCAAAACTTGATTACCAGAAAAGAAAAAAAACCTAACTACTCTCTCCGTCGCTCTCCTTTCCGCCTGCCACCACCGCGCCGGAGCTCGCCGGACCCCGCCGCCCCCTCGACCCTCCCCTTCCTCTCTCTCGCTTCTCCTTCCCTCCTCCACGCGAGACCACGAGCCTCGATTCCCATCGCCCCCCTTTTCCACTGCCTCGCCATCCCTCCCCAGGCCAAGCGCTACTGCGCTCGTTCAGACCCCCGACATGCCACTCCCCTTAGCGCCCCACTCCGATTCCACCTCCTCCTCAGACCATTGAAATTTTGTGAGTTCATTTATTTATTTTATCTTTATTTCTTTAATGTAATTAGCTCTAAAAATCAGTTTAGCTTAGATTTTAACACAGTAAAGCTTAGGGTTTTAAAATAAAAAGATTGAATTTTTATAAGTTAAAAAGATTGGATTTTTATTCTAATAAAGAAATGATTTTTATATTATAGAAGTATAAAAGAAATGATTTTTATATTATAGAGGTATAAAAGGAATGATTTTTATTTTATAGGAAGTATAAAAATTTGATTTTTATATTATATAGATAGTAAAAATTTGATTTTTATATATGATTTTTACTAATGAAATGCCATAGTAAAAATAGAATTTTTATCTATATAGTTGCGGTATAAAAATGGGATTTTTATCCATATAGAGTGATTATACAAATGTGATTTTTATAGTGATGATATAAAAATTCGATCTTTGTATAAGAAGTCGAAATATATATAAAAATATAAATTTTTATATAGCGAGAAGCATTGTAAAAATATATGAAGTAGAAATAAAAATATGATTTTTATTTATTGAAATGAAGTAATAAAAAATAATATTTTTATATATGAACAGCGTGAAAAGGACTGCATTGGAATTTCAAACCGATCCAGGCGATTCAGCAGTTCAACAGCAGAGCACGGCGGAGTGGAACCCTCTGTGAGAACCTCTCACTTTTAATTTAATTTTCTAGTTAAATATATACTAGGATATAGACGGTGTTTAGTAGCACCCGACACCCGTCATCCTCATACCATGGACGGCTTGTATGCTTGTTTGTTTGATTTTGATGTGTAGTTGATTGTGTGATGTGATGTGAAATGAAATAAAATATGTTATAGTTAAAAATATAATTTTTAACGTGTATATAAAATAAATATTTATAAACAAATCGGACGGTTTGTTTATATACACTGATTTGACTGATATTGATTGGGACGATAAATTTTACACATCGCCCAACTGCACAAATAAAATCTGTGTTTGATTGTTTTAAACCCCACACGGGTATTGGGATGATATTTGACGTACACTAATCCCGATTGTTTAGTTGTATGTCGATCAATTGGTCGACAGACTGTGTAAGCGTTAATTATTTATATTTAATGCTTATGTAGTTGTGTGGTGCACTCTGGATGATGGTTGATTATTTATCGTTGTTATTTTATACATGTGTTGTAGAAAATCCATATAATTAACATTATATGGTAATTGATGGGCCTCATTCCAGTTTTGAAAAAGAAACATTTGAAATAGAAACATTTGAAAAGGAAATATTTGAAATAGAAATATTTGAAAAAGAAATATTTAAAATAGAAATATCTGAAATAGAATATTTGAAAATAGAAATATATGAAGCGGAGTTGATTGGATTGACGCCATTTTGACGCGAACGATATTTATATCGATTTTATTCATTTTTCAATGAATATTGAAAGTGATTTCGAAATTTGAATTATAGTGAAAAGAATTGAAATTCAAATTATATTGAAAAGAATTGAAATTTGAATTATATTGAAAAGAATTGAAATTCGAATTAAATTGAAAAGAATTGAAATTCGAATTAAACTGAGTAGAATTGAAATTCGAAATAGATTGAAATAGAATTGAAATCGTTTTGAATTGAGTTTAAAATGTATTGAAATTGAACTGAAAATCGATTTGAATTGAAATGAATTTGAAATGAATTTAAAACGAATTTGTAAGAGAAAATTCAATTTTGATTTGAATTTGAAAAAGAAGTTGAAATCGTTTTGAAAACGAATTTAAAAAGATTTATAAAATACGTTTTAAAAGGAAATCGACGAAGTATATATTATATATATTATATATATATATAATATATTGGCCTGAATAGAACACGCCGTGCCGCGGCATTTCGCGAATTTCGACCATTGACTTCAGATGGATATTACGGGAGATCCGGCTGTCAGATTCTCCTAAAACCGGAACCGTTGGGTTCGTATCGAAAAGAGCTTTCTAAAGAATGTGAGAAACGAAATCTAACGGTTGGATTTGGAATTATGTCCAAATCAAATTTGGAAAAGGTCGTTGTAAGTGCAAGTCGATGGTCGTTGATGGAAATCGACTGTACGGGCTGTGATAAGATTATTAAAATTAGTAATAATTTGTGTAAAATCATAAGAAATTATTTGTGAAGAATTGGGGTGAAAAACTCCATATTTGAAAGGATAGAAATAGATTTTTATCGAAATTAACTAGTTTTGAACTAGAATTGGAATTCATTTATTTTTGAAATAAATAAAGTGAATTTGAAATGGTTTCGAAATATAACCAGAATTTCCAATAATTGAATTGGAAGGGATTTGAATTGAAATTGTCTTCGGAATATTTCTATGTTGGATTTCGTGATGATACAGATATTGTTATGGGAATTTGAAAGATATATTATTATCGTTATTTCCAATATGATATTTGTTGGTCGTAGAATTTGATATTGAATATAAGCCGATATATTTTCTATTCAGAGCCTTGTATTTAATATCAAATGGGATTTGGGTTTGTCGTGAATGGTGTCTTCATTAACACTGTTCTTAAGCTCAGTTGAGAAAAAGATTAAATCTTTTTATTTAGATTTAATGAAGTGTCCAAATTAAATAATATTTAATTGGAATTGAATTGGTATTGATTTTTGGGTTTATCGTGAACAGTGATTTAAATAACACTTGTTCTTTAACCCGATAATTAATGGAATACGATTTTGGGTTGTTGTGAACGGTATCTTCAATAATACTGTTCTTAGGCCCGAAGGAGTTAAGAAAATCAGAAACTAACTGGAGATTAGTTAAGTTGAATGGTTTCCGGGGTATTGATCTAATGTTGGCTTCGGCTTTCGGGGTTAATAGTTAGGGAATTGCTCACTTGCTAGTTTACGGTTAGGGACTGATTGAAACGTGATGTGATTTTGGGGTTTATCGTGAACCGTGTTTTAAATGACACTGATTATTTAACCCAGTCAAAGGTTAAAACTAAGTGGAGTTATAATGAATATTTAATTAGATTGAAAAGATCGAGAATGGAGTATCACCGGTTTTACTCCAGACGGTAGTTAAATCTTTAATTAGATTTGAACGTGAAATGGTAATTGAATTTACCGATAGCACTGTGGTGTTAGATATGAAGTATGACCAGTTTTACTTCATCGGATGAATAGGTTGGGATTGGGAAATAAAATAAATGATTACTTCGGTATGGTTCGCGAATCCCAACTAGTTTGAAGTGATATTCAAAGGAAAATTAAAGAATAAATTTAAAAGAATTTATCTTTGATAAAATTAATGGGAACCTTTCCCTAAGAATGTGAAATTTAGAAACTAACTGGAGGTTAGCTAAGCAGAACGGTTTCCTGGGTATTGATCTGATGTTGGTTTCGGCCTTCGGGGTTAATATTTGGGGAATTACTCTCTTGTTAATTTACAGTTAGTGACTGATGAATTGGAATGAGGCGTATGTTGTGTTTGTGTAACACTTGTTTATTATATACGTGAGTTATTCAGAAAGACCGGGTTTATCCCATTCTGAATAACTGATTCGACGATTAGTCGAAGATGAAGACGGTGGTTGAAGACCAAAGGTCTTCACGTCGTTTGGGTGATTACCGATGATCTTGATTGGGCCGTACACCCAAGAGGAGGGAATCAGTTAGTGGTCGTCCAGACGTACTTGGAGATCGATGGATATGCGGGGTACTAGGTGCCTCCGGTTTCGTTCAGACCCAGAACGAACTTGTAAATGGACTATGTGTCTGACATTGGATTTCAGTCTGTGTGACTGATTTCTATTAAATATATATCTGTTTGGCGGCGGAGAATTTATTCTCTTGCTTAACGCCCTTCTCTGAGACGTACGAGCTCAGGGGTTATATATTGATGGATATCCGTCGCATTGAGTGAATTGCCTGTGTGGCATGCCTAAGTGGCAATTGATCAAGGCTTCTGTTGAAAAGCAAAGTCTTGTGGTTGATGATCAAAGCACCGCCTGTGTGGCATAGCTTTGTGTAGCGTTGATTCGCGAGCCTCACACCCCAGTGTGAACCAAAAACGGGAGAGGACGTCGGGGAGGGCATGCGTTTCTTTCTAGCTAGAAGTGGCGTCAGTGGTTTTACACGCCCTGAAGAGTTTGACTTATGTGGTTGTTACTGTTGCGAGGCGCCTTGGATATATCGGTAACTATGTGAAGCCGATGAAGTCATTCGATGGCTCATTTACACCCCATAGGGCAGGGAAACGCATGTTCAGGGTTTAAGTTTAATCCGCATCGGTGGACTGCCCCTGCGGATCCAAAGGGCAGTTGCGGCTATTCCTGAGGCTTGGGCTAGACAGTCTCGAATCGGTGAGGACTTCTTTTGCCTCGGTTCACAGATGGAAATCCAACTTCCAATATGTGACTTTGCGGTTTTATTTGTAGAGCCTAGTATGGCGACATAGTGGGATGGGGCACTTATGCCGTCTATGATTGATACTTATGATTTGAAGTTGTTTTATACACTATACACTTATAGTAATAATAAATGATGTGTTTTAAACGTATCAAGCATTCTTGGCTATTATAAGGTGAAAACCCTATCCTCCTGCTTGCGTTGCATTGTGTGATGGGACCTGGGTCTTATAATAGCTTCATTGTTCTTTATCTAGCATTGCGCTGTTGTTTTATGCATTGGAATTCTTGGGAGGAAACCCGTTCCGTGTTATACGGCGTGGTCCCTTGATTTACTTAACTTTAAAAATAAAGATTAATAACTGTTTTAGTTCTCACACCAGTCCCATGACTGACCTGGAGTTTATTGTTTTAACCTAAACTCTGGGTGCCCTTATTTCGACACGGGCAGCTAGTTGTTTTGGTTTTGCAGATTTATATTCACAGGATCCTGATTTATAGCCGGAACGATATCCGGAAAGCTTTGTATCCGTATATCTCCTTCAGTTGTGTTTTGTATTATTTTCCGCTGCTATGTAAATTATTGTAATCTCTGATATTTTCTGTGTAATATTTATTCATTTATACTCTGTTTATTCTTGTAATCTGATGGAATTGTTGTAATTAACAATGAAATGTTCTTCTGTCTGCGTTCTTTTGTGCCTTGTCCTCGAATTATCCGGGCATTCCTTCACGGGGAAGTTCGGGTCGTTTCAGCTGGTATCAGAGCTTTGGTTTACAAAGCTCAGAGAACACGGCATATTAGAACCATACGAAAGAATTCATCCGAAATTGGATTAGTAATATCCAATGGGAATGACTCGTTAGAGATAGGATTAGTAGTATCCTAGGACGGGTGTGAAGAGTATATTTTTAAAATGAAAACAAATTTTGTTTTGAAATTTAAATCGTTTTAGTTCGTATCTGATTATTTATTTATATTGAATTTGGACAGTCCAGTATATAAAGATTTGGCATATATGTCTCATCCACGTGTATTTGAAGTTTTAATATACTGGATAGATATAGAGTCACACTTTAGTCGCCCGGACATGGTCCTGATGATGAAGTATACCATCACCAGTATTTATTTTCGAGTGACGAAAGTGAGATGTCTATATATTTCCATTAGACTGGTGTGAGAACCAAAATTAGATAGGGCTTATTGGTGTGATTTGGCACAAAAAATGTGATTTTTTACTATATATCAAAATTATGGATTTGAAACGTTAATCAACTAATTGATTGCTGGATGTGTTGTTTGATTATTGTTTTGATTAATTAGAATTTTGAACCATTATGTCAATTTGAACCAAATAGTGAGTTGTATTGAAAATTAGTCGCATTTGCATGCATGTACATGTACTTACATTGAACAGGTCATAGCAAGGAGGCTAGAGCAGAGGAATAAAATTGTTTGCCCGACAAATAGGTATATGTTTATTGTATTTCTTGAGTTTTGGGTGATTTTATGAGCCGATTGGCTAGCTGCTTGGCTTTTTCTTTTGGATTGAAGAAGGCCATGGGAGGGTATATGAAATATCCCGAAGTCCCCGGTGCAGGGGAGGTTATCGCGAAATTTTTCGAAAATTTAGGGTGTTTGCCAATTTTTTGAAAAATTTGAAAATTTCTTAGAAACTAAAAAGTTGAAGAACTTAAGCCGTAATGGAAATAGCGAAAGTTGAGTTGGTTTGCTAAACAACTTTCGTCTTCGTTCCTTTTCGGGGACGAAAAGTTTTAAGTGGGGGAGAATGTAATAACCCAGAAATCCGTGCCAATTAAAATTTTTTATTTTGGCAATTTTAGCGAATTTTGATTATTTAAAATTAATTATTTTAAATAATAACGATGAAAAATTTAGTTTGAATGGAATCAGAACGTATATATTTATATAGCTCGACGTTAGAACATAAATAATTATTTATAAATATAAAAGGAATTGAAAATGGCGCGGTAGTTCGATAACTCGACTTCAAAGTTCAAATGAATGTACAGGATTCAAAATAAATCGGATTCTAGCAAAACCAAAAACATTAGAATCTATTTGAGAATATCTTTCCAACGAATCAGAAAAATCAAAATTTCATAGCGGGAATCAAAAGAGATGTCCAGTTGAAAATTCAGAATAGTCGCTATGAAATTTCGGCCCTTAAAAATGGAAATTTTGCAAACGACCTCGGTTTTCGACGAAACCACTTTTGTTGGATCTGTGATGTCAAGTTATTGCTACGTTTCAAATTTCGTAATTTTTCGATTCAGTATGTAAGCGTGGCAAAGAAAAACGCGTTTGACCAGTTTTAGTTGATTTTAATCGACTGGAAAATGGCCATTTTTGAAACAGTTTAAGAATCTGACGAAATTAGTTTTGTTAGGACCGTATCATCAATACGAAGCTAGAAATAAATTTTCTGGAATTTTTCGAGTTAGTATGTGACCCCAGTAAATTGAAATGCGCGTTCAAATTCAATATATAGAGTTATGTGTTGATTTTGACGAAAACTGATCGAATCGATCGAATCAGCCTACGTGTCCTATCTCATTGTGTTCCGAATGGGAGTAATTAGCTAGGGATGACAGTCGGTGGGTTCGATTTGGGATTCGAAAGAAAGGTCCACAATTTTGGGATAAATAAATAAATTATAAATATATAAAACCTTTTGCTATAACCCCCTACCTTTCTCCTCACTAAGTCAACCCCTCCCCTTTAGTTCAAAACTCGATTACCAGAAAAGAAAAAAAACCTAACTACTCTCGTCGTCGCTCTCCTTTCCGCCTGCCACCACCGCGTCGGAGCTCGCCGGACCCCGCCGCCCCCTCGACCCTCCCCTTCCTCTCTCTCGCTTCTCCTTCCCTTCGTCACGCGAGACCACGAGCCTTGATTCCCATCTCCCCCCTTTTCAACTGCAATCGTTCAGATCCCCGACACGCCACTCCCCTCATCACCCCACTCCGATTCCACCTCCTCCTCAGACCATTGAAATTTTGTGAGTTCATTTATTTATTTTATCTTTATTTCTTTAATGTAATTAGCTCTAAAAATCAGTTTAGCTTAGATTTTAACACAGTAAAGCTTAGGGTTTTAACATAAAAAGATTGAATTTTTATAAGTTAAAAAGATTGGATTTTTATTCTAATAAAGAAATGATTTTTATATTATAGAAGTATAAAAGAAATGATTTTTATATTGTATAAGTATAAAAGGAATGATTTTTATTTTATAGGAAGTATAAAAATATGATTTTTATATTATATAGATAGTAAAAATTTGATTTTTATATATGATTTTTACTTATGAAATTCCATAGTAAAAATAGAATTTTTATCTATATAGTTGCGGTATAAAAATGTGATTTTTATCCATATAGAGTGATTATACAGATGTGATTTTTATAGTGATGATATAAAAATTCGATCTTTATATAAAAAGTCGAAATATATATAAAAATATAAATTTTTATATAGAGAGAAGCATTGTAAAAATATATGAAGTAGAAATAAAAATAGGATTTTAATTTATTGAAATGAAGTAGTAAAAATAATATTTTTATATATGAACAGCGTGAAAAGGACTGCATTGGAATTTCAAACCGATCCAGGCGATTCAGCAGTTCAACAGCACTGCACGGCGGAGTGGAACCCTTTGTGAGAACCTCTCACTTTTAATTTAATTTTCTAGTTAAATATATACTAGGATGTAGACGGTGTTTAGTAGCACCCTTCACCCGTCGTCCACATACCATGGACGGCTTGTATGCTTGTTTGTTTGATTTTGATGTGTAGTTGATTGTGTGATGTGATGTGAAATGAAATAAAATATTTTATAGTTAAAAATATAATTTTTAACGTGTATATAAGATAAATATTTATAAACAAATCGGACGATTTGTTTATATACACTGATTTGACTAATATTGATTGGGACGATAAATTTTACACATCGCCCAACTGCACAAATAAAATCTGTGTTTGATTGTTTGAAACCCCACACGGGTATTGGGATGATATTTGACGTACATTAATCCCGATTGTTTAGTTGTATGTCGATCGATTGGTCGACAGACTGTGTAAGCGTTAATTATTTATATTTAATGCTTATGTAGTTGTGTGGTGCACTCTGGATGATGGTTGATTATTTATCGTTGTTATTATATACATGTGTTGTAGAAAATTCATATAATTAACATTATACGGTAATTGATTGGGCCTCATTCCAGTTTTGAAAAAGAAACATTTGAAATAGAAATATTTGAAAAAGAAATATTTGAAATTGAAATATTTGAAAAAGAAATATTTGAAATAGAAATATTTGAAATAGAATATTTGAAAATAGAAATATATGAAGACGAGATGATTAAATTGACGCCATTTTGACGCGAACGATATTTATATCGATTTAATTCATTTTTCAATGAATATTGAAAGTGATTTCGAAATTCGAATTATATTTAAAAGAATTGAAATTCGAATTACATTGAAAAAAATTGAAATTCGAATTATATTGAAAAGAATTGAAATTCGAATTAAATTGAAAAGAATTGAAATTCGAATTAAACTGAATAGAATTGAAATTCGAATTAGAATGAAATAGAATTGAAATCGTTTTGAATTGAGTTTAAAACATATTGAAATTGAACTGAAAATCGATTCGAATTGAAATCAATATGAAATGAATTTAAAACGAATTTATAAGGGAAAATTCAATTTTGATTTGAATTTGAAAAAGAAGTTGAAATCATTTTGAAAACGAATTTAAAACGATTTATAAAATACGTTTTAAAAGGAAATCGACGAAGTATATATTTTATATATAATATAATGGCCTGAATAGAACGCGCCGCGCTGCGGCGTTCGCGAATTTCGACCATTGACTTCGAATGTATATTACGGGAGATCCGACCGTCGGATTCTCCTAAAACCGGAAACATTGGGTTCGTATCGAAAAGAGCTTTCTAAAGAATGTGAGAAATTAGAAATCTAACGGTTGGATTTGGAATTATGTCCAAATAAATTTTGGAAAAGGTCCCTGTAAGTGCAAGTCGATGGCCGTTGATGGAAATCGACTGTACGGGCCGTGATAAGATTATTAAAAATAGTAATAATTTGTGTAAAATCATAAGAAATGATTTGTGAAAAATTAGGGTGAAAAACTCCATATTTGAAAGGATAAAATAGATTTTTATCGAAATGAACTAGTTTTGAACTAGAAATGGAATTCATTTATTTTTGAAATAAATAAAGTGAATTTGAAATGGTTTTGAAATATAACCAGAATTTCCAATAATTGAATTGGAAGGGATTTGAATCGAAATTGTCTTCGGTATATTTCGATGTTGGATTTCGTGATGATACAGATATTATTATGGGAATTTGAAAGATATATTAATATCGTTATTTCCAAAACGATATTTGTTAGTCGTAGAATTTGATATTGAATATAAGCCGATATATTTTCTATTTAGAGCCTTGTATTCAATATCAAATGGGATTTGGGTTTGTCGTGAATGGTGTCTTCATTAACACTGTTCTTAAGCCCAGTTGAGAAAAAGATTAAATCTTTTTATTTAGATTTAATGAAGTGTACAAATTAAATAATATTTAATTGGAATTGAATTGGTATTGATTTTTGAGTCATGAAACCGGAATCTGAAATGGTAATAAATTGATGAGGAAGGAGTTGGAATCAAGAATGAAACTTGAGTTTGATATGGTAATTGGCTTGTTTAAGCGAATAGCTGTGTTGAGAATAAATTGATCAGAGATTGATTGGGATGACTTTGTTAAATGCTGAATTGGCAGCAGAATAAAAGGATTTAGTGATATGCCCGACAAAAGGTACATGTTTAAGTTTCCATATGAGGTTTTATGTGCCGAATCGGAATGTCGCTTGGCTATTTGATTTTCTTTTGGATTGGAAAGGGCCAAGAGAGGCTAGTTGGGGTTTGAACTATTGATCGGTACAAAGGAGGTGCAGGCGAAATTTTTCGAAAATTTCGGGTGTTAGGAAATTTTCAGAAGTTTTGAAAATTTTCGTTAATCAAAATTAATGAATATTTTAATTAAAATTAAATTGGTTCAGTTGAAAATAAGGTTGGCAAGTAAACAAATAAATTTGTACTAGTCAATAGGGTTTGTTCTTTACCTTAGCAATTTCGAGGACGGAATTATTTTAAGGGGGAAGAATGTAACGACCCGCATTTTTCAGCGAAATAATTAATTTATTTAATTATTTAAATAATGGTTTGGTTATTTAAAATGATCAGAATTGAATAATATTGAATAGTTAATTAAAATAAATAATATATTTAATTTCTGAAATAGTCGGAAATAGTGGGATTCACAAAATAGTGTGAATTGGATCATCTGTGTTATTTAATTCAGTTTAGAACTGAATTAGAATAACGAATATATTATTTTAACGGCAGTTTGAACGTATAATTATAATATAATTATAATTGAGCCCGAAATGGCGCGGCAGTTCGCTATTTGGCGATTTGAACTTCAACTGAATATACAGGATTCGTTTTAAATCGGATTTCTGTGAAATAAGAAACGTTAGGAGCTGGTGAAGTATATTTTTCAAGTGGAAGAGAAAAATCGAGATTTCATTGTGTAGATTTTAATTTATGTCTAAATCAAATTTTAGAAAAGTCGCTGTGGAATTTCCTTTATAATTTATATCGCTATATTTATATTTTAAAATGGATTTTTAAATATAAATCGAATATCGATGTTACACTGGATTTGAAATATCGAGTTATAAATACCGGTGTAGCTGTATGGTATTCCACTGTGATTATACATGATAATATTTATTTATAAATATTAAATTTAATTGTTTTTAAATATATTTATATACTTAAAAGGGTTATTTAGAGCTTTTACAAAATAGCCAGTTTTGCAAACGATCTCAGTTTTCGACGAAACTAATTTTGTTGGATCCACAATATTAAATTATTGCTAGAGTTTAGTTTGCATGAGTTTTGAAGTCAGTATGTGGCCGTACGGGATTTTATTGTGAGAAACAATCAATTTTCCGACTTTAAAAATACGCTGTGTGAGCAAACGGAGTTGGAATTCGACGAAACCAGTTTCCTGGGTCCGTGATGTCAAACTGTAGCTACAGGTCTATTTTTGTGATTTTTGGGTATTATGTGTAATTACAGGATTTTTTAAACAGCATATACAAGCAGCGATACGATAAAATAAATATAATAAGCGAATAAAAATATATTAAAAATCACCTATATATATTCCTAAACTTTTCTAACCCTAAATCACTTCTCCCTGGTCAACCACAAACTTGCGCCGCCAGTATTTTCTACGAAACAAAGGAAATCCACCTTCATAAATCAAAATCAATTCGTATAAAATCCTAAAAATCTCAAACCAAATTTATTTGTGATATTGGCAAGTTCCTATTCATTTCAGTAGGATCTTTATGTGGCTCGACGTCATTTTCTGGTCATTTGAAAATCACGCAGTAGTTTAGGGTTTTGGTTTTGGTGCGATTGAGATTTCAGTTGAATAAACGGTGATTAGATTTGTGTTTGTGGTGTTAAGGGGGTACATTTGTGCGAATTTGGGGAGATTTGTGGTGGAAAGATGTCGATCGACATCAACGAAGTAGTGAAAGGCCTAAAGAACGGATTTCGTATTCGATACGCAAGTTGGATAAAACTATGATGGGATTGAAGAGAATTCAATGGGGAGTTCGATGGTGAGGTTTGTTTTGGACTTCCTTGAGTAAGGAAGGGGGCAGTCAGGTTTGAAAAGGGAGCAATGGGGATACAGGCGACGGTATGTTCTTTTGAGGAAGAAGGAGTTTTTAAGCGGGTTTGGGTTTTTGAGGGGTAAGTGGGTCGGGTTAAGGCCCATGATATTATAAAAAATCAAGTTTTAATTAATTTAAATAGCTTAAACTTATAGATGATATATCTTGATCATATGATATCAGAATTTCAAACCGTCAGATCCGTTGGGATCTATGGACGGCGGCTACAACATGGAACTGACTAGGAGTGGATTCGAGCTAGTTATAATTTATGGCGAATTAAATTGTCTGATCAGAGTCAACTATCGCAAATCGTTATTTAACGGTTAACGCGAAATGTGAATAATCTCACTAATTCTGCTCAGCTTATATTTTTATAAAATATTTTTAGAATTTATAAATAATGGTTGTTTGCTGTGTGTTGGCTATTTGGTTGAACTACTAGTTAGTTGATTGAAAATATAGATAACGATATAAATATAAATCGTTAATCAAATATTGATTTTGTTTAGTAGAATATTTCATAGTGAAATGAAATTGATGTTAATTTTATTGTTTAACATCTGTGGATGCAGGGAAACAGGTCGGAGGGACCTAACTGGGTTCCTCAACAATTATTTTACTGTTTTTCATATATTGCGTTATATGATGTGATATGAAATCTGTTGTTGATTTTGTATGTTGGAATGATACTGATCATCGTTATATGGTATGTTAAATACCATAAGGAATACTGGAGTGTTAAAAAAGAAAATTTTCAATGTTATATTGAAAAGGAAAAATTTATAAAATCAAAAGATTTTATAAAAAGAAAATATTTATTTACAAAATAAGTAGATTAAAAGAATATTTACTTGTTAATTGAATAGATAGAATTGAAAAAGAATTATTTGTAAGCTATTTACAAATAAAATTAAAAAGGGATATTTATTTGAAAATGAATAGAATAGAAAGGGGAAATATATGTAAAATAAATAGAAAGGGAATAGTTAGATTATCAAAGTAATTACTTATAAAATCAATGGATTTTATATGAAAAGAAAATATTTTATAGAATAAATAGAATGGTCAAAAAGGGGTTTATTTTGTAAATAAATAGATTATAAAAAGGAATATTTGAAAGGTGACTAGAATTGTATAAAACAAGAATTTTACATCAGAAAGATTTAAACCCGTGCTTCGCACACGGGTATAACATGCTATGAATTTAAAGCAAAATTTTAAATAGAATCCGTTTTAATAGATAAAGTAAGAAGATAAATTTATGAATAATATTTTATAAATTAAATGAAATATTTATCATTGTATAAATAGGGTATATAAGTCAAGACTTATATAGAGAAGTAAAAGTCGATTTCAATATCGATATTTGAAACTGGATATGGACGAAGAGTTAATCGAATTAGGATAAATTGATAATTATTCAATTAGAGTTGATCGAACATAGTTATTTGAGATAGAGTTAGTCATACATAGTTATTCAGGATGATTCGCCATTTCGTACGACTGCTAGCAAAATTTGAAGGGTTGCAGATAGCCTACGGCGGTCGGATGTTTCCTGAGGGAATCAGGCATAACCATTGTGATCGCTGCGATCTAGAGTAAAGCGAATGGAGTTAAATAAAATATTAGCCATTAGAAATAAAGATAAAACAGACATAGTTATTCGAATATAAATTAATCGAATATTAGTTATTAGATAGGAGTTAAATAAGTTGAGTTAATCAAGTAAGCTAGTCAAAATGAGTTAATCCAGAGGAGTTTTTCGAAATAGTTTATTCGAATAGAGTTAAAGGAGTGAATCGAATATAGTTTATTCGAAAGGATATTAATCGAATGTAAACCATTCGAAGAGAGATGATCGAATATAGTTATTCGAAGAAAGGGTTATCAAATATAGTATTCGAAAAGGAGTTATCGTATAAAGAGTATTCAAAAAGGAGAACTATACATTGAATTCGATTATATCGAAATCGGGAAAGTAATATTTACTTTCCGGTTTAATCAAAGTCTACTTATTTGTTTATAAATTAGTGGTTTAGTTATTTAGTTAAATTAAGGAATAAAAGTTATATTGTGAAAGTAGATATTTAGGAAGAAGGGATTATAACGCTATAGTTATAATCAAGGTTTTAAAATAAACAAATGGGTTCGTAAATAGAATTTGAGTTACGTAAGGAACTGTTAAAGATTTGAAAGGTGAATCTTGTCTATTTCGAAGTTAGAAATGCTGTTCAATTAAGGTATGAGAGGTAGTTATACCCCAACTTGATTGACTTCGTTTTAACTAAGAAATGGTTAAAGGTCGATAGTGAAGGTTGATTAAGTGAATTTAGTTAATGAGTGAAATGGTTTGAACTGGGTTAGTGATGTTTTATTTAAACATCGGTTTAAATCAAATTAAGGAGTTTGGAAACGTTTTCCAAATAAGGATCGGAAATGTTTTCCAATATAGGAAATAAGAAATAGAAGTAAATATGGTGATGTGGTCCAAATGATTTATAAAGTATGTTTTTTCCAAATTTAAAATTTAAGAATTTACGAATATATAGGAAGGGAAAATGGATAAATTAATGATAATTTAATTAAAAGAAATAAACCTTTGAATGATGATTGGTCGATAGAATTTCCATCTGGAAATAATATCGTTGTTTGCACACCTGTTTTTCTTTGATAGTTAAATCAGCGATTATCGAAGTTCTTGACCATTTTTCCGTCGTTAATACGGAGAGACCGGGATCAAATATATTATCTGAAAACCACTCTGTATGGACGTTAGTGTTGCGATCAAATATGATGGAGATAATGAAGACGGAGCTGTGCAAGGGCTATTCTGTTTGCAGAATAGTGCCTTCGTGTTGTCCAGTCCCAGGACAACTCGAATGGACGAATGTCTGACATAGTACATATAACGGATCACGTAAGTTGTTCAAATGTACTTACGTTTGGTGGCGGAGGAATTTGTTTCTCTTAGCTTTATAGCCATGGTATTTTTGAGGAAAACAATTTGTGATTTGACGGGTATGACGATGTGGCATTCAAAGTAAATGAATGTATGATCTGTCAAAGATACGCTATGACCTCAACCCTCATCAACCGGGAAATGACAAAAATCGGGCAGGCAACATGGCTAAGTGGGTCACCCCATTAGGGTGAATATCACCTATCTAGAGAAAATCCATTTCATTCTTTTATCTATTATCAATGCTGTTCCTTTCGGGAAGATGGTAAGTAGCTCCCAACCGTTGGTGGTATACATTCGATACACTCAAGTGAAATGAGTGGTCGGTCATGTGTGGCCCGGGTTGCAAGAAGTTCTTGTTGAACCCAGTGTATTTGCCTCTAGAGATACACTATTGGCAGGTCGTCCCATACCTTGTCACAGTTGGAATTCAATCTCAAATAAGCGCCCGCGGTTTTGTTTGTATATTATATGTAGAACGTGAGATGCAAGCATTCTGCTAGATTGTAAATTACTTGTGATTAGACATTATTATAATATCAGAGAAGTATTGATTTCCAAAATGTTTGGATTATCGTAAGGTAAAAACCGTCCGTGTTTATGTGTGGACCGGTCTTACGATTATCTTTTCTTTTGAAAAGGATTTTGAAAAGTTAAACCAAATGGTTTGAGTTTACTCACACCAGTCCCATGACTGACCCAGAGTTTATTTTGTTTTGTTTTCCCTAAACTCTTAGGTGCCCAAATTTGTACGGGTACTCAAGTAGTTCAGGTCTTTACAGATATACTTGGAGAAGCTTGAAGCAGGAGGCTTCAGGATTATATAGCTATTGTTATTTCCGCTATGTGTAAGTGTTGTACTCTGATAATGTTATTATACTGTTTTATTGCAAAGTTATGTTATATATTAAATTTTTTCGTTCCACTGTGAGATTCGTGTTTACTCTGATTGTGTTCTTCTTCTTCTTCTTCTATTCTAATTTTCTATCTTATCTATTTTCACCCTCTATCTTCTCTTTATTAATGATCAGGTATTTCCGATGTCTGAATAGTCAACATGGTAGTTTTGTGTTGATTTTCGGAGTCGAAAATCCCAGTTCGTTACAGATGCCTTAATTAACTTAACCCTACCATTTCTATCTTAGCCTTAATTGATTCATTATCACACCAACCACTCACATTAGACAGGTATTGTTGCGGTCGCTGGATGTGCTGGTTGGTTCCGAGCAGTCTTACACCGTAACTCAGTCTAACCTCGGGTTCTTTTGGGCTTAATGCGCTAACCTCTCACATTAGATCTATTTTGTTACGGTTACTGGATGTGCCGGGCGGTTCGGGGCAGTCTTACACCGTAACTCAATCTAACCTCGGGTTAGGCATATTCGTCTTTTTCTAAATTTACATATTTACCCTTCATGTTTGTATGTAAATTATTCACAAATTTAATATCAATCAAGTCATGCCCCATTTATCCCCTAATTCAAGTTCATGATTTTTAGGTATATAAATTATACCATTCATGCTACTAAACTATGCCAATAATATGTAATTTATCATTTTCCCAACGTTACCCCCGTTATACATTCGCATAAATCACATAGAATGTTAGGCTTCGCAATTTAGCCTGACTTAAAAATAAAAGGTAAAAGGAAGTAACATGTAACATTACAATAATCATAATATGGATTCAACTAAACATATGTCATATGGATTTGGCATAGAAAGATATAAATTTAATTATGAACTTTAAATTTTAGATCCATTCAACATGAATCATAAGCATGTAAATAGGAGTTTACGTAGAACTACACAAACATAATTAGGCATGTAGATGTGAACTTGCATTTGGGTTGAATCAAGTTAACTTAGGTCTAACATAGAGGCATGTGGATCTAAACATTTAGGCACATATGACATGAATTAACCTATAAACTTGTATGTAACATAACATGATAAAATCACCTAACTTGTATATAACATGATAGTTTTCATTTCCCAAATTTCTATACAACATAAAGGTTCATTCACCAAATTCTATACAACATGCTAGATTCAATAAACCGCAATAGTCTCACAGGCATATATGATAGAATTGCCACACAAATAGACATGAATCAACTTGGTACAATTTTAGTTTTCACTTTATTACAAATCACGACTTTAATTTGTTCACATCTAAATGATAACTAAACTTACAAACAAAAGAGTAGTCTTGTTTTCTGGGATTTGTATTCTGAAACTGAATAGCTATCCCTTGAAATAGACTATCGATTCACTAATTTTTGATTTGATTCGTAGCTTCTAACTTGCTTTCTAGTTGGAGAAGAATGGCGGCTACTCTAGGTTGACCATGGACAACATGACGGCTGTTGGAATGAATTTTTGTGTGATTTAGGGTGGAGGGTTGGGGTTCCTTTTATAGAGGTCTAAACTAATATAAGTGTAACGACCCGCATTTGCAACGGTATAATAATTAATTTATTTAATTATTTAAATAGTGTTTTAGAGAATTAATGGTTGTTTGAATTAAATAACTTTGAATATTTAATTAAAATAAAAATTAAATAATACATTAAATTCTGAAATAATCCAAATTAGTGGAATTCACAATATAATGTGAACTGGACAATTTATAAGATATAATTCAGTTTGGAATTTGAATTTGCATAACAAATATATTATTTGAACGAGAGTTGAACGTATAATTATATTATAACTATAATCGAGCATGAAATGGCGCTGTAGTTCGTAAATTGGCGATTCGAACTTCAACTGAATATACAGAAGTCATTTTAAATCGGATTTCTGTGAAACAAGAAACGTTCAGAGCTGGTGAAGTATATTTTTCTAATGGAAGAGAAAAATCAGGATTTCGTCAAGTAGATTGTGAGTTGTATCCAAATCAAATTTTAAATTAGTCGCTATAAAATTGTTTATCGACCATAACGGTTTATTCGATATAACTAGATATCGGTTTCGAATTTAGGCAAGGTTCTTTTGTAACAAAAGATAATATAATTTTTAGAATTTTACTACAATTTTTAATTAACTAAATAAGCGACTTTTTATTTGGATTATTTTGCACCCTGTAATCAACATTTTGATGTTTCAAAATATGAGTTAATCTACCGGTATTATAATATTTTTGGGGTCGTGGCACATTGCTGATCACCATGACATTTTTATTTCAATCTGTAACGCTCGGATATGAATGCAACTGGATGTGGCAGGGTATGTAAACTTTTGAAATATTAAAATAAAATAAAGAGAAATTCAGAGCTTGGAGTTGGTTAATTCTTTGGTTTTGGTTAAGTATAACCGTATGTTAATTTAGTCCACAGCATACATACTAGGGTACATTTCTATTTTTTTTGAAGTCTCTTAGATTTTAACGTGTGATGTAAATGAACAAACGTTTCAACTCGCAATTTAAAAAGAAGATATGTAGCACTGAAGTAATGGCACGATAGTGCATTAAAATTTATATTACCAAAAAGGGAAAAAACATACATCAAATACATTTGATGCCAAGGAAGGAACAATAGGGACTGGACCTAAACAGGCCACACTACCATCTTTCTCAGCCACACATAAAAATTTCCGTCCCTTATAAAATCTCACTTAAGGCCGCCACCAGTTTTGCTAAAATCTTTGAAACCATCCTCAAAAGAAATCACAATAAAATCAAAATAAAATGTATAAAATTTTAGAACTGGTGTATTGAAAGCCGATGGCTTTACAGCTTCATTTCTACACCTGTTTTACAAAACGCAAGCCCTGTTTTGTGGTGGTTGGGTTGCAACAACGAAGGTCAAATCCATCGTTTCCGGAAGTTGAAAAAATTATGCGGGGATTAAGGGTGTTTTTGGGGTTGTAATAACCCGGAAATCAGAACCAATTTAAATTTTTTTATTTTGGCAATTTTAGCGAATTTTGATTATTTAAAATGAATTATTTTAAATAATAACGACGAAAATTTTAGTTTGAATGGAATGAGAACGTATATATTTATATAGCTCGACGTTAGAATGTAAATAATTATTTATAAATATAAAAGGAATTGAAAATGGCGCGGTAGTTCGATAATTCGACTTCAAAGTTCAAATGAATGTACAGGATTCAAAATAAATTGGATTTTAGCGAAACCAAAATCATTAGAATCTATTTGAGAATATCTTTCCAACGAATTAGAAAAATCAAAATTTCATAGCGGGAATCAAATGAGATGTCCAGTTGTAAACTCATAATAGTCGCTATGAAATTTCGGCCCTTAAAAATGGAAATTTTGCAAACGACCTCGGTTTTCGACAAAACCACTTTAGTTGGATCCGTGATGTCAAGTTATTGCTAGGTTTCAAATTTCATAATTTTCGATTCAGTATGTAAGCGTGGAAAAGGAAAACACATTTGACCAGTTTTAGTTGATTTTAATCGACTAGGAAATGGCCATTTTTCTAACGGTTTCAGAATCTGATGAAATTAGTTTTGTTAGGACCGTATCATCAATACGAAGCTAGAAATAATTTTTCTGGAATTTTTCGAGTTAGTATCTAACCCCAGTAAATTGAAATGTGCGTTCAAATTCAATATATAGAGTTTTGTGTTGATTTTGATGAAAACTGATCGAATCGATCGAATCGGCCTACGTGACCTATCCCATTGTGTTCGGAATGGGAGTAATTAGCTAGGGACGACAGTCGGTGGGTTCGATTTGGGATTCGAAAGAAAGGTCAACATTTTTGGGATAAATAAATAAATAATAAAATATAAAACCTTTTGCTATAACCCCTACCTTTCTCCTCAGTAAGTCAACCCCTCCCCTTTAGTTCAAAACTTGATTACCAGAAAAGAAAAAAAACCTAACTACTCTCTCCGTCGCTCTCCTTTCCGCCTGCCACCACCGCGCCGGAGCTCGCCGGAGCTCGCCGGACCCCGCCGCCCCCTCGACCCTCCCCTTCCTCTCTCTCGCTTCTCCTTCCCTCCTCCACGCGAGACCACGAGCTTCGATTCCCATCGCCCCCCTTTTCCACTGCCTCGCCATCCCTCCCCAGGCCAAGCGCTACTGCGCTCGTTCAGACCCCCGACATGCCACTCCCCTTAGCGCCCCACTCCGATTCCACCTCCTCCTCAGACCATTGAAATTTTGTGAGTTCATTTATTTATTTTATCTTTATTTCTTTAATGTAATTAGCTCTAAAAATCAGTTTAGCTTAGATTTTAACACAGTAAAGCTTAGGGTTTTAAAATAAAAAGATTGAATTTTTATAAGTTAAAAAGATTGGATTTTTATTCTAATAAAGAAATGATTTTTATATTATAGAAGTATAAAAGAAATGATTTTTATATTATAGAGGTATAAAAGGAATGATTTTTATTTTATAGGAAGTATAAAAATATGATTTTTATATTATATAGATAGTAAAAATTTGATTTTTATATATGATTTTTACTAATGAAATGCCATAGTAAAAATAGAATTTTTATCTATATAGTTGCGGTATAAAAATGGGATTTTTATCCATATAGAGTGATTATACAAATGTGATTTTTATAGTGATGATATAAAAATTCGATCTTTGTATAAGAAGTCGAAATATATATAAAAATATAAATTTTTATATAGCGAGAAGCATTGTAAAAATATATGAAGTAGAAATAAAAATATGATTTTTATTTATTGAAATGAAGTAATAAAAAATAATATTTTTATATATGAACAGCGTGAAAAGGACTGCATTGGAATTTCAAACCGATCCAGGCGATTCAGCAGTTCAACAGCAGAGCACGGCGGAGTGGAACCCTCTGTGAGAACCTCTCACTTTTAATTTAATTTTCTAGTTAAATATATACTAGGATATAGACGGTGTTTAGTAGCACCCGACACCCGTCATCCTCATACCATGGACGGCTTGTATGCTTGTTTGTTTGATTTTGATGTGTAGTTGATTGTGTGATGTGATGTGAAATGAAATAAAATATGTTATAGTTAAAAATATAATTTTTAACGTGTATATAAAATAAATATTTATAAACAAATCGGACGGTTTGTTTATATACACTGATTTGACTGATATTGATTGGGACGATAAATTTTACACATCGCCCAACTGCACAAATAAAATCTGTGTTTGATTGTTTTAAACCCCACACGGGTATTGGGATGATATTTGACGTACACTAATCCCGATTGTTTAGTTGTATGTCGATCAATTGGTCGACAGACTGTGTAAGCGTTAATTATTTATATTTAATGCTTATGTAGTTGTGTGGTGCACTCTGGATGATGGTTGATTATTTATCGTTGTTATTTTATACATGTGTTGTAGAAAATCCATATAACTAACATTATATGGTAATTGATGGGCCTCATTCCAGTTTTGAAAAAGAAACATTTGAAATAGAAACATTTGAAAAGGAAATATTTGAAATAGAAATATTTGAAAAAGAAATATTTAAAATAGAAATATCTGAAATAGAATATTTGAAAATAGAAATATATGAAGCGGAGTTGATTGGATTGACGCCATTTTGACGCGAACGATATTTATATCGATTTTATTCATTTTTCAATGAATATTGAAAGTGATTTCGAAATTTGAATTATAGTGAAAAGAATTGAAATTCAAATTATATTGAAAAGAATTGAAATTTGAATTATATTGAAAAGAATTGAAATTCGAATTAAATTGAAAAGAATTGAAATTCGAATTAAACTGAGTAGAATTGAAATTCGAAATAGATTGAAATAGAATTGAAATCGTTTTGAATTGAGTTTAAAACGTATTGAAATTGAACTGAAAATCGATTTGAATTGAAATGAATTTGAAATGAATTTAAAACGAATTTGTAAGAGAAAATTCAATTTTGATTTGAATTTGAAAAAGAAGTTGAAATCGTTTTGAAAACGAATTTAAAAAGATTTATAAAATACGTTTTAAAAGGAAATCGACGAAGTATATATTATATATATTATATATATATATATAATATATTGGCCTGAATAGAACACGCCGTGCCGCGGCAGTTCGCGAATTTCGACCATTGACTTCAGATGGATATTACGGGAGATCCGGCTGTCAGATTCTCCTAAAACCGGAACCGTTGGGTTCGTATCGAAAAGAGCTTTCTAAAGAATGTGAGAAACGAAATCTAACGGTTGGATTTGGAATTATGTCCAAATCAAATTTGGAAAAGGTCGTTGTAAGTGCAAGTCGATGGTCGTTGATGGAAATCGACTGTACGGGCTGTGATAAGATTATTAAAATTAGTAATAATTTGTGTAAAATCATAAGAAATTATTTGTGAAGAATTGGGGTGAAAAACTCCATATTTGAAAGGATAGAAATAGATTTTTATCGAAATTAACTAGTTTTGAACTAGAATTGGAATTCATTTATTTTTGAAATAAATAAAGTGAATTTGAAATGGTTTCGAAATATAACCAGAATGTCCAATAATTGAATTGGAAGGGATTTGAATTGAAATTGTCTTCGGAATATTTCTATGTTGGATTTCGTGATGATACAGATATTGTTATGGGAATTTGAAAGATATATTATTATCGTTATTTCCAATACGATATTTGTTGGTCGTAGAATTTGATATTGAATATAAGCCGATATATTTTCTATTCAGAGCCTTGTATTTAATATCAAATGGGATTTGGGTTTGTCGTGAATGGTGTCTTCATTAACACTGTTCTTAAGCTCAGTTGAGAAAAAGATTAAATCTTTTTATTTAGATTTAATGAAGTGTCCAAATTAAATAATATTTAATTGGAATTGAATTGGTATTGATTTTTGGGTTTATCGTGAACAGTGATTTAAATAACACTTGTTCTTTAACCCGATAATTAATGGAATACGATTTTGGGTTGTTGTGAACGGTATCTTCAATAATACTGTTCTTAGGCCCGAAGGAGTTAAGAAAATCAGAAACTAACTGGAGATTAGTTAAGTTGAATGGTTTCCGGGGTATTGATCTAATGTTGGCTTCGGCTTTCGGGGTTAATAGTTAGGGAATTGCTCACTTGCTAGTTTACGGTTAGGGACTGATTGAAACGTGATGTGATTTTGGGGTTTATCGTGAACCGTGTTTTAAATGACACTGATTATTTAACCCAGTCAAAGGTTAAAACTAAGTGGAGTTATAATGAATATTTAATTAGATTGAAAAGATCGAGAATGGAGTATCACCGGTTTTACTCCAGACGGTAGTTAAATCTTTAATTAGATTTGAACGTGAAATGGTAATTGAATTTACCGATAGCACTGTGGTGTTAGATATGAAGTATGACCAGTTTTACTTCATCGGATGAATAGGTTGGGATTGGGAAATAAAATAAATGATTACTTCGGTATGGTTCGCGAATCCCAACTAGTTTGAAGTGATATTCAAAGGAAAATTAAAGAATAAATTTAAAAGAATTTATCTTTGATAAAATTAATGGGAACCTTTCCCTAAGAATGTGAAATTTAGAAACTAACTGGAGGTTAGCTAAGCAGAACGGTTTCCTGGGTATTGATCTGATGTTGGTTTCGGCCTTCGGGGTTAATATTTGGGGAATTACTCTCTTGTTAATTTACAGTTAGTGACTGATGAATTGGAATGAGGCGTATGTTGTGTTTGTGTAACACTTGTTTATTATATACGTGAGTTATTCAGAAAGACCGGGTTTATCCCATTCTGAATAACTGATTCGACGATTAGTCGAAGATGAAGACGGTGGTTGAAGACCAAAGGTCTTCACGTCGTTTGGGTGATTACCGATGATCTTGATTGGGCCGTACACCCAAGAGGAGGGAATCAGTTAGTGGTCGTCCAGACGTACTTGGAGATCGATGGATATGCGGGGTACTAGGTGCCTCCGGTTTCGTTCAGACCCAGAACGAACTTGTAAATGGACTATGTGTCTGACATTGGATTTCAGTCTGTGTGACTGATTTCTATTAAATATATATCTGTTTGGCGGCGGAGAATTTATTCTCTTGCTTAACGCCCTTCTCTGAGACGTACGAGCTCAGGGGTTATATATTGATGGATATCCGTCGCATTGAGTGAATTGCCTGTGTGGCATGCCTAAGTGGCAATTGATCAAGGCTTCTGTTGAAAAGCAAAGTCTTGTGGTTGATGATCAAAGCACCGCCTGTGTGGCATAGCTTTGTGTAGCGTTGATTCGCGAGCCTCACACCCCAGTGTGAACCAAAAACGGGAGAGGACGTCGGGGAGGGCATGCGTTTCTTTCTAGCTAGAAGTGGCGTCAGTGGTTTTACACGCCCTGAAGAGTTTGACTTATGTGGTTGTTACTGTTGCGAGGCGCCTTGGATATATCGGTAACTATGTGAAGCCGATGAAGTCATTCGATGGCTCATTTACACCCCATAGGGCAGGGAAACGCATGTTCAGGGTTTAAGTTTAATCCGCATCGGTGGACTGCCCCTGCGGATCCAAAGGGCAGTTGCGGCTATTCCTGAGGCTTGGGCTAGACAGTCTCGAATCGGTGAGGACTTCTTTTGCCTCGGTTCACAGATGGAAATCCAACTTCCAATATGTGACTTTGCGGTTTTATTTGTAGAGCCTAGTATGGCGACATAGTGGGATGGGGCACTTATGCCGTCTATGATTGATACTTATGATTTGAAGTTGTTTTATACACTATACACTTATAGTAATAATAAATGATGTGTTTTAAACGTATCAAGCATTCTTGGCTATTATAAGGTGAAAACCCTATCCTCCTGCTTGCGTTGCATTGTGTGATGGGACCTGGGTCTTATAATAGCTTCATTGTTCTTTATCTAGCATTGCGCTGTTGTTTTATGCATTGGTATTCTTGGGAGGAAACCCATTCCGTGTTATACGGCGTGGTCCCTTGATTTACTTAACTTTAAAAATAAAGATTAATAACTGTTTTAGTTCTCACACCAGTCCCATGACTGACCTGGAGTTTATTGTTTTAACCTAAACTCTGGGTGCCCTTATTTCGACACGGGCAGCTAGTTGTTTTGGTTTTGCAGATTTATATTCACAGGATCCTGATTTATAGCCGGAACGATATCCGGAAAGCTTTGTATCCGTATATCTCCTTCAGTTGTGTTTTGTATTATTTTCCGCTGCTATGTAAATTATTGTAATCTCTGATATTTTCTGTGTAATATTTATTCATTTATACTCTGTTTATTCTTGTAATCTGATGGAATTGTTGTAATTAACAATGAAATGTTCTTCTGTCTGCGTTCTTTTGTGCCTTGTCCTCGAATTATCCGGGCATTCCTTCACGGGGAAGTTCGGGTCGTTTCAGCTGGTATCAGAGCTTTGGTTTACAAAGCTCAGAGAACACGGCATATTAGAACCATACGAAAGAATTCATCCGAAATTGGATTAGTAATATCCAATGGGAATGACTCGTTAGAGATAGGATTAGTAGTATCCTAGGACGGGTGTGAAGAGTATATTTTTAAAATGAAAACAAATTTTGTTTTGAAATTTACATCGTTTTAGTTCGTATCTGATTATTTATTTATATTGAATTTGGACAGTCCAGTATATAAAGATTTGGCATATATGTCTCATCCACGTGTATTTGAAGTTTTAATATACTGGATAGATATAGAGTCACACTTTAGTCGCCCGGACATGGTCCTGATGATGAAGTATACCATCACCAGTATTTATTTTCGAGTGACGAAAGTGAGATGTCTATATATTTCCATTAGACTGGTGTGAGAACCAAAATTAGATAGGGCTTATTGGTGTGATTTGGCACAAAAAATGTGATTTTTTACTATATATCAAAATTATGGATTTGAAACGTTAATCAACTAATTGATTGCTGGATGTGTTGTTTGATTATTGTTTTGATTAATTAGAATTTTGAACCATTATGTCAATTTGAACCAAATAGTGAGTTGTATTGAAAATTAGTCGCATTTGCATGCATGTACATGTACTTACATTGAACAGGTCATAGCAAGGAGGCTAGAGCAGAGGAATAAAATTGTTTGCCCGACAAATAGGTATATGTTTATTGTATTTCTTGAGTTTTGGGTGATTTTATGAGCCGATTGGCTAGCTGCTTGGCTTTTTCTTTTGGATTGAAGAAGGCCATGGGAGGGTATATGAAATATCCCGAAGTCCCCGGTGCAGGGGAGGTTATCGCGAAATTTTTCGAAAATTTAGGGTGTTTGCCAATTTTTTGAAAAATTTGAAAATTTCTTAGAAACTAAAAAGTTGAAGAACTTAAGCCGTAATGGAAATAGCGAAAGTTGAGTTGGTTTGCTAAACAACTTTCGTCTTCGTTCCTTTTCGGGGACGAAAAGTTTTAAGTGGGGGAGAATGTAATAACCCAGAAATCCGTGCCAATTAAAATTTTTTATTTTGGCAATTTTAGCGAATTTTGATTATTTAAAATTAATTATTTTAAATAATAACGATGAAAAATCTAGTTTGAATGGAATCAGAACGTATATATTTATATAGCTCGACGTTAGAACATAAATAATTATTTATAAATATAAAAGGAATTGAAAATGGCGCGGTAGTTCGATAACTCGACTTCAAAGTTCAAATGAATGTACAGGATTCAAAATAAATCGGATTCTAGCAAAACCAAAAACATTAGAATCTATTTGAGAATATCTTTCCAACGAATCAGAAAAATCAAAATTTCATAGCGGGAATCAAAAGAGATGTCCAGTTGAAAATTCAGAATAGTCGCTATGAAATTTCGGCCCTTAAAAATGGAAATTTTGCAAACGACCTCGGTTTTCGACGGAACCACTTTTGTTGGATCTGTGATGTCAAGTTATTGCTACGTTTCAAATTTCGTAATTTTTCGATTCAGTATGTAAGCGTGGCAAAGAAAAACGCGTTTGACCAGTTTTAGTTGATTTTAATCGACTGGAAAATGGCCATTTTTGAAACAGTTTAAGAATCTGACGAAATTAGTTTTGTTAGGACCGTATCATCAATACGAAGCTAGAAATAAATTTTCTGGAATTTTTCGAGTTAGTATGTGACCCCAGTAAATTGAAATGCGCGTTCAAATTCAATATATAGAGTTATGTGTTGATTTTGACGAAAACTGATCGAATCGATCGAATCAGCCTACGTGTCCTATCTCATTGTGTTCGGAATGGGAGTAATTAGCTAGGGATGACAGTCGGTGGGTTCGATTTGGGATTCGAAAGAAAGGTCCACAATTTTGGGATAAATAAATAAATTATAAATATATAAAACTTTTTGCTATAACCCCCTACCTTTCTCCTCACTAAGTCAACCCCTCCCCTTTAGTTCAAAACTCGATTACCAGAAAAGAAAAAAAACCTAACTACTCTCGTCGTCGCTCTCCTTTCCGCCTGCCACCACCGCGTCGGAGCTCGCCGGACCCGCCGCCCCCTCGACCCTCCCCTTCCTCTCTCTCGCTTCTCCTTCCCTTCGTCACGCGAGACCACGAGCCTTGATTCCCATCTCCCCCCTTTTCAACTGCAATCGTTCAGATCCCCGACACGCCACTCCCCTCATCACCCCACTCCGATTCCACCTCCTCCTCAGACCATTGAAATTTTGTGAGTTCATTTATTTATTTTATCTTTATTTCTTTAATGTAATTAGCTCTAAAAATCAGTTTAGCTTAGATTTTAACACAGTAAAGCTTAGGGTTTTAACATAAAAAGATTGAATTTTTATAAGTTAAAAAGATTGGATTTTTATTCTAATAAAGAAATGATTTTTATATTATAGAAGTATAAAAGAAATGATTTTTATATTGTATAAGTATAAAAGGAATGATTTTTATTTTATAGGAAGTATAAAAATATGATTTTTATATTATATAGATAGTAAAAATTTGATTTTTATATATGATTTTTACTTATGAAATTCCATAGTAAAAATAGAATTTTTATCTATATAGTTGCGGTATAAAAATGTGATTTTTATCCATATAGAGTGATTATACAGATGTGATTTTTATAGTGATGATATAAAAATTCGATCTTTATATAAAAAGTCGAAATATATATAAAAATATAAATTTTTATATAGAGAGAAGCATTGTAAAAATATATGAAGTAGAAATAAAAATAGGATTTTAATTTATTGAAATGAAGTAGTAAAAATAATATTTTTATATATGAACAGCGTGAAAAGGACTGCATTGGAATTTCAAACCGATCCAGGCGATTCAGCAGTTCAACAGCACTGCACGGCGGAGTGGAACCCTTTGTGAGAACCTCTCACTTTTAATTTAATTTTCTAGTTAAATATATACTAGGATGTAGACGGTGTTTAGTAGCACCCTTCACCCGTCGTCCACATACCATGGACGGCTTGTATGCTTGTTTGTTTGGTTTTGATGTGTAGTTGATTGTGTGATGTGATGTGAAATGAAATAAAATATTTTATAGTTAAAAATATAATTTTTAACGTGTATATAAGATAAATATTTATAAACAAATCGGACGATTTGTTTATATACACTGATTTGACTAATATTGATTGGGACGATAAATTTTACACATCGCCCAACTGCACAAATAAAATCTGTGTTTGATTGTTTGAAACCCCACACGGGTATTGGGATGATATTTGACGTACATTAATCCCGATTGTTTAGTTGTATGTCGATCGATTGGTCGACAGACTGTGTAAGCGTTAATTATTTATATTTAATGCTTATGTAGTTGTGTGGTGCACTCTGGATGATGGTTGATTATTTATCGTTGTTATTATATACATGTGTTGTAGAAAATTCATATAATTAACATTATACGGTAATTGATTGGGCCTCATTCCAGTTTTGAAAAAGAAACATTTGAAATAGAAATATTTGAAAAAGAAATATTTGAAATTGAAATATTTGAAAAAGAAATATTTGAAATAGAAATATTTGAAATAGAATATTTGAAAATAGAAATATATGAAGACGAGATGATTAAATTGACGCCATTTTGACGCGAACGATATTTATATCGATTTAATTCATTTTTCAATGAATATTGAAAGTGATTTCGAAATTCGAATTATATTTAAAAGAATTGAAATTCGAATTACATTGAAAAAAATTGAAATTCGAATTATATTGAAAAGAATTGAAATTCGAATTAAATTGAAAAGAATTGAAATTCGAATTAAACTGAATAGAATTGAAATTCGAATTAGAATGAAATAGAATTGAAATCGTTTTGAATTGAGTTTAAAACATATTGAAATTGAACTGAAAATCGATTCGAATTGAAATCAATATGAAATGAATTTAAAACGAATTTATAAGGGAAAATTCAATTTTGATTTGAATTTGAAAAAGAAGTTGAAATCATTTTGAAAACGAATTTAAAACGATTTATAAAATACGTTTTAAAAGGAAATCGACGAAGTATATATTTTATATATAATATAATGGCCTGAATAGAACGCGCCGCGCTGCGGCGTTCGCGAATTTCGACCATTGACTTCGAATGTATATTACGGGAGATCCGACCGTCGGATTCTCCTAAAACCGGAAACATTGGGTTCGTATCGAAAAGAGCTTTCTAAAGAATGTGAGAAATTAGAAATCTAACGGTTGGATTTGGAATTATGTCCAAATAAATTTTGGAAATGGTCCCTGTAAGTGCAAGTCGATGGCCGTTGATGGAAATCGACTGTACGGGCCGTGATAAGATTATTAAAAATAGTAATAATTTGTGTAAAATCATAAGAAATGATTTGTGAAAAATTAGGGTGAAAAACTCCATATTTGAAAGGATAAAATAGATTTTTATCGAAATGAACTAGTTTTGAACTAGAAATGGAATTCATTTATTTTTGAAATAAATAAAGTGAATTTGAAATGGTTTTGAAATATAACCAGAATTTCCAATAATTGAATTGGAAGGGATTTGAATCGAAATTGTCTTCGGTATATTTCGATGTTGGATTTCGTGATGATACAGATATTATTATGGGAATTTGAAAGATATATTAATATCGTTATTTCCAAAACGATATTTGTTAGTCGTAGAATTTGATATTGAATATAAGCCGATATATTTTCTATTTAGAGCCTTGTATTCAATATCAAATGGGATTTGGGTTTGTCGTGAATGGTGTCTTCATTAACACTGTTCTTAAGCCCAGTTGAGAAAAAGATTAAATCTTTTTATTTAGATTTAATGAAGTGTACAAATTAAATAATATTTAATTGGAATTGAATTGGTATTGATTTTTGGGTTTATCGTGAACAGTGATTTAAATAACACTTGTTCTTTAACCCGATAATTAATGGAATACGATTTTGGGTTGTCGTGAACGGTATCTTCAATAATACTGTTCTTAGTCCCAATGGAGTTAAGAAAATCAGAAACTAACTGGAGATTAGTTAAGTTGAATGGTTTCTGGTGTATTGATCTGATGTTGGCTTCGGCTTTCGGGGTTAATACTTAGGGAATTGCTCACTTGCTAGTTTACGGTTAGGGACTGATTGAAATGTGATGTTGTGTTTGTGTTTGTTATATACGCGAATTATTCAGAAAGACCGGGTTTATCCCATTCTGAATAACTGATTCGACGATTAGTCGAAGATGAAGACGGTGGTTGAAGACCGGAGGTCTTCACGTCGTTTGGGTGATTACTGATGATCTTGATTGGGCCGTACATGTAACACCCCACGTCCATTAATGTCACTCACGAAAGGAATGCATTAACTTCCATGGAGGTTTTAAGTGAGTATAGAACAGTAAAATTACAACAAGACAGATATAAAATAGTACTTGGAAATTTAAAACTTTATTTCATTGCAGCAGAAGTCAAAACATGTTTGATTACATCATAATACCATAAATCAAAGTCAAGTACAATATCCATCTTGATAAAACAAAATACATAATCCCATTACATAAATAGCCATTAAACAAAAGATAACAAGCTGGACTTTACTTTAGCAGTCCAAGTTCTCCAAAAGAGATAAGCAATCCAATCAAACACCACTAGAGCTGGGCCCAACCTGAGGACCTGGAGGAGGAAAAAGATAGAAATAGAGGGGGTCAGACATAAAGTTTGGCGAGTATGACAATTCTAACAATACTATTTTCAAAGTAATCAGACTAAGGCATAAGCTGGAGAATAAGGAAATGCCTATGAACTATTGGGTGTGACAGAACAGGCAAAGGAAATGAGGTTAACCATGGAAACATTAAAGGCATACCTACTAAAGAATAATTACTATGCTGCACCACACCCGTTGCTAATCACTAACGTTAATGACGCTTCCTAATCAATATAGGATAATTACTATACTCTACCGTACTGTACCGTGCTGTACTGTACTAGCACTAACTGCACCCCTACTAGTCACTTTGATCCCTAAATAGAATGATGATAGCTTCGTGTACTACTAGATGTACCCACTATCCTCCACGTTTGACTGTGTATCTCTAGTTGCTATCCTAGGTACCCAACGTGTACCTATCCCTACTAGACGTACCCCCTTAATAATGGTAATTCCACGTACTCCTAGCTGACGTCATAGGTGCCGTCTGCCCCTATCTCCACTAGGTGTACCCCTTTAATACTTAATTAATAATGGTAGCTTCGTGTACTACTAGGTGTACCCACTACCCTGCCCCATTCGATCGGCTCCCTAACTCGTAGATACCCGTGCTGGCCCCACAGTGGGGTGTATCACTCCCCTAAAGTGGCAACCCGATACAACATAAGGACGCACGGCTTATACCTACACGATGCAACAACGTCTTACCTACCAGCCCGGGTCCACTCACGCATATGAACCCGTTGGACTTGCGTTGCCACCGCTAACCCATTTTGGCCTCTTATAGTCAAGCCCAGTATGCGTGTCCCGTCCTCGACTTGGGTCGAGCCCACAAAAATACGTTTGGGATAATGGTTGAAATGGGCCTCCCACCAAGCTTCCCACCTAGGCTTGGTCCCCTCTAACACATTCCACTTAACCCCCTTCATGTCCACTTACATGTTTTAAATTTGGTTAAGGGTTTCTATTAGTAATTCCACATGCCACCCAAGGCACCAACTTAACCCCTATGTCAAACTTAGATTTTTTATTTGGTTAAGTGTTACTAATCGTATTTTCTCATGCCACCCAAGGCACCTACTTAACCATCTTCTTAGTCATGTTCATTTGCATGTGTGTTTGGTTAAGTCTTACTAATCGTATTTCAAATGCCACTAAAGGCAACCACTAGATTCCTCATGCCACCCAAAGCACCCACTAGATTCCCATGTCCCACCACATGTTTTCTTTCTAAATTCAAGACCATCCCGTTCATTGGGTCAGTTAGGGATAGCCAGGGAGGGCAGGAAACTTGTTTTCCAAACCCAAGCCTAGACACTATCCTCTCTGTCACCTTAGAACCTTCTGGTGTATGTAGATAGAAAGAATGTTAATTATCTTAAGTGATTAATTAATTAATTAATCTTTCCCAAATTTGAATTAACTTCCCTATCCAAATTAATAATTTATTCAAAATTTAATGATGTCCATAATTGACTCAATTATGCCAATCCATTTATGGTATGATAAATCATACCCTTTTTCACCACAAATTCATTATATGCCATTAAAGGCATTTTATACCAATTTCTCAATCCCTATTCAAATTCAAATTAATCCATAATTAACTTATGACCATTTCTACACATTAATTTTCCAATTAATGTCTTAATTCCATTTTTCGCCTTTTAAGGCAATTCACATATCTCAAATTTGTTATATGCCTTTTTAAGGCTATTTCGTGCAAATTCTCAATATTAATTCTTTTAATATCACCCCTATCCCACGTTGTACGTTCATACGTTAAACGTAAAATATACGTTAGACTCGAATAGTCTAACTCATAGCACAAAGATAAATTATCACAACAACAACATATATGTATATGACTAAAATAGATCTACTCATAAAAATGGGTGAAACTTGCATATGTGATAGAGGTCCAACACTTAAACTTGCATGGGCTAAGACTATAACTTGCATAAGCTACACATGTTAAAGGTGTCAACTTGTTTGGTTAAATGTCACAGTCTACATAATATAACCCAAATTCATGTATAAACTTGCAACATAATGGTGGTGTGAACTAGTATAGAACTCACACATGTCATGGATCTAATTTTAGATCTAAAATAAGTGTCATGAAACCTACACAATTTTTATTAATCAGTGCCAAAACTTGCATAGGTACATGTATGAATCATCATAGCCCAAACATATATAATATCATGATTTGACTAACATGAACTAACCAACATGGATACTAACATCGTGACTATGTAACATATGTGACATCATTTACAACATATCATCATCTAACTTAATAACATAGGTTCATGTATATGGGTACATCTAATTTAATAGACAAATTCCCATAATCAAGATCCAGGGATAATCATGTATATGGGCACATCTAACTCAATAGACAAATTCCCATTATCAAAATCCAAGGATAATTAAGAATCATGTATATGGGTACATCTAACTTAATAGACAAATTCCCATAATCAAGATCCATCTAATTTAAGAACATAGGTTTTATAACATACTTGATAGCATAAGCATAAGGTTTGCAACATACATGATAGCATAGGATCTACAACATGATAGCATAAAATTTGCAACTTGTATAATCAACATCATGATTCATAGGCTAACTACAACATAATAACATCATGGTTTTGTGATAACTTAACATAGCAACTTGCAACATATATAATATCATGACATGATTTACAACATATAGGATATCATCATCGCATAACAAAACATTTAGAACATACATGATAACATAAGGTTTACAATAACATATATGACAATTCACATCATTTTCTTATGATCCATTTACATCTTAATCAAATTAATTTGCTAATAATCTTGTGAGAATCATCATACTCACAATTTAAGAAGAAAGAGAGAGTCTAGATTGCTTTTAGAATTGAGTAGAATTAGTTTGTTGATTAGCTTCTCTTCCTCTTTAGTTTGTGGCGGCTACACTGAGTTCTATGGTGATGGCGTGACGACGGCTTCTCAATTTTTCATGTGAATTAGAATGAAAGACTACCCACTTATTTATAGAGTTTTAGGATTTGTTTAGACCATTAGATTTAACCTAGAAATAACCACAGCCGTTCAGACAAGATGGGGTTTATCTTATTGACTCAGCAAATTAATAAACTTCCATTTGTACTAAATGTTCATCTTTTACTGATTTACATATTTATGGTTCATATGTAAATCATTCACCATTAAATTATAACATTAATTATGTTCCTAATTAACGGTATACCAATTATACCGTTTCATACCAATTACCCAAATTATGTCTACTTAGTATATATATATATATATATATATATATATATTTCTCTTTTTCATGTTAGTTACAATACTTAAATTAAACCAATGCATGAATCTTTTTCTTTTAATGTTAATGCATTATGTTTGCAAATCAGTGCATGCAACATATTTACATCGCATGCAACCAATCTTTTCTTTTTTTTCATATATTAATTAATTTTCATTATACATCACCATATTAATCCTATCTGTGGATATATATACATTTTTAATTACATTAAAAATACGGGGTGTTACAGTACACCCAATAGGAGGGAATCAGTTAGTGGTCGTCCAGACATACATGGAGATCGATGGATATGCGGGGTACTAGTTGCCTCCGATTTCGTTCAGACCCAGAACGAACTTTTAAATGGACTGTGTGTCTGACATTGGATTTCAGTCTGTGTGATTGATTTCTATTAAATATATATCTGTTTGGCGGCGGAGAATTTATTCTCTTGCTTAACGCCCTTCTCTGAGACGTACGAGCTCAGGGGTTATATATTGATGGATATCCATAGCATGGAGTGAATTGCCTGTGTGGCATGCCTAAGTGGCAATTGATCAAGGCTTTTGTTGAAAAGCAAAGTCTTATGGCTGATGATCAAAGCACCGCCTGTGTGGCATAGCTTTGTGTAGCGTTGATTCACGAGCCTCACACCCCAGTGTGAACCAAAACAGGAGAGGACGTCAGGGAGGGCATCCGTTTCTTTCTAGCTAGAAGTGGCGTCAGTGGTTTTACACACCCTGACGAGTTTGACTTATGTGGTTGTTGCTGTTGCGAGGCTCCTCAGATACATCGGTGACTATGTGAAGCCGATGGAGTCATTCGTTGGCTCATTTACGCCCCATAGGGCGGGGAAACGCATGTTCTGGGTTTAAGTTTAATCCACATCGGTGGACAGGCCCTGAGGATCCAAGGGGCAGTTGCGGCTGTTCCTGAGGCTCGGGCTAGACAGTCTCGAATCAGTGAGGACTATATTTTGCCTCGGTTCACAGATGGAAATCCAACTTCCAATACGTGACTTTGCGGGTTTATTTGTAGAGCCTAGTATGGCGACATAGTGGGATGGGGCGCTTATGCCGTCTATGATTGATACTTATGATTTGAAGTTGTTTTATACACTATACACTTATAGTAATAATAAATGATGAGTTTTAAATGTATCAAGCATTCTTTGCTATTATAAGGTAAAAACCCTATCCTTCGGCTTGCGTTGCATTGTGTGATGGGACCTGGGTCTTATAATAGCTTCATTGTTCTTTATTTAGCATTGCGCTATTGTTTTATGCACTGGTATTCTTGGGAGGAAACCCGTTCCGTGTTATACGGCGTGGTCCCTTGATTTACCTAACTTTAAAAATAAAGATTAATAACTGTTTTTATTCTCACACCAGTCCCATGACTGACATAGAGTTTATTGTTTTAACCTAAACTCTGGGTGCCCTTATTTCGGCACGGGAAGCTAATAGTTTTGGTTTTGTAGATTTATATTCACAGGATCCTGATTTATAGTTGGAACGATATCCGGAAAGCTTTGTATCCGTATATCTCCTTCAGTTGTGTTTTGTATTATTTTCCGCTGCTATGTAAATTATTGTAACCTCAGATATTGTAACGACCTGCCTTTTTGCCCAGTTCTTGCCGGTAATTAAACCGACTCAAACCGTTCAAAAAGACGAATTATTTTGGATGCATACATATATTGAACAAAATAATAGAATTTTTCATTGTGAAATACAATGTTACATAAGAGTTACATAAAATATCAGAGTTACAACACATACAGCGGAAGAAAAGAAAATATACTCTCAGCGGAAGAAAATCGTATGATATAGCAGAAGCTTCCATCTCTTGCATGAACTCCAACTCTAAAAGCACTCTGAATCCTGCTCCAACGATCTATAACTGCAAACTAAACTACTAGCTGCCCGTGAAAATTATGGGCACCTAGAGTTTAGGTGAGGGAACAATAAACTCCATGTCAGTCGTGGGACTGGTGTGAGAACTCAAAACAGTTATTATTAGGTTCATTTTAAAGTTGGGAATTTCACCGGACCACGCCGCTAACGCGGAACGGGTTTACTCCATGTGAATACCCGTGCATATAAATATACAATGACCTTTCTAAAATGAAGTTATCATAAGCTCGTCCCACATCACACAATGCAAGCGCACACCAGATGGGCGAGGTTTATCTTATGATAACCAAACATGCTTTCATACGTAAAATCCTCTTTCAAAGCCATAATATATATATATATAGTGTGGAAAACGTTTCTCAAATAAATGTATTAATCCTAGACGGCATAATACCCCATCCTATTATGTCGCCATATATATATATACACAAACCAAAATCGTGTGGTACGTATTGGAGATTTGGTTTCCAACTTGATGATTCCTGGCACGAAAGATCAATTGGAACACAAACGAAATGTAATCAAGGGTTTTTCATTGAGACGCGGACACCAATACAAATCGCGAGGTAGATCAACGGTTTTCGACCAGACGCGGCCCCCCGAACATACCCTATTCCATTAGTCATAAGTGGTTTCCCACTGCTGCAGCGGTCATCATCAATTCATATATATACACAATCTTACCGCCAGTTTCTCATCATCCGGGGTGTGAGGTTTGTCGATGTCACGTCATACACAAAGCTATGCTTCGATAAGCCATTCTTTGATCATCACTAGCTCGTTTCCTAACTTAGGTATGTCACATTGACAATTCACGACATATCACTGATTTCAATCAATGCATACCCTAAGTTCTTATGACTTAGAGACGAGGATAATATATTGCCACAAATCCGATATTCATTAACGGAAATCAGTGCTATGCAGTCAATTTCAATGTCAGACCCACCATCCATACAAGACCGTTCTGGGACTGAACGGAACAACACAAAAATACTTAAATTTGTTCAGGTCTCATGCAACTCACATTTCGTATCGGGTGGCCTACCCAACCGAGACATTAATCAACAATCAATCTAAACAATTCAAATATTCCCGGTTTCATTCGTTGTTTACCAAGTCCTGAATTGCTTCATAATGTCGTATTATTACATGGAATGGTTTTCGAACATATGCTCGATCCCGGTCTTTCCAAGTAATAAGCGTACTTTAAAAAGTAGCTATGGTTCACACAGGCTTTTCAATTCAAATCTCCTTCCACATAGTTTTCAATTCATTTACAACTAAGGATTTGAATTTCTATAATTTCGTACATCTCGTTATCATCTTAAATTCTTCTTTGAAATCAAAGAGTATACCTTCGCTTCAATTTCTTACTTTTAATTCCCTCGGATCGAAGATTTTGACTAAATTCCAATTACGATACGAATTTCCAGAACTCAATCTTATTGGGTTTCAAGAATGGTATTATTGAAGATACGATTCACGACAGAACCCAAATCAATCGTCATTGAATCATAAATTACACAGAAATTTTATCCACTTATATTCGATATAAATTCTCATAATCAACGAATACTATAAGTAGAATAACGATATAATAATATATTTCAAATTACCCAGATAGTATACATTTACATCAAGAAGTTCATATAAAATATCGAAGATTATTTCTATCTAGCTTATTTAAATCAAGGTGAGAACCCGTATCTTAATTGAAAGGTTTATTCAACTCTTTGACATTAGATCTGGATAGAGATACCATCAACTTATCTGCAATATTAATTTCCGTATCCAACTCATATTATAAGCGGAATAACGGTGAAATACCCTTTTAAATTCCTTAGGTAATAAGAGTTTTCATTTACCAAACTAATATCAAACATCCGAAGATTTATCTCCAACCATATCCAATTATTTAGTATTAAAAACCCGTATTATTATAAATCTAAATTCCATATAAAATATTTCTAATACTCTTAAACCTTTGAAAACATTCCACAAATCATTACTTATAGTTCGGAACATCGTTTACGGGTTAAAACTTCAAAATAGATTGTTTTCGAAGAAAGCGTTACAATAGCGTTCCAAAAGTGTTACAAAACAGTTATCTTAACTATTTTGATCAAAATATCGTGTTTCTTAGCCAAAACTTAAACTTTACAATTGAAAACACCTTTTCATAATTTGTAATGATTTTACAAATTTTTTCCATATTTTTAAATAATTTAAAAATAGCTGTTTACAGTTATGGGCAACAATTGTTCTTACATCGATCTTTTCCAAAACGGTTTCAAACATAACTTGAAAATTGTAGCTCGAATTTAAAATCTGCTTTCACTCATTTGAAAGTTCTTGTTTATATAAATCAAATGTTTTTCGTTTCATGAAAATCCGATTTAGATTGCAAAAGTTATAAACATTTAAAGTTGCATCTAAAATACGTAAATTGTCGTTATGCGACAAGCTCTATTTTTACCATAATAACCATTATTCTACGATACTTCAAAATATCTTAGAAAATCGTTATATCCTTATATAACCCTTTTAAAATCATTTAGATTTATTTTTCAAATTATTTGGATCTAAAATTCAATTTTCATAATTTCCAATTCATTTCTAAATTGAAATAACTTCAAATTAACCTTCCCATTCGTCGGATCAGTTAGGGATAGCCAGGGAGAGCAGGAAACTTCATTTCCAAACCCAATCCTAGACACTATCCTCTCTATCATCCTAGAACGTTCTGGTGTATATTCTATTATTAATATAAAGGGATATCGTTCATATTCAAATTTCAAAATCTCATTTCGAATTTAAATTGAAAATAATATGTTTTAGCAAAACTGGTTTCAGATAGATATAAAGATCGTTGTACAGAATCAATACATAATTCAAATCATTTCCAATCCTAATTCAATATTTAAAAAGTTAATATTTAATTCAAGACTAAAAATTTAAATATTATTTAATGATTGAATGAAATCGCATATAAGAAGGAGATTTTAAGTCGATCACCCATATATTTCCACAACCACGGGGTGTGTGTGTAATATCATGCAATGCAATCATATTTATCCAAATGGACCATATAACCAGATGGATATGAATTCATTCATCACAAACAAACAGTTTAACGGTGCACAAGCGTTATGGTCAATAAGGCTTACCAGTGTTCAGTGTATTATCTAACCACATGCACATCCATTCACATAATAACATCCATCACACAATCATCATCAACAAATTTTAATTATCTCGGCTAATTATAGTTAACTAATTTAAACAAATAATTTTAAATTATAAGTTCTCACCTAACAGCTCTCCAAATCTTCACGGTAGGTGAGCCTATTGAGTGAATCGTCGGACAGTATTTCGGCGCAGCGTCTTCTTCACAAAAATATATATAATATAATATACACTAATCTCTCTTTATATTATAAGAGGAGGAGGAGGAGAAATGAAGAAATTTGGCAAGGTGGTGGTGGAAAGGAGGAAGACTTATGCCATGGAAACCATGGCCATAAGCTTTAAGAAGAAGAGAGAAAGAAAAGAAGTGAGAATGAATGAAAAAGTGGAAGGAAAGGGTGGTATTTATAGGAAAAGAGGAGTGAGGAGAGAGTGACACATCATAGGACATGTGTATTACATGCATGGAATGTTGCATGAAAAATTACAAGTGTCTTGACACTTGTAAAATGGAGAAGGAATGTGTTTTTGGTAGCATTTACCTTAAATGTTATGAAAACAAAGAGCAACGCAAAATACTAATGCTACTAATTTATGTTATCTTTTGACAAATCCGATCGAACGACAAATAATATCATTAAATCCAACTTATTAATAATCATTCTTGTAAAATCATAAAATAAATTATCCTTTACCAAATTCATATTTTTACCAATCAATATTATCAAAATCAGAAAATATCATTACTTAAACATAAATCTTATAATCAAAAATTTTCAAAATAGGTTTTCTTATAAAAATCATAATAAAAACAAAATACTTATACAAAGTTAACATTCATATTTAAACCTAATAAAATCAATTTATATTCATAAAATCAAAAATTAAATAAATAAAAATCCAAATCAAACATAGTTAAAATTCTGGGATGTTACATTCACCCCCCCCCCCCCCTAGAAACTTTTCGTCCTCGAAAAGGAAGTCGAGTAAATTTAAACTCCTTCAAAATTTTAAATTCCAATTTCTCTCTCAACATACCAGAAATGTAATGGTCAGAACTAAGGCTCACATCATTCTCAGGGTACTCTGTCTGATTCTCACTAAAGGTAGAGTCTAAGGATACTTCTATGATCTCGTGATTACTAGGGTTGTCACGGGTCTTGTTTGAAAATCGCATCCTCTGAGTTAGACTCAGAGCTGCTATCCTACCATTAAGGAGAACTGGGATAGATATTATCTAGTACTTAGAGGTCTATGACCCTAAGAAAATTATCTTTCTAACTTACTCTTACGGAACCCATGGTTTTCTTATCAATTATAAGACTAAATGCTCAAATTAGAAATTTAAATCCAAGTTCTCAAATAAAATTTTCCCTAATCGTTCAATTATCTTGCAATATAACATCTTGGCTAAATTAAGTATTAGAAATTTTATTGCTTTCAACACAAATCAAGTTCAATTTTAGAGATAATTTAAAATACTGGTTTCAAATCTAAATTAGTTCACTTGTCCAAGGCTTTATCTGAGCAGGGAAAAAGGAAGAATTACGAAATAAAGTTGTATAATGACAATTCGGGGTGATATTCAAAATATGACAATGGGTCAAGCAAAACCCAGCGACAAGGGAAGAGATAGAATTATATTTTCGAAATACTCATTCTATTTCAAATTTTTATTTCAATTGTTTCCAAATTAACCCATTTATAAGTTAACTTTTATAATCATTTAATATTCAAATTTTTGTTTTCATATTCACCTAATCGAACTTTAAAATTCAAAATATATAAAATCTCTTTTTCGTTCTTGTTAAAATATCATGTCTTGTTTAGAAACATTTTCTTACTTAACTAGCCGTACAATCTCTTAAAACAGTTTTATTTAAAAATACCATCACGCTTCCTCTGCGCACTCTGATTATGCATATATTCAAACTAGTATTGGTAAAACATCCCAAAACATTGATTTCAAAAATTCCGGAACCAAATCCTCAAAATTAATATTTAAAAATCCAAATTTTTCTTGCATAAGTTGGATTTTATATTTCAAAGAAAGCTCATTTATTGAGGTTTTGTTACAAAATATCTTGGACAAATTAAAGTTATCGACACGGTTTCACACGGCACAAAGAGGCATACATAGATCAAGTCAAAATTCCATGTACTCAAGTCAAGTAAAGATGCATAGAAGTTCCATGCTAATTTGTGCATGAAAGGTATACATAGACCAAATCAGGTTTCATGAGCTTGGAATAGAAATTCAACATCTAATGAGCATCAATAGGTGCGAAGGTTCGAATCAAATACTTGGCCAAATGCACATGATACAAAGGTACGGATGACACTACTCAATAGCAGATGGTTGGAATTTAAATGGACAGTCTAGCCCAAGATGGGAACTCTCATGCAAACAAGGATACAAATTCTAACAGTTTAATCATGGGATACTCATTAAATTTTCATAATTTTCCTCTTGAATAAATCTTACTTTAACAACTTCATTTTCTTCCTTTGTGTTTCAAGTGAATACTTGTTGAGAAATTTTCGTTTGACCCACTCGTTCATGCCGGTTTCTCTTAACAAGGGAAAATGTAAAATTCAATTGATTTGTTCAATACATATCCCATTTTATCATACTAACCTTGTTGCTCAAAATTCGTATAGCTTCAAGTGGGAAAATCGGTCTTCTACCCCACTTAAAACATTTACCATAATTGTATCGTCAAAATCGAAATATGGGCTGAACCAAGCTCGCTTACATGCATTTTCAAAATTTCACTTTTCAGTTCTTCAAGTGAGATTAGCTTCTAAAGTATATCCTTGCGGTTTTGACAAAATAGTCTGATTCACGCTTCTAATTATCAGTTAAGTATGCATTTAACTTAACTACCTTATGTTTAATTCATTTTTTCGCATATCCTATTTCATAACATAATACATTCAATACTTCGAAAGTCATTTGCGAAATCAATTTTACAATTGTGAGGACGTCGCAAAAACACTTTCGATTGTTTATCTATACAGCTTTAAGTACTTCTTGACGTCTCGATCAGAAACATATAGTCATCCCACTTTCGAAACCCAAAAATAAGACTGATGATGATCGATCAATCACCAGAATTATCCCCAAGCGACTAGAATGTGATTCTATATCCATCTAATATATATTGGACTTCATATATACGTTAGCTAGGCGTATATGCAAAATCCTTACATACTTGATCGTCCAACCTTGACGTCAAATAAATACTCGCAACCGTTTTTATTACACGCTGATTATCTTTCAAATTTATAGCTTTGAATTAACGATCTTCTTATATAAATCTTTTATATATAGGCTGCAAAATATTTTGAAATTCTCATTCCAAGCTCGAAGTTTTTTTTCCAATACGCTGGTTAAAGCCAATTCACTAATCGCTTATTTCTCGATAACTCCGAACAGATCGACGCTGGATTTTCGAAATTTTATCACAAAGAGCCCTTTTATTTTGAAAGTATTTCCTTTAAAAATCTTATTTTCAAATCTTCTCCAAAATATTTTACTTCAAATAATTATTATTTTCAAAAATGATTTACTTGTACAAAAATACCTTATATAGATTTCAAAAATACGCTCTCTCATCATAATATTCCGAAATCTCATTCTAGGGCATTTCTAACCCTATCTCTAATGAGATACTATAGCTCTGATGAGTCATATCCTTTGTTCAAAATATGTTGTACCCAATAGCTTTGTATAACCAAAGCTCTGATACCAACTGTAACGACCCGCCTTTTTGCCCAGTTCTTGCCGGTAATTAAACCGACTCAAACCGTTCAAAAAGACGAATTGTTATGGGTGCATACATATATTGAACAAAATAACAGAATTTTTCATTGCGAAATACAATGTTACATCAGAGTTACATAAAATATCAGAGTTACAACACATACAGCGGAAGAAAAGAAAATATACTCTCAGCGGAAGAAAATCGTATGATATAGCAGAAGCTTCCACCTCTTGCATGAACTCCAACTCTAAAAGCACTCTGAATCCTGCTCCAACGATCTATAACTGCAAACTAAACTACTAGCTGCCCGTGCAAAATTATGGGCACCCAGAGTTTAGGTGAGGGAACAATAAACTCCAGGTCAGTCGTGGGACTGGTGTGAGAACTCAAAACAGTTATTATTTGGTTCATTTTAAAGTTGGGAATTTCACCGGACCACGCCGCTAACGTGGAACGGGTTTACTCCATGTGAATACCAGTGCATATAAATACGCAATGACCTTTCTAAAATGAAGTTATCATAAGCTCGTCCCACATCACACAATGCAAGCGCATACCAGATGGGCGAGGTTTATCTTATGATAACCAAACATGCTTTCATACGTAAAATCCTCTTTCAAAACCATAATATATATATATATATATATAGTGTGGAAAACATTTCTCAAATAAATGTATTAATCCTAGATGGCATAATAACCCATCCTATTATGTCGCCATATATATATATATATATATATATATATATATATATATATATATATATATATACAAACCAAAATCGTGTGGTACGTATTGGAGATTTGGTTTCCAACTTGATGATTCCTGGCACGAAAGATCAATCAGAACACAAACGAAATGTAATCAAGGGTTTTTCATCCAGACGTGGACACCAACAAAAATCGCGAGGTAGATCAACGGTTTTCGACCAGACGCGGCACCCTGAACATATTCTATTCCATAAGTCATAAGTTGTTTCCCACTGCTGCAGCGGTCATCATCAATTCATATATATACACAACATAACCGCCAGTTTCTCATCATCCGGGGTGTGAGGTTTGTCGATGTCACGTCATACACAAAGCTATGCTTCGATAAGCCATTCTTTTATCATCACTAGCTCGTTTCCTAACTTAGGTATGTCACATTGACAATTCACGACATATCACTGATTTCAATCAATGCATACCCTCTAAGTTCATATGACTTAGAGACGAGGATAATATATCGCCACAAATCCGATATTCATTAACGGAAATCAGTGCTATGCAGTCAATTTCAATGTCAGACACACCATCCATACAAGACCGTTCAGGATCTGAACGGAACAACCCGAAAATACTTAAATTTGTTCAGGTCTCATGCAACTCACATCTCGTATCGGGTGGCCTACCCAACCGAGACATTAATCAACAATCAATCTAAACAATTCAAATATTCCCGGTCTTCATTCGTTGTTTACCAAGTCCTGAATTGCTTCATAACGTCGTATTATTACTTGGAATGGTTTTCGAACATATGCTCGATCCCGGTCTTTCCAAGTATTAAGCGTACTTTAAAAATTAGCTATGGTTCACACCGGCTTTTCAATTCAAATCTCCTTCCACATAGTTATCAATTCATTTACAACTAAAGATTTGAATTTCTATAATTGCGTACATCTCGTTATCATCTTAAATTCTTCTTTGAAATCAAAGAGTATACCTTCGCTTCAATTTCTTACTTTTAATTCCTTTGGATCGAAGATTTTGACTAAATTCCAATTACGATACAAATTTCCACAACTCAATCTTATTGGGTTTCAAGAATGGTATTATTGAAGATACGATTCACGACAGAACCCAAATCAATCGTCATTGAATCATAAATTACACAGAAATTTTATCCACTTATATTCGATATAAATTCTCATAATCAACGAATACTATAAGTAGAATAACGATATAATAGTATCTTTCAAATTCCCCAGATAGTACACATTTACATCAAGAAGTTCATACCAAATATCGAAGATTATTTCTATCTAGCTTATTTAAATCAAGGTGAGAACCCGTATCTTAATTGAAAGGTTTATTCAACTCTTTGACATTAGATCTGGATAGAGATACCATCAACTTATCTACAATATTAATTTCTGTATCCAACTCATATTATAAGCGGAATAACGGTGAAATACCCTTTTAAATTCCTCAGATAATAAGAGTTTTCATTTACCGAACTAATATCAAACATCCGAAGATTTATCTCCAACCATATCCAATTATTTAGTATTAAAAACCCGTATTAGTATAAATCTAAATTCCATATAAAATATTTCTAACACTCTTAAACCTTTGAAAACATTCCACAAATCATTACTTATAGTTCGGAACATCGTTTACGGGTTAAAACTTCAAAATAGATTGTTTTCGAAGAAAGCGTTACAATAGTGTTCCAAAAGTGTTACAAAACAGTTATCTTAACTATTTTGATCAAAATATCGTTTATCTTAGCCAAAACTTAACCTTTACAATTGAAAACACCTTTTCATAATTTGTAATGATTTTACAAATTTTTTCCATATTTTTAAATAATTTAAAAATAGCTGTTTATAGTTATGGGCAACAATTGTTCTTACATCGATCTTTTCCAAAACGGTTTCAAACATAACTTGAAAATTATAACTCGAATTTAAAATCTGCTTTCACTCATTTGAAAGTTCTTGTTTTATAAATCAAATGTTTTTCGTTTCATGGAAATCCGATTTAGATTGCAAAAGTTATAAACGTTTAAAGTTGCATCTAAAATACGTAAATTGTCGTTATGCGACAACCACTAGTTTTACCATAATAACCATTATTCTACAATACTTCAAAATGTCTTAGAAAATCGTTATATCCTTATATAACCCTTTTAAAATCATTTAGATTTACTTTTCAAATTATTTGGATCTAAAATTCAATTTTCATAAATTCCAATTCATTTCTAAATTGAAATAACTTCAAATTAACCTTCCCATTCGTCGGATCAGTTAGGGATAGCCAGGGAGAGCAGGAAACTTCATTTCCAAACCCAAGCCTAGACAATATCCTCTCTGTCATCCTAGAACGTTCTGGTGTATATTCTATTATTAATATAAGAGACATCGTTCATATTCAAATTTCAAAATCTCATTTCGAATTTAAATTGAAAATAATATGTTTTACCAAAACTGGTTTCAGATAGATATAAAGATCGTTGTACAGAATCAATACATAATTCAAATCATTTCCAATCCTAATTCAATATTTAAAAAGTTAATATTTAATTCAAGACTAACAATTTAAATATTATTTAATGATTGAATAAAATCGCATATAGGAAGGAGATTTTAAGTCGATCACCCATACATTTCCACAACCACGGGGTGTGTGTGTAATATCATGCAATGCAATCATATTTATCCAAATGGACCATATAACCAGATGGATACGAATTCATTCATCACAAATAAACAGTTTAACGGTGCACAAGCGTTATGGTCAATAATGCTTACCCGTCTTCAGTGTATTATCTAACTACATGCGCATCCATTCACATAATAACATCCATCACACAATCATCATCAACAAATTTTAATTATCTCAGCTAATTATAATTAACTAATTTAAACAAATAATTTTAAATTATAAGTTCTCACCAAACAGCTCTCCAAATCTTCACTGTAGGCGAGCCTAGTTGAGTGAATCGTCGGACAGTATTCCGGCGCAGCGTCTTCTTCACAAAAATATATATAATATAATATACACTAATCTCTCTTTATATTATAAGAGGAGGAGGAGGAGAAATGACGAACTTTGGCAAGGTGGTGGTGGAAAGGAGGAAGACTTATGCCATGGAAACCATGGCCATAAGCTTTAAGAAGAAGAGAGAAAGAAAAGAAGTGAGAATGAATGAAAAAGTGGAAGGAAAGGGTGGTATTTATAGGAAAAGAGGAGTAAGGAGAGAGTGACACATCATAGGACATGTGAATTACATGCATGGAATATTGCATGCAAAATTACAAGTGTCTTGACACTTGTAAAAAGGAGAAGGAATGTGTTTTTGGTCGCATTTACCTTAAATGTTATGAAAACAAAGAGCAACGCAAAATACTAATGCTACTAATTTATGTTATCTTTTGACAAATCCGATCGAAAGACAAATAATATCATTAAATCCAACTTATTAATAATCATTCTTGTAAAATCATAAAATAAATTATCCTTTACCAAATTCATATTTTTACCAATCAATATTATCAAAATCAGAAAATATCATTACTTAAACATAAATCTTATAATTAAAAAATTTCAAAATAGGTTTTCTTATAAAAATCATAATAAAAACAAAATACTTATACAAAGTTAACATTCATATTTAAACCTAATAAAATCAATTTATATTCATAAAATCAAAAATTAAATAAATTAAAATCCGAATCAAACATAGTTAAAATTCTGGGATGTTACAGATATTTTCTGTGTAATATTTATTCATTTATACTCTGTTTATTCTTGTAATCTGATGGAATTGTTGTAATTAACAATGAAATGTTCTTCCGTATGCATTCTTTTGTGCCTTTTCCTCGAATTATCCGGGCTTTCGTTCACAGGGAATTTCAGGTCGTTTCAGGGGTGCTGTTGTCGAATAGCACCTGTAGGCAATCTTTTGGTGAGATCGGTGATGAATGAGGTCGGAAGTTCAGCGGAGCAGGTGAGAATCCGCGATGGGGAAAGGAGATCGAGTGTGTCGAAGTGGGCATGGGGAGAACGAGCTTGAGAAGGAGAGCATAATGGCATTTTCAGATTTCAGAACGGTGGAGTAAGGGAGGAGCTTTGATTTTCTTAAGTTTAGAATTTGGGGAGGATTTGCATTCGGATTTGTTATCAGGAGGAAGAAGAAGTGAGGGGCGGGTCTGGGCTGTTAGGATTTGGTGGGTGGGCCGATAATTTCAAAAGGGGTTAAGGCCCATTAGACATTTTAATTCGATTTTTTTTATTTTAATGCTTATAAACTTGTAATCGTTATATCTTGATCGTACGATATCAGAATTTCAAACCGTCGGATTCGTTGGGATTGTACGGACGGACAATACGCAACGGAACTGACTGGAGGTGGATTGGAGTCTGTTACAATTTATAGCAAAATAAATTGTCCATCTGAACCAAGCGATGGTTATCGTTATTAACGATGATCGTCCAATGTGAGTAAAAGTCACCAACTCTGAACAGTTATATTTTTATAACGTATTTTAGAACTGTTAATCATCTGTTGATTTCTGTATGTTAACTGTTTGGTTGAATTGCTTGTGTATTGGTTGAAATTATAGATAACGATATATATATAAATCGTTAATCAAATATTGATTCTGTTTAGCAGAATATTTCATATTGAAATGAAATCGATGTTAATTATATTGTTTAACATTTGTGATGCAGGAAAACAGGTTGGAGGGGTCCAACTGGACTCCTCAATATTTATAATACTGTTCTGTTCATATATTGTAATATATGATGTGATATATAATCTGTTTGATTATATGTGTTTAAATGACATCGATCTTTGTGGTTTGGTATATTCAATACCATAAGAAATACTGGGAAATAGAAATGAGATTTTCAAAGTAAATTTTGAAAATAAATTATTTATATAAAATCGATGGATTTTATATATAAAAGGAAAAAGGATTTTTATAAAAGAAATTAATTATAAAATCAAAGGAAATCGAAAAAGGAGATAATTATAAAATCAAAGGGAATCGAAAAAGGAGATAATTATAAAATCAAATAGTATAAAGGAAATTATTTGTAAAGCAAATATAAAGGAAGTCATTTGTAAAACAAAGATAAGGAAAAAGATTTATAAAACAAATGTGGAAAGGATTATTTATTTAGGAAATAAATAGAATAAAGGAATATTTATTTAGGAAATAAATAGAATAAAGGAATATTTATTTAGGAAATAAATAGAATAATTGAATATTTATTTAGGAAGTAAATAGAATAAAGGATTATTTATTTAGAAAATAAATAGAATAAAGGAATATATATTTTGGAAATAAATAGAATAAAGGAATATTTATTTAGGAAATAAATAGAATAAAGGATTATTTATTTAGAAAATAAATAGAATGAAGGATTATTTATTAGGAAAATAAATAGAGGAGTTAATCGAATCGAGTTAATCAAAAGGAGTTAAGCGAACATAGTTAATCAAAATGGAGTTAAACAGAAATTGGAAACTGACTAGAGATTAATAAGTTGAATGGTTTCCTGAGTATCGTTCTGATGTTGGTTTCGGCCTTCGGTGTTTATACTTAGGAAGTTGTTCTCTTGTTAGTTTATAGTTAGAGTCTGGTAGATGTGGAAGAATAGTGATACGTAATTAAGCCATGGAAATGTTTTCCAGTGTTAATAACGTATATTTTCTAAACATAGAAAATGAGGAAAAACACACACACACACACACATATATATATATATATATATATGATTGATTATTGGATTGATAATTCCATTTGGAAATAAGATCGTTGTGTGTACACAGACATGTTTTCATTTGATAGTTAAATCACAGACTATCAATGTTTTGACCATTTTAACGTTGTTAATATGGAGAGACTGGTTGGATTATTATCCGAAGAACCACTTCGTATTGGCATAAGCATTGCGAATCATATATGCCAATGAAAATAGAAGATGGAGTAAAGTGCAAGGGTTGTATAAATCTTAGATAACAATTGACTAAGATGGATGTACTGAATAGTGCCTTCGGTTTGTCCAGTCCCAGGACGACTTGTATGGAAGAAGGTATGACTGAGTATATCTCATAGATCGCGTAAGTTGATCTCTACAAACTTATTCATGTTTGGTGGCGGAGGAATTCGTTTCTCTTATCTGTATACCCATGTTATTTTTGGATAAATCAATTTGTTATTTGGCGGGTATGACGATGTGACATTCTAAGTTAATGAAGATGTGGCATGTAAAAGATAAGCGTAGCTTCTAGCCTCACAATCAGGAAATGACAAAAATCGGGCAGGCAGCATGGCTATGTAGGTCGCACCTATTAGGGTGTATAATCACCTGATCTAGAGTTTTATTTACTTCTAAAAATCTATTGTCGATGTTGTCCCATTCGGGAAACGGTTGTTGATCCTAACCGTTTGTGATATACATTCGATACACTCAAGCGAAATGAGTGGTCGGTCATGTGTGGCCGGGTTCCAAGATGTTCTTGTTGAACCCTGTGTATTCCTCTCTAAAGGTACACTAGCGAAAGGTGGTTCCATACCTTGTCATAGTTGGAAATCCATTACCCAATACGTGCTTGCGGTTTTGATTGTATATTGTATATGTAGAACGTGAGATGAAAGCGTTTCTGCTAGATGATTATTATATTGTGGTTGATAGACATTATTATAATATCAAAAGGTTTTTGATATAAAGATATTTTGGATTCTCATAAGGGAAAAACCCATTCCGTTATATGGTGTGGTCTTATGAGATATCGTTTACTTGTTCAAATTGTTTTAAACTGTCTTACTCATACAAGTTCATGTTGCATGCTTAGTGCATGTGTCGCATGATAGGGGGTTCTCGCTTTTCGTTAGGCGGCGTACGGGAGACTCTTACTCCTACATGTCCCTAGTAATGAGTTGGTTGTGAAGTCGAAAGGCTGGCCGTAAAACATGGTGGTGGGGTACCATTGTAAGCCACAGTGGGGTATTACCTTGCTACTTTGGGGGAGGAGAGGATGGTTGCAAAGCCTACTCAACTTTTTCTTATTTCCGCTATGTTGTAAGTGTTGTACTCCGATAATGTTATTGTATACATATACTGATTTTATTTCAAGGATATGTTATCTATTATATGTTGTTCGTTCCGCTGTGAGATTCGTGTTACTCTGATGTTGTATCTTCTTCTTCTTCTATTCTAAGTTTCTATCTTATCTATTCTCACCCTCTAATTTCTTTCATTAACTACCGGTATTTTTCGATGTTTGGTTAGTTGTCATTGAGTTTATGTCGACAACCAAAGTCGCTAAAAACCGGGTCATTACAGTTGGTATCAGAGCTTAAGGTTAAGTAATTACCTTGGCTCTGTGGCGTGACTCAGTAGAGATGGGGTTAGTAATACCCTAGATTGAGTTGAGTGTATATATACGAGTGAAAGTATTTGTTATTGATATAAAAATTGTTTTATATTGTAGAGCTTTGTTGGTTGAGTTGTTTATTAGTTCTGGTCGATCAATTTGATCCACTATATCGGTAAGAGTTTATAAACACTCGAATACAATGGGTCGACACGATATGTTTTAAAAAAAGGGTAAACGAAAATAAATTTACCCAAAATATATTTTGATATAGAGAAAATATATATATATATATATATATATATATATATATATTGGAATTATAATATATTGGATATATTGGTTGGTATTATAATCGGGTAAGATTATAATAGAGATGGTTATATATATATAACCAAATAAAATTCTTATAAGTATTACGAAGTGAATTAGATCTGAAATTTAAATCAGAATTGAAATTAAGACTCTGGAAATTTGAAAAAGTGTTTGTAAATGGATTGCATTAAATATATGAGAATTTTAAGATCTTGGGAGATTTTAATTGTTTACAAACATTGGAATGATATTTTGAAGTAAAATAAAAATGGAAATGGTTTAAGAAATAGTTTTGAAAAGTGATATAGTATTGAACTTACTTTGATCGCTGGGAAATAAATTCCGATGGTGCATCATTGGTGTTCATTTTCGAGCTTCTAAGTGACAGATTACTACCAAAATTTTAGTTTTGAATTGTTTTAAGAAAAACAAGTTGTTTGATTGCAAAAGAGAACTTTTGATTTGTGAAAAACAGAGTTATTTAAAACTCCCAGGAAAAGATTGTTCGAATTAAAACAAATTTAAATACAAATTTGTGAAAGGAAGCAGGAATTTAATTGAGATCAGTTAAGTTGAAATAGAATTGGTTTGGTAAATCAAGATTTGGAATCAAGAATTGAACTTGAGTTGAAATGGGATTTGCTTTGGATATAAGCGAATAGACGTGTTGAGGATAAATTGATCAGAATTTGATTGGGATAACATTGGTATATACCGAGTTGATACATTTGGAAGTGATAGAGTTGATATGCCCGACAAAAAGGAACTAGTTTACATTATATATGGCTTGATATTTTGACGAGCTGAATTGGCAAGCCGCTTGGCTGTTTGATTTTCTTTTGGGTTGGAGATGGCCCAGAGAGGCGAGTTGTGGTTGTATTGATTGACCAGTACAAAGGAGGCGCTGGCGAAATTTTCGAAAAGTTAAGGCGTTAGAAAATTTTCCGGATCTTTGAAAATTTTCATTGATAAGAATTAATTAGTATTTAATTGAAATTAAATTGGTTCAGTTGGAAACTGAAGTTAGGAAGTGAACAAATAAGTTCTAAACGGTCGATAAGGTTTGTTTTCTATCTTAGCAATTTCGAGGACGCAATTATTTTAAGTGGGGATGAATGTAACGACCCGCATTTGCAGTAGTATAATAATTAATTAATTAATTAATTTAAATAGTGTTTTAGAGAATTAATGGTCGTTTGAATTAAATAACTTTGAATATTTTATTAAATTAATAATTAAATAATATATTAAATTCTGAAATAATCAGAATTAGTGTAATTCACAATATAATGTGAACTGGACAATTTATAAGACATAATTCAGTTTGGAATTTGAGTTTGAATAACGAATATATTATTTGAACGATAGTTGAACATATAATTATATTATAATTATAATCGAGCTCGAAATGGCGCTACAGTTCGTAAATTGGCGGTTCGAACTTCAACTGAATATACAGAAGCCGTTTTAAATCGGATTTCTGTGAAACAAGAAACGTTCAGAACTGGTGAAGTATATTTTTCTAATGGAAGAGAAAAATCAGGATTTCGTCGAGTAGATTGGGAGTTGTGTCCAAATCAAATTTTAAATTAGTCGCTATAAAATTGTTTATCGACCATAACGGTTTATTCGATATAACTAGATATCGGTTTCGAATTTAGACAAGGTTCTTTTGAGACATAATGATAACATAATTTATAGAATTTTACTGTAATTTTTAATTAATTAAATAAGCGACTTTTTATTTAGAATATTTTGCACCCTGTAATCAACATTTTGATGTTTCAAAATATGAGTTAATCTACCGGTATTATTATATTTTTGGGGTCGTGGCACATTGCTGATCACCATGACATTTTTATTTCAGTCTGTAACGCTCGGATATGAATGCAACTATATGTAGCAGGGTATGTAAACTTTCGAAGCTTTGAAATAAAATAAAGAGCAATTCAGAGCTTGGAGTTGGTTAATTCTTTGGTTTTGGTTAAGTATAACCGTATGTTAATTTAGTTCAAAGCATACATACTAGGGTACATTTCTATTTTTTTTTAAGTCTCTTGGATTTGAACGTGTGATGTAAATGAACAAACGTTTCAACTCACAATTTAAAAAGAAGATATGTAGCACTGAAGTAATGGCACGATTGTGCATTAAAATATTTATTACCAAAAGGGGGAAAAACATACAGCAAATACATTTGATGCCAAGGAAGGAATAATAGGGACTGGACCTAAACATGCCACATTACCATCTATCTCAGCCACACATAAAAATTCTCATCCCTTATAAAATCACTCTTAAGGCCGCCACCAGTTTTGATAAAATCCTTGAAACCATCCTCAAAAGAAATCACAATAAAATCAAAATAAAATGTATAAATTTCAAAACTGGTGTATTGAAAGCCGATGGCTTTAAAGCTTGATTTCTACACCAGTTTTACAAAACTCGAGCCCTGATTTGTGGTGGTTGGCTTGCAACAGCGAAGTTCAAATCCATCGTTTCCGGAAGTTGAAACAATTATGCGAAGATTAAGGGTTTTTTTGGGGTGCTGTTGTCGAATAGCACCAATAGGCAATCTTTTGGTGTGCTAGGTGGTGAATGAGGTCGGAAGTTCAGCGGAGCAGGTGAGAATCCGCGACGGGGAAAGGAGATCGAGTGTGTTGAAGTGGGCACGGGGAGAAAGTGCTTGAGATAGAGAGCATAATGGCATTTTCAGATTTCAGAACGGTGGAGTAAGGGAGGAGCGTTGATTTTCTTAAGTTTAGAATTTAGGGAGGATTTGCGTTCGGATTTATTATCAGGAGGAAGAAGAAGTGATGGGCGGGTCTGGGCTATTAGGATTTGGTGAGTGGGCCGATAATTTCAAAAGGGGTTAAGGCCCATTAGACATTTTAATTCTAATTTTTTTTATTTTAATGTTTATAAACTTGTAATCGTTATATCTTGATCATACGATATCAGAATTTCAAACCGTCGGATCCGTTGGGATCGTACGGACGGGCACTATGCAATGGAACTGACTGGAGGTGGATTGGAGTCCGTTAAATTTATAGCAAAATAAATTGTCCTTCTGAATCAAGCGATGGTTATCGTTATTAATGATGATCGTCCAATGTGAGTAAAACTCACCAACTCTGAACAGTTATATTTTTATAACGTATTTTTAGAACTGTTAATCGTATGTTGATTTCTGTGTTCTAACTGTTTGGTTGAATTGCTTGTGTATTGGTTGAAATTATAGATAACGATATATATATAAATCGTTAATCAAATATTGATTCTGTTTAGCAGAATATTTCATATTGAAATGAAATCGATGTTAGTTATATTTTTTAACATCTGTGATGCAGGGAAACAGGTTGGAGGGGTCCAACTGGACTCCTCAATATTTATAATATTGTTTTGTTCATATATTGTAATATATGATGTGATATATAATCTGTTTGATTATATGTGTTTAAATGATATCGATCTTTGTGGTTTGGTATGTTAAATACCGTAAGAAATAATGGGAATTAGAAAGGAGTTTTTCAAAGTAGATTTTGAAAATAAATTATTTATATAAAATCGATGGTTTTATATATAAAAGAAAAAAGGATTTTTATAAAAGAAATTAATTATAAAATCAAAGGGAATCGAAAAAGGAGATAATTATAAAATCAAAGGGAATCGAAAAAGGAGATAATTATAAAATCAAAGAGTATAAAGGAAATTATTTCTAAAACAAATATAAAGGAAATCATTTGTAAAACAAAGATAAGGAAAAGGATTTATAAAACAAATGTGGAAAGGATTATTTATTTAGGCAATAAATAGAATAAAGGAATATTTATTTAGAAAATAAATAGAATAAATGAATATTTATTTAGGAAATAAATAGAATAAAGGTATATTTATTTAGGAAATAAATAGAATAAATGAATATTTGTTTAATAAATAAATAGAATAAAGGATTATTTATTTAGAAAATAACTAGAATAAAGGAATATTTATTTAGGAAATAAATAGAATATAGGATTATTTATTTAGAAAATAAATAGAATAAAGGATTATTTATTTAGAAAATAAATAGAATAAAGGATTATTTATTGGGAAAATAAATAGAGGAGTTAATCGAATCGAGTCAATCGAACATAGTTAATCAAAATGGAGTTAAACAGAAATTGGAAACTGACTAGAGATTAATAAGTTGAATGGTTTCCTGAGTATCGATCTGATGTTGGTTTCGGCCTTCGGGGTTTATACTTAGGAAGTTGTTCTCTTGTTAGTTTACAGTTAGAGTCTGATAAATGTGGAAGAATAGTGATACGTAATTAAGCCATGGAAATGTTTTCCAGTGTTAATAACGTATATTTTCTAAACATAGAAAATGAGGATATATATATATATATATATATATATATGTTTGATGATTGGATCCATAATTCCATTTGGAATAAGATCGTTGTGTGTACACAGACATGTTTTTATTTGATTGTTAAATCACAGACTATCAATGTTTTGACCATTTTAACATTGTTAATATGGAGAGATCGGTTGGATTATTATCCGAAGAACCACTCTGTATTGGCATAAGCCTTGCGAATCATATATGCCAAAGAAAATTTAAGACGGAGTAAAGTACAAGGGCTGCTGTATAAATCTTAGATAACAATCGCCTAAGATGGATGTACTGAATAGTGCCTTCGGTTTGTCCAGTCCCAGGACGACCTGTATGGAAGAAGGTCTGACAGAGTATATCTAATAGATCGCATATGTTTATCTCTTCAAATGTATTCACGTTTGGTGGCGGAGGAATTCATTTCTCTTAGCCGTATCCCCGCGTTATTTTTGGATAAATCAATTTGTGATTTGGCGATTATGACGATGTGGCATTCTAAGTGAATGAAGATGTGGCATGTAAAAGATAAGCGTAGCTTCTAGCCTCACAACCGAGAAATGACAAAAATCGGGCAGGCAGCATGGCTATGTAGATCGCACCTATCAGGGTGTATAATCACCTGATCTAGAGTTTTATTTACTTCTAAAAATCTATTGTCGATTTTGTCCCATTCGTGAAACGGTTGCTGATCCCAACCGTTGGTGATATACATTCGATACACTCAAGCGAAATGAGTGGTCGGTTATGTGTGGCCGGGTTGCAAGATGTTCTTGTTGAACCCGGTGTATTCCTCTATAAAGGTACACTAGCGAAAGGTGGTTTCATACCTTTTCATAGTTGGAAGTCCATTACCCAATACGTGCTTGCAGTTTTGATTGTATACTATATATGTAGAACGTGAGATGAAAGCGTTTCTGCTAGATGATTTTTATATTGTGGTTGATAGACATTAATATAATATCAAAAGGTTTTTGATATAAAGATATTTTGGATTCTCATAAGGGAAAAACCCTTTCCGTTATACGGCGTGGTCTTATGAGATATCATTTACTTGTTCAAACTTTTTTAAACGGTTTTACTCATACCAGTCCATGATGCGTGCTTAGTGCATGTGTCACATGATAGGGGGTTCTCTCTTTTCGTTAGTTGGCGAATAGGAGACTCTTACTCCTACATGTCCCTGGTAATGGGTTGGTTTTGAAGTCGAAAGGCTGGACGTAAAACATGGTGCTGGGGTACCAATGTAAGCCACAGTGGGGTATTACCTTGCTGCTTTGGGGGAGGAGAGGATGGTTGCAAAGCCTACTCAACTTTTTCTTATTTCCGCTGTGTTGTAAGTGTTGTACTCTGATAATGTTATTGTATACATATACTGATTTTAGTTCAAAGATATACTATCTATTATATGTTGTCCGTTCCGCTGTGAGATTCGTGTTACTCTGATGTTGTATCTTCTTCTTCTTCTATTCTAAGTTTCTATCTTATCTATTCTCACCCTCTAATTTCTTTCATTAACTACCGGTATTTTTCGATGTTTGGTTAGTCGTCATTGAGTTTATGTCGATAACCAAAGTCGCTGAAAACCAGGTTGTTACAATAAGCCATTAGATCAACCTATGAGCAATCAGGACCATCCAGACTGTAATACCCCGTATTTTCTGTGAGTAAAAATGTAACAAACCGAAGTATACTTAATTTTTAGAAGATGAATTAAGGGAAACAGGTTATGTCATTACGTTCGTTTTGGAATTCGGCTTAGAATAGAGTCCAAGTTTGCGTAAATCGGACTTCGTATAAAGAAGTTATGGTGCTTAGAAGTTTCAGGAATTTAAAATAAAAACCAGCCCGAATTCAAAATTTAAAAGCTCGAAATTCAAAACACACACCCGGGCTGGGCGGGAAATTTCCCGCCCATGACCCAGGTCGACCAGGGGGTCGACCTTATGGTCGACCTGGGTCGACGAAGGTTGACCTGGGGTCGACCTCCACCCTATTTCCAGATCCGAGGACTGGTTCGTTTTTCTTCATTTGGATGCCCGTTCTGACCAGATTCGTTGCTCCTAAACTATTTAAACACCCCAAACCTCACTTTCTCTCCACACAAAACCATTGTAACACTATGCTGATTCAATTCTAATTAAAATAAATCAATGGCGTCGCTACTCTGCTGAAACCTAAGTTAGAACTAGTGCTCCTTCTTCTTCCTATCTGAATAGGATTAAAAGAGAACAACTACAACCCCTTTTTCTTTTAGAATCCAAAAAAGGTGAGAACAATTATTTTCAGAAATGAAATTTAGTTATGATCTTGACATGGTTTTAAATATGAATTAGAGATTATGCATATTCTTGTTTATCAGACCTGTTTTTCTATGTTGATCTATCTTATTAATATTATTGTAACTATTTTGTATCTCTTCCTTCCTTCTGTTTTATAGCCAGGCTTCCACGAGCTTGAGCCAAATCTCATAAGAGATTGACGCACGAACGCTAAATTTGGGGAAAATAGTGAATGATGCATAATTGGACATGACTGGTTTGTGACTGATTTGAGAAAAGAACATATGTTGTAAATTAAGATCTAGATCTGTGCATACCATATATGACAGTCTGTGATTTGGAAGAAGGAGAATTATTGTATATATGACTTAGGCATAAAGGTCTATATTAAAATAGGATAACTATTAAATGTGAACACGCCTAAATGATGATTTTTGGATATTTGGCATACGCTAAAATCAAAGGCTATAATTTGGCATAATTCGTATTGAATATCATGATTTGGGGTTTTTGGAGAATATTCTGTACTGTGAAAATTTAAGTAAAGTTTGGGGAATATATTATATTGTGGATTATGACAATAATTTAGGCATGTTAAATTAGGCTTAATCTTATGATTAGGCGAGATATGTCAATGGAACTTTAGGGGATGATTAAATATGCTAAATTGCCTAATCTGCTAAATCTATTAGAACTGAATACGGTAATTTGGGGCATGAAAATCTATAGGCTCGATCTAAAATTGAGCAAAACAAGTTAATAGAACTTTGAATAATCTGATGTAATGTGTAAAGAAGTTTAATTTGTTGAATTGGAATAATTAGTCTGATATTGGAATAATCTGTGAGTGAATACTTTAGTTAAAATAAGAATGCTGAGACACAAGGTTAGACTCTGTTTGCGGTAGAAGCCTGCCCGGATCCAACCGGCCTAACCGGCAACCGCAAACTGTCAGTATAATGTGAGAGGTCATAGGTATATACTAAAAGATGCTTAGAAACGAGGTTAGGTCCGGCTTGTGGCAGAAGTCTGCCCGGAACCGCCTGGCAAATCCAGCGGCAACAAGCTATCGACCTAATGTGAGAGGTTTGTGCATTAATCTAAGATAAATGTGATGCCTAAAATGGGTTGCGTGGATATAGTTAAATCAACTGGACTGATGAATCTAATAAACCCGTTTTGTGAATCTGTAGGCCCAATACAAGATTAGGTGATACAATCTGTAAGTCTGTTAATCTGTACGTCTGATCCGTTAGTCTGAAACTTGTTAACCTGTATGTCTGATCTGAGAACTAGTTAATCTGAACTTTGTACATCTGAAATATGTAAGTAAGTTAATCTGAAAATTTGTTAGTCTGGGGACACAAGGTTAGAAGGGGTAATTACTGGTGTCATCTGTTGTGTGGGACCCATATTAGTCAGTAGCCCTTTTCTAGTATCAAAACTACGACCCAACACTAGGTAGGGGTCCGGGCACGCTTACTAAAGTAATTGTAAGAGGTTCTTTCTGATAATGGTAAGGGGTGTTGATGGCGCATTCCAATCGAGTCATGTGCGTGCAAGGATTCGGTCTGCTCTGGGGAAGTTAAGACGCCGTGACATCTGTAAATAGATCTGTGTCTCTCCGTAGGTTGCCACTTTAGGGAGTGATACACCCTATGTGGGGCCGACATAGGTAATTTATGTATTAGGGAGCCTATCGCTTGGGGTAGAATTTAGGGTACACCTAGTTCTGTCTGTTTCTGCGTGGTACCATATATTGCGGCGGTAATGGCCCATTACCTGAGGTGGTAAAGGCCCATTATTTGCATTTTGTTTCTGTACCTTCAGTCTCTGTTGGGGTGGTAAAGGCCCACTACTAGCATCCTGTTTCCATAGAGATTATTTTGTTTTCGTTTCAGTTTAGACATTAGGGTAACACCTAATCATGTTATACTAGTATTAGTGCAGAGAAGTAAGATATAAGTAAGAAGCATAACTTGGTCTATATCATTGTGTTTCTTCTGTTTAACTTAAGCATACTTGCTACTCCTGTTGCTGTTATCTCTCATCCAGCTTTACATACATGTCATGATACTGTTATTTGTTTATATGTTGAAAGTCACTGGACTTGCCAGACTTTATGTCTGACCTCGTTTGTTTTCACCCCTTTTCTTTCCGTTCCCCCCCCCCCAAGGAGGTCAGGGTGGAAACATAGGAACTTGATTCAGATTCTCTCGGTTTGAAGTGCTTGAAGTATTGCTTGGCTTTGACTCTATCTTTTCATCGCAGTTTATATTAGGGATTATGGCTTTAAAATTATGCACTCTGAAGGAATTTGTATAATACTGATATTCGTGTACTTGGGTTTTGGTATTGTGATTTTGAAAGATGTAACCAAACTTATTTCTTTTTCTACTGTGATAAAGTTATAAAGTTTTCAAGTACTACTTTACGTATCTGTCTTGTAATATTCTATTCTGTTTACTTATAATGCTTCATGGAAGTTAATGCATTCCCTTTGTGAATGACATTAACGAACATGGGGTGTTACACTTGATATCAGAGCTGAAAGTTACCAGATTTGATAAAAAGTTTTTTTGAAAGCTAATTTAAAAAAAAGTTTTAAAAAGGAAGTATTTTCAAAAGTAAAGTTTATTTTGAAAAACATAATCCCCAAAATCCATACATCTAACTTTCGATTTTCCGTTTTGAATCTTTCCTTTTTTCAGCATGTCTGGGGATCTTAACCTTCCAGAGGGCGTACCGGTACCTGGCTGGTTGCGAAGGTACCTAGAAGCTAGGGCTAATGATGCGGGCCCAACAAATGTTCCTCCTCCCCCAGCTGTAGTGGTTACTCCTCCTCCGCGCGTGAATACTTTTCCAAAGACATGTAGAGACTTTCAAGTTATGGGCGGAAAGAACTTTAATGGGACTGAATCATTCGTGGAAGCAAGAAACTGGCTCAAGGAAAAATAAGATTTGTTCGTTTTCTTCGAAGTGGACAATAGGCAGATGATAGAGTTGGCTGTACGATTACTTAACGACGAAGCCTCATTCTAGTGGGAAGTCACGAATGGAGAACGAGCGGTGGAGACATGGATGGATTTCAGGCGTAGGTTCGAGATGAAATTTCTCTCACGGGCAGAAGAGAATTTATACATGGAAAGATCCTTGGCGTTGAAGCAAGGGAATTTATCAGTGAAGGAGTACGTTAACAAGTTCAATCAGTTGGCGAGATTTGGCTTAGACTTGGTGAACACAACTGAGAAGAAGGCCCTGTGATTCATTAAAGGTTTGAATGAGCCGCTACATGGGTTGGCTATGACCCACATTCCTATGGGGCTACCTGAGAGAAATTGGTTGACATGGCGTTAATGCATGAAGAGGAAGCCAAAAGTGAGAAGAATGAAGAAAAGCTCGAAGGACCACAGAACAAGAAAGCGTGGCCCAAAAAGTAAACACAAAAGAAGGATGAAAAGTCTGAAGATAAGAAGGAGAAAAAGTGCTTTACTTGTGGAAGCTTGACTCATCTGAGCAAGGATTGCAGAAAGAGGAAGAGCACTTGCTTCAACTGTGGTGAAATGGGACACTTCACTAGGGACTGCCCGAAGAAACAAGGGCAAGGGCATAGAACAGAACCTACTTCTGGAGGGCAGGCGAATGCTCTCGTGGCTGATGGATAGGATAGAGATAGGAAAAAATTCTGTAGAAGGTTTAATTTCCTTATCTGATTATTGAGTTAAAACTCTTTTTGATTTTGGCATTTTGATTCCGCAATAGAGAATCTGCACTTTAATACTAGTGTTGTTTCTGATCCTGCTATAGTCTCAAACCCCATAAGGGTTACGACTCATCTATTTGTGATAGGTTGGGGTTTGAGGGTATCTGTGTTGGGCATTAAGTTGACTATGATGCATACTATTGACGTTAAAAGTTGGTCACTAGTGGCAGTCAACCCCCAATCGTCAATTGACACACGAATAAAGATTAAAAAATGAAATGAAATTAAAAAAAAAGGGAGTACACACAGAATTTTTATAGTGGTTCGGCAAAGACGGTGCCTACGTCCACTTTATATTTTATTTCTCTTTTTTTTATTACAAGTAAAATGTTTTTCTGTTTGAAGAAGTGAAAAAGATAGCTAATTTCTCTTCCTCTTTAGGAGAGATTGAGAGAAAATAAACTCTAGAAGTGAAGTGTCAAAAAGTAGAAGATGTCCCCTTTTTCCTCTTTAAGCTTAGAGGTATTTATAGGTGGAGAATGCAGCTTGGGCTGCTACGATATGATCCGGCCATTCCGGGAAAGCCTGGACACGTGGAACCCATCTGTTGGCCTGAGAAGCGGCTGGATGACAGATTCCAATATTCACAAATAGTATCCTCAGAAGTTGTGGCTGACGTGGCACCCACAGAGAGGTTAATCAAAAGTAGAGCTTTGTCCGCATATTGTTTGACCGTTTTTACTACCTTGAAAGTCGGGATATTTGGAAGACTGGCTTTGTAGAAGAATTCCACGTTGGCTCGAGATAATTGGTCGACGCGCTCTGTTTGGGAACGAGATACTTGGTCGACTAGGAGAGCGATTCTTCCGGAGCTAGCAGCTAATCTGACTAGGCTGGACTTTGGCCGATATGTAACCGCTTTGGACTGTGTTTCAGCTGGACTTCCTGAAGTGCGGTTTATATCTATTTGTGCGTTTGGGCTTTGGCCTGGCTCTTCGAGACTCTTGCTAAAAATAGGTTTAACACTTTGCCCCTCATGACGCATTTTCATCGATAGAGGGAGGTGTGTTATGAAATCTGGGCCGAAGCACAAAAGCTCGAACAGCTATGGTCACGCCGGACCATATTAAGGCCAAAAAACCGACGGTTCCGACGTTGTATTAAGGCCAGAAAACTGACGACCATACCAAGTCGTATTAAGGCCAGAAAACCAAAAACTATCGGGAACCGTATTAAGGCCGAGATGATGATCGCCATTTGTATGAGAGTCGATCCCTGCAAATACAAAACAAACCATCCTTATGTCAGAGGAGGGCGATGGGTCGAGCATTTTATTCCACTTGGCTTCAGAGGTTGACGAGCATTAACCATGCTCGGCTTAGTGGCGAGCATAAACCATGCTCAACTTAGTGGCGAATGCTAATCCAGGTTCGGCTTAGTGGCGAACGCTAATCCAGGTTCGGTTTAGTTGCGAACGCTAATCCAGGTTCGGCTTAGTGAGGCGGCGAGTATTAGTCATACTCGGCTTAGGGCAAGTGCGTTTTTTATGCTCGACTTATATTAAGTTAGTTTGTCCAGCGAGCTATGAATGCTCATGGTGTAAAAAGAAAAGAGAGTAAGTGTTTAGAATAGGACGGTAGGCTCTCACGCTGACCACACAAAACAGGGGGCGAGTGTTATTCATGCTCGGCTTAGAGGTTTCCAAACATGATCGATGTTTGCAAAAAAATAAATTTCATAACTGCTAAATAACTACTACAATGGAAAGAAATTCTAAGGGACAATAATTGATTTCAGAGCGTGCCTAGGAGCTAAATCCTAACCCCATACATGTGTACATCAAGATGTCCTTATTATCGAAAGAAATACATCAAAAAACGGTAGAAGAAATCTAATTAATGATAATGCCGCGAGTGTTAGTCTCAAGGTCCTTTCCGTTTCTACGAGCTCGCGGACCAGCCTAAGGATCTTAGGCAGAAGGTCGCGATGGCATGGATGAGGCGCGATCTTTGACATATTCATTGAGCTCTCCTTTTCTGACTCGTCCTTCGACGAGATCGCGTAGATGTCGGCATTTTTGTATTATGTCCTGCTATGTTGTGGAATATACAATGCTTGCCAGAATCGAGTTCCATCTGGGTCGGTTCTCATCGAGGTAGTCTAGGAGTGGGCAAGGACTCGCGTATATCGAGATAGATGTCGAGCAAAGAAGAATTGAGCTCGATGTATCAGTCATATTGGTTTTCATTTCGAGGTCGCACATTGCGCTCGTTCTTCTCTGGGGCCTTTCCTCTTCCTTTATTCTGGCCGTTGCCGTTGAATGGACCTTGTTGCTTGGCTACCAAAACCTCAAGGCTCTCCATTTCAAGGTTGGCTTCCTCTTGTCAAAGGAATCTTTCGGCCTCAGAGTAAAAGTCGTCTATATATTTGGGAGGATCTCTAGTTAAGGAGTTTGATAATTCTGATCTCTTTTGGACTCCTGCGATGGCGGCCATAAGTACCATCGATGGCTCAGGCCGATCGACAGATGTCATGGCTGCGTTGAATCTTTCAAGGATGGATCTGAGAGTCTCTCAGGATCGCTGCTTGATGGTAGATAAGAACATCACTCTTTTCGGTTGATAGATATGTACTCGGAACTGTTCAATGAAGTGGGTAACCAGAGCGTTCCAACTGTTGATCGACTCCATTGTTATCTTCCGAAAACACATACCGGGTATATCCATGAGAAAGAGGGGAAAGCACTTAGCCATGAAGCTGGTTGATGCACCTAGTACTTCCATATGTCGCATGTATCGCATGAGGTGAACAGTCGGGTCGGTGTAACCGTTGTATGGTTCGATAGTTGGGAACTTGAAGTCCGGATGGTTTCGAGAATTTCTGATCTCTTTGGTGAAGGGACTACGATTGACATTGTCTATGTCTTGCTACAAAGAGTTGCCCAGAGTAAAGCGTCGGATGATGCTTGCAAGCTGGCACCCATCTCCGAGGAGTCATTGCCATGAATTTAGTTATGCATCCTAAGAGGATTCTGCATGAGGATCCGGCAAAAGCATGCTCGCAAGGGCGGCTGTTGACTGAACTCGTCCCACGAGAGTCGAGTGAAGGTGTGAGGGAAGGTGAGCCACAGTTGGTGGTTCTGGGCAGAACGGCCCCTATGGAACCTGATGAGTTGTAGGTCGAGCCATACCCGTAACAAAGGGTCTAGGCTGATCCAGCATAGCATGTGATGTTCGTAACCCGGGGTTGCCCCCGTTTGGAGCGAGTTTAGGAGGGTCTATTATAGTGTTTTCTTCCGCCACGGTGAGGAATGACATTGTAGGGTGGCTTCCCTCTTTCGAAGGGAAGGATGCTCCAGCTCTTCATTGAAGGGGAGGAGTGGTTAGTCTGGTCTACGGTAAGATTCCGGGTTGTAATGGGAATGGTATTAATCCTAATGGACCCGGTGGGAGCTCGACTAATTCGATAGGTCGAGATATTCCAAAGAGTGGAGGCATATTTGCCAGACGACCTAGATCTCGATCGCCCGCCTCTTGGGGTTCCTTGGCTATAGCTGTGCTAGTCACTGGAAGTGATACTCCTGGTTGTGCTTGACTGGTTAGTGGGACCAAACCAAGATGAAATAAAGGTGTAGCATGATCGGTGGCCTGATTTCGCTCAAGCTGAAGGTCAGCTGCTGCCTCAGTCTCGGCTTGTGAAGGAATTGATGTTGAAGCATTCAATCCTGTTTCCAACTGACTGAGAACGTGATCCATCAACTGCTGCTGTCGTTCGAGGTCTTTACCCTAAGATGTCATATGGTCTCTGAGCTCGACCAAGACTTTAACCATGTCATCCTGGGTTAGGAAATGAGACATGTCGTCATGAGAGAAAACTTCGTGACTTACTTCTGCAGCATTTGTATTGGCTGCATCGGCGTTTGCAGGACGAGAGGATGTTGCATCCTTCTTTCATTTGTTCGCCATGATCTGAGATGAACAGGGGCTCGGTGGCGATGTCGGTGCGCTTCTCCCCTACCTGGCACGCCAAAGTGTTGATGTGAAAAGTTGGTCACTAGTGACAGTCAACCCCTAATCGTGCAATCAACACACGAATAAAGATTAAAAAAATGCAATGAAAGTAAAATGAACGGGGAGCACACACAGAAGTTTTATAGTGGTTCAACAAAGATGGTGCCTACATCAACTTTATATTTTATTTCTCTTTTTTTTATTACAAGTACAATTCTTTTTCTGTTTGAAGAAGAGAAAAAGATAGCTAAATTCTCTTCCTCTTTAGGAGAGATTGAGAGAAAATTAACTCCAGAAGTGAAGTGTTAAAGAGTAGAAGAAGTCCTCTTTTTCCTCTTTAAGCTTAGAGGTATTTATAGATAGAGAAAGCAGCTTGGGCTGCTACGATATGGTCCGGCCATTCCGGGAAAGCGTGGACACGTGGAACCCATCTGTTGTCCTGAGAAGCGGCTGGAAGACTGATTCCAATATTCATAAATAGTATCCTCCGAAGTTGTGGCTGACGTGGCACCCACGGAGAGGTTTATCAAAAGTAGAGCTTTGTCCGCATATGGTTTGACCGTCTTTACTGCCTTGAAAGTCAGGATATTTGGAAGACTGGCTCTGTAGAAGATTTCCATGCTAGCCTGAGATAATCGGTCGACGCGCCCTGTTTGGGAATGAGATACTTGGTCGAGTTGGAGAGATATTCTTCCGGAGCAAGCAGTTAATCTGACTAGGCTAGACTTGGGACGATATGTAACCTCTTTGGACAGTGTTTTAGCTGGGCTTCCTAAAGCGCGGTTTATACCTGTTTGCGCGTTTGGGCTTTGGTCTGGCTCGTTGAGACTCTTGCCAAAAAGAGTCTCAACACTTTGCCCCTCAGAACGCATTTTCATCGATAGAGGGAGGTGTGTTCTAAAATCTGGGGCGAAGAAAAAATGCTCGAATAGCTATGGTCGCGCCGGACCATATTAAGGCTAGAAAACCGACGGTTCTGACGTTGTATTTAGGCCAAAAAACCGACGATCGTACCAGGTCATATTAAGGCTAGAAAATCGACAACTATCGGGAACCATATTAAGGCCAAGATGATGATCGCCATTTGTATGAGAGCCGATTCCTGCAAATACAAAACAAACCATCATTGTGTCAGAGGAGGGCGATGGGTTGAGCATTTTATTCCACTTGGCTTCAGAGGATGGCGAGCATTAACCATGCTCGGCTTAGTGGCAAGGATAAACCATACTCGGCTTAGTAGTGAGCGCTAATCAAGGTTCGGCTTAGTGTCGAATGCTAATCCAGGTTCGGCTTAGTGGCGAATTCTAATCCAGGTTAGGCTTAGTGAGGCGGCAAGTATTAGTCATATTCGGCTTAGGGAAAGTGTGTTTTTTATGCTTGACTTATATTAAGTTAGTTTGTCCACCGAGCTATGAATGCTCGTGGTGCAAAAAGAAAAGAGAGTAAGTGTTTAGAAAAGGATGGTAGGCTCTTGCGCTGACCACACAAAACAGGGGGCGAGCGTTATTCATGCTCGGCTTAGCGGTTTCCAAACATGATCGATGTTTGCAAAAAATAAATTTCATCACTACTAAATAACTACTACAAAGGAAAGAAATTCTAAGGGACAACAATTGATTTCTGAGCGTGCCAAGTGATTAACATAGAAATGTGTTTATTTTATGCTCTTATATCTTATCTTTTGAATATAAATAAATATTACTTGGGTATTATTTTGTCACTTTTACATATATGCCAACTAAGCCACATGCAGTTAGAAAAACAGAAAATAAAGATCAAAATGCTGTGTATATACAAATGAAGATCTGCAGATGAAGACTTTGCATTGTGTTTCTTTTGAAGTTAAGATATGTCCATCTTTGATAGAATAAATCTCCTGAAATCTTATCTTCCTTCAATTAGTCACATGTCAAACAAGGAAGATATTGGAGGAATAATGGCTAATTAAGAGGGGAGGAATAATTTTTATGGGAGGAATAATTGCTAATTAATAGGCCCATGTATGCATATATTGGATTAGGGTTTTAGATTGGCCATCTATCTCCTATAAATATCCATGTAATCTCATTGTAAATGATCATCCTGAAATCAATAAAGTTTTCTTCTTATATTTTTCTGCATTATTTTATTTTCATGGCAATTTGTGTCGTCTAGTCAATTATATTTGCTAGAACACAATTGTTATTGCAACTTCTTTCTCGTTAGTGATTGACCGTTTGATTAGATTCAACGGTAATCCTAATTTTTTTATTTTATGTTTGTTATTTCGTTTCTGCATTTTTTTTATTTCCAGCACTCTGTTTATTTTTTAATCATTGAATTGATTATAGATTCGATTAGATTCAAATCTATAGTTAATTCAATTGCAGTGTTATTTGTTTTATTGATAATTACAATTTTAGTTATCGGTTCAATTAGATATGTTCTGAACTAAATTGTAATTTCAATGTTATCCCATCTTGAAGATTTGTCTAACTCGCCCAAGAAATTATATAAATAATTTAATTTAATTTACCTCCCTGTGATTCGACCTGCATACTACACGATCTGTGCGCTTGCAGAATTTATTACATAAATTGCGCTTTTCTAATTCATAGAAAAGTAGCAATCAAGTTTTTGGTTTAATTAACATAGAAATGTGTTTATTTTATGCTCTTATATTTTATCTTTTGTAAATAAATATTACTTTTGGTATTTTTGGTGTATTTTCACAGGTTATCAATAAATGTCTCATTGATTTCAATTAAAGGAAAATTTCAAAGAAAAAGCTACTTCTCCATATTAACGCTATCTCAATTGCAAAAGAAGTTGTAGCTCACATTTAATTTGGCGCAATCCTCTCCAAAAATTCAAATCCAATCAATCACATTTAATTTCCATGCAAAGAGAAAGGGAAGGCTTTGATTACAAATCTCCAATTAAGCATATGCTTATCTTCCCGCTGACCGTGCCACACATAAAAAGGAATACATTGATTACAATTTTTCAAATCAAGCACCATGAAAGGAATATTCCTTTATCTGTGGGAAGAATTTATATCATTCTTGGGCTTATTATTTTCATACAAAGGGGACTACATTCTTATAAATACACCTTGTATCAATTGGAAATACGATCCCATTTTTCCTCTTCTTCTACATTAATAAAGTTTCTAGTTCTCTTTTATTTTTCTGCATTTTTATTTTTCTTAGCAATCGGTGTTGTCTTCATAATTAGTTTTGGAAGAACACCAATTGTATTTTACATTTTTTTTAGTGATTAGTCGATTAGTTTCAACGACAATCCTAATTTACTTTTTATTGTTCTTCTTTTCCTGCAATTTTAATTTCAGCATTTTATTTCTGTTTTGCATTTTAATTTCCAATTGATAATTGTGATTTGATCATCGGTTCAATTAGATTTGTTCTGAATCGGATCGCAGTTTCAATTTTTATTGTTTTCAAAACCAACCTCAAAGATTTTTCTAACTCGCCCAAGAAATTATTTAAATAATTTGATTTAATTTGCCTCCCTGTTTTCGATTTGTATGCTACACACCTGTGCGCTTGCAGTATTTATTTCAAAATTCGCGCTTTTCTATTTCATAGGAAAGCGACGAACAAGTTTTTGGCGCCGTTGCCGGGGAGGTAACGATTAAATTTTATTATTTGTTTAGTTTCTAATTCGTGTTAGTTTTTATTTTTAATATCTCGCTTTTGTTTTCTTTTTATTTTTAGAAAATAAAAATAAGAATCTCTTAATTAGTTGATTTGGTATTACAAGATAATACTTTAATTTTCTGTATAAGAGGAAAAACACTTGCAATTTTTTTTACTGATTGCTTTCCAATTACTGCTTTCTCTCACTTCCTCTAATCTCCCTTTCGATTTTTTTTATTTGTTTCTTTCCCTTTCTTCTTGTACAAATATTCCCAAAAAAAATTGAAGAATCTTGCCATTTTCTCTTTTACTTCTTTCCTCTTTTCAGTTCTTTTCCAAATTTTCTTTCATAATTACCTTCCTTTTTTTTTCAAAACAACAACAACAAAAAAAAATCTCTCTAAATTTTCAGTTCTTTCTTGCTTTGTTCTCAACCTCTTTCCCTTTTCTTTCATTTATTTGTTTCACTCTTGCAAATTCATTCTTATTTTAGACAAATAAAAAAAAAGAACTTGCCAAATTTTCTTGACTTTATTTCTTTTTTTCTTTCATTTATTTATTTCATTTTGTTTCAAAAAAATCCGCTTTGATTTCTTTCTTGTGTTTTTGCTACCATAAAAACCTTCTCCATCTTCTATACAAGACTACAACCTCACCTTCTTCAATTCTCAAACCATTCAACCAACACTTCTTCACAAAACAATACCCAATAATTCAGACATTTCCATCCACCTTCTTTCTTCCACTTCCATCATCACCACCGCACTAGTACCACGTTCCTCCACTGCCCAAGTTCGTTCACAACCAAGTTCTCGCAACCACCAACAAACCCTCTTCACGCAGCACAAACAAACCAAGCACCATCACACTTCTTCCTGCCTACTCTCCGTACCAATGCCCCGTTCTCAAACCCTATTCAATAAACCGCATCCAATCATCATCACGCAATCAACCCAGATCATACCAAATCCTCCAATTCGACGTCGCATACAATCCATATCCAATTCAACAATACCCAATCCGAACCCCAACAATCCAATTCAAGCCTTGGCTGTCGATTTTGTTGATCGATTCTGAGAAAAGAAAAAAAAACAAAAAAAAGAAAGAAGAAAAAGAAGGAGACGTGCTTGTAATTTTTGGGGAGTTGTTGAATTTTTAGAAAAATTGGGAGGCATGAGTTCTTTTGTTTAGAGCAACGTGTGTTCTATTGTGATTTTTGGGGACAAGCTTTGTTTAGTTGGGGCGTGAGTATATTTTTTGTTTTTTTTAAGCATAGATTTTTGTGTTTGTTTATTTTTAAGTTCGGTTTTGTTGTGTTCACTTTATTTTTTTTAGTCTAAGTTAGTTTAGTTTATTTTTTTTAATTCCAATTTAGTTTTTTGTGCTTGATTTATTTGCTTTTCTTTTCAAAAAAAAAAAAAAACCAAAAGAGAGCCAAGAGAAAATTTCTGGCAATCTCCAAAAACAAGTCAAAGGCCAAAGTCAAGGAACATAGTGAAGTCAAGCAAAGCGAACAAAGTTATTGGAGTCAAACGAAGTAAACAATTGATTTGGATTACCAATGCTATTCAACTGCTCTGGACGGACTGTCTCAGCCCCACTGTAAAATTTTCTGAACTCTACAGGTGCTGCAGTTGCTTTAAAAAAATAGAATTTTCTTGTAAAAAATTTCTGTAGGGGCAGCGGCTTACTTGTACAATATTTTCATTTTCTGTTATTATTCTGTGACTATTCTGTGACTGAAATTCCTAAATCTGTTTGTAAGAAACAAATTTTCATAATTAAAATCATCACTCTCGTCATAAAACTTTATTTGATTTGCAAATATTTAACTACAAGAGTGTATTTTGTGAAATTGATTATCTCAAGGGTTTGATCGCGGATATATATTAGTTCAATTTATTGAACTTCTAACAAAAGTGGTTGCATACTACCCATAAAACATTGGTCGTATCCCTTGGTATTTATACTATAAGTGAACGGCCATAAGACCCTCTTCCCCCTTTAAATCGAGATTGTCAACTAATGGAATATACTTGAGTACGTTGTTTATTTTGTAATAAAAACTGCGTGTGTTAAATTTAAATTTTGGATTTTGCATATTTGATAACGATGAGTGAGAAAAGTGTTAGCCACCATAATTCTTTTAGGGATTTTGAGATTGATAAAATTGACATGATTCGAACAACAATTGATGAAACCTCTAATAACACTTCTGAAGCTTTGAAAATGTGTCTTGACCATTTCAACTATGACTTCGATGAGCTCGAATATATTTCTGAATTAAATGAACTACTTGATTCAAAACCTTCGTCATTTGAATCTAACCATGGAATGTTGACCAATGTTAGCACACAAGAACATCCTAGATTGGCCCTCGAACCCCTATCACAAGACATTGAGTATGTTTACTTGGACTCTACAGAAAATTTTCCCATAATCTTGGCCTCTGATCTTACTGAGGACCATGAAGAAAAGACTTTGAAATTTATACGGGATAATCTGCATTTGAATCGTTTAAATCATTGGCACGACACAATTTTCACACAAAAGGTTTTCATTTCAGAATTCATTAACATGTCTTTTACACCTCATAAATCAGACAAGAAATCATTGTGCATCGTCTTTGATAGAGGAAAGTGTGGGGGGAAAAGAAAAAATCATTCATCACAAAACAATCACCATCATCATAGATTTCATTTTTCATATAATTGGCATTCGCATATAATTGTTAAACTGCATTTCATGTTACAAATCATTTTGCAACTCATTCACCTTTGGGTACAATCTTTCAAATTTAGGAAACGTTACAGTGTGGACACTGTTTAGTTCTAGTGTGGGGGGAGTCTACAATGCATTCATTTTTATTTTCTATTCATATTCTTTTTCTTTTCACTTTCACGCATTTAGATAGGACCATCATGCATTTTAGGTCATAATAACATGCCTTTTTTTCTTTTTCTTTTTTCTTTTTCTTTTCATTTTATTTTTCTTTTCACTTTCATGCATTTTAGGTCATAATAACATGCCTTTTTTTTTTGGAAAATACGACTCATTTTAGATTGATACAACAAAATAAGTTAACGATTGTTAATCAGTTGATAGTATTTTTTTTCTCAGCTAAGTTCGAATAAGAAATATAATGAAAAGTTGAATTTTAAGGGATAATAGTGTAACTGGTACATAGGGAGATTCTTAGGTGATGACCATGAAGTTTATTCTAAATTGTAGTCTTTGTTTAATGAGTGGAGGACTTAAAATACTTATATTGGCTTTTCGAATCTTTAAAACTAAGTTGTGTTAAGCTGAATTCCCGTAACTCTTTCTTCTTCATATATTCAGTAATAATAATAATAGCAATCCAAGGGTATCCTACATTGCTTGTATATCTAGCATTGGTGTGCAAATCCGCCAAGCTCTATCCGACATGTTGTTGACAAAGTCAGCGTTGGAATATCTTGGTCTCATTTTATGAGATTGGACACCTAAGGATTACCGACACGTTGTTGACAAAGTCAAAGTCGGTCTGCACAATCCGCCAAGCTCTTTACCCACTCTCCGTTAGTCCGCGAGGCAGTGCATGGGTGGTAAACCTTGGTCTTCTGAGTTAGGTGTATGTACTTAATCATAAATTTTAAATTTATAGCAATAGAGAATAAGCGATGATGCCCAAACATTTCTTGACCTTATTGATTTGACTAGCCATACAAAAGGAAATTAGAATACCACTTTACAAACAGTGACAAGCAAACTAAGAATTTATTTCATGGTTGCACTAGTTATCGACTGAACTAACTGGCCAAACTGGAATTTAACATTTGAAAACTTGATTTATATTGAAAATTTGTGACAAGTTGAGATATCTAAAATAAAATCAACTGATTAGAAATTGTTAATTTAATTTGTTGTACCACTTTAAACAAGTCTTGTTTTCATTTTTTGTTTTTATTTTGCATATGTCCATTGCATTCATGTAGTTTCATTAGAATCATAGCATACTGCATTTGGATTTTGTGGGTAGTATCCGCTGAAAACCCTCACAAGACACCACTCGTCCTACTAGGGACACCTAGAGGTTTAACGGCTTGTTGCATACGCTCAATGCAATCGTGTTTCCTACGAAAGTGTGACTATCTAGTTTAGTTTTTCATTTCTTGTTTTACTTGAGGACGAGTAAAAGATAAGTGTGGGGGTATTTGATTAACATAGAAATGTGTTTATTTTATGCTCTTATATTTTATCTTTTGTAAATAAATATTACTTTTGGTATTTTTGGTGTATTTTCACAGGTTATCAATAAATGTCTCATTCATTTCAATTAAAGGAAAATTTCAAAGAAAAAGCTACTTCTCCATATTAACGCTATCGCAATTGCAAAAGAAGTTGTAGCTCACATTTAATTTGGCGCAGTCCTCTCCAAGAATTCAAATCCAGTCAATCACATTTAATTTCCACGCAAAGAGAAAGGGAAGGCTTTGATTACAAATCTCCAATTAAGCATATGCTTATCTTACCGCTGACCGTGCCACACATAAAAATGAATACATTGATTACAATTTTTCAAATCAAGCACCATGAAAGGAATATTCCTTTATCTGTGGAAAGAATTTATATCATTCTTGGGCTTATTATTTTCATCGAAAGGGGACTAAATTCTTATAAATACACCTTGTATCAATTGTAAATACGATCCCATTTTTCCTCTTCTTCTCCATTAATAAAGTTTCTAGTTCTCTTTTATTTTTCTGCATTTTTCTTTTTCTTAGCAATCGGTGTTGTCTTCATAATTAGTTTTGGAAGAATACCAATTGTATTTTACATTTTTTTTGTGATTAGTCATTTGATTAGTTCCAACGACAATCCTAATTTACTTTTTGTTGTTCTTCTTTTCCTGCAATTTTAATTTCTGCGTTTTATTTCTATTTTGCATTTTAATTTCCAATTGATAATTGTGATTTGATCGTCAGTTCAATTAGATTTGTTCTGAGTCGGATCGCAGTTTCAATTTTTATTGTTTTCAAAACCAACCTCAAAGATTTGTCTAACTCGCCCAAGAAATTATTTAAATAATTTGATTTAATTTGCCTCCCTTTGTTCGATTTGTATGCTACACACCTGGGCGCTTACAGTATTTATTTCAAATTTTGCGCTTTTATATTTCATAGGAAAGCGACGAACACCAAGGAGTTAATCCTAACCCCATACATGTGTACATCAATGTGTCCTTATTATTGAAAGAAATACATCAAAAAAAGGTAAAAGAAATCTAATTAATGATAATGCCATGAGTGCTAGTCTCAGGGTCCTTTCCTTTTCTAGGAGCTCACGGACCAGCCTGAGGAGCTTGGGCAGAAGGTCGCGACGGCATGGCTGGGGCACGATCATTGACATATTCGGTGAGCTCTCCTTTTTTGACTCGTCCTTCGATGAGATCGCGCAGATGTCTGAATTTTTTTGTATTATGTACAACTACGTTGTGGAATACACAATGCTTGCTAGAATCGAGTTCCATCTGGGTCTGTTCTCGTCGAGGTGGTCTAGGAGTGGGAAAGGCCCCGCGTATATCGAGATAGATGTCGAGCAAAGAAGAATTGAGATCGGTGTATCGATCGTATTTGTTTTCATTTTGAGGTCACACATAGCGCTCGTTCTTCTTCGGGGCCTTTCCTCTTCCTTTATTATGGCCGTTGCTATTGAATGGTCCTTGTTGCTTGGCTACCAAAACCTCAAGGCTCTCCATTTCAAGGCTGGCATCATCTTGTCGGAGGAATGTTTTAGCCTCGGAGTAAAAGTCGTCTATATCTTTGGAGGATCTCTGGTTAAGGAGTTTCAGAATTCCGATCTCTTCTCGACTCCTGCGATGGCGGCCATAAGTACCACCGATGGCTCAGGCCGATCGACAGATGTCACTGCTGCGTTGAATCTTTCAAGGAAGGATCTGAGCGTCTCTCCAGATCGCTGCTTGATGGTAGATAAGAACATGACACTTTTTGGTCGAGAGATATGTACTCGAAACTATTCAATGAAGCGGGTTACCAGAGTGTTCCAATTGCTGATCGACTCTGTTGTTAGCTGCTGAAACCACATACCAGCTATATCCGTGAGAAAGAGGGGAAAGCACTTAGCCATGAAGCTAGTTGATGCACCAAGTACTTCCATATGTCGCATGTATCACATGAGGTGAACAGTCGGGTCGGTGCAACCGTTGTATGGTTCGATAGTTGGGAATTTGAAGTACGGAGGGTTTCAAGAATTTCTGGTCTCTTTAGTGAAGGGACTGCCATTGACATTGTCTATGTCTTGCTGCGAAGATTTGCCCCGAGTGAAGCATCGAATGATGCTTGCATTCTAGCTCCCATCTCCGAGGAGTTGTTGCCATGAATTTAGTTCTGCATCCTGAGAGGATTCTACGCAAGGATCCGACAAAAGCATGCTTGGAAGGACAGCTGTTGATTGAACTCGTTCCCCGAGAGTCGAGTGAAGGTGTGAGGGAAGGTGAGCCACAGTTGGTAGTTCTAGGCAGAATGGCCCCTATGGAACCTGATGAGTTGTGGGTCGAGCCATGCCTGTAACAAAGGGTCTAGGCTGATCCAACATAGCATATGATGTTCGGATCCCGGGGTTGCCTCCGTTTGGAGCGAGGTTAGGAGGGTCTACGGTAGTGGTTTCTTCTGCCATGGTGAGGACCGACATTATAGGGTGGCTTCCCTCGTTCGAAGGGAAGGCTGCTCCATCTCTTCGTTGAAGGGGAAGAGTGGTTAGTCTGGTCTGCAGTAAGATTCCTGTTGTAATGGGAATGGTATTGATCCTGATGGGCCCGGTGGGAGCTCGACTAATTCGATAGGTCGAGATATTCCAAAGAGTGGAGGCATATTTGCCAGACTACCTATGTCTCGATTGCCCGCCTCTTGAGGTTCTTTGGCTACAGCTGTGCTGGTCACTGGAAGTGATACTTCTGTTTGTGCTTGACTGGTTGGTGGGACCAAACCAGGATGAAATAAAGGTGTAGCCTGATCGGTGGCCTGATTTCACACAAGTTGAAGGTCAGCTGCTGTCCTAGTCTCAGCTTGTGGAGGAATTGATGTTGAAGCGTTCAATCATGTTTGACTTTACCCTGAGATGTCATATGGTCTCTGAACTCGACCATGACTTTATCAATGTCGTCACGGGTTAGGAATCGATACATGTCGTCATGAGAAGAAACTTCGTGACTTACTTCTGCAGCGTCTGTATCGGCTGCATCGGCATTTGCGAGACAAGAAGATGTTGCGTCCTTATTTCGTTTGTTCGCCATGATCTGAGATGAATAGGGGCTCGATGGCGATGTCGGTGCGCTTCTCCCCTACCTAGCGCGCCAAAGTGTTGACGTCAAAAGTTGGTCACTAGTGACAGTCAACCCCCAATCGTGCAATCAACACACGAATAAAGATTAAAAAATACAATAAAAGTAAAAAGAACGGGGAGCACATACAGAATTTTTATAGTGGTTCGGCAAAGATGGTGCCTACGTCTACTTTATATTTTATTTCTCTTTTTTTTATTACAAGTACAACGCTTTTTCTGTTTGAAGAAGAGAACAAGATAGCTAATTTCTCTTCCTCTTTAGGAGAGATTGAGAGAAAATGACTTAATAAGGTAACTAGTGGATTAATTTATTAAATTTATTAATTCAATAACTTATAAAAATAATCATTAATTTTTATAATATTATATTCGAGCAAGGCGAAGTACACTGGAACAGGAACGACGAATATTTGAAAATAAAATTGGTTTGAACTAGATTGGAGCTTGTTGGTACTTTTGATTTAATTAAACACTTGTTTAATTTAATCGGAAACCAATGGTTATTTCATCAAATAAAATCACGGTGAGTAAACTAGCTCTCTGGACTCGTTTATAATTTAATTATAAACGAATTTTTATTTTAAATAATTTTTATATGCTGTTTGTTGGTTGTTTGGATGCATTAAATATTATTGTAGCCATATGAATATATATATATATACATATACATATACATATATATATATATATATATATATATATATATATATATATATATTAGTTATATTGGCTTGGTGGTTGTTGCTATTATATATATGTATGTGTGTGTGTGTGTGTGTATATATATATATATATATATATATATATATATATTGGTGGTTGGATATTTCCCGCAGTACCATTAGCGGATGATTGCTGTATCATTAGCGGATGACCCTACGCGCCCCACGATATATTATAGTGGATGACCTTATATACCGTGATATCCCGCCTTGAAGCAGGGTGGGTATTATTTATGTTGGCTAACATATGTGGATGCAGGAAAACAGGTTGGAGGGATCCAATTGGATTCCTAAAAATTTATTATTGTTTGTTTGTTTTCTTATATATTATCATATATTATGTGTTAGAAAACATGTGATTGATAATTAGGTGTTTTGGAAGTTTGAATATCATTGGCCCTAAATATTGATATACATAAAAATATGGTAAAAGAAATTGAGTTTGAAAAGGAAATTCTATTTTTCTAAATAGAATTTAAATTTCGAATGTTATGGAAATATTAACTTTTTTTAATAATAAAAAACAGTAATGAATTTATAAACAGCATTTATAAATTAAATGGAATAATTTTCATTGGATAATGTGGGGAATTGACATGAATTTATAAATAGAATTTGAAAGCATTTCGAAAAGGGAAAGACATTTTTTATTCCGGAATTCGAAATATAAAATAAATTGAGTTTTATATAGATTTTGAAATGAAACTTGTTTTAATATATAAAACTATGAATTTAAAAGTGAATTAGAAAACTCTTTGAAAAGGGAATATAGATTTTATTCCGGAATTCAAATATAAATTGAATTGAGAACTTATAATTGAAAATTTGATTTATATCAAATTCTATAAAATAATTTATTTCCAAGGGGATTCGAATTTATTATAGAAGATTGAGTTATAAATAAATTTATAACTAAATTATGAAATGATCAACGATTAGTGATGATCGAGAATAATAAGTTGGATTTGGTAAATAGGATAAATTTATATTAAAATATATAAGAATGAGATTAGTAATAAAATAAATTTAAATGTTTATATGAAAATATAACTAAAACGAACTCGCCGTTGCGTGATAGTATGTAATTTAACGTTTCGAACTTAAATTGAGTATATAGAACTCAATTTAAGTTAGAATTCTTTGAAACAAGAATCGTCGGGACTGATTGGATAATATTTTTCTAATGGAAGTGAAAATTTTGGATTTCGTCTAATAGATTTTGAGTTATGTCAAAATCAAATTTCCAAAAAATAGCACCATAATTGTTTAAAAACGATAATGGTTTATTTAAATTAATACAAGGCACTTAAGAAAATAAAAGTTAGACTTACATTATAAAAATCAAGACTTGAGTTATAAAATAAATTTGAACTCTAGTGGAGTAATGAATTGATTTCTTTTAAAAAAAATCAAATTTTAAATTATTAAACGAAGGTAACTAATTAGAAAAATAATTAGTTAATGGAGTTGGGTCAAATTTACTTTTGGTTATGTAAATTGGTTCGATTAATTAAAAATTTGGAATTGAATATGGAAACTTGAATTAAAATTTGGAATCAAATATGGAAAGAGAATTCCACTTGTTTATTAGTCAAGAACAATGTGTTTAAACACGGTTGATTCCAATTAAAAGTGAAATGGGCTAGTTAAAGATAAATTAGCGAATTGAATGGGATTAAATGAAGAATTGAATGGAGTTGGAATAAAGTGGGAGTGATATATATTAGGCCAGTACGGAATGAAGTGTATGAAGATTATAATTTGAGTGCTTAAGAGAAAAGTACATGTTTAAATTCCATATGAGAATGTATACGCCTTTTGGGTAAGCTGCTTGGCTTTTTTATTTTATTTTTTTGAATGGAAAGGGCCTAGAGAGGCTATTTGGGTTTTGAGCTATTGACTGGTACAAAGGAGGTGCTAGCGAAATTTTCCAGATATTTAAGGAGTTAGTATATTTTTAAGAAAATTTGATAAATAGAAATCGAAATATCGATATATATAGAATTTGATAAGGAAACGAAAATAAAATAGAATATTATAAAAAAAAGAAAATCTGTAAATTTAAATCTGGTAAGTATATAAAGAGAAACATATACCATTAAAAAATGGATAATCAGTTTTATATGATGTTGATTATTTGAGATAAGTAGTCTTGTCCGTTTTGAAGTTAAGAATATTATTCAGTCAAGGTCTGAGAGGTAGTCATACCCCAACTTGATTGGTTTCATTATTAACTGATAATAGCAACGTTCAGTCTTAAAGATCAATGTTTGAATAAGATTAATTGAATGCAGTATTCTGAGTTATTGTAACGATGTTTTACACAGCATTCGTTTTTACCAAGAAAGTGGAATTTTGGAAATATAATAACGAATATTTCCTAACTATAGAAATAAATGAGTTCGGGAAAGAGATAAGTAATTAGAATGTTTTCCAATCATAAATAGAAAATATTTGTAATAACCTGGAAATCCGAGCCAATTTAAAATTTTTATTTCGGCAATTTTAGTGAATTTTGAATATTTAAAATGATTTATTTTAAATAAGAATGACGAGAAATTTATTTTGAATAGAATTAGCACGGAGATATTTATTTGGATCGTCGTTAGAATATAAATATTTATTTTAAATTATAAAAGAAATTGAAAATGGCGCGATTGTTTGAAAATTCGATTTCAATTTTGAAATGAATGTACATGATTCAAAATGAACCAGATTTTAGCGAAACCAAAAATATTTGAATCTATTTGAAAATATCTTTCCAACGAATCTGAAAAATTGAAATTTCATAGCGGGGATAAAAAGTTATGCCCAGTTGAAATTTCAGAATAGTCGCTATGGAATTTTGCCCCTTAAAAATACCATTTTGTAAACGACCTCGGTTTTCGACGAAACCACTTTTGTTGGTCCAGGATGTCAAGTTATTGCTAGGTTTCAAAATTCATAATTTTTGAAAGCAATATGTGTGTGTGGCGAAAGAAAACAGGTTTTAACAATTTCAGCCAATTTCGATCGACCAGAAAATGGCTATTTTTCAAACGGTCTCAGAATTTGATGAAATTAGTTTTGTTGGGACCGTATCGTCAAAACATAGCTAGATTTATTTTTCTGTAATTTTTGGGATCAGTATGTGGCCCCGGCAAATTGAAATGTACGTTCAAATCAAATATTGAATGTTTTATATTTTAATTTGAAGAAAAACTGACTGAAACAGTCGAATGGGCCTACGGAACATATCCCATTGTGTTTGGAATGGGGGTATTTGGTTGAGGGCAACATTCGTTGGGTTTAATTTGGGGTTTGGAAGCGAAATTTTAAAAATAAGGAAAATTTAAAATATAATATTAATAAAATAAACATTATAAAGGCTCCCAACCCTAGAACCCTCATAAGGCCAACCGCCACTTGGAAATCGACGCCTCTCGTGCTTCCAAAACAAATGCCCCCGATCTCTCTATCCTCGCAGAAATTCTCCAAGGTTTAACAATAGAAATTGAAATAGAAAGTGAGAGCTTTGATTTCGAACAAGAGTGATCAAAAACGATTGAGAGGATTCATCGATTTTTGCACTTAAAGGCGCTGAGTTCATGGCCGAGTTTTGGCCTCAGATGGACGTCAAGCTCGACGTTGGGGGTTGGTGCCGACAGCTGGAGTGATGGCGAAGCTCGTGGGGCCCTCCGATCTCCTCCATGATGACGGCGGCAATGGCAAACTCCAACCCTAGGACTTGAGCAACCTGAAAACAATACAGTGAGCAGTTTTTCTTTAATTACATTGCATTTTAATCAGAATTTTTATACATAATAGTGAATTAACAGTAGGTTTTATAAATATAAAAGCGAGATTTTTATGAATACTTGATTTGTAAATGTATATATCACTTTTTTTTACTATATATATATACGGCATTAAAAAAATATTATAGCATGATTTTTAAGCTTATAAATTAGAATTGTTTTTGAAAATAAAAATATACTTTATTTCTAAAAATATAAAATATAAATTATTTGTGAAAATATAAAACATACTTTGTTTTGAACATATAAAATAACATTGACCTTTTTTTAAATAAACAAAAAATATAAACAAACATTGTTTTAAGAAATATATACACATTGTTTTTTTTTTAAATATAAAGATTTGATTTTTAACATTAGAAAGATTGGATTTTTAACATAATAAAAATATGATTTTTATATTATAGAGATAATAAAATTATGATTTGCATATGAATAGCATAATAAAAATGTGATTTTTATTATGAAGTTAGCAAAATAAAAATATAATTTTTATCATATAACTAGCAAGTTAAAAATATGATTTTTAATATAAATTTCATGAAATAGATTGCGTTGGAATCAAAACAGCGGATCTGAGCGACAATAAAGGATGGCGGAGTGGAACCCAGAAGTGAGAACTTCTCACTTTTAATTTGTTTTCTAGTTGAAATATATACTAGGATGCAGACGGTGCTTAGCAGCACCCGACACCCATCGTCCACAGACCATGGATGGCTTGTTTGTTTGATTGATGTATTGTGAAAAATGATTGTGTGTAGTGGAATGAAATAATTTATTTTATGGTTAAAAATATAATTTTTAACGTGTATATAAAATAAATGTTATAAACGAATCGGACAATTTGTTTATGTACACACATTTGACTGATATGGATTGGGACAATAAATTTTACACATCGCCCAACTGCACAAATAAAACCTGTGTTTGATTATTTGAAAACCCCACACGGGTGTTGGGAAGAAATTGGCCATACACTAGTCTCAATAATTAGTTGTATGTCGATCGATTGGTTGACAGGCTGTTATAAGCGTTAAATATTTATATTTAATGCTTATGCAGTTGTGTGGTGCACTCTGGATGATGGTTGATGATTTATCGTTCCTATTATATACATGTGTTGTAGGGAATCCATATAATTAACATTATATGGTAATTGATTGGGCCTCATTCCAATTTGGAAAATAAGGAATATTATAAAATAAAATTCATGTGTTGAATAGAATAAAAATTCATGTGTTGAATAGAATAAAATTCATGTGTTGAATAGAATAAATATTCATGTGTTGAATAAAAATTTAAATTCATGTGTAGAATAAAAATATTCATGTGTTGAATAAAAATATATATTCATGTGTTGAAGAAAATATTCATTTGTTGAATAGAATAACAAAGTTATTGAAATATATAAAGCCGTGTTTGTTAGATATGCACCATTTTGACGCGAGCGATATTTATATCGATTATATTCGTTTTTTTATTATGATTATAGAAAAGGAAGTGATTTCAAAATATAACGTTTTGAAAATATTATCATTTGTATATCAATGATGTGGAATATTCAATTTTGATTCGAAATTGAATATGAAGTTGAAATCGCTTCGAAAACGAATTTAAAACGATTTAAAAGGAAATCGACGAAATATACATGATATATATATATATATATATATTAAATGGCCTAAATAGAACGCGCCGCGCCACGGCGGTTCGCGAATTTCGACCATTGACTTCGAATGTATATTTCGGGAGATCCAACCGTCGGATTCTCCTAAAATCGGAACCGTTGGGTTCGTATCGAAAAGAGCTTTCTAACGAATATTAGAGATTTGAAATCTAACGGTTGGATTCGGAATTATGTCCAAATCAAATTTGGAAAAGGTCGTTGTAAGTGCAGTTCGATGGCCGTTGATGGAATTCGACTGTGCGGGCCTTGATAAAATTATTAAAAATAGTAATAATTGGTGTAAAATCATAAGAAATGATTTGTGAAGAATTAGGATGAAAAATTCTGAATTTGAAAAGATAAAAATAGATTTTTATCGAAATGAACTAGTTTTGAACTAGAATTATAATCCCGTTTATTTTTAAAATAAATAAAGTGGATTTGAAATGGTCTTGAAAATAACCAGAAATTCCAATATATGAAGTAGAAATGGATTTGAATCGAAATTGTCTTTGGAATATTTTGATGTTGGATTTCGTGATTATACAGATATTGTTATGGAAATTTGAAAGATATATTTATATCGGTATTTCCAATACGATATTTGTTGGTCGTAGAATTTGATATTGAATATAAGCCGATTGTAACGACCCGGAATTTGGGGCCAATTTAAAATTTTTATTTAGAAATTTTAATGGAATTTTAATATTTAAAATAGTTTATTTTAAATAAGAACGACTAAAAATTTATTTTAAAACGAATAAATTTAATTTAATTATAAAAGGAGTTTAAAACAGCGCTACAGTTTGAAAATTTGAATTTGAACTTTAACTGACTGTACAGGATTCATTTTAAATCAGAATTGAGTGAAACAAGAAATATTTAAATCTGTTTAACAATATCTTTCTAATGAATCTGAAAAATTGAAATTTCACTTTAAAAATCAAATGTTATGGCCAGTTTAAAATTTAAAAAAATTGCTGTAGAATATATATATATTTTTTAACATAATATATAGCCCTTAAAAATTGCCATTTTGCAAACGACCTCGGTTTTCGACGAAACCACTTTTGTTGGAACCGGAATGTCAAATTATTGCTAAGTTTCAATTTTCATAATTTTTGGAATTAATATGTGAGCGTGGCAGAGGAAAACGTGTTTTGTCAGTTTCGGTCAAATTTAATCGACTTAAAAATGGCCAATTTTCAAACAGTCTCAGAATTCAATGAAATTGGTCTTGTTAGAACCGTATCGTCAAAACATGACTAGAAAAATTTTTTCTGTAATTTTCAAAGTCCGTATGTGGCCCCAGTAATTTAAAATGTACGTTTGAATTAAATAATTAAATGATTTATAACTAAATTTAAAGAAAACCATATCGTAACAGCCGAACTGGGTTACGAAACATATTCCATTGTGTCTGGGACGGGGGTTACTAGCTAGGGGCGACACTCGCTGGGTTTGATTTAGAGTTTATATCAACATACAGATATTTTTAGAGAATAAATAAATTAAAATAAAAAGGAAATACTCTATAAATACGCTTGGGAATAAACAATATGTGGAACCCTAGCCTAATCTTCTACAGCCGCCGCCATGCTTTGATCCATGGCCAGAAACGTCCGATCTTTGGAATCTAAAATTCTCCAATCCGAATAAAATTATTCGAAACTCCAAGGGCAAAGTTGTAGAGATTTGTTTCCTCTTCAAATTCATATGGTGATGATGGGTTGTGGTTGACTGTGGTGCTCGATTTTGCACCTCAGACCGCCGAACTTCGTGAGTAAATCGACGGCGATGGGGACCTCCGAGCTGGGCCCCACTGCAGGCGTGAGGGGGTGGCGATCTGGGCGTGTTTATGGCGGTAGTGGATCGGCGACAGGCTCCTCGGTTCTCGTGCACGGTGGTGAAGTTCAAGTCGGTATTGGGTTCCAGTAAATAACGATGAAGAAGTCAAAGGAGGAAAGAAAGGAACGGCCTTACTATTGTTTAATCAAGGTCAAGGAAATAATTACTTGAACTAATTTATTAATTAATTATTTAATTGGTATAATGTTTAAACAAAGGTAACTTTGTCATACAGTATCGAAATCGAACGAAACCAGTTGCGTTGTGATCGTATTGAAATACACTACAGCATAGAACCGACCAGATCTGAAACAGAGTAAATCAAGATTCAAGGAAAATTCAGATCTTAATAGCAAAGTGAGATTTCTATTTAAATATAAAATTTATTATTTATTTCACTATGAAATTCATATTCATTGTATATGAAATCCATGATGATGTTGTGTATATATTTAGTTCGATGATTGATTTGTTTGTGTTTGAGATGAATTGAATGGATTAAGTGGTGTAGATCTAGAATTTATTTACGATAGAAATCGTACTTTGATTGTATTTATGAAAGTAAATATATATATAAGATGCTATTATGTTAGAATAAAGTTATCAATTTATTAGATCATGTTGAACAGAGTTAACATTTTTGTTAATTAGAATATAAGAAAAACAAGATTAAGATTTTTGTTAATTTGATTGTAAAGAACAAGATTATCATTTTGTGTTAATTCGATTAAAAGAAAAACAACATTTTTGGTCAAAAGTATGATTAAAAGAAAAACAACATTTTTGGTCAAAAGTATGATTAAATGAAAAACAAAATTTTTGGTCAAAAGTATGATTAAAAGAAAAACAACATTTTTGGTCAAAAGTATGATTAAAAGAAAAATAACATTTTTGGTTAAAAGTATGATTAAAAGAAAAACAAGCTTTTTGGTTAAAAGTATGATTTGTGACAGAAAATCACATTTTTGATTAAAACTTGATTAATCAGAGAAAACAACATTTTTATTTAAGATATATTATGCAAATCAAAAAAGACAATTTTGATTAGAAGTTGGTAATGAAAATAAAACAACATATTCATATAAATGTCACATTAGGAAAGAATGAACGTATGATAAATAACATTTTTCATTAGAAATATCAATATAGAATAAAAGGACATTTTCATGTAATAAAAAGTGAATTAGACAAAATACTCATCTTTGTATATAAAAAGTGAATTAGACAAAATACTCATTTTTGTATATAAAAAGTGAAGTAGACAAAATACTCATTTTTGTATATAAAAATTGAATTAGACAAAATACTCATTTTTGTATATTAAAAGTGAATTAGACAAAATACTCAATTTTGTATATTAAAAGTGAATTAGAAAAAATACTCATTTTTGTATATTAAAAGTGAATTAGACAAAATACTCACTTTTGTATATTAAAAGTGAATTAGGCAAAATACTCACTTTTGTATATTAAAAGTGAATTAGGCAAAATACTCATTTTTGTATATTAAAATTGAATTAGGAAAAATTCTCATTTTTGTGTATTAAAAGTGAATTAGGCAAAATACTCATTTTTGTATATTAAGAATGAATTAGAAAAATGATCATATTTTTACAAGCAGAATATGTTGACATTAAAAATCTACTTTTTAATGTAAAATAGAATATTAGAGAAATGTTCATATTTTAACAAAGCAAAATATGTTAATATTAAAAATCTTATATTCAAAGAGAAGGATAGAAAAACACATTTTTATACGAATTCAAAGAGAAGAATAGAAAAACACATTTTTATACGAACTCAAAGAAAAGAGTAAAAAGCACATTCTTATGTGTATTCAAAGAAAGGAATAGGAAAGTACATTTTTTATATGTATTCAAAGAAAAGTATAAAAGATTACATTTTTAATGTAATCAAAGAATGAAAAGAAAAAGTTACATTTTCATGTAATAAAAGGAATAAAAGATTTCATTTCTATGTGATGTTAAAAACATTCATTTTGTCCTTTAGAAAGAATGAGACCAGAATATTCATTTTTGGTGACTTAAAAGAATTTCACCAAAATATTCATTTTTGGTCAAAACTTGATTAGTGAAAAGAATTAGATAAAAGTGAACATTGTTGTACCTTGAAAAGGATTAGACAAAATCAAAATTTTGTTTACATTGAAAAGATTAGACTAAATTATCATATTTTGGTCATTAAGAAGAGTTACATCAAAATATACCCTTTTGGTCGTTAAAAATAGTTACACCAAAATATACATTGTTGGTCACTGAAAGGGATCACACAAGATATGAAAGTTAATATTTTTATTGTCAATTAGTTGAAATAAAAAGAATGGAAATAGAAGACTATATTTTATTGTCAATTGCCCACAATAAAAAGAATTGAAATATATGTCTGTTAAGGTTGAAATGCTTGGCATAATGATTGGTATATTCAAATTGAATACTACACTTCCATTTACAAGCCATCCGACTTGTTTATGTGTGTAACACCCCGTGTATTTTATAACAGTGAAATTCACAAATTAAAGTATAATAAATTTCAAATCAAAGAATTAAGGGAAACGGGATATGCCATTGCGTTCGTCTCGGAAAAATACGCGAAATAGAGTCCGAGTTTTTGAAAAACTGAGCCCGTATGACCAAATTATGGCCCGATGAAGTTTCAGAAAATTCAAATTTCGAAAACATATTTGAATTTCAGCCCAATCAGAGTAGGCGGGAAAATTCCCGCCCAAACCCACCAGGTCGACCTGGGGGTCGACCCTAGGGTCGACCTGCCAGGCCAGATCGACCTGGGAGTCGACCTAGGTGTTGACCTGCCCCAGGCAGGTCGACTCTAGAGTCGACCTGGGGGTCGACTGGGGAGTCGACCTGGCCCCTGAGCCAGGTCGAACCCAGCCCACCCTGGCTGGCCTGGTCTGTGTTTAGTCGATTTTCTGAGCCTTGCCTTGTCACAAGGGCTAGGTGTCAGCTCCTGGTTGGTCTCTCCTTTGAACGAACGACTATTATTGAACCAAGCTTCATCGACGGTCTAAATCAACTCACAAACTCTATAAAAAGGACCTAAGACTAACCCTAATTCACATAAACTAAAATGGAGATGAGACCGTCATGCTGCTGAGGAGACACTTAGGATAGCCGTTAGAAATAGAGAGACAATTAGGAGATAAATCAAAAGCTTAAAGCAACGTTAATCAAATCAAAGCAACGCCTACAACAAAGGATAGCATCTCCAAATTCAGAATTCAGATTCCTGAATTGAAGATTCGTCATACGTTGTAAGTAGAGTGCTTTTCCGATGTGAATTAAATAATTGTGTTGATTTGTGTAAAGTAAGAAATGGAATTGTGGCGATAATAATCTATATTGGTATGTTGCTTGGATGATAAACGATTTGGGAATATTATGGTATACGATTGGATATTTGCAAGTACGCGAATTGCGTTGGAAGTTAACAACGAAATGGAATTGTGGCGATAGTGACTTATATTTGTATGTTATTTTGATTCTAAACGATTTGGCAATGCTATGGTGTACGATTGGATTCATACAAGTATATGGTTTATATTGACAACCACATGTTGTGGAATTTTAATTGGGATTCATGCAAGCATACGACTCATATTGGAAACTACATGTTTGTGGTAGTTAATTACAACACCCATTTGATAAGTGCAACTATATGATTCATGTTGAAAATAACAACTATATGTTGTAATAGATTATTTGAAATTCATGCAAGTATATGAATTATTGTTATGCCAACATGATGTATAATTCTATGGTCATCTTTAGTGTAATTTGATCTACTTAAGTATTATGATTCATATGAAGGTTATGTTGGAATTGGCATCATAGTTCAAGTATAAAAATCATGATTTTGTGATAGTGACAAAAGCAAGCGCCTTTGTAAGCTTGTATTAATTTTATGAACAAGAATAAACTATGTTTGTTATTATGCCTAGTTGAAACATGTTTTTAGGCTTATGTTGTTATCATAATCATATAATAATATATTTGACACATAAGTTACATTAGAATTACACTAGAATTACATCCCACTTACAAGTACATAGATAGGGTAAAAACCATGACTATATGAATAGAAGGACTCATGTTCAATTATGATTATGCCATAATTATATGATTAGAATGGTTCATGTTTAAGTATTATTTATGCCATGACTACATGGATAGAATGATTCATGCTTTGTTTATACCATGATTATGTGAATAAAATGATTCATGTTTAAGTATTGCTTATATTATATGATGTTACAATTGCTAGTTCACATGTGCCTACTTTATGTTAACTGAATCGTTCGTTGCAAGTTCATGCGTTCACACTCCCCTTTTTCATGTTAACTTATAAACACCATGTTATAAGCCTCCCTTTTTCATTTGGCTAAATTGGGTTTAAGTATTAAACCCAACACACCTTACATTGGAACGAGCGTATAAAACGGGGGCAATGACGTTTTGGCTAAAAGTATAGAACATATGTGTTGGCATGTTTGACGCATGCCAACAACCTTGAAAAACAATTAAGTGGCATAAATAAATCTTAATCAATAAAGATAAATTTGAATAATGGGCCGCAAATATTTACATATAAAAAAGAAAAGAGACAAAATATGTAAATGTAGAAAATACGATGTGTTTAACCCGAGGTTGGATTGAGTCGTGATGTAAACCTGCCCGGAACCGCCCGGCTGTCCAGTAGTCACAACAATACCTATCCAATGTGGGTGGTTAAACATAGAGCCCAATAAGGACCCGAGGTTAGACTGAGTTGTGGCGTAAGACTGCCCGGACCCAACCGGCAACAGGCAGCCACAACAATACCTGTCTAATGTGAGAGGTCAAGGCTTTAATAAGTCAATTAAGGCTGAGTCAGGATTGATAGGATTAAGTGAATTAAGACTTAATCAAAATGGAACATGCTAAACTAAACAGACTGATTGGGGGTTAGGTTTATAAAACACTTAACCAACTTAGCATGTTGGCTAGAAATAGAAAACCTAGTAGCGGGGGACCCTTTTCAGCAGTAACCCTACAAGGTATCATGATACCCTGAAACTAGGCAGGGTGGGGCACGATTACTGGGCTGACTGTAAGAGGTCAAATCGACGGCGGTGGTGCAGCAGTGTAGGTTCTAACGAGGTGCGGGCGTGCACACACTCCGGCGTAGAAAAATAACGCACTGGGCACCAGTAGCATACCTGTGCATTCTAGGGTTGTGTCGGGCCACCACCATGGGACTTGATACACTCCATGGTGGGACCAGCATAGGTAACTACAACATCGGGGGCCGTAAGACACATGTAACTATGCGAGTAGGAGCCGATCATCATAAAATGGATCACTTCACCCTGATTATGGGGTGCCTGTTGGGAACTAGTTTATATGGGTACAGAGATTAATATGGGGTACGATAGTACATTCGACCCTAGACAACTTAACTTAGTTTATAATGCTTTACCATTTCTAGTTTATCCTTATCATACCCAGTTCTTTGTTCATAGACTGAATAGTCCTAGACTTACTCAGGCTTTATGTCTGACTCTACTTTTCTTTCATCTTCTTTTCTTCCGTTCCCTCCCCCCCCCCCCCCCCCACCCCAGGTCCACAGGGAGGGAATACCACAGCTTGACCAGCCTTCATATCCAGCTTGAAGAGAAAGAATGTATTGCTTGGATCTTTTCGTTTTGGACTATGGCTTTGGACAGCAATTATGGGACTTTTGCAGTTTATTTATGTTTTCTTTATGCTTCTTTAAATGATGTAATCAAGACAGTTATGAAGATGTTATGTTTTTGGAAGTATTGTAAGACAATTATGGTATGGTTGGTGTAACACGTATTTTCAATGAAATAAAAGTTGTTGTTTTCCGCTGTTTAAAAATATGTGTTATTATATCTGTCTTGTATATCTGTGATTTATACTTATAAACCTCCACCAAAATTAGGGCATTCCTTTTTAGAGTGACCCTTACGGAGGTGGGGTGTTTCACTTGGTATCAGAGCATAGGTTTACCAGATAAGATTAAAAGTTTTGAAAATTTATTTTTCAAAAAGAAATTTAAAGAAGCATTTTTAAAAGATAAAATATTATTTTATTTTAAATGGAAAAGTCCCCCCAAAGCCATAGGTACTATCTCTTATCCTTCATTTTGAATCTATCCTTTCTATTTCAGCATGTCTGGAGACCTTACTCCCCAGCTGCTGACGCTTTCACTCCTCCTCCTCCACGTAAACTAGCAAGCGGTAGAGTTCCAGAGTAGGAAGACGAATAATAGTCAAACAAGAAAGGATCGTAACAGTAATGACAAGAAACGTGAAAAAAGGAAATGTTATTTTTGCGGAATTCTTGGACATCTGGAGGGAGACTGCAGGAAGAAGAAGAGGAGGATGAGTGCTACTTGCTTTCAGTGTAGGGAGACAGGCCACTGGGCTAGGGACTGCCCAAGGAAGAAGGAGACAAAGGCGGAAAGCTCTCAAGGGAAGAAAGAGGGTTTACAGCTTAAGAAGACAGACTTTAAGGAGGGCGGGAAAGACAACAAGTCCCAAGAGAAGAGGAAGTGTAAATTCTGTGGCAAAGTGGGGCACTTAGTGAAAGATTGCCAGAAAAAGAAGGCCAAGATGAACGGCGGGTGCTTTTCTTGTGGTGAGACAGGCCACATGGCTAAGGATTGCCCAAAGAAACGAGGATAGGGGCAGAGGGCTGGATCCACCTCAGGGGCACAAGTTCATGTGCTAGAGGCGCCACCTCTACAACAGATAGGTATGAATACTTCTGTAGAAAGTGTAGTTTATCTTTATGATCACCCCGTTCGCACTTTATTTGATTCTGGCGCATCACACTCCTTTATCTCGTCTGCTTTAGTAGAATCTCTGCACCTAAAACTAGTATGGTAGAGGACCCCTTAATTGTTTCAAACCCAATTGGGGGCCCAGCTCATTTGTCTATGATCTGTTTGGGATTGAAAATTTATATTCTAAGCGTAGAATTTAAATGTAGTGCCTTTGTTTTGGGCTTTTCGGGATATGGTTTGATTTTGGGCATGGATTGGCTATCCAGGAATGGGGCCATCCTTGATTGTGAAAAAAGGGTTGTTAGGCTCCTGACCCAGCTCGGTAACACTTTGGAAATTACTTGTAATCCCTCGTATGCGGTTATGCTTAGTTATCTTGAATCACTAGATGCCTCCGTTTAAAATTTGCAATCGGTTAGAGTGGTCCGGGAATATCCGGAGGTCTTCGAAGAGGTGAAGGGCTTGCCTCCGAAGTGGGAGATAGACTTCCGCATATATCTTGTAGATAATACAAAGCCCGTTGCGTTGCCCATTAGACATATGGCTCCACGGGAAAGGAAAGAGCTCAGTAAACAGATTAAAGAGCTTCTAGAAAAGGGGTTCATTAGGAGGAGCATTTCAGAATGGGGCGCTCCAGTGGTGTTCGCTACAAAGGCGGATGGTTCACTCCGTCTATTTGTTGACTATAGGGAGCTCAACAAGCTAACGAAAAAGAATAGGCACCCTCTCCCCAGAATTGACGATTTGTTTGATCAACTTGTAGGAGCGTCTGTTTTCTCCCAACTCGATTTAGCGACCGGTTTTCATCAGCTAAGGGTGGCTGAAGATAGTATCGATAAAACGGCATTCATAACCCCAGACGGCTTCTTTGAATGGCTTGTCATGCCTTTCGGCTTGACAAATGCTCCTGCTTACTTCGTGGACCTGATGAGTAGGGTATACAGAGAATTCCTCAATAAGTTCGTAGTGGTCTTCGTAGACGATATCCTTCTCTTCTCAAAGAGTGAAGAGGAACATGCTCAACACTTAAGGGCAATCATGGAAACTCTGCGAGCCCATCAGCTAAAAGCCAAATTCTCCAAATGCCACTTTTGGAGAGAAGAAGTGAGGTTCCTTGGGCACATAGTATCCAAACAAGGGTTAGCAGTGGACCCTGCTAAGGTAGTGGCGGTACAGGATTGGAAGACACCAAGGAATGCAACTGGGGTCCGAAGTTTTCTAGGACTAGCTAGTTTCTATCGAAAGTTCATAAGGGATTTTGCGAAAATCTCAGCTCCGCTCACAAAGTTGACCAGGAAGAATCTAGTGTTCAATTGGGACTTGGATTGCGAGTTTGCTTTCCAACGACTAAAAAGGGCTCTTACAACAGCCCCAGTTTTGACATTGCCAGATGGAAGCAAGTTGTTCACCATTTATACAGATGCATGTAGGACAGGGTTAGGCGCCGTCTTAATGCAAGAAGGAAGGGTAGTAGCTTATGGCGGGAGACAATTGAAAGTGCATGAAAAGAACTACCCGACCCACGATCTTGAATTAGCTGCCATCGTCTTTGCACTCAAGTCTTGGCGACACTATCTCCTAGGTGAGAAGTTCGAACTTTACACTGACCATAAATCGTTGAAATATCTTTTCTCGCAGAAAGATATTAACTTGAGGCAACATAGATGGATGGAGTTTCTTGCCTCATATGATTTCGAGATCTCCAATACTTCGGGCAAAGGCAACGTAGTGGCAGACGCGTTGAGCCGAAAGAAACTGACCCTAAGCCCGCTATTTGTTGAAAGACAAAGCCTAGAGTTTATAGCCAGCTTCGACTTTAGGCGTTCCTCCGATTTTGTACCAGGCTTTCTAGCATCTCTCGAAGTACGCCCGACTTTAGTGGACTCGATAGGGACGACACAACGCGAGGACCCTCAGCTTGTGGAGACGATTGATAGGCTAATTAGGGGTGAGACTTCAAGTCACCTCAACAGATACTCCATCGATGATAAGGGTTGGTTAAGGCGAGACGGAAGACTATGCGTCCCACAGACAAGGGATTTAGTAAAGAAGGTTCTCGAAGAAGCACATCACTCCAAGATGACGATACACCCAGGCGGCGATAAAATGTACAAGGACATAAAAAGAACTTTCTTTTGGAACAACATGAAGAAGAATGTGGCAGAATTCTTTTCTAAGTGTATGGTGTGCCAACAGGTTAAGGCGGAACAGAAAAAGCCTGGCGGTCTTCTACATCCTCTAGAGGTCCCGAAGTGGAAGTGGGATAGCATCTCAATGGACTTCATCGATGGGCTGCCTAGGTCTAGGAGAGGCAACACTAGCATTTGGGTAATAGTGGATAGGCTTACTAAAAGCGGCCACTTTTTACCTGTCAAAAGTAAAAGAACTGCCCCATCCCTAGCATCTCTTTACCTCAAGGAAATCGTTCGACTCCATGGAATACCATCCAGCATTATTAGCAACCGAGACCCTATCTTCACCAGTGAGTTTTGGCGGAGTCTGCAAGAAGCGGTAGGCACACAGTTATGCTTGAGCACAGCCTATCATCCCCAAACCGACGGCCAAACAGAAAGAGTGAACATAGTTTTGGAGGACCTTCTAAGACTGTGCGTCCTTGACTTCGGAGGGACATGGGAAGACCATCTTCCTTTGGTGGAATTTGCCTACAACAACAGCTATCAAGCAACCATCGGAATGGCGCCCTTCGAAGCTTTATATGGAAGACCGTGCCGATCACCCACTTGTTGGTTGGAGTCTACTGATAAGCTCATACTTGGACCAGATATGATCCGAGAGACTTCAGAGAAAGTAGACTTAATACGAAGAAGGATGAAGGCGGCCCAAGACAGACAAAAGTCCTACGCCGACAAGAGGAGGACCGACCTTGAATTTGAGGTTGGAGACAGAGTTTTTCTTAAGGTATCTCCGCTAAGGAACGTTGTTCGTTTTGGAACCACGGGAAAGCTAGCACCAAGGTTCGTAGGGCCATTCCCTATCATCGAGAAAATTGGGAAAATGGCCTATAGATTAGAGCTACCCGAAAAATTGGCCGGAGTTCACAACTTCTTTCACGTTTCACATCTCCGAAAATGTCTACATGAGTCTGCTGAAGTGGTAGAGCCAAATATCCTAGAAGAAGCTGAAGTGGAGCGCGAAGCAACCATAAGGAAAGTTCCAACCCGCATATTAGGAACGGAAGTGAAGAAGCTACGCAACCGCGAAGTCAAGCACGTCAAAGTTCAGTGGAGCGACGCCGAAGGAGATGCAACTTGGGAAACTGAAGCTAAAATACGTGCAGCCTACCCTTTTCTTTTCGAGGGTACATCTTTGATCTTTCTTTTTCCTTAAGTTGCGCTTTTATCTATCTTTTTAGGTATATCTCCTCGACCCTATCTTTTAGGTAGAAACCTTTGGATGAAAACATGTAATTGAAACATGTTATGGATGATGATTGCAAGCGGTTGCAAGTGATTGCTAGTGGTTGCTCGTGGTTGCATATACACACACAATCTAGGTTTTAGATCGGCTCAATCACTTCATATTGCATGTGCATATATGTTTGCATTCGTATATGGTTGAACTTTAATATGTGTCATATGGATGTTGCATTTGTATGAATGATTGTGCACTCATGTAGAATCATGAATAGGAGGATTTGCATACATAATGGATTCATAGCACTTACATAATTCGCATTAAGGAGGTCAACTGAATCAGTAGACCGCCTGATTTTGCATTAGATAAGTACATGTACACACACACTTCGCATATTATCATGAAGCATTAGAAGTCTTTTAAGGACAATGGATGCTCGTGTTTGATGGATGAGTAGATGGATGTTAGGATGTACATTCTTCCTGAACTTGAAGATTTCGGGACGAAATCCTTTTAAATGGGGGAGAATGTAACACCCCGTGTATTTTATAATAGTGAAATTCACAAATTAAAGTATAATAAATTTCAAATCAAAGAATTAAGGGAAACGGGATATGCCATTGCGTTCGTCTCGGAAAAATACGCGAAATAGAGTCCGAGTTTTCGAAAAACGTAGCCCGTATGACCAAATTATGGCCCGATGAAGTTTCAGAAAATTCAAATTTCGAAAACAGATTTGAATTTCAGCCCAATCAAAGTAGGCGGGAAAATTCCCGCCCAAACCCACCAGGCCGACCTGGGGGTCGACCCTATGGTCGACCTGCCAGGCCAGGTCGACCTGGGAGTCGACCTAGGTGTCGACCTGCCCCAGGCAGGTCGACTCTAGAGTCGACCTGGGGGTCGACTGGGGAGTCGACCTGGCCCCTGAGCCAGGTCGAACCCAGCCCACCCTGGCTGGCCTGGTCTGTGTTTAGTCGATTTTCTGAGCCTTTCCTTGTCACTAGGGCTAGGTGTCAGCTCCTGGTTTGTCTCTCCTTTGAACGAACGGCTATTATTGAACCAAGCTTCATCGACGGTCTAAATCAACTCACAAACTCTATAAAAAGGACCTAAGACTAACCCTAATTCACATAAACTAAAATGGAGATGAGACCGTCATGCTGCTGAGGAGAGACTGAGGATAGACTTCAGAAATAAAGAGACAATTAGGAGATAAATCAAAACCTTAAAGCAACGTTAATCAAATCAAAGCAACGCCTACAACAAAGGATAGCATCTCCAAATTCAGAATTCAGATTCCTGAATTGAAGATTCGTCATACATTGTAAGTATAGTGCTATTCCGATGTGAATTAAATAATTGTGTTGATTTGTGTAAAGTAAGAAATGGAATTGTGGCGATAATAATCTATATTTGTATGTTGCTCTGATGATAAACGATTTGGGAATATTATGGTATACGATTGGATATTTGCAAGTACGCGAATTGCGTTGGAAGTTAACAACGAAATGGAATTGTGGCGATAGTGACTTATATTTGTATGTTATTTTGATTCTAAACGATTTGGCAATGCTATGGTGTACGATTGGATTCATACAAGTATATGGTTTATATTGACAACCACATGTTGTGGAGTTTTAATTGGGATTCATGCAAGCATATGACTCATATTGGAAACTACATGTTTGTGGTAGTTATTTACAACACCCATTTGATAAGTGCAAGTATATGATTCATGTTGAAAATAACAACTATATGTTGTAATAGATTATTTGAAATTCATGAAAGTATATGAATTATTGTTATGCCAACATGATGTATAATTCTATGGTCATCTTTAGTGTAATTTGATCTACTTAAGTATTATGATTCATATGAAGGTTATGTTGGAATTGGCATCATAGTTCAAGTATAAAAATCATGATTTTGTGATAGTGACAAAAGCAAGCGTCTTTGTAAGCTTGTATTAATTTTATGAACATGACTAAACTATGTTTGTTATTATGCCTAGTTGAAACATGTTTTTAGGCTTATGTTGCTATCATAATCATATGATAATATATTTGACACATAAGTTACATTAGAATTACACTAGAATTACATCCCACTTACAAGTTACATAGATAGGGTAAAAACCATGACTATATGAATAGAAGGACTCATGTTCAATTATGATTATGCCATAATTATATGATTAGAATGGTTCATGTTTAAGTATTATTTATGCCATGACTACATGGATAGAATGATTCATGTTTTGTTTATACCATGATTATTTGAATAAAATGATTCATGTTTAAGTATTGCTTATATTATATGATGTTACAATTGCAAGTTCACATGTGCCTACTTTATGTTAACTGAATCGTTCGTAGCAAGTTCATGCGTCACACTCCCCTTTTTCATGTTAACTTATAAACACTATGTTATAAACCTCCCCTTTTCATTTAACTAAATTGGGGTTAAGTATTAAACCCAACACACCTTACATTGGAACGAGCGTATAAAACGGGGGTAATGACGTTTGGGCTAAAAGTATAGAACATATGTGTTGGCATGTTTGACGCATGCCAACAACCTTGAAAAACAATTAAGTGGCATAAATAAATCTTAATCAATAAAGATAAATTTGAATAATGGGCCGCAAATATTTACATATAAAAAAGAAAAGAGACAAAATATGTAAATGTAGAAAATACGATGTGTTTAACCCGAGGTTGGATTGAGTTGTGATGTAAACATGCCCGGAACCGCCCGGCTGTCCAGTAGTCACAACAGTACCTATCCAATGTGGGTGGTTAAACACAGAGCCCAATAAGGACCCTAGGTTAGACTGAGTTGTGGCGTAAGACTGCCCGGACCCAACCGGCAACAGGCAGCCACAACAATACCTGTCTAATGTGAGAGGTCAAGGCTTTAATAAGACAATTAAGGCTGAGTCAGGATTGATAGGAATAAGTGAATTAAGACTTAATCAAAATGGAACATGCTAAACTAAACAGACTGATTGGGGGTTAGGTTTATAAAACACTTAACCAACTTAGCATGTTGGCTAGAAATAGAAAACCTAGCAGCGGGGGACCCTTTTCAGCAGTAACCCTACAAGGTATCATGATACCCTGAAACTAGGCAGGGTAGGGCACGATTACTGGGCTGACTGTAAGAGGTCAAATCGACGGCGGTGGTGCAGCAGTGTAGCTTCTAACGGGGTGCGGGCGTGCACACACTCCGGCGCAGAAAAATAAGGCACTGGGCACCAGTAGCATACCTGTGCATTCTAGGGTTGTGTCGGGCCGCCACCATGGGACTTGATACACCCCATGGTGGGACCAGCATATGTAACTACAACATCGGGGGCCGTAAGACACATGTAACTATGCGAGTAGGAGCCGATCATCATAAAATGGATCACTTCACCCTGATTATGGGGTTCCTATTGGGAACTAGTTTATATGGGTACAGAGATTAATATTGGGTACGATAGTACATTCGACCCTAGACAACTTGACTTAGTTTATAATGCTTTCCCATTTCTAGTTTATACTTATCATACCCAGTTCTTTGTTCATAGACTGAATAGTCCTAGACTTACTCAGGCTTTATGTCTGACTCTACTTTTCTTTCGTCTTCTTTTCTTCCGTTCCCCCCCCCCCCCCCCCCAGGTCCACTGGGAGGGAATACCGCAGCTCGACCAGCCTTCATATCCAGCTTGAAGAGAAAGAATGTATTGCTTGGATCTTTTCATTTTGGACCATGGCTTTGGATAACAATTACGGGACTTTTGCAGTTTATTTATGTTTTCTTTATGCTTCTTTAAATGATGTAATCAAGACAGTTATGAAGATGTTATGTTTTTGGAAGTATTGTAAGACAATTATGGTATGGTTGGTGTAACACGTATTTTCAATGAAATAAAAGTTATTGTTTTCCGCTGTTCAAAAATATGTGTTATTATATCTGTCTTGTATATCTGTTATTTATACTTATAAACCTCCACCAAAATTAGGGCATTCCCTTTTAGAGTGACCCTAACGGAGGTGGGGTGTTTCAATGTGATTGGGTCGATAATTTTTACACATCGCCCAAGTGCATAAATAATTTATTATTTGATTAATGGATGAAACCCCACACGGGTGTTGGGATGATATTTGATCTACACTAGTCCCAATATTTAGTGTAGAATCCACTTTGGCTGTTATTTGGATGTTTGGTAATTATTCATCATGATTGTTGATTTCATGCAGTATATGGTTGTTGATTGAGTCACATTCCAATAAAGAATATTCTAGAAAAAGAATATTTTAGAAAATATCTTAGAAAAGAAAATATCTTAGAAAAAGAAAATATTATAGAAAAATATATTTTTATTGAAATGAACTAGTTATTAACAAGAATAAGTCAATAAATTTAGATTTAATGAAGTTAAATTAAATAAATTGGATTTTGGGTTTGTCGTGAATAGTGTCTTAAATAACACTGTTCTTAAACCCCGTATGAAAATAATAATCTTTTAATTAAGATTTTTAAAGCTTTCAATTATATCTAGTAATTGAAATAAGATGTAATGTGAGTTAGGTTTATTGTGAATTATGTTTTTAAGTGACATGTGTTCTTTAACACAACTGACAGTGAAAATATGATTTGGAATTTATAAATCTTTTATTAAGATTTAAATGGGAATTTTCCAAAAGTAAAGTTTTCTAATTTAATATATTAAATTGGAGTTGAATGGAATTTGAATTAATAATAACTGAGATAAGCTTCTGTAAAAGAAGACTGATACTACATATGGGATTTAAGAGGCTTTGCCGTTATTCCATTTATATTATTGTTCAGATACAGAAATTTATAGCGATTATTTATTGATTTGATTTCTGTGAAGATTCCGAGTTCAATGGAAGATGATTTTGGGTTTATCGTGAACTATGTTTTAAATGACATTAGTTCTTTAACCCAGTTAAGAATAAGATTTATTTCTTAAATCTAAAGAATCATTTAATAATGATTTTTGATATTTAAAACCAAATGGTGTTTTGAATAAATCTTTAAAAGAAAGATTTAATAGTAAATGTAAAGAAATTATCTTTGATAGAAAAATTTGAATATTTTATTTAAAAGAATATTCTAAATTGGAATGAGGTGTTGGATGTGTTTTTATAGTACTCGATTCTTAATTATAAAAATACGAGAGTTATTTGGAAAGACCGGGTTTAACCCATTTCGAATAATTACTACGAAGATGAAGACGGTGGTTGAAGACCGACGATCTTCACATCGAATGGATGTGTTGCTACAGAGACCCTTGATGGGAGTAGCTACCTTGAAGGGGCTTCAGTGGTGGCGGTCCGGACTATTGTTGATTGTTCGGATTTGGTTTTCGCTCAGACCCAGAGCATAAGCTAGTAAATGGATGCGTGTCTGACATTGGATTTCGTTCCATGTGAATTAAATCAATTTCTGTTAATGTATGTCTGTTTGGTGGTGGAGGATTTATTCTCTACTTAACACCCTGATATATATTAATAGTGATTGATCGCATTGCGTGAATTGCCAATGTGGCACGCCAAGATGCAATTGATCAAGGCTTTTGTTGAAAAGCAGGGCCTTGTGGGATGATCAAAGCATAGCCTATTACGGCATAGCTTTGTGTATATCGTGACTTCGCAAGCCTCACACCCCGGTATGAGTCAAAAACGGGATATGGACCGTAGGGAGTGCACACGTTTCTTTCTAGCTAGTGGTAGTGTCAGTGCTTAAACTGGCTGGCATTTTACTTATATGGATGATGGATTTTGAGGTGCCTCGGATTTTTTTTATAGGACGTTAGTGGTCATACTATAGGTTCAAAGGAACCGGGAAACGTGTGTTCAGGCATAACCAATCCACTGCCGATAGGCGGGGACCAACCCTACCGCTCCAAGGGTTGCCCATAGGTGTGATCCTGGGGCATTTGCTAGAGTGTCTAGAATCGGAGAGGAGCTTGCCCCTAGCCTCGACTCATGATGGAAATCCAATTTCCAATACGACCTTGCGGTTTTGATTGTAGAACTAGTATGGCGACATAGTAGGATGAGGTACTATGCCGTCTATGATTGATACATTATGATTGAAATGTTTTTATTAAAACATATACACACTAATATTAAATTCGTTTTATCGTATCAACCATCTTTTGACCATTATAATGTAAAACCCTATCCTCCGGTTTGCGTTGCATTGTGTGATGGGACTTGGGTCTTATAATGGTTTCATTTTTCTAAAAAGCATTGCGTTGTTTAACGATTTACGTTATTTTATGCACTGGCAATCCAATGGAGTAAACCCGTTCCGCGTTAGCGGCGTGGTCCTGTGATTAGACTTATTATTAGATAGTTAAGTTAAGATTTCTCATACCAGTCCCATGACTGACCTGTAGTTTGTTTCACTGGCAAACTCGTGTGCCCATATTTTCTACATGGGCAGTCGAGTAGCTTTTTGCAGATATATTTACAAGATCCTGGTCTACAGCTGAAGTGGTATTCGGAAAGCTCTGTATCCGTGTATTCCTTTCGGTTGTATATTTGTATTATTTTCCGCTGTTATTTAAATATAATTCAAAACTCTGATATTATTGTATTTCTATTTCTGCAATAAGTATTCATACTCTATTATATTCTCGTACTCTGATGTAATTGTTGTAATCAGCAATAAAATGTTCTTCAGTTTGTGTGCTAATGTGTGTTGTTCTCAAATCAATCCGGGCTTTCCTTTTCGGGGAAGTTTGGGTCGTCACACCGATATATTTTCTATTCATAGCCTTGTGTTTAATATCAAATGGGATTGGGTTTGTTGTGAATGGTACGTTCATTTACACTGTTCTTAAACCCAGTTGAGAAAAAGATTAAATCTTTTTATTTACATTTAATGAAGTATACCAATTAAATGGAATTTAATTGGAATTGAATTTGAATTGATTTTTGGGTTTATCGTGAACGGTGTTTTAAATAACACTTGTTCTTTAACCCGATAATTAATGGAATGTGATTTTGGGTTGTCGTGAACAGTATCTTCAATAATATTGTTCTTAGACCCAATGGAGTTAAGAAAATCAGAAACTAACTGAAGATTAGTTAAGCTGAATGGTTTCTTGGGTATTGATCTGATGTTGGTTTCCGCCTTCAGGGTTATTACTTAGGGAATTGTTCACTTGCTAATTTACGGTTGAAGGCTGATGGAATAGAATGTGATTTTGGGTTTATCGTGAACCGTGTTTTAAATGACATTGGTTCTTTAACCCAGTTAAAGATAGGATATGATTTCCCAAGTTAAACAATCATTAAAATTGATTTTTGGGAAGATTAAAACCAAGTGGAGTTTTAATGAATCTTTAATTAGATTGAAATGATCGAGAATGGAGTATCACCAGTTTTGCTCCAGGTGATAATTAAATCTTTAATTAGATTTGAACGTGAAATGGTAATTGAATTTACCGATAACACCATGGTGTTAGATATGAAGTATTACCAGTTTTACTTCATGGGATGAAAATGTTGGGATTGGGAAATTTAATAAATGATTACTTCGGTAAGGATCGTTAATCCCGACTAGTTTGGATAAACCATAATTTGGTTTGAATTGATATTCAAAAGAAGATTAAAGAATAAATTTAAAGAATTTATCTTTGATAAAATTAATTGGAACCTTTCCCAAAGTATAAGAATATTTGAATAAAAGAATATTCTGAATTAGAATGAGGCGTATGTTATGTTTGTGTAACACTTGTTTATAAAATACGCGAGTTATTCGGAAAGACCGGGTTTATCCCATTCTGAATAACTGATACGACGATTAGTCGAAGATGAAGACGGTGGTTGAAGATCGAAGGTCTTCACGTCGTTTGGATAATTACTGATGATCTTGATTGGGTCGTACACCCAAGAGGAGGGAATCAGTTAGTGATCGTCCAGACGTACTTGGAGATCGATGGATATGCGAGGTATAAGGTGACTCTGGTTTCGTTCGGACCTAGAACGGACTTGTAAATGGACTGTGTGTCTGACATTGGATATCATTCTGTGTGATTGATGGATATTGGTTGCATGGAGTGTTCTACCTGTGTGGCATGCTAAGATGCTAATGATCAAGGCTTCTGTTGAAAAGCAAAGTCTTGTGGTTGATGATCAAAGCACAGCCTGTGTGGCACAGCTTTATGTAGCGTTAGTTCGTGAGCCTCACACCCCGGTGTGAACCAAAAACTGGAGAGGACATCAGGGCGGGCATGCATTTCTTTCTAGTTAGGAGTGGCGTCAGTGGTTTTACACGCCCTGACGAGTTTGACTTGTGTGGTTGTTGGAATGCTAGGCGCCTCGGATATATCGGTCGATCCGGGACCGATGGAGTCATTGGACTCATTTACGCCCATAGGGCGGGGAAACGCAGTGTCCAGGGTTTAAGTTTAATCCACATTGGTGGACCGGCCCTGACGATCCAAGGGACGATGCGTTCTGTTCCTGAGCGGCGGACTAGAGGCTCTCGAATCGGTGAGGACTATCTTTTGCCTTGGTTCATAGATCGAAATCCAACATCCAAGACGGGACAATTGCGGTTTTGATTGTAGAACCTAGTATTGGTGACATGATATATGGTACCCATGCCATCTAGGATTGATACATTTATATTTGAAGTTGTTTTATACACTATGCACTTATAATAGTATCAAATGATTAGTTTTAATGTATCAAGCATTCTTTGGCTATTATAAGGTAAAACCCTATCCTCCGGGTTGTGTTGCATTGTGTGATGGTACCTGGGTCTTATAATAGCTTCATTGTTCTTTATTTAGCATTGCGCTATTGTTTTACGCACTGGTGATCTTGGGAGGAAACCCATTCCGTGTTATACGGCGTGGTCCCTTGATTTACCTAAATTTAAAATAAAGATTAATAACTGTTTTAGTTCTCACACCAGTCACATGACTGACCTGGAGTTTATTGTTTTAACCTAAACTCTGGGTGACCTTATTTTCGACATGGGCAGCTAGTAGTTTTGGTTTTGCAGATTTATATTCACAGGATCCTGATTAACAGCTGAAGTGATATCCGGAAAGCTCTATATTCGTGTATTACTTTCAGTTGTGTTTTGTATTATTTTTTTGCTGCGATATATTTAAATGTAATTTAAGTCTCTGATATTTTCTGTGTAATATTTATTCATACTCTGTATATTCTTGTATTCTGGTGGAATTGTTTTTATATACAGTGAAATATTCTTCTGTTTGTGTTTCGATGTGGCTTGTTCTCAATTCTATCTAGGCTTTCCTTACCGGGGAAGTTCGGGTCGTTTCAATATTTTCTCAATATAGAAAATAAAAGAAGGTGACATATGAAAATGTTTTCCAAATAGCGTAAGAGGCCAAGATGACTGTTGAAAATAATGGGTTAACAAATATTGATAAGGAAATGGAGAAGTAATTTAATTCATGAAATACTAATTAAAGGGCCTAGTGATTGTTTGATGCTTTGAATGAATGCTTGTTTTTGTGTGATAGTTAAATAACCGACTATCGAAGTATAGGACAACATCGTGTCAATATCTAGAGACCAGTTGGATTATTATCCGAGAACAACTCCATATTGGCAGTAGTGTTGCGAATCAGATTATATGAAGACAATCGAAGACAGAGTAAAGTGCAAAAGTTTTTTCAGTTAATCCTAGATAGAAATTGCCTAAGATGGATTAATGGAAACAGTGCCTTCGATTTCGTTTAGTACCAGAATGAACGTGTATAGACGAATGTCTGATAGAGTATTTCCAATGATCACATATGTTGGTGTGTACAAATATACATCTAGCAGCGGAGAATTTATTCTCTTAGCATAATATCCAGAATATCTTCGTGCAAATAAGTTAGTGATTAACGGATCTGACAATGTGGCATTCAAAGTGATTGTACTATCAATGGGAGGTAATGAATTGTAACCTCAAGCCTCGCAACCGGGAAATGGTATAAAATCGGGTAGGTCGCATGGCCAAGTGGGTCGCACCTAAGTAGGGTGTATTATCACCTGATCTAGAGAAATTCCATTTTCTTATTTAATCTTTCGATGTTGTCCCTTTTGGGAAATAGTTGCTGATCCCAACCATTGTAGACAATACATTCGATACTCTCAAGCGAAGTGAGGAGCCAGTCATGTTTAGGCTGGTTGCAAGATGTTCTTGTTGAGCCTGGTGTATTCCTCTTTAGAGATACACTGTAGGAAGGCAGTGCCATACCTTTCCAGTTGGAATCCGTTATCTGGTAAGAGCCCATGATTTTGATTGTATACTATGTATGTAGACTGGGAGATGCAAGCGTTCTACTGGATTGTTATTTAATTGTTTTAGACACTATTATAATATCAGAAGAGTATTGATTTTAAACAATGTTTTGGGTTATCGTAATGCAAAAACCATCCATGTTTATGTACAGATTAATCTTACGATTATTTTTACTTTCGAAAAGGATTTTTAAAAGTTAAAATAATAATTCGAATTTAATCACAACAGTCCCATGACTGACCAAGAGTTTAATTTTTTTGTTTTACACTAAACTCTTGGCCGCCCAAATTTGTACGGGCAGTCAAGTAGTCCACGAATTTTCAGATATCCTTGGAGGAGATTAGAGAAGGAGGCTTCAATATTAGATATATATATATATATATATATATATATATATAAAGAGAGACAGGGTTTATTCCACTATGTTGTATATGTGATGAACAAATGTTGTACTCTAATGATGATATGTATATACAGTTAAAATTTTGTATTCCAAAAGTTGTTCTATATATTATATTTTATTCTGCTGCGATGTAAGACTCTGCGTTGTTGTTTCTGTTCTCCTCCTATCTTTTTCTTGTTTATTCAATAATGATTTGTATTTCTATGCAATCTTGGTTGGATGTGTGGTGTATTTAGTCAACTCAGATAGTATGGAAATTCGGGCCATTATAGTTGGTATCAGAGCTTATGTTGAGCGAACACCTAGGCATTGGTGGGGTTTACTCGTTAGAGATATAATTAGTAGTATCCTAGAATGAGTTGAGTGAGTTATGACTTTTGGTCGATTTGTGGGATGCCACGATATCGATAGGAATTTCTAAACACTTGAACGTGATAAACCGATACAATATGTTTTTGGAAAAGGGTAAATGAAATAATTTAACCCAAAATTCTAGTTTTATATAGAATGAGCAATTTAACGAAATTATTATATTATTTGGATGTGTTGATTATTATTATAATCGGATTGGATTGTAAAATTGAATGGTTAATATAACCAAATATAATATGTATATGAATGAACTATATACAAATGAGACGAATTAAAATTAAATTCAAACCAAAATTCAGAAATTAAATCCTGGGAAGTTGGAAAATATTTTCTGATGTATATTAGAACAATATAGCTTTGTGTTTGAAGGATTTTTGAATCAAAATCATTTTGATGAATTTTGAAAGTGATAAAGCACTGAACTCACTTCAATCACTGGAAAATAATTCTGATGATGACTGCAGCATCATCAATGTTCATTTTCAAGTTTCTAAGTGATGTATTGCTACCTTAGAAAAGTTTTGGTGGAATTAGTCCAAAAGAAAACGAGTTGGTTTGGAAATCAAATGTTTTGAATTTGAAATGATTATAAATTTATGTGATTTCGAAAGGATTTGAAATAAAAACCCATGAATTTGAATTTTGGGATTTAAATTTAACTTAGCAAGTTAAATGGATTAAAGAGAGTAAATTGATTAAAATCAATTTGAATGAATTTGAATAGAATATGAATTAAACGTGAACATATTGATTGTAAATCATTCAAATTAAATGAATATGAGTATATGTTGTGCAATATAAATAAAAATCAAAGTTCTGTTAGAACCAAAGTGTAGAAATATGAAGAGTTGAGTTTCAGAATAAGTGGGTTTTTGAAAAGTTAACGGGTTTGTAGCATTTTTCCAACCTTAGTAATTTCGGAGACGAAATTCTTTTAGGGGGGATGGAAGAATCTAACGATCCAGAATTTTTGTCAATTTATTTTAAGCATTTAATATGGTTTTAAATATTGAGTTGATAATATTAATCGATTTTTTTATTGAGTTATCGATTTAATAATTGGAATACGATTTATTTTGAATATATACAATTGTAATACGAGAATTTGAAATAATTCAATTTGAAATTAAAATGGATTCAGAATGATTCAAATGATTAATATAAATTCTAGTTGAATAGGAACGACAAAAATAATAATTAATTATCGATCAATTTATTATTTCTGAATTTAAATAATATCATATCGATTTAGTATGGTTATTTTGTATATACATTCAAATTAAATTTCAGAATCTATTCTGTTGGGTTCAGAATAGCTTTATAACATTGGAATTTCGGTCATTACATTAAAATAGGGGTTCGTGATTTCAAGGTATAAACCATGAGATATTTTTAATGGATAAGATTGAAATCTAATCGATATCTATTTAAGTAAAATAAAAGTATCTGTGACGACCCCAAAACCCCGTACTGACGGTGCCAAGGGTAATCTTTGGAATATAACACATAAGCAGATAATAGCAGAACATAATTAAATAAATACTCCAGATAATGAACAAACGATACACTGGATAAACATAATCATCAGAGTTACACGGTATACAGGATCATACTTAGTACAAATACATTTCAACTATACATAAATGTCTATAGCGGAAAACAAACATAATATGTACAATAGGAGATGAACAGCATAAAAAGAGATAAATGATAGAATCCATCTTCAGCTCCAGCCATCCAGAAATAACCTGCTAAAAACCTAAACACAAGGCTGCCCGTGTCGAAAAAGAGGCACCCGAGTTTGCAAGTGAAACAAACTACGAGTCAGTCATGGGACTGGTATGAGAAATCTACTTAACACATTTTATAATATGGCTAATCACAGGACCACGCCACTTTCGCGGAACGGGTTTACTCCATTTGATTGCCAGTGCTTTAAAACAATTAAATCTTTTAAACATCGCAATGCTTTTTATAAAAATGAAGCCGATATAAGACTCAAGTCCTATCACACAATGCAACGCAAACCGGAGGATAGAATTTTACCTTATATCGACCAAAATATGCTTGATACGAGCAAAAAAATCATTTAAAATGTAAACTTTGTCGTTTAATTCTTAATCAGACTCCAACTGTAAAATAGTAAGAGAACGATCCCCTAAGTATTAACCCCGAAGGTCGAAACCAACACAGACCAATACACAGGAAACCACCCATCTTAGCTCGTTTCCAGTTAGTTTCTAATTTTATAATCAATCATAAATATCAATCATAGACGACATGAGCATCCCATGCCACTATGTCGCCGAATATAGGTTTACAATCAAAACCGCACGATGTCGTATTTGGAAATAACGCGGCCGTGGCGCTGTTTTTCTTCAGATTTGATTTACACATATCTGAAATTCTAACCGTTGGAACTTCACAGAATTTATATCATTAGAAAGATCTTTTCAAAACGAATCCAATGGTTCCAGTTTTGGGAAAATCCAACGGTCGGATCTCCCGGTACAATCGTTTGAAGTTTCGATTTCAAAATACGAACTGCAGCGTCGTTATTCGATTTAATTTAATTACATATATATATATATATATATATATAATCGATTCTGGCACTGTTTTTCTTCAGATTTGAATTAAACATTACAGACAATCCAACCGTTGGATCTTTACAAAGTTGGTGTCGTTGGAAAGATATTTCCAAAGCGAACCCGACGGTTTTGGTTTCGGGAAAATCCGATGGTCGGATCACCCGCACTAATCGTTTGAAATTACGGTTTCAAAACACGAACTGCAGCTTCATTATTCGATTCGTTTAAATTATATATATATATATATAAATAATCTATTGTTCGATTTCAAAACCATATTCTTTTCATACCTTTGATAAAAATGATATTTTTATCCAACCGACATTTATTTCAACACTTTGCTATTTTTAACAATTCATGTATATGATAAAAATGTGATTTTTATTGTAAAACAATTTATTTCAAAACCCGACTATTTTATATTGCTCCTGTTGATTATAAAAATATGATTTTTATTATAAAACAATTTATTTCAACACACGAATACCATTCAACACATGAATTTCTATTCAACGAATGAATTTCTATTCAACACATGAATGTTTTCTATAGTTCGTATATATATATATATAATAAAAAGGTGATTTTTATGTTTAAAACAATTTATTTAAAATACGAATACCATTCAACACATGAATTTCTATTCAATGAATGAATTTCTATTCAACACATGAATGTTTTCTATAGTTTATATATATAATAAAAAGGTGATTTTTATATTTAAAACAATTTATTTAAAACAAGAATACCATTCAACACATGAATTTCTATTCAACGAATGAATTTCTATTCAACACATGAACGTTTTCTATAGTTTATATATATACAATAAAAATGTGATTTTTATTGCGAAACAATTTATTTCAAAACACGACTATTTTATATAGTTCATATAGATGATAAAAATATGAATTTTATTATGAAACAATTAATTTCAAAACACGAATGTCGTTCAACACACGGATTTCTATTCAACACACGAATATAGTTTCAACACATGAAAATAATTCAAACACATGAATATTATTCAAAATTTCGGCAGCATAACGGCAGGGTAGTTAAAACCGGGGCCGTCCCTAGTACGGCTCCTCGTTCTACCTTAAAGCCTCGCAGCTTTTGACAATGGGGATTTCATGCATCTAGTTCGCACGCAGGCGGCATGTATATTTTTTTCTTTTCCACAAACTAATCCTATGTGGTTTTAACCAAATAATTCTCAACTAGAAACGGGTATTTTTCAAACACAATCAATCAATTTCTACTACAAACAATTTTAATCAACCATTCGCTATCAACCAATTTTCACACCAATCACAACAAATAAATATCGTCCATGGTTTGTGGACGAGGGGCGTATATATATATATATATATATATATATATATATATATATATATATATATATAAGCATTTCACTTCTATTTCAACACATATATAATTTTTACAACGCATATATAACTTATATATCGAACGTACAACTTATACAACGCTTATACAAGAGGTGTACAATGCTTATATAACTCATACAACGACTATATAATTAATACATCGTCGTTTTCCATATCGTTTATAATTTAGAAATCTCACATTGGGTTCCACTCCACTAAAAATAGCAGAAGGCTCAGAAAAATATGCGGTCTCTTCTAGAATGTAGAAGACGTCCACACGAGTCCACTGTCTCTTGTTTCACTGAATTTCATCAACAAACGAAAAAGATATGATTTTTACAGTGAAATCAAAAACCGTAGCGCTTTAAAGTGCTATAGAATAGTTGAAATAAAAATCAGTCGTACCTCAGCTGATTTGCTCAAAACTAGGTTTTGATTTTTCTTTGAATCCGTGTAGCTATTCGTTGATCGGCCTTTGCAGCGTCAGCGGCGCACCTGCGCCTGGAGGTGGAGCCCACTCGGTGGTCGGGGTTGACGTCGGCAGCGGTTGAAAGGCTCCAACTTCCCGAGCTCGATTCTCTCCAAATACACAGCGAAAAAATCTTTAGTTGGTATGGATTTGAAGAGGAGGAGGAGCTCTTCAAAAACATCAACTGGGTGGAGGGCTAATTCGGCGTGTGGCGGTCGAAAAATGATCGGGAAGCTTCTGAAGCCTTTCCGTCGTCGATTGGGGGGGGGGGGGGGGAAGAGAGAGAATTTTCCTTTTTTTTATAAAATTCTAATTGGCCGGTAGCTTTTAAAAGAGGGTTTTCTAACACGACCTCCAATCCAAACCCAACGACTGTCGTCCCTAGTGTTTTACCCCTATTCTGAACACAATGGGATATGTTTCGTAGGCCCATTCGATTGTTTCAGTCAGTTTTCCTTCAAATTAAAATGTAAAACGTTAAATATTTAATTTGAATGTACATTTCAATTTGCCGGGGCCACATACTGATTCTAAAAATTTCCAAAAAATAAATCTAGCTATGTTTTGACGATACGGTCCCAACAAATCTAGTTTCGATGAATTCTGAGACCGTTTGAAAAATGGCAAATTTCTGGTTGATCAAATTTAACTATAATTGACCAAAACACATTTTCCTTTGCCACACTCACATATTAACTTAAAAAATTATGAAATTTGATACCTAGCAATAATTTAACATCCCGGATCCAACAAAAGTGGTTTCGTCGAATACCTAGGTTGTTTGCAAAATGGCCATTTTCTGGTCGATCCAATTTAATAGAAATCGACCAAACACATTTTCCTTTGCTACGCTCACATACTAGCTTCAAAAATTATGAAATTTGAAATCTAGCAATAATTTAACATCCCGGAACCAACAAAAGTGATTTCGTCGAATTCCGAGGTCGTTTGCAAAATGGCCATTTTCACGGGCTATATAAACTCTATAACGACCTTTCTGAACATTCGTTTGGCCATAACTTTTGCTTCCCGCTATGAAACTTCGATTTTTCAGATTCGTTAGAAATATATTCACTAACAGATTTAAATATTTTTGGTTTCACTAAAATCCGTTTTATTTTGCACCCGGTACAGTCAGTCAAAGTTTGAATTCAAATTTTGAAACTACCGTGCCATTTCAGGCCTTGTTTATAATTAGAAATAATTATATTTATTTTCAAACATCGATTCAAACTTACTTTTCATCGTTATTATTTAAAATATTTATTTTAATTATTTTAATTTCACTAAAATAGCCAATTTAAAAATTTTAAATTGATTCAGATTTTCCGGGTCGTTACAATATCTTTATATCTAATCAAATTAAATAGAAATCAAATGTATTTAATTCGTTTGTACTTTGGTTGTACCTAAGCTAACCTAGTTTTGTACATAGCCAACCTACCTACCCCGTTCCTTCGTGTATAAATAAATCGCGTTCCCTTCTTCTTGCTATTTCGTTCTCCTGAAAGAAATGATATAGCCTCAAGTAAATTAAAATGATGGCTTCCTAAAATTCCTCCTTTCAATCATTAATTAACCTATTTTTATTTCTCTTTAAACCAGCCGGTACTTGTCAATCTTATGCAAACCAAATCAACGAAGCTAACAACATTAAAACCATGAATTTCATTCTACTAAAATCAAAATAAATAAAAAGAAAAATCAATGGAAGCAATTAACTACAACCTAGTGCAGCAAGGCATTTCAAGATGGTCGACAACTTCAAGTCTTCAATCGGAGCTTCGAGAAGACAAGAAATTGGCCTTGAAGTTGTTCCAAATCGTGGCTAGTTCACTACGATGGCTTTTGGTGAAGTTTGCATCTTGTGGCTCGGTTTGGAGGTATGTGGTTTTGGGAAGGCCGTGTTAGGGTTAAGGATCGAACTGGTATTCGATTTAGGCAACGAAGTAATTCGAGGAAGCATTGAAGTCTGGGTAAAGTGGCGCAAGTGTGCATGGGGTTTGGCAAGGTACTATGGCCTCCAATGGATTGCTTGGATCACTGTATTGACCGGAAATGATTGATGGTCGCAATAGCTAAAAGGAGCTCGAGTTCGAGAATTGGTAATGGAGAATCACTATCTATAGGTATCATTTCATTTACAATTTAAGATGAGTATTCTTTGTATACAAATGTTAGCAAGGTAGAAAAAAAGTTTTGAGAGAGATTGTTAAAGCGCTAACTTAATTACAACTTTTTAATGTGGAGAATTATGTTGCATTCTGTTACATGCATGATTTTGGTAATAGTACTAAAATGGTTAGTAAGTATAGAATGTTAACTATAGACAGGCGATTAAGTGTGTTAATAACGGCAATAAATCTTAATAAGGTCATTAGTGGAAAAATTAATTAAATTAATTCTCCAGTAACTAATAAAAATCATAATTTGTTTTTATGATATTAGATTCGAGAAAGGTGAAGTACACTAGAACCGGAACGACGAATATTTCGAAATAAAGTTGGTTTGAACTAGATTGGAGCTTATTGGTATTTATGATTAAATTAAACATTCATTTAATTTAACTAGAAACCAATTGTAACAACCCGGAATTTCTGAGCAAATTAATTTTTTTTATTTTGGCGGATTTAATGAAATTTGATTATATAAAATGGATTATTTGAAATAATAACGACGAAAAATTTATTTTTGACGAAGTTAAAACGAATAAATTTATTTTAATTATACAACGAGCCAAAAATGGCGCGGTTGTTTGAAAATTCGATTTCAAATTTCAAATGAACGTACAGGATTCGAAATAAACCGGATTTTAGAGAAACCAAAATATTAGAATCTATTTGAAAATATCTTTCCAATGAATCCGAAAAATCAAAATTTCATAGCAGGGATAAAAAGTTATGCCCAGTTGAAAATTCAGAATAGTCGCTATAGAAATATAGCCCTTAGAAATAATTTTTTTGCAAATGACCTTCGTTTTCGACGAAACCACTTTTGTTGGATCTGGGATGTCAAATTATCGCTAGATTCCAATTTGCATAATTTTTTGAATCAATATGTGAGCATGGCGAAGTTAGACGTGTTTTGACAGTTTCAGTCAATTTCGATCGACCAGAAAATGGCCATTTTTCAAACATTCTTCAAATTTGACGAAATTAGTTTTGTTAGGACCATATCGTCAATAAGAAGTTAGGAATAATTTTTCTGGAATTTTTGGGATTTGTATGTAACCCCAGTAAATTGAAATATATGTTTAAAATTCAATATAATGATTTAAATGTTAATTCAAATGAAAACTGGCCGAAACAACAGAATTGGCTTTCCGGACATACCTCATTGTGTTCGGAATGGGGGTATTTGGCTAGGGACGTCAGGTGGTGGGTTCGATTTGGTGGTCGAATGTGAAAGTTATATATATGTTTTTATGGCCATAATTTTCATAAATAAAAAAATAAAAATATAGGGGGAAAACCCTAAATCAGCCGCCCCGTTCTTCCCCCAACCTCGTCTCCCTCGATTTAACCGCCGCCACCCACCTGGTCAGCCACCGCCGGCGACGCAAGCCTTCCCCCACCCCCGACGCATACTCCAGCACCCTCCTCCTCCTCCGATGATCCCTCCTTTGCCTCTCCCCTTCAAAAATTGAGGCCCCATAATCCATCGCCAGAAATCCGCCACCACAGCCCCAACCCAGACCGGCGCGACCCCCTACAACCCTCCAACAGTCTTGGCGCACCACCCCGACCATCCATCACCACCGTGGGTCCCCATCCGGCCAAATTTCAATTTTCAATAATTGACTGTTTTGCAATAAACACCATGACGCGCCCCGACCAGCTGCACCTCCACGGCCGCTCAACGACACCCCATTGCCCCTCTCCGGCCACCAATGTCAACGGTGAATGAAAATGGGTAATTTTAATTAATTTATGTATACAATGTATGGAAAAAAATTCAGTTTTATGATTACATAACATTGTTTTATATAGTGTAACGACGTATAAGGATTATATTTCTAATAATGTAAAGATTAAATTTTCCTTAATGTAAAAAGATTAGATTTTTATAATAAGAAAGGTTGGATTTTTATATGTGATATTAGCAAAGAAAGGTTGGATTTTTAAATATGATATTATTGAAGAAAGGTTGGATTTTTAATGAAGTAAAGATTTGATTTTTAGCGATGTAAAAATATATTTTTTAGCGTCATAAAAATATGATTTTTATGTACATGTAGCAAAAATAAGGATATGATTTTTATCTATGAAGTAGCGTTAAAAATATGTTCTTTATTATATAAGTAGAGAAATAAAAATATGATCTTTACGTATAGAGATTTGAAATAAAAATTTAATTTTTATATAAAAAGAAGCGTGGTAAAAATATGATTTTTATGTATGTAGCATTGAAATAAAAATGTGATTTTTTATATGAACAGCGTAGAGAAAACTGCGTTGACATGGCAGACAAATCCAAACCGTTCAAAAATAAAGAATGGAGGAGTGGAACCCTCGGTGAGAACTTCTCACTTTTAATTTGTTTTCTAGTTGAAATATATACTAGGATGCAGACGGTGCTTAGCAGCACCCGACACCCGTTGCCCACAGACCATGGACGACTTATTTGATTTTGTTGTGTGGTGAAAATTGATTGTGATGTGGAATGAATGAAAATATATTCATGTGTTGAAATAAATTATTTATCATTAAAAATATAAATTAACGTGAATGTGAATAAATAAATATTCATTTACAAATCGAACGATTGTTTATATACACCCATTTGAAGGATATTCATTAGTACAATAAATTTTACACATCGCCCAACTGCACAAATAATATTCAGTGTTTGTTGATTTGAAACCCCACGCTGGTGTTGGGATGATATTTGGCGTACACTAATCCCAATTATTTAGTTGTATGTCAATCGATAGGTTGACAAACGGTTGTGTGGTACACTCTGGATGATGCTTGATTATTTATCATTGCTATTATATACATGTGTTGTATAGAATCCATATAAAGAACATTATATTGTAATTGAGTGGGTCTCATTCCAATTTAGAAAATAAATTATATTCATGTGTTGAATAAACAAAATAGTCATGTGTTGACAATACTTATGTGTTGAAAATATTCATGTGTTGAATAAACAAAATAGTCATGTGTTGATAATACTCATGTGTTGAGAATATTCATGTGTTGAAAATATTCATGTGTTGAATAAAATATTTATACAATAAAATTCACATTTTTATTGTAAGGAAGAATTAATAAATATCCATGTTTTGAATAAAGTATATATTCATGTGTTGAAGAAAATATTCATTTGTTGAATAGAATAACGAAGTTATTGAAATATATAAAGTCGTGTTGGTTAGATTGACGTCATTTTGACGTGAACGATATTTATATCGATTTTATTCATTTTTATAATGAATATCGAAAAGTAATTTATTTCAAAATCTAATGTTTTGAAAATATTATCATTTATATATCGATGATATGGAATATTCAATTTTGATTAGAAATTGAATAGGAAGTTGAAATCGTTTTGAAGATGAATTTAAAAAGATTTATAAAATACGTTTTGAAAGGAAATCGACAAAATATATAATATATGTATTATATATATATATATATATATTATATATATATATAATGGACTGAATAGAACGTGTCGCGCCGCGGCAGTTCGCGAATTTTGACCATTGACTTCGAACGGACATTACGGGAGATCAGTGCGTCGGATTCTCCTAAAACCGGAACCGTTGGGTTCGTATCGAAAAGAGCTTTCTAACGAATATTAGAGATTTGAAATCTAATAGTTGGATTTCAAATTATGTCCAAATCAAATTTGGAAAAGGTCGTTGTAAGTGCAGTTCGATGGCTGTTTATGGAAATCGACCGTACGGGCCTTGATAAAATTATTAAAAATAGTAATAATTTGTATAAAATCATAAGAAATGATTTGGAAAGAATTGGGATGAAAAACTCCATATTTGAAAAGATAAAAATAGTTTTTTATCGAAATGAACTAGTTTTAAACTAGAATTAAAATCCATTTATTTTTGAAATAAATAAATTGGATTTGAAAGGGTTTTAAAAGTAACCGGAATTTCCAATAATTGAATTGGAATGGATTTGAATCGAAATTGTCTTTGGAATATTTCGATGTTGGATTTCGTGATTATACAGATACTGTTATGGAAACTGGAAAGATATATTTATATCGTTTTTTCCAATACGATATTTGTTGGTCATAGAATTTGATATTGAATATAAGCCGATATATTTTTTAATCCGATCCTTGTATTTAATATCAAATGGGATTTGGGTTTGTCGTGAATGGTGTCTTCATTAACACTGTTCTTAAACCCAGTTGAGAAAAAGATTAAATCTTTTTATTTAGATTTAATGACGTATACCAATTAAATGATATTTAATTGGAATTGGAATTGATTTTTGGGTTTATCGTGAATGGCGTTCTTAATTACACTTGTTCTTTAACCCGATAATTAATGCATTGTGAATTGGGTTTATCGTGAACTGTGTTTTAATGACATTCGTTCTTTAACCTGATTTACAGTGAAATGAGATTTGGAATTTATAAATCTTTTGTTAAGATTTAAAAGAGATTTTCCAAAGTAAAGTTTTCCAATTTAATAAAATAAATTGGAATGGAATTCGGTTTGGTAATAATCGAAGTGAATTTCTGTGGAGGAAGACAACTAATATATCTGGGATTTAAAAGGCTTTTCCGTTATTTCATTTATATTATTAGTCGGATATGGAAGTTTATATCAATTATATATATCGTTTTGTTTTCCATGAAGATTCCATTGTAAATGTAATGTGATTTTGGGTTTATCGTGAACCGTGTTATAAATGACATTGGTTCTTTAACCCAGTTAAAGACAGGATATGATTTCCCAAGTTAAATAATCATTGATAGTGATTTTTGGGAAGATTAAAACCAAGTGGATTTTAATGAATCTTTAAATAGATTGAAATGATCGAGAATGGAGTATCACCAGTTTTGCTCCAGGCAATAGTTAAATCTTTAATTAGATTTGAACGTGAAATGGTAATTGAATTTACCGATAACACCATGGTGTTAGATATGAAGTATTACCAGTTTTACTTCATGGGATGAATAGGTCGGGGTTGGGAAATTTAACAAGTGATTACTTCGGTAAGTTTTTCTAATCCCGACTAGTTTGGATAAACCATAATTTGGTTTGAATTGATATTCAAAAGAAGATTAAAGAATAAATTTAAAGAATTTATCTTTGATAAAATTAATGGGAACCTTTCCCAATTTATAAGAATATTTGAATAAAAGAATATTCTGAATTGGAATGAGGCGTATGTTGCGTTTGTGTAACATTGGTTTATTATATACGCTGGTTATTCAGAAAGGCCGGGTTTGTACCCATTCTGAATAACCTATTCGACGATAAGTAGAAGATGAAGACGATGGTTGAAGACCGGATATAACACCCCGTAATCCTGTAACACTAAGATTCACAAATCAGGGTATAATTAATTTTTAAAAGAAGAATTAAGGGAAACGGGTTGTGTAACAACCCGTATTTTAATAACAAGTTAAAACGAGAATCGAAGCAGAATTTAATTTTAAATTCTGAATCAAGTAAAACGGGCTATGCCATTGCGTTCGTCTCGGAAAAATACGCGAAATAGAGTCCGAGTTTTCGAGAATCGGAGTCCGTATGACCCGTTAAAGGCCCAAAGAAGATTTCTGGGAATTTGAATTTTGGAAAACAGTTTTGGAAGTCAAATCTGGGGCTAGGCGGGAAGTTTCCCCGCCTAGGCCATGTCGACAGGCCTGTCGACTTGGGCCCAGACCAAGTCGACAGCCCTGTCAACTTGCCTGTCGACAGGGGGTGGTCGGGGCAAATAACCTGGCGCACCTGTTTGTCTCACCTAGTCTTGTGCTTGGGCTGGGTCTGGAAGCTTCCGAGATCTGATGGTCCTAATCTATCCTAGGGTTAATCTAAGGGCCTAAAACTATCCTAATCTCTATAAAAACACCCCTAAGCCCCCCCTAAACCCTCATAACTCACCCTCTCCACGAAGTGCTGCCCAAATGCCAAGTGATCATGGCCTCCATCCCAAATCCCTAGAGCCTATGCATTCAAATTGGGTTCAAATCAAAAGGTGCAAGCTTGCTACACCAAATCAAGGCCAAAATGCGAGTTTCATGATGGTTCTTCATCAAAAGGAGCCACCTTTCTTCGTCAAGATGATGCATGATCCCTTTCCTAAGCCTTGCCTATGTAAGTTCTAGCTACTTTTGGATCAAAACGGTATTTTAATGTTGACATGGGATAAAATGAGGCTAAACATGATTATGCGAACCTATATGAACCTTACCTTGCCTCTTGTGTTCATGTTTATGATCTTAGGCCATGTGAGTGACTTAATCATGCCTCTCATGCTATGCATAACCTAGTTTAACTTGCAAGTTTGGACCTTTATGCATGAAATGCTAGCATGAACCTTTAGGAACCATTTTACTTGTGAAACATTGGCTAAGACTAGATTTTGGGGCTTATGCATGTTTATGAACCCAAACCCTTTTATGCTATCATGCAAGTTTGTGGCCAAGTCTTTTATGAGATTATGCATGTTTATGGCCAAACCCTTTTCGTGATAATATGCATGTTTGTGGCCAAATTACCTTATGACACTATGCATGTTTATGGTCAATTTCTTTATGATGTTATGCATGTGGAAGCCAAGCCCTTTTTGGCATCATGCATGTTTTGAGACCAATATGTGGCATAACATCCTTACTATGTTGACTCGCTTTGCTTGCGTTGGGAAAACACGATTTTGGGTAGTTAGATAAACATGAACATGTCGCAAAATCTTAACTTGAATATGACATGTGTTTATACTTGAAAATATGACTTGAAAGATAACATGGAAGATGACATGTAAGTATGCATAAAACATGAGCTTGGGAATTTACCTATTAAGTTAGGTCTACCCTTTGGGAATTTACCTATTAAGTTAGGTCTACCCAAATGCTCGAAAAAATTGTAACATGTTTTGGAAACATGATGAACCTAGATAATATGAGTGTGGCCAACTCGAGGTTGGGTTGAGTTTGCAACGTAAAACTACCCGGAACCGACCGGCCTAACTAGTAGTTGCAAACAATAGGACCCAATGTGAGAAGTTGGTCATGTCGCGCTTAAGACCCGAGGTTAGACTAGGTTGTGGTGTAAATCTACCCGGACCCGCCCGGCTTAACTAGTAACCACAACAAGGTCTAATGTGAGAGGTTGAGGGTGCATTAATTAAATTAATGCCACATAATAGGGTTAAGTTAATTTGATTAATGAGGCTTAACAAAATATGATATGGACAAATGGGTTAAGTAATTTGATTAGGCTAATGATACTTAACAAAACATGATAAGCTTGGGTAGGTTAAGTAACTTGATTTGCCTAATGACACTTGACCATTTTTATATGACTAGTGGACGGGATTAAGTCAACCAACACTTAATCAATCCAACACGATAACGTGATAAGGTTAAGTAAATTTTCTTGATGACACTTAACCGTATAATACAGTTAATGGATGGGGTTAAGATTAGGCTTAACTAATCTAAACACGGTAATTCGATAGGGTTAAGTTAAACACTTAACCAATTTAAACTTGATAATTCAATGAGGTCAAGTAACCCATACTTAACCGACTTAACTTGGTAATTTAATGGGGTTAAGTTAAACACTTAACTAATTTAACACGATGATTTGATGAGTTTAAGTGACCTATACTTAACCAATCTAACTCGTTAATTTGATGAGGTTAAGTTAACCTATACTTAACCAATTTAACGTGAAAACATGATAAGGCTAAGTCACGAATCATTTCGAATACGCTTGACCGATTTGACTCGGTAATCAGATGGGGTCAAATTAATATATACTTAACCAATCTAAAATGATAATTAGACGAGGTTAAGCCATGGATTGCTTGATATACTTAACCAACTTGACACATGGTCTGTAGGGTTAAGTCTGGGGCTTGGATACTTAGCCAGTTTCGACATGTTTTGTAGACGGGTTAAGTTGTGAACTTAAGTGACACTTAACCCATTAGATAAACCCTAATTCGGAGGATTAGGTAGATAACCATAGTTAACAAGGATTATGGAAATAAGGCTAAGTGGTAAACCTTAGTTAAGGGAAACTAAGTAATAATTCTTAGTCAAGGAAATTTGGACCATTTCTTAGATAGATCAGTAACCCGATACGTTAGAGTATGCGTGTAGGAGCAGGCTATCTGATTTGGATAAAGGCTCCAACGAACTGGGTAACGAAGCAGCGGCTTCGGGGAACGTAAGGGTATTCTTGGGATCCCTCTGTGAGCTGTCAGGTCATTATACTAGGCTCACGAGAGGTTGAGGTCTGCGGTAGAAGAACCGAGAATATGCCTTGGTTGCTATGCGAGCGACCTAAAGACTGGGGTGGATAGCAGTGAGTCGGCGAATACATACAGTGCCTGAGATAGCAAGTTCGTCGATCATCTACCATCTTAAGTCAAGCGTGTACGTACGAAAAGGCAGGGGACACCCAACAGACCATAATTTGCTATCTAATTATGGGTGAGGTAGGTCGTAGGATGTGGGCTGACCGGAGTGTAGTTCTCATGCAAGATTTTCTCTTGTGTTGCCTTTCACTAGTTGAGGGAGGGGTCTCGTGGGACCATAGCCACGTGTAGAAAAGCAGACCTTAGTATCTGCATCGGCAGATAAATCTAAAGCTCCCGACCGAGTCCTGTATTTCTTGTTTTGGCCGGTGACAAGACTCAGATGGCACGATGTGATACATGTGCATCCAGTTATAGAAAAACGATTCACGATGAATGCGTGGGAAAAAGGGCACGGTTGAGGGTTAGCGTTATCCCTAGTGGCCTAGGTGGTTTAACCCAAACCGAAATACGAAAGCGTGCAATAGGTAAGCGTAATCCCTAGTGGTACTAGGTGGCGTAAGCCCTAGTAGTTCAAACGATGATTCATATGGAAGAGCCTAGCTAGAACAAGGGTGACAGTCCAAAACGATTTCAAGGATAATACGACATGAGGAAGCCCGTACGAGGTACGGCAAAGGACTGAATTTATATACATGGAAAGAAACATATGATTTGAGTAACCTATATATGCGATATTAGGTTGACATGGACCATTACACGGCTTTGAGCACGGGACGTTCATGGTTAACACATGACGCGGGTAGGGATACTAGTACGAGAGGTGCAGAGCAAATGTACATGTTAGGACTAGGAAGAATATACATAATAGACACCGTGGGATGTTAGTTGGGGTAGATACCTTGGGATAATGTACTCGATAGAAATCTGACGATGTGATACCTTGACTTATCATAACACCGCAGTTTATCATGATACCTTGGTTTACCTTCCCACAGTAGTTCAACCGGCTATCCTGGTTTATCTATCTTGTAGTTATCCTTATGTTTACTTTCAGTTTATGCATGTCATGTTACCTTTACCTGTTTTTATACTGGAAGTAGATAGGACTTACTCAGTCTTTTTGACTGACCCGTTTTGTTTCGCCTCTTTTCTTCCGTTTCCCCCCCCCCCCCAGGTTACAGGAAGGAAACAATGCTGTTTAGTTCGGACTTCTTCTGCCTGAAGGTCATCATGGATGGCTTGGACTTCTCTTGGCTATGGCTACTTTACTGTTTTTACTTGGGGAATAATTTACAAAAAGGCTTTTATGCTTCTTTACTTGTGGCAAGACAGGTTTTGATGTACTCTGATGTAAAAGGCTTTAGACCTTATTTATTCATGTTATGAAAGTTGATTTTACTTCCGCTATTTATATATGTTCTGTCTTGTGATATTTCTGTGCATGTTTACCAATAATGCCCCTCTAAAGCTAGTGCATTCCTTTGCGAGTGACCCTAGCGGAGGTGGGGTGTTACATTTGGTATCAGAGCAGAAGGTTACCAGACTGGGCAAAAGTTTTTAAAGACCTTCTGAAAATTATTTGAAAAACCGTTTACAAAGAAGCATTTTGCAAGAAAGTTTTCTTTTAAAAAGAAAAGGGTATTCCCCAAAGGCCATTAGCATTATCCTTGTTCCCTTGATTGAGTCTCTTTTCCTTTCTTTCCTCCATCTGTAGTCACAGTAGTTTTAACTGCGACTAGTCTTTTCTACCTACGAAAGTGCTTTCCATACAATGGAGGTGGTTCTCGAGAGACCAGTGACCGCGTTATAAGAAAGGATCGTGAGAAAGAAGGATAAAGGATACGAGCTTAAGGATGAGCAACTTGTTGGTATGGCTTAGTCCTCAAAGGAGGGAGAGAGATGAACAATGAAACCCATGACGAGAGGGTACCTTTGGCATGGTGAAACGGGACGGATAGTTAAGTATCATGGGACAAGGACAAGATCATTGGGAGGGCAATAGTATGCTCTCATTTTTAGGGTACCTCGGAAGGAGGGTAACGATCTTGTTAAAGGTTTAGTTTTCTTCTCTATCATCCCGTCGGGACTTTGGTTGGATCACCGCATCTTTTTGGGTCCGCTTTGATAGTTGAGTCTCTGCACCTTAGTACTAGTGTAATAGAGGGTCCCGTTTTGTCTCAAATCCTATTGGAAGATTGGTCCATTTATTCATGACTTGTTTGGATTTGAGAATGTCTATATCAAGTGTTGAGCTGGGAAATAATGCTTATGTTTATAAGTTGTGGATGGGTTCTAGGGATGAAGCGGTTATCCAGCAAGGGGTGCCACTCTCGGTTTTAGAAGGAGGGTAGTTAGACTCTTGGCTTGCTCTGGTAATACCCTCGAAGGCTCGTGTAACCTTTTGGGTTCTGTCATGGCTAGTTACCTAGAATCCCAGGATGCAGTTGTTGGTAATCCGCTTGGATAGAATTCGCCGCTAAGGCGGATGGTTCATTTCGACTATGTATGAGTTATGGGGATCACCCTAGTAAGGACTCTTGGCAATTTGGATTGGCATCGGAAAACGAGATCCAGAATTCACTAGTGAATTTTGGAGAGCTGGCTTGAGTACGTAGATATGGTTGAGCCAAGTACACTAGGGAAAGGATAAGTGCAAGTGGAACGAGAGGCGACGAGGAAATGAGTTCCAACTCATGTTATGGAAACAGGAAGTAAGAAGCTGCGAAATCGTGAAGAAAAAGGGGCGGTCAAGGCACGATGGAACTAAGCTCAAGGTAATGCGACTCAGGAGACTGAAGACTAAATACGTGCATGATATCTCTTTTGGGAATATATCCTCGATCCCTGTTTTCTGTTGAGCTTGCTTGTAGGCTATCTTTTAGGGATATCCCCTCGGTCCTGTTTCTGTTACAAACCCCGTAAGGAGTTTGTTTTGTTTATCTTCTCGACCCTGTTTCAGGGAATCTTAGGTAGAACCCTATGGATGTAAACATGTATTTGAAACATGTTATGGTTGATATGGTTGCAAATGGTTGCAAGTGGTTGCTCGTGGATGCGCGAATTTACATTAGATATTAGCTTGACTCGGTCACATTTCATATTGCATATGCACGAGTATTTATACTTGTTTATGGATGAAATCGAATGTATTATCATGCGGTTGTTGCATATGAATGAATGTTTGTGCACGCATATAGTGTATATATATGACTAGGACTATTTTCATACATGTTGGATTCATGGCACTAAACATATTTTTGCATTCAAAAGATTTTTCAGGCCTAATCATTAGCATTAGCTAAGGAACATGTACACACACGTTTTGCATATATACATACAGCATTAGAAATCACCTAAGGACAATGGTTGCTTGTGGATGATGTTTTGAGTAGATGGATGATGGATGGTAGGATATGTTCTTCCTAACTTGGAGATTTCGCGGACGAAATCCTAAAAGGTGGGGAGAATGTAACAACCCGTATTTTAATAACAAGTTAAAACGAGAATCGAAGCAGAATTTAATTTTAAATTCTGAATCAAGTAAAACGGGCTATGCCATTACGTTCGTCTCGGAAAAATACGCGAAATAGAGTCCGAGTTTTCGAGAATCGGAGTCCGTATGACCCGTTAAAGGCCCAAAGAAGATTTCTGGGAATTTGAATTTCGGAAAACAGTTTTGGAAGTCAAATCTGGGGCTAGGCGGGAAGTTTCCCTGCCTAGGCCATGTCGACAGGGCTGTCGACAGGCCTGTCGACTTGGGCCCAGACCAAGTCGACAGCCCGGTCGACTTGCCTGTCGACAGGGGGTGGTCGGGGCAAATAACCTGGCGCACCTGTTTGTCTCACCTAGTCTTGTGCTTGGGCTGGGTCTGGAAGCTTCCGAGATCTGATGGTCCTAATCTATCCTAGGGTTAATCTAAGGGCCTAAAACTATCCTAATCTCTATAAAAACACCCCTAAGCCCCCCCTAAACCCTCATAACTCACCCTCTCCACGAAGTGCTGCCCAAATGCCAAGTGATCATGGCCTCCATCCCAAATCCCTAGAGCCTATGCATTCAAATTGGGTTCAAATCAAAAGGTGCAAGCTTGCTACACCAAATCAAGGCCAAAATGCGAGTTTCATGATGGTTCTTCATCAAAAGGAGCCACCTTTCTTCGTCAAGATGATGCATGATCCCTTTCCTAAGCCTTGCCTATGTAAGTTCTAGCTACTTTTGGGTCAAAATGGTATTTTAATGTTGACATGGGATAAAATGAGGCTAAACATGATTATGCGAACCTATATGAACCTTACCTTGCCTCTTGTGTTCATGTTTATGATCTTAGGCCATGTGAGTGACTTAATCATGCCTCTCATGCTATGCATAACCTAGTTTAACTTGCAAGTTTGGACCTTTATGCATGAAATGCTAGCATGAACCTTTAGGAACCATTTTACTTGTGAAACATTGGCTAAGACTAGATTTTGGGGCTTATGCATGTTTATGAACCCAAACCCTTTTATGCTATCATGCAAGTTTGTGGCCAAGTCTTTTATGAGATTATGCATGTTTATGGCCAAACCCTTTTCGTGATAATATGCATGTTTGTGGCCAAATTACCTTATGACACTATGCATGTTTATGGTCAATTTCTTTATGATGTTATGCATGTGGAAGCCAAGCCCTTTTTGGCATCATGCATGTTTTGAGACCAATATGTGGCATAACATCCTTACTATGTTGACTCGCTTTGCTTGCGTTGGGAAAACACGATTTTGGGTAGTTAGATAAACATGAACATGTCGCAAAATCTTAACTTGAATATGACATGTGTTTATACTTGAAAATATGACTTGAAAGATAACATGGAAGATGACATGTAAGTATGCATAAAACATGAGCTTGGGAATTTACCTATTAAGTTAGGTCTACCCTTTGGGAATTTACCTATTAAGTTAGGTCTACCCAAATGCTCGAAAAACTTGTAACATGTTTTGGAAACATGATGAACATAGATAATATGAGTGTGGCCAACTCGAGGTTGGGTTGAGTTTGCAACGTAAAACTACCCGGAACCGACCGGCCTAACTAGTAGTTGCAAACAATAGGACCCAATGTGAGAAGTTGGTCATGTCGCGCTTAAGACCCGAGGTTAGACTAGGTTGTGGTGTAAATCTACCCGGACCCGCCCGGCTTAACTAGTAACCACAACAAGGTCTAATGTGAGAGGTTGAGGGTGCATTAATTAAATTAATGCCACATAATAGGGTTAAGTTAATTTGATTAATGAGGCTTAACAAAATATGATATGGACAAATGGGTTAAGTAATTTGATTAGGCTAATGATACTTAACAAAACATGATAAGCTTGGGTAGGTTAAGTAACTTGATTTGCCTAATGACACTTGACCATTTTTATATGACTAGTGGACGGGATTAAGTCAACCAACACTTAATCAATCCAACACAATAACGTGATAAGGTTAAGTAAATTTTCTTGATGACACTTAACCGTATAATACAGTTAATGGATGGGGTTAAGATTAGGCTTAACTAATCTAAACACGGTAATTCGATAGGGTTAAGTTAAACACTTAACCAATTTAAACTTGATAATTCAATGAGGTCAAGTAACCCATACTTAACCGACTTAACTTGGTAATTTAATGGGGTTAAGTTAAACACTTAACTAATTTAACACGATGATTTGATGAGTTTAAGTGACCTATACTTAACCAATCTAACTCGTTAATTTGATGAGGTTAAGTTAACCTATACTTAACCAATCTAACGTGAAAACATGATAAGGCTAAGTCACGAATCGTTTCGAATACGCTTGACCGATTTGACTCGGTAATCAGATGGGGTCAAATTAATATATACTTAACCAATATAAAATGATAATTAGACGAGGTTAAGCCATGGATTGCTTGATATACTTAACCAACTTGACACATGGTCTGTAGGGTTAAGTCTGGGGCTTGGATACTTAGCCAGTTTCGACATGTTTTGTAGACGGGTTAAGTTGTGAACTTAAGTGACACTTAACCCATTAGATAAACCCTAATTCGGAGGATTAGGTAGATAACCATAGTTAACAAGGATTATGGAAATAAGGCTAAGTGGTAAACCTTAGTTAAGGGAAACTAAGTAATAATTCTTAGTCAAGGAAATTTGGACCATTTCTTAGATAGATCAGTAACCCGATACGTTAGAGTATGCGTGTAGGAGCAGGCTATCTGATTTGGATAAAGGCTCCAACGAACTGGGTAACGAAGCAGCGGCTTCGGGGAACGTAAGGGTATTCTTGGGATCCCTCTGTGAGCTGTCAGGTCATTATACTAGGCTCACGAGAGGTTGAGGTCTGCGGTAGAAGAACCAAGAATATGCCTTGGTTGCTATGCGAGCGACCTAAAGACTGGGGTGGATAGCAGTGAGTCGGCGAATACATACAGTGCCTGAGATAGCAAGTTCGTCGATCATCTACCATCTTAAGTCAAGCGTGTACATACGGAAAGGCAGGGGACACCCAACAGACCATAATTTGCTATCTAATTATGGGTGAGGTAGGTCGTAGGATGTGGGCTGACCGGAGTGTAGTTCTCATGCAAGATTTTCTCTTGTGTTGCCTTTCACTAGTTGAGGGAGGGGTCTCGTGGGACCATAGCCACGTGTAGAAAAGCAGACCTTAGTATCTGCATCGGCAGATAAATCTAAAGCTCCCGACCGAGTCCTGTATTTCTTGTTTTGGCCGGTGACAGGACTCGGATGGCACGATGTGATACATGTGCATCCAGTTATAGAAAAACGATTCACGATGAATGCGTGGGAAAAAGGGCACGGTTGAGGGTTAGCGTAATCCCTAGTGGCCTAGGTGGTTTAACCCAAACCGAAATACGAAAGCGTGCAATAGGTAAGCGTAATCCCTAGTGGTACTAGGTGGCGTAAGCCCTAGTAGTTCAAACGATGATTCATATGGAAGAGCCTAGCTAGAACAAGGGTGACAGTCCAAAACGATTTCAAGGATAATACGACATGAGGAAGCCCGTACGAGGTACGGCAAAGGACTGAATTTATATATATGGAAAGAAACATATGATTTGAGTAACCTATATATGCGATATTAGGTTGACATGGACCATTACACGGCTTTGAGCACGGGACGTTCATGGTTAACACATGACGCGGGTAGGGATACTAGTACGAGAGGTGCAGAGCAAATGTACATGTTAGGACTAGGAAGAATATACATAATAGACACCGTGGGATGTTAGTTGGGGTAGATACCTTGGGATAATGTACTCGATAGAAATCTGACGATGTGATACCTTGACTTATCATAACACCGCAGTTTATCATGATACCTTGGTTTACCTTGCCACAGTAGTTCAACCGGCTATCCTGGTTTATCTATCTTGTAGTTATCCTTATGTTTACTTTCAGTTTATGCATGTCATGTTACCTTTACCTGTTTTTATACTGGAAGTAGATAGGACTTACTCAGTCTTCTTGACTGACCCGTTTTTTTTTGCCTCTTTCCTTCCGTTTCCCCCCCCCCCAGGTTACAGGAAGGAAACAATGCTGTTTAGTTCGGACTTCTTCTGCCTGAAGGTCATCATGGATGGCTTGGACTTCTCTTGGCTATGGCTACTTTACTGTTTTTACTTGGGGAATAATTTACAAAAAGGCTTTTATGCTTCTTTACTTGTGGCAAGACAGGTTTTGATGTACTCTGATGTAAAAGGCTTTAGACCTTATTTATTCATGTTATGAAAATTGATTTTACTTCCGCTATTTATATATGTTCTGTCTTGTGATATTTCTGTGCATGTTTACCAATAATGCCCCTCTAAAGCTAGTGCATTCCTTTGCGAGTGACCCTAGCGGGGGTGGGATGTTACAGGTTGCGCCATTGCGTTCATCTCAAAATTCTGCTTGAGATAGAGTCCGAGTTTGCATAAATCGGACTCCGTATGAAGGAGATATGGACGAACGAAGTTAGGCAGAGAAACCGGAATCAGACCAGAATGCACTGGCGCACTTGTGAAGTGCGCCTATACAAAAATGCACTGGCGCACCTGCCAAGTGCGCCCATACTAATCCATCACCGAATTCTGGAGTGTTCTGTGCTGACGTGTCTCCTTTTGAGTGGTTGGATGATGTGTCTTCGACCTGTGCGATTCTGATGGCTTCTATGATGATCTAAGGGCCCTAAAACACTCTCTACACCTATAAAAGAATGCCTAGACCTAAGGGTTCCTCCACACAAATTCTCTAAGGCATCTACATGCTGCTTCTCTCTACTCTAGCCTCCACCATTAAAATAAATCTAATTCTCCACTAAAACAAGTTATACTTCTTCTTATAATTAGAGATTCAAATCAAGATTAAAGCTTCAAGAAGGGAATCAAAAGCTAATTCAAAGGTTTCAAGCAAGTCACACGAATGATAGCAAATCACCTTTTTAGAACCGATCTCTGTAAGTCAGTTATTTCTAGATTTGAACGTTTTTCTCTGTTCGTGACATGAAATTAAAGGAATAAAAGAATATGCCAAATCTCTCTCTCTCTATTCGAATCAGTGCTTATACTCTTGAACCTAATTAAGAACTGTTATGATTCGAGGACAAATAAGACCGTGACTATGAAACTATGGACCTTAAAACCATATGCCTATGACTATGAACATTTTCCTATGACTATGAACATTGCCTATGACTATGGACATTGCCTATGACTATGAACATTGCCTATGACTGTGACTGTGACTATAAGGATTATTTCCTTGACTAAGCCTATGCCTTTGATTAGGAAATATAAACTATTGCCTATGACATAGTAAGGACATCTGTGATTAAACACCTGTGATTCATGACTAGGAAAGTGTTGCTTAAGTTTTGTGATTATGAAATTGGGTATAAACCCGATCATCTATTCTGTCTATTCTTGGTTATCTTTGGTTTTAGACCTTGGGAATTTACCTATTAAGTTAGGTCTACCCATGTTCTTGAACTTGTGTCTCTATTCTGTCTATTCTTGGTTTTAGACCTTGGGAATTTACCTATTTAGTTAGGTCTACCCATGTTCTTGAACCGACGTCGTTATTCAACCCTTTTTATGCCAGTTAGTATGTCTATCTTTTGCATAGCATCTTTGGTTCATTCCCTGTTTTCTACGAACCTAGCTTTAATCTAGACTGAATCACGATTATACGAACAGTGGGAATGCGGTTTGGGCAAAACAAGAAATTTACTAAAAACGTAGTTTAACTTGGAAATTGGCATAAATTGGGAACATGTATTATGGCATGTTCATAGAAATGCAAATTGGATAAATTTGACATGAATTATAAGATATGTAATTTGAATCTAGTATTGACGTGTAAATCTAGCATTTACATGAATAGTGAGCTAGAGTAGTAAGTTTAGTTTGACGTGAATTAGAATGTTGAATCGGAATTGGATTAGCTAATTTGGCACGGTAAGTATATTGGCATAAATGTGAAATTGGCCATAATTGGGAATAACTGTCAGGTTTAGCAAAATCATAGTTAGAGACACTTAATTTGGTATAGTTTACATAACAAAAGGGCATAAATATGACATAGAAGGGAGAATGGGCCATAAGAAGAAACGTTGACAATTCACATTAAAAGAGTAATTAGGAAATAAGTAAATTAGGAATAATTTACTTATAGAATTTGGCTTGAATGAGGAAATGTAAATTTAGACAAATTAAAGGTTTATTAACGACACCTCTTGTAATGACACACCAGAAAGTTCTAGGGTGACAGAGAGGATAGTGTCTAGGCTTGAGTTTGGAAAATACAAGTTTCCTGCTCTCCCTGGCTATCCCTAACTGATCCGACGGACGGGATGGTTACTTTTGAAACCTAATTTGAAAATTAATCAAAACCCTTTGAACTTAGAAAACACGAATATTCATAACCCGAGGTTAGACTGAGTTGCGATGTAAACCTACTCGGAACCAACCGGCACATCCAGTATTCGCCACAATATCTGTCTAATGTGAGTGGTCGCGGCTTTAATCTATTTAGTTAAACCTAGAACAAGAATGGTAGGGTTAAGTTAACTAAGACACTTAACCAGTTCAACATGATAACTAGACTAATGGGTGGGGTTAGGTTCAGACCCACTTAACACAGTTAAGCTAGAATGGGAGGGCTAAGTCCATAGAGACACTTAACCAAACTCAAGGTAGCAAAACGAGACTTGTAAGGGTTAAGTAAAGTTAATACACTTAGCCAAATTAATATGTTAACTAGACTAGAGGTTAGGGTTAAGTAAAATCTAATAAACTTAGCCAATTTTGATATGTTAGCTGGGCTAGACCGTAGGGTTAAGAAAACCTGAACACCTAACCATCAGGTTGTGATAAAGGAATGAGGTTAAGTCTAAAACATGAAGGGATAATACTTAACCATTAATAACATCTTAGTTGAAACAGACGGGCAAGGTTATGTTAAAAAGGAACAGTTAACCAATACAGGATGAAGGGGTAGGGTTAAGTAATAAGAAATATTTAACCAATATAACTTGGTTTGTGGTAGGGTTAAGTCAACGTAAATTGCTAATGACACTTAACCAGCTTAACAGGATAAATGAAGAGGGTTAAGTTAGCTTGAATTGACTAATGACACTTGACCAATCCAAATTGACAGGAAAGAGAGCTAAGTAGTAAACCTTAGTTAAGAAAACAACGATTCTGGAAACTAAGTGGTAAACCTTAGTTGACAAAACTAAGTAGTAATTCTTAGTATAACACGAGGAGGAGTGAACGTCCGTCTGATTAAAAAGAAGGCTCCAACGAACTGGGTTACGAAGCCTGAGGCTTCGAGGGGACGTGAGGGTACTCTTGGTATCCCTCTGTGAGGCTGCAGATGATCCGCCTGGGCCCATAGAGGTTAAGGTCTGCGTAGAAGAACCAGGGGTATGCCTTGGTTGCATTACATGGCAACCTAAAGACCAAGATGGACCGGCGTGATTCGGCGAGCAAACGGTAGCCCTGTGATAGCGACTCATCGTCTACCATCCATCTTGAGTCAATCGAGATACGTGAAGCGGAAAGGCGGAGAACTCCAAAATACCATATACTTGCTATCTAGTTATGGTTGCGGATGGCCATAGCATAGTGGGGCACCGGGGGCCGGCGTATAGTTCTCATTTTACAAGGTGTGCCTTTCATTAGTTGAGGGAGGGGTCAAGTGGGACAATAGCCACTGGAATAAAAACAGACCTTAGCATCTGCATCGGCAGATATCTGAAAGTTCCCGATCGAGTTCTGTATTCCTTGATTTGCCCTATCACAGGGCTCAGACCGCACATTATAGGACATGTGCATCTAGACAAGCGATAACGATTCACGATACATGCGTGGGGAAGTATAGGAACATATACCACTCTAGGTAGTGTGTCCTAGACTTGGGGGCATCGTTCGACAGGTAGCGTAATCCCTAGTTTGATTAGGTGGCATAAATCCTGAATCCGAGAAGCGTTCAGCAGATAGCGTAAACTCTAGTTGAATCTAGAGAGCACTTGGTAGAAAACCCTAGATTAAATCTAGGTAACAAAATAATAAATGTATGCCTGAAGGCAATGGAAAATACAGGGATTGAGATCACGTTATCGTTACTAGTTGGGACACTAGATAGGCAGTGCAGAGATATAGAAACCAACATAACAAAGAAATAGCGAAGCGGAGAAAGTATTAGAGCGTATCCAGTTTATCTTATCTTAGCATATCTTGCGACTACCCTGTCTAATCTTGTTGACCCTATCGTCATGGTGTAATCATGTATTCAGTTAATTCATGTCGTTTTGTTTTCCATGTTCACATGCTAGAAGTTACTGAACTTACTCAGGCTTTATGTCTGACTCTGTTTTTCTTTCGTCTTCTTTTCTTCCGTTCCCCCCAGGTAGTAAATGAGGGAATAGTTTAGCTCAGGTTAAGTTGGACTTCCACTCTTTCCCAACTTGAAGATTTGTCGAAGTTTGCTTGGATTCTCTTTTCAGAAGCTATGGCTGGCTCTTGCTAAAATCGGGGAATATAAATGTTGTTTTTATGCTTCTTTATTTTGTAAGAGAGAAGATACTCTGATATTGTAAAGAAACCATTGTACAAACTATTTTATCAATAAAGTAAAGTTTTATTTTCTACTGTTTAATTTCTGTCTGTCTTGTAATTTATCTGCATCTTTTACCCTAAATGCTCCACAGAACTTAGTGCATTCCCTTTGTGAGTGACACTAACGGATGTGGGGTGTTACACGTGGTATCAGAGCCGAAGGTTACCGGATCAGATAAAAGATTTGAAAAATTATTTTCAAAACGGTTTTTAAAGAAGCATTTTCAAAAGAAAAGTTTTGTTTTAAAGGCATATTCCCCAAAGCCATACGCACTGTCTTCTCTTCCTCTGTTTGAATTCTTGTCTCCTTCTTTATTGAGTCTCTGGGACTCCTGGCTTTCAAGGAGGTAACCTCATCGAAGGGCAAAGTAGTGTTCGACTTCCATCTATAACCATAGTTGTTTCACTTACGGCCAGTCTTCTTTCAAGCTTATAGGGTATCCGTACGATGGAGGCAGCTTTTTAGAGATTTGCCAGCATGGTTACACACGGAAGTTTTGCAAAGGAGCACAACCCAAGGATGAGGAAATCATGGATGTAGACTTGGCTCACGAAGGAGGAAGGGATTATAAAACCTAAGACAAGCGGAAGTATCTTTACTATGGTATGATAGGGCATGTAATTAAGGACAAAGGACAAGATTTTCAGAAGGGAAAGTACATACTAAGCGTACCTAGGAGAAAGGTAGTAAGGTTCTAGTTTTTCTGTTTGTACTCTTTCCTTTTTAGAGCTTCGCATTTGTTCATATTTGCTTCCATAGTTGAGTCTCTGCACCTTAGTACTTGTATAGTGAAAGATCCCAATTAGTCTCAAATCCAGTGGGTGGTTCGACCCATTTATTTTTGGTTAGTAGGGATTTGAGAATAGCTATCGAGTTTGCTTATATCATCTCACGTAAATCATCTAAATTCGGAGGAGGTATTCCTTGGGTGCTTGTCTGATATTGGTTTAGGCCTTTGGGGCTTGTATTTGGGGAATGTCGAGTTCGACTAGGATGGTTTGCGTGAGAGATGAATAGTTGTGGCAGGCACTCCAAAAAGCACGTAGCGACCTTTTGACCCATATAGTTATGGCATGATGGATAAGCTAGGAGGAGAGATCTCTTATCATCCTAGTATATACACTTGGTTGACATCTGTTTATTTTGGAAATGGAGGTCAGAAACTTCACAATCGTAAAGTTAAATTGGTTAGGATACAGTGGAGTAAAGCTCAAGAAGACTAGATACTAGCATCATACCCTTTTTCTTAAGGGTGCATCCTTGATTCCTTTTTGTAGGAGCTTTACACATAATTGTTTCTCTCTTTCCAGAATATATCCTCTAGGTCGTATCTTCGATCTTTAGGTAGAAACTCTTTTGGGTGTAAACATGTATTCAAAACATGTTATGATTGATGGTTGCGAGTGGTTGCTAATGGTTGCTCGTGGATGCATATACATACGTATTAAGCACTAGATCAATTCAGACGCTTTCATATTGCATTTACAGATATGTATTTGTTTGTAACTTGAACTTGATATGTTATCATATGCGTGTTGCATATGGATGAATGGCCGTGCACGCATATAGTATTTACATAACTAGGGATGCTTGCATACATGGTTGGACGCATGGCACTGACATGACTCTCATTAAGGAGGTCGACCGAATCAGTATACCGCCCGATTCGGACTCCGTATGAAGGAGATATGGACGAACGAAGTTAGGCAGAGAAACCGGAAACAGACCAGAATGCACTTGTGCACTTGTGAAGTGCGCCCGTACAAAAATGCACTGGCGCACCTGCCAAGTGCGCCCATACTAATCCAGCACCGAATTCTGGAGTGTTCTGTGCTGACGTGTCTCCTTTTGAGTGGTTGGATGATGTGTCTTCGACCGGTGCGATTCTGATGGCTTCTATGATGATCTAAGGGCCCTAAAACACTCTCTACACCTATAAAAGAATGCCTAGACCTAAGGGTTCCTGCACACAAATTCTCTAAGGCATCTACATGCTGCTTCTCTCTACTCTAGCCTCCACCATTAAAATAAATCTAATTCTCCACTAAAACAAGTTATAGTTCTTCTTCTAATTGGAGATTCAAATCAAGATTAAAGCTTCAAAAAGGGAATCAAAAGCTAATTCAAAGGTTTCAAGCAACATCACACGAATCATAGCAAATCACCTTTTTAGAACCGATCTCTGTAAGTCAATTATTTCCAGATTTGGAAGTTTTTCTCTGTTCGTGACATGAAATTAAAGGAATAAAAGAATATGCCAAATCTCTCTCTCTCTATTCGAATCAGTGCCTGTACTCTTGATCCAAATTAAGAACTTTTATGATTCGAGGACAAATAAGACCGTGACTATGAAACTATGGACCTTAAAACCATATGCCTATGACCACGAACATTTGCCTATGACTATGAACATTGCCTATGACTATGGACATTGCCTATGACTATGAACATTGCCTATGAATGTGACTGTGACTATAAGGATTATTTCCTTGACTAAGCCTATGCCTTTGATTAGGAAATATAAACTATTGCCTATGACATAACAAGGACATCTGTGATTAAACACCTGTGATTCATTACTAGGAAAGTGTGCTTAAGTTTTGTGACTATGAAATTGGGTATAAACCCGATCATCTATTCTGTCTATTCTTGGTTATCTTTGGTTTTAGACCTTGGGAATTTACCTATTTAGTTAGGTCTACCCATGTTCTTGAACCTATGTCTCTATTCTGTCTATTCTAGGTTTTAGACCTTGGGAATTTGCCTATTTAGTTAGGTCTACCCATGTTCTTGAACCGACGTCGTTATTCAACCCTTTTTATGCCAGTTAGTATGTCTATCTTTTGCATAGCATCTTTGGTTCATTCCCTATTTTCTATAAACCTAGCTTTAATCTAGACTGAATCACGATTATACGAACGGTGGGAATGCGGTTTGGGCAAAACACGAAATTTACTAAAAACGTAGTTTAACTTGGAAATTGGCATAAATTGGGAACATGTATTTTGGCATGTTCATAGAAATGCAAATTGGATAAATTTGACATGAATTATAAGATGTGTAATTTGAATCTAGTATTGACGTGTAAATCTAGCATTTACATGAATAGTGAGCTAGAGTAATAAGTTTAGTTTGACGTGAATTCGAATGTTGAATCGGAATTGGATTAGCTAATTTGGCACGGTAAGTATATTGGCATAAATGTGAAATTGGCCATAATTAGGAATAACTGTCAGGTTTAGCAAAACCATAGTTAGTGACACTTAATTTGGTATAGTTTACATACCAAAAGGGCATAAATATGATATAGAGGGGAGAACGGGCCATAAGAAGAAACGTTGACAATTGCCATTAAAAGAGTAATTAGGAAATAAGTAAATTAGGAATAATTTACTTATAGAATTTGGCTTGAATGAGGAAATGTAAATTTAGACAAATTAAAGGTTTATTAACGACACCTCTTGTAATGACACACCAGAAAGTTCTAGGGTGACATAGAGGATAGTGTCTAGGCTTGGGTTTGGAAAATACAAGTTTCCTGCTCTCCCTGGCTATCCCTAACTGGTCCGACGGACGGGATGGTTACTTTCAAAACCTGATTTGAAAATTAATCAAAACCCTTTGAACTTAGAAAACACGAATATGCCTAACCCGAGGTTAGACTGAGTTGCGATGTAAACCTGTTCGGAACCAACCGGCACATCCAGTATTCGCAACAATATCTGTCTAATGTGAGTGGTCGTGGCTTTAATCTATTTAGTTAAAGCTAGAACAAGAATAGTAGGGTTAAGTTAACTAAGACACTTAACCAGTTCAACATGATAACTAGACTGATGGGTGGGGTCAGGTTCAGACCCACTTAACACAGTTAAGCTAGAATGGGAGGGCTAAGTCCATAAAGACACTTAACCAAACTCAAGGTAGCAAAATGAGAATTGTAAGGGTTAAGTAAAGTTAATACACTTAGCCAAATTAATATGTTAACTAGACTAGAGGTTGTGGTTAAGTAAAATCTAATACACTTAGCCAATTTTGATATGTTAGCTGGGCTAGACCGTAGGGTTAAGAAAACCTGAACACTTAACCATCAGGTTGTGATAAAGGAATGAGGTTAAGTCTAAAACATGAAGGGATAATACTTAACCATTAATAACATGTTAGTTGAAACAGACGGGCAAGGTTAAGTTAAAAAGGAACACTTAACCAATACAGGATGAAGGGGTAGGGTTATGTAATAAGAAATATTTAACCAATATAACTTTGTTTGTGGTAGGGTTAAGTCAACGTGAATTGCTAATGAAACTTAACCAGCTTAACATGATAAATGAATATGGTTAAGTTAGCTTGAATTGACTAATGACACTTAACCAATCCAAATTGACGGGAAAGAGAGCTAAGTAGTAAACCTTAGTTAAGAAAACAACGATTCTGGAAACTAAGTGGTAAACCTTAGTTTACAAAACTAAGTAGTAATTCTTAGTGTAACACGAGGAGGAGTGAACGTCCGTCTGATTAAAAAGAAGGCTCCAACGAAAGTGGTTACGAAGCCCGAGGCTTCGAGGGGACGTGAGGGTACTCTTGGTATCCCTCTGTGAGGCTGCAGATGATCCGCCTGGGCCTACAGAGGTTAAGGTCTGCGTAGAAGAACCAGGGTTATGCCTTTGTTGCAATACATGGCAACCTAAAGACCAGGATGGACCGGCGTGATTCGGCGAGCAAACGGTAGCCCTGTGATAGCGACTCGTCGTCTAGCATCCATCTTGAGTCAATCGAGATACGTGAAGCGGAAAGGCGGAGAACTCCAAAAGACCATATACTTGCTATCTAGTTATGGTTGCGGATGGCCATAGGATATTGGGGCACCGGGGGCCGGCGTATAGTTCTCATTTTACAAGGTGTGCCTTTCATTAATTGAGGGAGGGGTCAAGTGGGACCATAGCCACTGGAATAAAAACAGACCTTAGCATCTGCATCGGCAGATATCTGAAACCTCTCGACCGAGTTCTGTATTCCTTGATTTGCCCTGTCACAGGACTCGGACCGCACATTACAGGACATGTGCATCTAGACAAGCGATAACGATTCGCGATACATGCGTGGGGAAGTATAGGAACATGTACCACTCTAGGTAGTGTGTCCTAGACTTTGGGGCATCGTTCGACAGGTTGCGTAATCCCTAGTTGGACTAGGTGGCATTAATCCTAAATCCGAGAAGCGTTCAGCAGATAGCGTAAACTCTAGTTGAATCTAGAAAGCACTTGGTAGAAAACCCTAGATTAAATCTAGGTAACAAAATAATAAATGTATGCCTGAAGGCAATTGAAAATACAGGGATTGGGATCACGTTATTGTTACTAGTTGGGACACTAGATAGGCAGTGCAGAGATATAGAAACCAGCATAACAAAGAAATAGCGAAGCGGAGAAAGTATTAGAGCGTATGCAGTTTATCTTATCTTAGCATATCTTGTGACTACCTTGTCTAATCTTGTTGACCCTATCGTCATGGTGTAATCTTGTATTCAGTTAATTCATGTCGTTTTGTTTTCCATGTTCACATGCTAGAATTTACCGAACTTACTCAGGCTTTATGTCTGACTCTGTTTTTCTTTCGTCTTCTTTTCTTCCGTTCCCCCCCAGGTAGTAAAGGAGGGAATAGTTTAGCTCAGGTTAAGTTGGACTGCCACTCTTTCTCAGCTTGAAGATTTGTCGAAGTTTGTTTGGATTCTCTTTTCAGATGCTTTGGTTGGCTCTTGCTAAAATCGGGGAATATAAATGTTGTTTTTATGCTTCTTTATTTTGTAAGACAGATGATACTCTGATATTGTAAAGAATCCATTGTACAAACTATTTTATCAATAAAGTAAAGTTTTATTTTCCACAGTTTAATTTATGTCTGTCTTGTAATTTATCTGCATCTTCTACCCCAAATGCTCCACAGAACTTAGTGCATTCCGTTTGTGAGTGACACTAACGGATGTGGGGTGTTACACGTGGTATCCGAGCCGAAGGTTACCGGATCAGATAAAAGATTTGAAAAATTATTTTTCAAAATGGTTTTTAAAGAAGCATTTTCAAAAGAAAAGTTTTGTTTTAAAGGCATATTCCCCAAAGCCATACGCACTGTTTTCTCTTCCTCTGTTTGAATTCTTGTCTCTTTCTTTATTGAGTCTCTAGGGCTCATGGCTTTCTCGGAGGTAACCTCGTCAAAGGGCAAAGTTGTGTCCGACTTCCATCTATAACCATAGTTGTTTCACTTACGGCCAGTCTTCTTTCAAGCTTATAGGGTTTCCGTACGATGGAGGCAGCTTTCGAGGGATTTGCCAGCATGGTTACACACGGAAGTTTGGCAAAGGAGCACAACCCAAGGATGAGGAAATCATGGATGTGGACTTGGCTCACGAAGGAGGAAGGGATTATAAAACCTAAGACAAGAGGAAGTATCGTTACTATGGTATGATAGGGCATATAATTAAGGACAAAGGACAAGATTTTCAGAAGGGCAAGTACATACTAAGCGTACCTAGGAGAAAGGTAGTAAGGTTCCAGTTTTTCTGTTCGTACTCTTTCCTTTTTAGAGCTTCGCATTTGTTCATATTTGCTTCCATAGTTGAGTCTCTGCACCTTAGTACTTGTATAGTGAAAGATCCCAATTAATCTCAAATCCAGTGGGTGGTTCGACCCGTTTATTTTTGGTTAGTAGGGATTTGAGAATAGCTATCGAGTTTGCTTATATCATCTCACGTAGATCATCTAAATTCGGAGGAGGTATTCCTTGGGTGCTTGTCTGATATTGGTTTAGGCCTTTGGGGCTTGTACTTGGGGAATGTCGAGTTCGACTAGGATGGTTTGCGTGAGAGATGAATAGTTGTGGTAGGCACTCCAAAAAGCACGTAGCGACCTTTTGACCCATATAGTTATGGCATGATGGATAAGCTAGGAGGAGAGATCTCTGATCATCTTATTATATACACTTGGTTGACATCTGTTTATTTTGGAAATGGAGGTCAGAAACTACACAATCGTAAAGTTAAATTGGTTAGGATACAGTGGAGTAAAGCTCAAGAAGACTAGATACTAGCATCATACCCTTTTTCTTAAGGGTGCATCCTTGATTCCTTTTTGTAGGAGCTTTACACATAATTGTTTCTCTCTTTCCATAATATATCCTCTAGGTCGTATCTTCGATCTTTAGGTAGAAACTCTTTTGGGTGTAAACATGTATTTGAAACATGTTATGATTGATGGTTGCGAGTGGTTGCTAATGGTTGCTCGTGGATGCATATACATATGTATTAAGCACTAGATCAGTTCAGACGCTTTCATATTGCATTTACAGATATGTATTTGTTTGTAACTTGAACTTGATATGTTATCATATGGGTGTTGCATATGGATGAATGGCCGTGCACACATATAGTATTTACATAACTAGGGATGCTTGCATACATGGTTCGACGGATGGCACTGACATGACTCGCATTAAGGAGGTCGACTGAATCAGTATACCGCCTGATTTTGCATTAGATACGGACATATACACACACTATGCATATGAACATGAAAGCATTAGAAATCTTTTAAGGACAATGAATGCCTGTGATTGAATGGTTGAGTAGATGGGTGATTGGATGGTAGGACACATTCTTCCTAACTTGAAGATTTCGGGGACGAATTCCTTTTAAGTGGGGGAGAATGTAACACCCCGTAATCCTGTAACACTAAGATTCACAAATCAGGGTATAATTAATTTTTAAAAGAAGAATTAAGGGAAACTGGTTGCGCCATTTCGTTCGTCTCGAAATTCTGCTTGAGATAGAGTCCGAGTTTGCATAAATCGGACTCCGTATGAAGGAGATATGGACGAACGAAGTTAGGCAGAGAAACCGGAAACAGACCAGAATGCACTGGGGCACTTGTGAAGTGCGCCCGTACAAAAATGCACTGGCGCACCTGCCAAGTGCGCCCATACTAATCCAACACCGAATTCTGGAGTGTTCTGTGCTGACGTGTCTCCTTTTGAGTGGTTGGATGATGTGTATTCGACCTGTGCGATTCTGATGGCTTTTATGATGATCTAAGGGCCCTAAAACACTCTCTACACCTATAAAAGTATGCCTAGACCTAAGGGTTCCTCCACACAAATTCTGTAAGGCATCTACATGCTATTTCTCTCTACTCTAGCCTCCACCATTAAAATAAATCTAATTCTCCACTAAAACAAGTTATAGTTCTTCTTATAATTGGAGATTCAAATCAAGATTAAAGCTTCAAGAAGGGAATCAAAAGCTAATTCAAAGGTTTCAAGCAAGTCACACGAATCATAGCAAATCACCTTTTTAGAACCGATCTCTGTAAGTCAGTTATTTCTAGATTTGAACGTTTTTCTCTGTTCGTGACATGAAATTAATGGAATAAAAGAATATGCCAAATCTCTCTCTCCATTCGAATCAGTGCCTATACTCTTGAGCCTAATTAAGAACTGTTGTGATTCGAGGACAAATAAGACTGTGACTATGAAACAATGGACCTTAAAACCATATGCCTATGACTATGAACATTTGCCTATGACTATGAACATTTCCTATGACTATGGACATTGCCTATGACTATGAACATTGCCTATGACTGTGACTGTGACTATGAGGATTATTTCCTTGACCAAGCCTATGCCTTTGATGAGGAAATATAAACTATCGCCTATGAAATAACAAGGACATCTGTGACTAAACACCTACGATTCATGACTAGGAAAGTGTTGCTTACGTTTTGTGACTATGAAATTGGGTATAAACCCGATCATCTATTCTGTCTATTCTAGGTTATCTTCAGTTTTAGACCTTGGGAATTTACCTATTTAGTTAGGTCTACCCATGTTCTTGAACCAATGTCTCTATTCTGTCTATTCTTGGTTTTAGACCTTGGGAATTTACATATTTAGTTAGTTCTACCCATGTTCTTGAACCGACGTCGTTATTCAACCCTTTTTATGCCAGTTAGTATGTCTATCTTTTGCATAGCATCTTTGGTTCATTCCCTATTTTCTACGAACCTAGCTTTAATCTAGACTGAATCACGATTATACGAACGGTGGGAATGCAGTTTGGGCAAAACACGAAATTTACTAAAAACGTAGTTTAACTTGGAAATTGGCATAAATTGGGAACATGTATTATGGCATGTTCATAGAAATGCAAATTGGATAAATTTGACATGAATTAGAAGATGTGTAATTTGAATCTAGTATTGACGAGTAAATCTAGCATTTACATGAATTGTGAGCTAGAGTAATAAGTTTAGTTTGACGTGAATTAGAATGTTGAATCGGAATTGGATTGGCTAATTTGGCACGGTAAGTATATTGGCATAAATGTGAAATTGGCCATAATTGGGAATAAATGTCAGGTTTAGAAAAATCATAGTTAGTGACACTTAATTTGGTATAGTTTACATACCAAAAGGGCATAAATATGATATAGAGGGGAGAACGGGCCATAAGAAGAAACGTTGACAATTCACATTAAAAGAGTAATTAGGAAATAAGTAAATTAGGAATAATTTACTTATAGAATTTGGCTTGAATGAGGAAATGTAAATTTAGAAAAATTAAAGGTTTATTTATGACACCTCTTTTAATGACACACCAGAAAGTTCTAGGCCGACAGAGAGGATAGTGTCTAGGCTTGGGTTTGGAAAATACAAGTTTCTTGCTCTCTCTGGCTATCCCTAACTGATCCGACGGACGGGATGGTTACTTTCAAAACCTGATTTGAAAATTGATCAAAACCCTTTGAACTTAGAAAAAACGAATATGCCTAACCCAAGGTTAGACTGAGTTGCGATGTAAACCTGCCCGGAACCAACCGGCACATCCAGTATTCGCAACAATATCTGTCTAATGTGAGTGGTCGCGGCTTTAATCTATTTAGTTAAAGCTAGAACAAGAATGGTAGGGTTAAGTTAACTAAGACACTTAACCTGTTCAACATGATAACTAGACTGATGGGTAGGGTTAGGTTCAGACCCACTTAACACAGTTAAGCTAGAATGGGAGGGCTAAGTCCATAGAGACACTTAACCAAACTCAAGGTAGCAAAACGAGACTTGTAGGGGTTAAGTAAAGTTAATACACTTAGCCAAATTAATATGTTATCTAGACTAGAGGTTGGGGTTAAGTAAAATCTAATACACTTAGCCAATTTTGATATGTTAGCTGGGCTAGACCGTAGGGTTAAGAAAACCTGAACAATTAACCATCAGGTTGTGATAAAGGAATGAGGTTAAGTCTAAAACATGAAGGGATAATACTTAACCATTAATAACATGTTAGTTGAAACAGACGGGCAAGGTTAAGTTAAAAAGGAACACTTAACCAATACAGGATGAAGGGGTAGGGTTAAGTAATAAGAAATATTTAACCAATATAACTTGGTTTGTGGTAGGGTTAAGTCAACATGAATTGCTAATGACACTTAACCAGCTTAACATGATAAATGAAGAGGGTTAAGTTAGCTTGAATTGACTAATGACACTTAACCAATACAAATTGACGGGAAAGAGAGCTAAGTAGTAAACCTTAGTAAAGAAAACAACGATTCTGGAAACTAAGTGGTAAACCTTAGTTGACAAAACTAAGTAGTAATTGTTTGTATAACACGAGGAGGAGTGAACGTCCGTCTGATTAAAAAGAAGGCTCCAACGAACTGGGTTACGAAGCCCGAGGCTTCGAGGGGACGTGAGGGTACTCTTGGTATCCCTCTGTGAGGCTGCAGATGATCCGCCTGGGCCCACAGAGGTTAAGGTCTGCATAGATGAACCAGGGGTATGCCTTGGTTGCAATACATGGCAACCTAAAGACCAGGATGGACCGGGGTGATTCGGCGAGCAAACGGTAGCCCTGTGATAGCGACTCGTCGTCTACCATCCATCTTGAGTCAATCGAGATACGTGAAGCGGAAAGGCGGAGAACTCAAAAAGATCATATACTTGCTATCTAGTTATGATTGCGGATGGCAATAGGATAGTGGGGCACCGGGGGTCGGCGTATAGTTCTCATTTTACAAGGTATGCCTTTCATTAGTTAAGGGAGGGGTCAAGTGGGACCATAGCCACTGGAATAAAAACAGACCTTAGCATCTGCATCGGCAGATATCTGAAAGCTCCCGACCGATTTCTATATTCCTGGATTTGCCCTGTCATAGGACTCGGACCACACATTACAAGACATGTGCATCTAGACAAGCGATAACGATTCGCGATACATGCGTGGGGAAGTATAGGAACATATACCACTATAGGTAGTTTGTCCTAGACTTGGGGGCATCGTTCGACAGGTAGCGTAATCCCTAGTTGGACTAGGTGGCATAAATCCTGAATCCGAGAAGCATTCAGCAGATAGCGTAAACTCTAGTTGAATCTAGAAAGCACTTGGTAGAAAACCCTAGATTAAATCTAGGTAACAAAATAATAAATGTATGCCTGAAGGCAATGGAAAATACAGGGATTGGGATCGCGTTATCGTTACTAGTTGGGACACTAGATTGGCAGTGCAGAGATATAGAAACCAACATAACAAAGAAATAGCGAAGCGGAGAAAGTATTAGAGCGTATCCAGTTTATCTTATCTTAGCATATCTTGTGACTACCTTGTCTAATCTTGTTGACCATATCGTCATGGTGTAATCTTGTATTCAGTTAATTCATGTCGTTTTGTTGCTAGAAGTTACTGAACTTACTCAGGCTTTATGTCTAACTCTGTTTTTCTTTCGTCTTCTTTTCTTCCGTTCCCCCCCCCCCCAGGTAGTAAAGGAGGGAATAGTTTAGCTCAGGTTAAGTTGGACTGCCACTCTTTCCCAGCTTGAAGATTTGTCGAAGTTTGCTTGGATTCTATTTTCAGATGCTATGGTTGGCTCTTGCTAAAATCGGGGAATATAAATGTTGTTTTTATGCTTCTTTATTTTGTAAGACACATGATACTCTGATATTGTAAAGAAACCATTGTACAAACTATTTTATCAATAAAGTAAAGTTTTATTTTCCGCTGTTTAATTTCTGTTTGTCTTGTAATTTATCTGCATCTTTTACCCTAAATGCTCCACAGAACTTAGTGCATTCCCTTTGTGAGTGACACTAACTGATGTGGGGTGTTACACCGGAGGTCTTCACATTGTTTGGATGATTATTGATGATCTTGATTGGGCTGTACACCCAAGAGGAGGGAATCAGTTGGTGATCGTCCAGACGTACTTGGAGATCGATGGATATGCGAGGAATAATGTTCCTCCGTTTTCGTTCAGACCCAGAATGAACTTGTAAATGGACTGTGTGTCTAACATTGGATTTTATTCTGTGTTGATTGATCTCTATTAAATATACATCTGTTTATTGGTGGAGAATTTATTCTCTTGCTTAACACCCTTCTCTAAGACGTACGAGCTCAGAGGTTATATATCGATGGACATCAGTCGCATCGAGTGAATTACCTGTGTGGCATGCCTAAGTGGCAAATGATCAAGGCTTTTGTTGAAAAGCAAAGTCTTGTGGTTGATGATCAAAGCACGGCCTATGTGGCACGGCTTTGTGTATGGCGTTAATTCGCGAGCCTCACACCCCGGTATGAACCAGAAACGGGAAAGGATCCAGGGAGAACATGCGTATCTTTCTAGTTAGAGGTGGTGTCAGTGACCTACCAACCCTGACATTTATATATTTTTCACCTGTGTGGTTGTTGGAATGCGAGGCGCCTCGGATATGGAGTCATTTGGCTCAATTACGCCCTATAGGGCGGGGAGACGTATTGTTCAGGGTTTCATTTTAATCCACTACGTGTGGACCGACCCTATGGCTCCTAGGTGCAGTTGCGGCTGTAGCCTGAGACACGGACTAGAGCGTCTCAAATTCGGTAAGGACTATCTTTTGCCTCGGTTCATAGATGGAAATCCAACTTCCAATACGTGACTTTGTGGTTTTAATTGTAGAACTAGTATGGCGACATGATATATGGTACCCTTGCTGTCTATGATTGATATTTATGATTGAAATTGTTTTGACACTATACACATTATAATATCAAAATAATCTGTTTTTAAACGTAATAAGCATTCTTTGGCTATTGTATGGTAAAACCCTATCCTCCAGCTTGCGTTGCATTGTGTGATGGGACCTGGGTCTTATAATTGCTTCATTTTTCTTTATTTAGCACTGTGCTGTTTGTTTTATGCACTGGTATTCTTGGGAGGAAACCCGTTCCGTGTTATACGGCGTGGCCCCTTGATGTTTACTGGTATTCTTGGGAGGAAACCCGTTCCATGTTATACGGCGTGGTCCCTTGATTTTTACTGGTATTCTTGGGAGGAAACCCGTTCCGTGTTATACGACGTGGTCCCTTGATTTACCTGACTTTAAAAATAAAGATTAATAACTGTTTTAGTTCTCACACCAGTCACATGACTGTCCTGGAGTTTATTGTTTTAACCTAAACTCTGGGTGCCCTTATTTTCGACACGGGCAGCTAGTAATTGGGTTTTGCAGATTTATATTCACAGGATCCTGGTTTATAACTGAAGTGATATACGGAAAGCTCGGTATCCATGTATTTCTTTCAGTTATGTTTTGTATTATTTTTCCACTGCTATGTGTTTAAATGTAAATTAAATCTCTGATATTTATCAAATGTGTAATATTTATTCTTACACTGTAATATTCTTGTACTCTGATATAATTTTTGTGATAAGCAATGAAATGTTCTTCTGTTTGTGTTCTGATTTGTCATGTTCTCAAAACAATCAGGGTTTTCGAACGGTCTTGGTCGGTTTAGCGATCGATTCAGATCGAGCGAAATTCACAATTGTTACATTTGGTATCAGAGCTTTGGTTTACAAAGCTCAGAGAACAAGACACAGTAGAACTGAACTAAAGAATTCATCAGAGATTGGATTAGTAATATCCAATGAGAAAGACTCGTTAGAGATAGGATCAGTAGTATCGTAGAACGAGTGTGAAGAGTAGTGTTTTAGAAATAAAATTGAAAACAATTTTTGTTTTGATAATTTAAACCAATTATTCATATTTGAATATTATTTTTATATTGATTTGGACAATCCAATATATAAAGATCTTGCATATACATCTGATCCATGTGTATTTGAAGTTTTAATATACTGGATAGATATAGAATTACACTCTAGTCTCTAGGAGATGATTTTGTTGATGACTACGTAGCATCAGCAGTTTGTGTTCGAGCTTCAAAAGTGGGATATCTATATGATTTCCAATTGACTGGTGTGAGAACCATAACTAGATAAGGCTTATTATTGTGATTTGGCACCAAAATGTGATTTTTGACTAAATATCAAAATTATGAATTTGAAACGATAACCCACTAATATATTGCTGATTGTGTTGTTTGATGATTGGTTTCATTTATTAAAATTTTGACCCATTTAGCTTAATGGAACCAAATTTAGAACTATATTGAAAATTGATTACAATTGCATGCATATACATGTATATCCATTGAACAGGTCATAGCAGGGAAGCTGAGCAGAGGAATAAAATTGTTTGCCCGACAAATAGGTACATGTTTATTGTATTTCTTGGGTTTTTGATGATTTTATGAGTCGATTGGCTAGCCGTTTGGCTTTTTCTTTTTCTTTTGGATTGGTGAGGGCCCTGGGAGGCAATATGAAATATCCCGATGCTCCCGGTGCATGGGAGGTTATGGCGAAATTTTTCGAAAATTTAGGGTGTTAGCCAAATTTTTGAAAAATTTGAAAAGTTCTTAGAAACTGAAAAGTTGAAGAACTTAAGCCATAAAGAAAATAATGGAAGTTGAGTTGATTAGTTAAACAACTTTCAGCCTCATTCCTTTTCGAGGACGAAAAGATTTTAAGTGGGGGAGATCGTAACAACCCGGAAATTCTGAGCCAATTTAAAATTTTTATTTTGGTGCATTTAATGAAATTTGATTATTGAAAATGTATTATTTTAAATAATAATGATGAAAATTTTATTTTTGACGAAGTTAAAACGAATAAATTTATTTTAATTATATAACGAGCCAGAAATGGCGCGGTAGTTTGAAAATTCGATTTCAAATTTCAAATGAATGTACTGGATTCAATATAAACTGGATTTTTGTGAAACCAAAAATATTAGAATCTATTTGAAAATATCTTTCCAACGAATCCGAAAAATCAAAATTTCATAGCGGGGATAAAAAGTTATGCCCAGTTGAAAATCAGAATAGTCGCTATGGAAATATAGCCCTTAGAAATAGAAATTTTGCAAACGACCTTCGTTTTCGACGAAACCACTTTTGCTGGATCTGGGATGTCAAATTATTGCTAGATTCCGATTTGCATAATTTTCTGAATCAATATGTGAGCATGGCGAAGTTAAACGTGTTTTGACAGTTTCAGTCAATTTCGATCGACTAGAAAATGACCATTTTTCAAATGGTCTTCAAATTTGACGAAATTAGTTTTGTTAGGACCATATCTTCAATTCGAAGTTAGGAATAATTTTCCTGGAATTTGTGGGGTCTGTATGTGACCCTAGTAAATTAAAATATATGTTTAATATACAATATAATGATTTAAATGTTAATTCAAATGAAAACTGGCCGAAACGGTAGAATTGGCTTTCCGGACATATCCCACTTTGTCCTAAATGGGGGTATTTACCTGGGGACGTCAGATGGTGGGTTCGATTTGGTGGTCGAATGTGAAAGTTATATATATATGTTTTTATGGCCATAATTTTCATAAATAAAAAAATAAAAATAAAGGGGGAAAACCCTAAATCAGCCGCCCCGTTCTTCCCCCAAATCCCGTCTCCCTCGATTTAGCTGTCGCCACCCACCTAGTCAGCCATCGCCGGCGACGCGAGCCTTCCCCCACCCCCGACGCACGCTCCAGCACCCCCTCCTCCTCCGATGATCCCTCCTCTGCCTCTCCCCTTCAAAAATTGAGGTCCCATAACCCATCGCCGGAAATCCGCCACCAAACCCCCAACCCTGACCGGTGCGACCCCTTGCCACCCTCCAGCAGCCCTGGCGCACCACCCCGACCATCCATCACCACCGTGGGTCCCCCTCCGGCCAAATTTCAATATTCAATTTTCAATAATTTTCTGTTTTGCAATAAACACCTTTACGCTATCCTCCGACGCGCCCTGTCTAGCTGCACCTCCCCAGCCGATCAACGACACCACATTGCCCCTCTCCAGCCACCAATGTCAACGGTGAATGAAAAAGGGTAATTTTAATTAATTTATGTATACAATGTATAAAAAATCAATTTTATGATTACATAGCATTGTTTTATATAGTGTAACGACGTATAAGGATTAGATTTCTAACAATGTAAGGATTAAATTTTCCTTAATGTAAAAAGATTAGATTTTTATAATAATAGAGGTCAGATTTTAATATGTGATATTAGCAAAGAAAGGTCGGATTTTTAAATATGATATTAGCGAAGAAAGGTTGGATTTTTAATGAAGTAAAGATTTGATTTTTAGCAATGTAAAAATATAATATTTAGCGTTATAAAAATATGATTTTTATGTACTTGTAGCAAAAATAAAGATATGATTTTTATCAAAGAAGTAGCGTTAAAAATATGATCTTCATTATATAAGTAGCGAAATAAAAATACGATCTTTACGTATAGAAATTTTAAACAAAAATATAATTTTTATATAAAAAGAAGCATGGTAAAAATATGATTTTTATGTATGTAGCGTTGAAATAAAAATGTGATTTTTATATGAACAGCGTAGAGAAGACTGCGTTGACATGGCAAACAAATCCAAACCGTTCAGAAATAAAGAATGGAGGATTGGAACCCTCGGTGAGAACTTCTCACTTTTAATTTGCTTTCTAGTTGAAATATATACTTGGATGCAGATGGTGCTTAGTAGCACCCGACACCCGTTGTCCACAAACCATGGACGACTTGTTTGATTTTGTTGTGTGGTTAAAATTGATTGTGATGTGGAATGAATGGAAATATATTCATGTGTTGAAATAATTTATTTATCATTAAAAATATAAATTTAACGTGAATGTGAACAAATAAATATTCATTTACAAATCGAACGATTTGTTTATGTACACCCATTTGAAGGATATTGATTGGGACGAAAAAATTTACACTTCTCCCAACTGCACAAATAATATTCAGTGTTTGTTGATTTGAAACCCCACACGGGTGTTGGGATGATATTTGGCATACACCAATCCCAATTATTTAGTTGTATGTCAATCGATAGGTTGACAGACAGTTGTGTGGTGCACTCTGGATGATTGTTGATTATTTATCATTGCTATTATATACATGTGTTGTATAGAATCCATATAAATAACATTATATGGTAATTGAGTGGGTCTCATTCCAATTTAGAAAATAAATTATATTCATGTGTTGAGTAAACAAAATAGTCATGTGTTGACAATACTCATGTGTTGAAAATATTCATGTGTTGAATAAACAAAATAGTCATGTGTTGACAATACTCATGTGTTGAAAATATTCATGTGTTGCATAAAATATTTATACAATAAAATACACATTTTTATTGTAAGTAAGAATTAATAAATATCCATGTGTTGAATAAAGTATATATTCATGTGTTGAAGAAAATATTCATTTGTTGAATAGAATAATGAAGTTATTGAAATATATAAAGCCGTGTTAGTAAGATTGACACCATTTTGACGTGAACGATATTTATATCGATTTTATTCATTTTTATAATGAATATTGAAAAGGAATTGATTTCAAAATCTAATGTTTTGAAAATATTATCATTTATATACCGATGATATGGAAAATTCAATTTTTATTAGAAATTGAATAGGAAGTTGAAATCGTTTTGAAAACGAATTTAAAACGATTTATAAAATACGTTTTGAATGGAAATCAACGAAATATAATATATATATATATATATATATATATATATATATATATATATAATGGCCTGAATAGAACGTGCCGCGCTGCGGAAGTACGCGAATTTCGACCATTGACTTCGAATGGACATTACGGGAGATCAGACCGTCGGATTCTCCTAAAACCAGAACCATTGGGTTCATATCGAAAAGAGCTTTCTAAAGAATATTAGAGATTTGAAATATAACGGTTGGATTTGTAATTATGTCCAAATCAAATTTGGAAAAGGTCGTTGTAAGTGCAGCTCGTTGGCCGTTTAAGGAAATCGACCGTACGGGCCTTGATAAAATTGTTAAAAATAGTAATAATTTGTATAAAATCATAAGAAATGATTTGGAAAGTATTAGGATGAAAAACTCCATATTTGAAAAGATAAAAATGGATTTTTATCGAAATGAACTAGTTTTGAACTAGAATTAAAATCCATTTATTTTTGAAATAAATAAATTGGATTTGAAAGGATTTTAAAAGTAACCAGAATTTCCAATAATTGAATTGGAATGGATTTGAATCGAAATTGTCTTTGGAATATTTCAATGTTGGATTTCGTGATTATACAGATATTGTTATGGAAATTTGAAAGATATATTTATATCGTTATTTCCAATACGATATTTGTTGGTTGTAGAATTTGATATTGAATATAAGCCGATATATTTTCTATTCCGAGCCTTGTATTTAATATCAAATGGGAGTTGAGTTTGTCGTGAATGGTGTCTTCATTAACACTGTTCTTAAACCCAGTTGAGAAAAAGATTAAATCTTTTTATTTAGATTTAATGATGTATACCAATTAAATGATATTTAATTGGAAATGGAATTGATTTTTGGGTTTATCGTGAACGATGTTTTAAATAACACTTGTTCTTTAACCCGCTAATTAATGGAATGTGAATTGGTGTAACACCCCACCTCCGCCAGGTACACACTCACGAGTGCTGGCACTAGCTTTGGAGGGGTGTTGTCTAGGTAAACATGCACAGAGATATCACAAGACAGAACTTAGATAAATAAATAAGTAAAGCAGCCGTAGAAATTTAAAAACCATAGTTAACCATTTCAAAACCAAATAGTCAACTTACATCAAAGTACTTAGTCATTATCTTCCAACTACCACAAGTCTAGAAAGCATAAACTGAAAATAACATAAAGTAAAGTATCCCCAAGATAGATGTGATGAAGACATAGCAAGCTCAAGTCCAAACCATACATGAGCTGTCTAGAAAGCAAGCCAAATGTCCTAGCTAAGCACTAGTGTTCCCTCCTTGAGAACCTGGGCGGGGGGGGGGGGGAGGGGGGGGAACGGAAGAAAAGAGGCGAAAGAAAAAGGGTCAGTCATAAAGACTGGTAAGTCCTACCTACTGTTAGTATAAAAAATAATAAAGTTAACTAAACATGGGAAACTGAGATGAAACATAAAGATGGTAACTAACTGGCATGATACATAGATAACAAGGTAGATCAAGTGTGGCATCAAATATACAAGGTTTAGTTTTGCATCAATAGTACTAGTATTCCAACCCATGTCAAGTATAAATAAGAAATGATCCCTTGGCCCAATATCATGAGATGACCCAAGTCAAGGTCCAACTACACGGTCTAGTCGATCGGCTCCCTATAAGCCTAACTCGTCGAGTGTCGGTGTCATACGGCCCAATCACGAATGTAGCTACTCTGTGCTAGGTCCACCCTAGGGTGTATCAAGCCTTAGGGTGCCAACCACTAACACCATTCCAAGCACGCACAGTGTACAACTACTAGTTCCCATGCCTGCTTTTTCAACTCCGGACTACGTGCACGACCATAGTCCGCCTGAACCTACAATGGCGCACCAAACTTTGTCGTCATTTTTGTCGCTTACAATAAGCCCAGTAATCGTGCCCCACCCTAGCCTAGTCCCTAGGGTATCATTGATACATCCAAGAGGGTTACTGCTGAAAAGGACCACGTAACTAGGGTTTCTAACGGGTTAAGTGTGGGTAACCCTATCCAATCATGTATCAAGTTGGTTAAGTGTACCCAAGTGGTTCATGACTTAACCCCATCCAATCATGTATCAAGTTGGTTAAGTGTTTCTAAGTGGTTCATGACTTAACCCTAACATGTGGCATTAATTAATTTAATGCACCTAACATCTAACATTAGACTTTGCTGTTGTTACTGGATATGCCGGGCGGGTCCAGGCAGCTTTACACCACAACCTAGTCTAACCTCGGGTTTCAAGCGCGATATGACCAACTTCTCACATTGGGTCCTATTGTTTGTAGCCACTGGATTTGCCGGGCGGTTCCGGGCAGATTTACGCGACAAACTCAACCAAACCTCGAGTTGGCCACTTTATGGTTTTCTACATGTCATGACCATATTCAAATTTCAAGCATAATAAAGTTTCATGTCACATTTCAAGTCATGTTTTTCATGTCATTTCAAGTTTGCCTAACTACCAATAACGTATCCCCATCGCACGTAAATTCGCATCAACACAAGTGAATCAAGGAACATAAAAATATGACTAAGAGGGGCATAAGGTGGTAAAGGTGGTCATAAGCTAAACATGATGATATTTGAGGCAAAGGTGTTCATCACAACTAGCATATAGGATTATTGGCCTCAAAACATGTATGACATCAAAATTAGCAAATAAACTTGTGGGTAGCATATAGTTCAACATCATAGGCAAGGTGATAACATGATAATAGTTGACATAGAGTGATAAACTTGTGGTTAGCATGTAGTTCAACATAGTAGGCAAGTTTACATCAAGGTTATGAGGGGTTCTATGTTGCATTATGCATAATCCCCAAATAAAGCTCTTAGCTTTCTACCCAAAAATCAAGGTAAATGGTACTAGGTTCATGATAGTGCCACAATCATAGATCAAAAGAGTCATAAATGGATCTATGCATACAAATATAGCCCCAAGACAAGTATTTTACCCAAAAGTCTCATTTCAACTTGCTACATGATCATATTAACTTCATAGTTTAAATCTAAGAGTAGAGTGGGGCTTACAAAGCATGGCTATGAGAACTAGAACCAAATAGAACAAGATAGAGACATTGCAGAAGCTCTAGGAATGATGTAGCAACACTAGAAGCCTTGAGAATGAGTAGCTCCTTTGATAGAAAGAAGAAAGCTTGCTCCTTTTTGCCTTAGAAGCTCTCAAAATGAAGATAGAGGCCATGATTTGGGAGCATTTTGGCAGAATTTAGTTGTTAGGATGATTTGTGATGGTTTAGGCTAGGTATTAGGGTGTTTTTATAGGTGTAGAGACTATTTTAGGCCCTAGGATTAACACTACTTTAGATCTGAACCATCAAATCCCGTCACAGGCTAGCTGAGAAGGCCAAAGGAGCAAACAGGTGCACCAGGGAAAACCTGGCCGACCAGGGAGGTCGACCCCCAGGTCGACACCCCAGTCGACCTGGGGGGGGGGGGGGGAGGTCGACCCCCCAGTCGACCCCCCAGTCGACCTGGGGTAGGGCGGGAAAATTTCCCGCCCAATCTGTTTGGATCTGTTTTTGAATTTCGGGCTGAATTTTTGAAATTTCTAAAATCTTCTATGGGCCATAACTTGGTCATACGAACTCCGATTTACGAAATTTCGGACTCGTTTTCAAGCAGAATTTCGAAACGAAGGCAATGGTGTAACCTGTTCCCATTGATTCTTAACTTAAAATTTAATTCTGCCTGATTTCTTGTTTTATCATGTTATTAAAAATTCGGGTTGTTACATTCTCCCCACCTTAAAGGATTTCGTCCCCGAAATCTCCAAGTTAGGAAGAACGTATCCTACCATCCATCATCCATCTACTCAAACATCATCCACAGGCAATCATTGTCCTTAAAAGATTTCTAATGTTGTATGAACATATGCAAAAGTGTGTGTATATGCACCTATCTAATGCAAAAATCAGGCGGTTACTGACTCAGTAAACCTCCTTAATGCCGAATATGTTAGTGAAATGAGTCCAAATGTATGCAAATTCCTAACATAATTTATAATCTCTACATGAGTGCACATAACATTCATTCATATGCAACATCCACGTGATAGCATAACAAGTTACATCCATGAATAAGCATAAACACTCATGCATATGCAATATGAAAGTGTGTGAGCCGATTTTAGTGCCTAACGTGTATCATGCATCTACGAGTAAGCACTTGCAAACACTTGCAACCATTTGCAACCATCAAGCATAACATGTTTCAAATACATGTTTCATCCAAAGGGTTTCTACCTAAGGTTCTCATGACAAGATTAACGAGATAACAAGATAAACATGGATAGTAAAAGAAAGACATGCTGACTAGGAAAAGAGATCGAGAATGTACCCTCAAAAAGAAATGGATAAAGCCCATGCATCTTCTCCTCGGTTTCCCAAGTTGTATCTTCATCGGCTTCACTCCACTGAACCTTTACTAACTTGACTTCTCGATTCCTCAGCTTCTTGATCTCCGTTCCCAAGATACGAATCGGAGCTCGCCTCAGGGTTGCCTCTTTCTCTACCTCCATGTCTTCAAGAATACTAGGCTCAACTACTTCGGCTGATTCATGTAGGCATTTTCGAAGATGCGAGACATGAAAAACATTTTGCACTCCAGCCAGCTTCTCGGGCAATCCCACTCTATAAGCCATTTGCCCAATCTTCTCGATGATAGGGAAGGGTCCAACGAACCTTGGTGCTAGCTTTCCAACTGCTCCAAAACGAACCACATTTCGCAAAGGAGAAACCTTCACAAAGACCAAATCTCCAATTTCAAACTCTAAGTCTGTCCTTCGCTTGTCTGCATAGGATTTCTGTTTGTCTTGGGCCGTTTTCATCCGCCTTCGAATCAACTCAACCTTCTCGGATGTGTCCCTTATCATGTCGGGCCCAAGTATAAGCTTATCCGTCGTCTCCCACCAACATGTTGGTGACTTGCACGGCCTCCCATACAAAGCTTCGAATGCTGCCATCCCTATGCTTGCTTGGTAGCTGTTATTATAAGCAAACACTACGAGAGGAAGATGGTCTTCCAAAGTGCCACCAAAGTCAAGAATGCATAGCCTCAACAGATCTTCTAGTACCCTATTCACCCTTTCGGTCTGACGATCTGTCTGTGAGTGATAGGCTGTACTTAGATTCAATCGCGTACCCATCGTTTCTTGCAAAATATTCCAAAATTGGCTAGTGAAGATTGGGTCACGATCGCTAACTATGCTAGAAGGAACTCCATGCAGTCGTACTATCTCTCAAAGATAAACAGATGCTAGCCATGATGCGGTTCTCTTGCTCTTTACTGGAATGAAATGAGCGCTCTTCGTGAGTCTATCCACTATGACCCATATGCTAGTATTCCCCTTCCTTGATCTCGGCAATCCATCCACAAAAACCATAGAGATATTTTCCCACTTCCATAGCGGGACCTCCAATGGATGCAGTAACCCACCGGGCTTCTTTGACTCAGCCTTTACTTGTTGGCAAACAATGCATCTAGAAACAAACTCTGCAACATCCTTTTTCATTCCATCCCAAAAGAAAATGCGCTTCATATCCCGGTACATCTTATCCCCTCCGGGATGTATGGTCATCCTCGAGTGATGCGCCTCCCCAAGAACTTTATTTACTAAGTCTCCCACTCGTGGGACACATAGTCTTCCATCACGCTTTAGCCATCCCTTGTCATCAATAGTATATCTAGCGAGGTGACTTGAGGTCTCACCACGAATCAACTTGTCCATGACCTCGACTATCTATGGGTCTTCCCTCTGTGAAGCCCCAACTTGATCAAGAAGTGTAGGTCTAAGCTCAAGGGATGCTAACGAACCAGTCATCAACTCAACAGCAGGTGCAAAATCAAAGGTTGCCAAGAACTCTAGGCTCTTCATCTCAACAAACAAGGGACTCAAAGTCAACCTTCTTCTACTTAGCGCATCCGCCACAACATTACCCTTGCCAGGGGTATAAGCTATATCGAAGTCATATGATGCCAAGAATTCCATCCACCTCTGCTGCCTTAGATTCAAATCTTTCTGCGAGAAGAGGTACTTGAGCGACTTGTGATCAGTATATAACTCAAACCTTTTGCCTAGAAGATAGTAGCGCCAGGATTTGAGTGCAAAGACGATCGCCGCCAACTCCAAATCATGAGTTCATGAACCTTGAGTTGCCTGCCCCCAAAGCATATCACTCTCCCTTCTTGCATCAGGACATCGCCTAATTCCGTGCCACATGCATCGGTGTACACGGTAAACAACTTCCCTCCATCGGGTAATGCTAGAACTGGAGCTGTGGTGAGGCTTTCTTGAGTGTTTGAAAAGCAAGCTCACACTCTAAGTCCCGTGCAAAGACTAAGTTCTTCTTCGTTAACTTAGTGAGAGGGGCTGAAATCTTAGCGAAGTCCTTAATGAACTTCCTATAAAATCCTTCCAGACCGAGAAAGCTTCTCACTTCAGTTGCATTCTTCGGAACTTTCCAGTCTTGTACCGCCACTACTTTAGCAGGATCCACAGCTATGCCTTGCTTAGAAACTATATGCCCAAGGAACCGAACTTCCCTTCTCCAGAAATGGCATTTGGAGAACTTGGCTTTTAACTGATGAGCTCTAAGCATATCCATAACCTCCTTGAGATGTATAGCATGTTCTTCCTCGTCCATAGAGAAGATCAGAATATCATCCAAGAAGACTACCACAAACTTGTTAAGGAACTCCCTAAACACCCTACTCATCAAATCAACGAAGTATGCGGGTGCATTAGTCAAACCGAACGGCATGACGAGCCATTCAAAGAATCCATCTGGAGTCCTAAACGCAGTCTTGTCAATACTATCCTTAGCCACTCTAAGATGATGGAATCCGGTGGCTAGATCGAGCTGAGAGAAAACAGAAGCACCAACAAGCTGGTCAAAGAGATCATCAATCCTCGGTAACGGGTGCCTATTGTTCTTTGTCAGCTTGTTTAACTCACGATAATCAACACATAGACAAAGCGAACCATCCGCCTTAGTAGCGAATACCACAGGAGCACCCCATTCAGAAATGCTTCGCCTAATGAAATTTTTCTCAAGCAACTCCTGGATTTGCTTGCTAAGCTCTTTTCTTTCTCACAGGGCCATGTGCCTAACAGGCAATGAAACTGGCTTGGCATTATCAACAAGATAAATACGGAAGTCTATCTCTCGTTTATGGGGTAACCCCTTCACCTCATCAAAAACATCTGGATATTCTCGGACCACCCTCACAGATTGAAGATTGTCAATAGACGAGTCGAGGGATTCAAGATAACATAACATGAAGGGATCCAGAGGGTTACAAGAAATCTCTAGGGTATTTCCAAGGCGAGTCATAAGCCTCACTACACTATGCTCACAATCGAGAATGGCTCCATAACTGGACAACCAATCCATGCCCAAAATCAACCCGTATCCCATGAACCCGAGAACATAAGCATTACATGTGAATTGTACGGTCAAGATAGAAATCCTCAAATCCATACAAATCATAGATAGATGGGCGGAACCCCCAATTGGATTTGAAACACTAACGGGATCCTCAACTAGACTAGTACTTAGGTGCAAACTTTCAACAATGTCAGAAGAAATAAAGGTATGCGATGTGCCAGAATCAAATAAAGTTCGAACAGGAAAACCAGAAATGTAAACAAGGCTTTCTACAGAAATACTACCTCGGTCCGGAGCTGGAGTAGTGTTGAGAGCATGCATCTGCCCTCCAGAAGGTCCTGCTCGCTGAGTCTGTCCCTGCCCCTGCCCTTGCTTCTTTGGGCAATCCTTACTGAAGTGTCCAGACTCTCCGCAATGAAAGCATTCTCCCAACTTCCTCTTCTTCTTCCAACAATCTTTGGCTATGTGTCCAGTGATCCCACAGAATTGGTACTTCCTTGTCTCCCTTGCCTTGTTGTTGTTGGCCTTGTTACCCTTGTTGTTCTTGTTGTTCTGATTGTTCTGGTTGCCTCCCCACTTGGAGTCTGCCTTCTTGGTTTGAGTCTCATTAAGCTTAACTTCTTTCTTACCACTCTTATCATCTCCTTGAAGCAAGGCCATATCCACTATGCTCTCAAAAGTGGCCCCCATGGGTATATGAGACATGGCCAAACTATGCAGTGGCTCATTCAATCCTCGATCAAAGCGTAGAGCCTTCTTCTGAGGTGTGTTAACCATGTCTAAACCGAATCGAGCAAGCTGGTTAAACTTATTCACATACTCCCTCATGGTCATGCCCCATTGCTTCAAAGATATAAACCTCTCCAATTGCAGATTCTCTTCAGCAGATGATAGAAACTTAATCCCAAACCTCATCCAAAAGTCGGCCCAAGTCTCTATAGGCCTAGTAGCGTTGGTGACTTCCCACCAATAAGCAACTTCCTCTTTCAATAGCCATACTGCCAACAGAACTTTCCTACGATCTTCTACATCAAAGATACCAAAAAGTTCTTCAGTTTCCATTAACCAGTTTCTTGCCTCCACATAAGTCTCTGTCCCAACAAAATTCCTGCCACCCATCGCCTTAAAGTCTTTGCAAATCTTTGCGAAATTCGCTTGTGGACGTTGAGGTGGAGGAGGAGGAGGAACCTCAGGTACGGGAGGAGGAGTGGGAGTGTTTGCTGGGCCCGCATTGTTGGCCCTAGCTTCCAAGTACCTTCGGAACCATCCGGGTATGGGTACTCCCTCGGGAAGGTTAAGATCGGCCATGCTGAAAAAGAAAAAGATAGATTTAGAACGAGGAAACGAAGGATAGTGCTAATGGATTTTGGGGAATAGCCTTTCAAAATAAACTAGACTTTCCTTGGAAAAATACTTAATTGGTTTTGAAAATAGTTTTTCAAAAGGGGTTTTTAAAACTTTTGTCCGGTCTAGTAAAACCTCATGCTCTGATACCAAATGTAACACCCCACCTCCGCCAGGGCCACACTCACGAGTGCTGGCACTAACTTTGGAGGGGTGTTGTCTAGGTAAACATGCACAGAGATATCACAAGACAGAACATAGATAAATAAATAAGTAAAGCATCGGTAGAAATTTAAAAATCATAGTTAACCATTTCAAAACCAAATAGTCAACTTACATCAAAGTACTTAGTCATTATCTTCCAACTACCACAAGTCTAGAAAACATAAACTGAAAATAACATAAAGTAAACTATCCCCAAGATAGATGTGATGAAGCCATAGCAAGCTCAAGTCCAAACCGTACATGAGCTGTCAAGAAAGCAAGCCAAATGTCCAAGCTAAGCACTAGTGTTCCCTCCCTGAGAACCTGGGGGGGGGGGGAGGGAGGGAACGGAAGAAAAGAGGCGAAAGAAAAAGGGTCAGTCATAAAGACTGGTAAGTCCTACCTACTATTAGTATAAAAACTAATAAAGTTAACTAAACATGAGAAACTGAGATGAAACATAAAGATGGTAACTAACTGGCATGATACATAGATAACAAGGTAGATCAAGTGTGGCATCGCATAAACAAGGTTTAGTTTTGCACCAATAGTACTAGTATTCCAACCCATGTCAAGTATAAACAAGAAATGATCCCTTGGCCCAATATCATGAGATGACCAAGGTCAAGGTCCAACTACACGGTCTAGTCGATCGGCTCCCTATAAGCCTAACTCGTCGAGTGTCGGTTTCATATGGCCCAATCACGAATGTAGCTACTCTGTGCTAGGTCCACCATAGGGTGTATCAAGCCCTAAGGTGCCAACCATTGACACCATTCCAAGCACGCACAGTGTACAACTACCGGTGCCCACGCCTGCTTTTTCAACTCCGGACTACGTGCACGACCATAGTCTGCCTGAACCTACAATGGCGCACCAAACTCTGCCGTCATTTTGGTCGTTTACAATCAGCCCAGTAATCGTGCCCCACCCTAGCCTAGTCCCTAGGGTATCGTTGACACATCCAAGAGGGTTACTGCTAAAAAGGACCACGTAACTAGGGTTTCTAACGGGTTAAGTGTGGTTAACCCTATCCAATCATGTATCAAGTTGGTTAAATGTACCCAAGTGGTTCATGACTGAACCCCATCCAATCATGTATCAAGTTGGTTAAGTGTTTCCAAGTGGTTCATGACTTAAGCCTAACATGTGGCATTAATTAATTTAATGCACCCAACCTCTCACATTAGACTTTGTTGTGGTTACTGGATATGCCGGGCGGGTCCGGGCAGCATTACACCACAACCTAGTCAAACCTCGGGTTTCAAGCGCGATATGACTAACTTCTCACATTGGGTCCTATTGTTTGTAGCCACTGGAGTTGCCGGGCGGTTCCGGGCAGATTTACACTACAAACTCAACCCAACCTCGAGTTGGCCACTTTATGGTTTTCTACATGTTATGATCATATTCAAATTTCAAGCATAATAAAGTTTCATGTCACATTTCAAGTCATGTTTTTCATGTCATTTCAAGTTTGCCTAACTACCCATAACGTATCCCCATCGCACGTAAATTCGCATCAACAAAAGTGAATCAAGGAACATAAAAATATGACCAAGAGGGGCATAAGGTGGTAAAGGTGGTCATAAGCTAAACATGATGATATTTGAGGCAAAGGTGTTCATCACAACTAGCATATAGGATTATTGGCCTCAAAACATGTATGACATCAAACTTAGCAAATAAACTTGTGGGTAACATGTAGTTCAACATCATAGGCAAGGTGATAACATGATAATAGTTGATCTAGAGTGATAAACTTGTGGGTAGCATGTAGTTCAACATCATAGGCAAGTCTACATCAAGGTTATGAGGGGTTCTATGTTGCATTATGCATAATCCCCAAATTAAGCTCATAGCTTTCAACCCAAAAATCAAGGTAAATGGTACTAGGTTCATGATAGTGCCACAATCATAGATCAAAAAAGTCATAAATGGATCTATGCATACAAATATAGCACCAAGACAAGTATTATACCCAAAAGTCTAATTTCAACTTGCTACATGATCATATTAACTTCATAGTTTAAATCTAAGAGTAGAGGGGGGCTTACAAAGCGTGGCTATGAGAACTAGAACCAAATAGAACAAGATAGAGACGTTGTAGAAGCTCTAGGAATGATGTAGCAACACTAGAAGCCTTGAGAATAAGTAGCTCCTTTGATAGAAAGAAGAAAGCTTGCTCCTTTTTGCCTTAGAAGCTCTCAAGATGAAGATGGAGGCCATGATTAGGGAGCATTTTGGCAGAATTTAGTGGTTAGGATGATTTGTGATGGTTTAGGCTAGGTATTAGGGTGTTTTTATAGGTGTAGAGACTAGTTTAGGCCCTAGGATTAACCCTACTTTAGATCTGAACCATCAAATCCCGTCATAGGCTAGCTGAGCAGACCAAAGGAGCAAACAGGTGCACCAGGGAAAACCTGGCCGACCAGGGAGGTCGACCCCCAGGTCGTCACCCCAGTCGACCTGGGGGGGAAGGTCGACTCTCCAGTCGACCCCCTAGTCGACCTGGGGTAGGGCGGGAAAATTTCCCGCCCAATCTGTTTGGATCTGTTTTTGAATTTCGGGCTGAATTTTTGAAATTTCTGAAATCTTCTATGGGCCATAACTTGGTCATACGGACTCCGATTTACGAAATTTCGGACTCGTTTTCAAGCAGAATTTCAAGATGAACGTAATGGCATAACCCATTCCCATTGATTCTTAACTTATAATTTAATTCTGCCCTGATTTCTTGTTTTAACATGTTATTAAAAATTCGGGTTGTTACAATTGGGTTTATCGTGAACTGTGTTTTAACGACATTCGTTCTTTAACCCGATTTATAGTGAAATGTGATTTAAAGAAGATTTTCCAAAGTAAAGTTTTCCAATTTAATAAAATAAATTGGAATGGAATTCAATTTGGTAATAATCGAAATGAATTTCTGTGGAGGAAGACAACTAATATATCTGGGATTTAAAAGGCTTTACCGTTATTTGATTTATATTATTAGTCGAATACGGAATTTTATATCGATTATATATATCGATTTGTTTTCCATGAAGATTCCATTGTAAATGGAATGTGATTTTGGGTTTATCGTGAACCTTGTTTTAAATGACATTGGTTCTTTAACCCAGTTAAAGACAGGATATGATTTCCCAAGTTAAATAATCATTGATAGTGATTTTTGGGAAGATTAAAACCAAGTGGAGTTTTAATGAATCTTTAATTAGATTGAAATGATCGAGAATGGATTATCACCAGTTTTTCCCTAGGCGATAGTTAAATCTTTAATTAGATTTGAATGTGAAATGGTAATTGAATTTACCGATAACACCATGGTGTTAAATATGAAGTATGACCAGTTTTACTTCATGGGATGAATAGGTTGGGGTCGGGAAATTTAACAAGTCATTACTTCAGTAAGGTTCGCTAATCCCGACTAGTTTGGATAAACCATAATTTGGTTTGAATTGATATTCAAAAGAAGACTAAAGAATAAATTAAAAGAATTTATCTTTGATAAAATTAATGGGAACCTTTCCCAAAGTATAAGAATATTTGAATAAAAGAATATTCTGAATTGGAATGAGGCGTATGTTGTGTTTGTGTAACACTGTTTTGTTATATACGCGGGTTATTCAGAAAGGCCGGGTTTATATCCATTCTGAATAACCGATTCGACGATAAATCAAAGATGAAGACAGTGGTTAAAGACCGGAGGTCTTCACATCGTTTGGATGATTATTGATGATCTTGATTGGGCTGTACACCCAAGAGGAGGGAATCAGTTGGTGATCGTCCAGACGTACTTGGAGATCGATCGATATGTGAGGAATAAGGTTCCTCCGGTTTCGTTCAGACCTAGAATGAACTTGTAAATGGACGGTGTATCTGGCATTGGATTTTATTCTGTGTTGATTGAACTCTATTAAATACACACTGTTTGGTGGCGGAGAATTTATTCTCTTGCTTAACAACCTTCTCTGAGACGTACGAGCTTAGAGGTTGTTTATCGATGGACATCAGTCGCATGGAGTGAATTGCCTGTGTGGCATGCCTAAGTGGCAAATGATCAAGACTTTTGTTGAAAAGCAAAGTCTTGTGGTTGATGATCAAAGCACGGCCTATGTGGCATAGCTTTGTATATGGCGTTAATTCGTGAGCCTCACACCCCGGTATGAACCAGGAACGGGAGAGAATCCAGGGAGAACATGTGTCTCTTTCTAGTTAGAGGTGGTGTCAGTGTCCTACCAGCCCTGACATTCATATATTTTTCACCTGTGTGGTAGTTGGAATGCGAGGCACCTCAGATATGGAGTCATTTGGCTCATTTACGCCGTATAGGGCGAGGAGATGTATTGTTCAGGGTTTTATTTTAATCCGCTACATGTGGACCGGCCTTGTGGCTCCTAGGTGCAGTTGCGGCCGTAGCCTGAGACACGAACTAGAGCTTCTCGAATTCGGTGAGGACTATCTTTTGCCTCGGTTCATAGATGGAAATCCAACTTCCAATACGTGACTTTTCGGTTTTAATTGTAGAACTAGTATGGCGACATGATATATGGTACCCATGCCGTCTATGATTGATATTTATGATTGAAATTGTTTTGACACTATATAGTTATAGTAATATCAAAATAATATGTTTTTAAACGTAGGAAGCATTCTTTGGCTATTATAAGGTAAAACCCTATCCTCCGGGTTGCGTTGCATTGTGTGATGGGACCTGGGTCTTATAATAGATTCATTTTTCTTTATTTAGTATTGCGCTGTTTGTTTTATGCACTAGTATTCTTGGGAGGAAACCCGTTACATGTTATACGGCGTAGTCCCTTGATTTTACTGGAATTCTTGGGAGGAAACCCTTTCCGTGTTATACGGCGTGGTCCCTTGATGTACCTAACTTTAAAAATAAAGATTAATAACTGTTTTTGTTCTCACACCAGTCACATGACTAACCTGGAGTTTATTGTTTTAACCTAAACTCTGGGTGCCCTTATTTTCAACACGGGCAACTAGTAATTGGGTTTTGCAGATTTATATTCATAGGATCCTGGGTTATAGCTGAAGTGATATTCGGAAAGCTCTGTATCCGCGTATTTCTTTCAGTTATGTTTTGTATTATTTTTCCGCTGCTATGTATTTAAATCTCCGATATTTATCAAATGTGTAATATTTATTCTTACTCTGTAATATTCTTGTACTCTGATATAATTGTTGTAATAAGCAATGAAATGTTCTTCTGTTTGTGTTCCGATTTGTCGTGTTCTCAAAACAATCAGGGGTTTCGAACGGTCTTGGTCGGTTTAGCGATCGATTCGTATCGAGCGGAATTCACAATTGTAACACCAATGGTTATTTTGTCAAATAAAATCATGGTGAGTAAACTCACTGTTCGAATTCATTTATAATTTTATTATAAATGAATTTTTATTTCAAATAATTTTTATATGTTGTTTGTTAGTTGTTTTGAAGCATTAAATATTATTGTGGCTATTATATATATATTAGTTATATGGGTTTGGTGGTTGTTATATATATATATATATATATACACACACACACACATATTGGTGGTTAGATATTTCCCATAGTACCATCTGCGGATGCCCGCAGTACCATTAGCAGAAGAACCTATGCGCCCAACAATATAATATAGTGGATGACCTTTTATACCACGATATCCTGCCTTGAAGTAGGATAGGTATTATTTATGTCGGCTAACATATGTGGATGCAGGAAAAACAGGTTGGAGGGATCCAACTGGATTCCTTAAAATTTATTATTGTTTGTTTGTTTTCATATATATTATCATGTATGATGTGTTAGAAAACCAGTGATTGATAATTGGGTGTTTTGGATGTTTGAATATCACTGGCCTTATGTAACAACTCGGAATTTCAGAACCAATTTAAAAATTTTTATTTTAGCAATTTTAATGGATGTTGAATATTTAAAATAATTTATTTTAAATAATAACAACTAAAAATTTATTCAAATCGAAGTTAGAACATATATATTTATTTTAATTATAAAACGAGCCTGAAATGGCGCGGTAGTTTGAAAATTTGATTTTAAATTTCAATTGAATGTATAGGATTTAAAATAAATTGGATTTCAGTAAAACTAGAACCATTTGAATCTGTTTACTAATGTCTTTCGAACGAATGTGAAAACAGAGATTTCACATTATAAATTGTAAGTTATGTCCAGTTTAAAATTTAAAATAGTCACTATGGAATTTATATATATTTTTAATATATATATAGCCCTTAAAAATAGCCATTTTGCAAATGGCCTCCGTTATCGACGAAACCACTTTTGTTGGATCCGGAATGTAAAATTATTGTTAGGTTTCAAATTTCATACTTTTTGGAACTAATATGTGAGCACAGTAAATTTAAACGTGTTTTGTAATTTCAGTTTAAATTTAATTGACTGGGAAAAGGGTCATTTTCCAAACGGTCTCCAAATTAACGAAATTAGTTTTGCTAGTATCGTATCGTCGAAACATAGCTAGATATAATTTTTCTATAATTTTTGGAGTCAGTATGTGGCCCCGGTAAATTAAAATGTACGTTTATATTTAATATTTATGGGTTTATAATTAAATTTTGACGAAAACTGATCAAAACGGACGAACGGGCTTACGAAAAATATTCCATTGTGTCCGGAATTGGGTTATTTAGCTAGGGGCAACAGTTGTTGGGTTTGATTTGGAGTTCGAACGAATTAGAGTCAAGTGGAGAATTAAATAATAATTAAATATATATATTCAAAAATAAACCCTCGCCTCTCACAATCGTTTCAGCCGCCACCGATCGATTAAAGGGTTGAGGATCTCCGATTTTTTTTCTTAAATCTCTACCTGCATAGATTGAATTTGAGTTTGATTTCAAAGTGAAACGACGCGAACTTCCCCGGTCTCCGAAGAGAAAGAGAAAGCGCGGATTGTTTTGAGAACACGACAAAATAGAATGCAGACGGAAGAACATTTCACTGTTATTACAACAATTCCATCAGAATACAAGCATATACAGAGTATAAATGAATATTACACAGAAATTGTAACACCCCACCTCCGCCTGTGCCACTCTTGCAAGGGCACTGACTATGGAGGGGCGTTTAAACAAGGTAAACATGCATGCAGATATCACAAGACAGAACATATAAGTAAAAACAGAGTAAATATAGCAGCGGATAAAAACTAGCATATCAAAACCATAAGTTATGTTACAACACAGTACTTGATCATTATTTTCCATAAACAAAGTCTAGAAACATAAAACTTGAAACTGGAAAGGAAAACATAAAGTAGCTATCCCCAGGCCCAAGTTTGGCCCAATATCATGAATGACCTAAATCAAGGTCCAACTAGCACGGTCTAGTCGATCGGCTCCCTAAAGCCTAACTCGTCAAGTGTCGGTGTCTTACGGCCCAACTACGAAGTGTAGCTAAACTGTGCTAGGTCCACCCTAGGGTGTATCAAGTCCTAGGGTGTCAACCACTGACACAAACCAAGCACGCACAGTTTAAACCTACTGGTGCCCGTGCCTGCTTTTTCAACTCCGGACCATGTGCACGACCATGGCCCGCCTGAACCTACACCGGCGCACCTACACAGCCGTCGTTTTGGTCGCTTGCATGTCATCCCAGTAATCGTGCCCCACCCTAGCCTAGTCCCTAGGGCATCATGATACAACCAAGAGGGTTACTGGTGCAAAGGACCACGTAACTAGGGTTTCCTTAATGGGTTAAACGTGGTTAACCCAACTCATCCAAGTACTAAGTTGGTTAAGTGTACCCAAGGTTCATGACTTAACCCTACCAACCCATCGTGTTTAATTGGTTAAGTATTCAAGCGGTCCATGACTTAACCCTACCATGTGGCATTAATTAATTTAATGCACCCAACCTCTCACATTAGACCTTGCTGTGGTTACTAGTTAGGCCGGGCAGGTCCGGGTAGGTTTACACCACAACTTAGTCTAACCTCGGGTTTCACGTGCAACATGACCAACTACTCACATCGGGTCCTATTGCTTGTAGCCACTATTTAAGCCGGTCGGTTCCGGGTAGGTTTATGCTACAAGCTCAACCCAACCTCGAGTTGGCCATCCTCATGTTTTCTAAGTGTCATGTCCATCATGTTTTCAAAACACATTACAAATTTTCAAGCAATTGGGTAGACCTAACTTAATAGGTAAATTCCCAATGGGTAGACCTAACTTAATAGGTAAATTCCCAAGCTTATGTTTTTATGTCTTTTAAGTTTACCCAACCCCAAACGCAATCCCCTCGCTTTACATATCGCAATAGCGCATAAAGGATAGAAAGAGGGAACTTGGCAAAATCATGACATAAAGGTATTGGAGCCACATGTTAAACATGGTGGCATATGAGACAAAGATGTGATCATAAACTTGCATATCATGTTATCAACTTGCAAGATATTCATAAGCATGCATACCATCATTTTAACTTGCATAGTGTTCATATGCATGCATAACATGGTTTCAACTTGCATAAGGTTCATATGCATGCATAACATCGTTTTAACTTGCATAGTGTTCATATGCATGCATAACATCAAACTTGGCAAATAGGCAGAACATGGCCATAGATAGCATGAGATAAGAACTAGTAACATGCATATAACATTATATGCATGTTAATACAAGGTTTATGAGAGTTTCAAAGTTGCATCATGCAACATTTCCAACCAAAGATCATATCTTTCTATGCATAAAGCCAAGGTAATGACTTTACTAACATGCATAGAGTAAGCTTATGCATAAAATCATAAGATCAAAGCACATATCATGATTAACCCCAAACTCAACTTGCAACATAACATATTAACTTCATAGTTAAAATACAAGAGTAGAAATAGGCTTACAATGCTATGACGACTCAAATGAGTATAGCAAATGTAAGAAACCCCCTTATGCAACTAATTAAAACCCCAAAATGCAAGCAAACTTGATCAAGACTCCTCCTTTATGATGCCAATAGAGAAACAAGACTTTAATGCAAGCTAAAGAGGATCATACAAGCCTAAATACACTTGTATGCATGGAAATTTCTTGAAAATTGATTTAGGAATTTATGAAGAGAGTGGAGGCCATGAGAGGATTGATTTTGCCATAGTTTAGTTGTAGGATAGATTAATGATGATTTAGGGTAGGTTAGGGTCTTATTTATAGATTAGGCTAGTGATTTAGACCATAGGATTAAACCCTAGTTCTCATCTCAGCCCTCCAAATCGAATCTGGCCCCTAAGCTCAACACCAACCCAAAATGGTGCACCAGGCAGAACTGGGCGTCTGAGCCAAGTCGACAGCCAAGTCGACAGGGCTGTCGACCTGGTCAGACCCAGTCGACTCCCAAGTCGACAGGGCTGTCGACTTAGGTACTGTGGCGGGAATTCTCCCGCCTGGCCCAAACTGGCCCAACTCCCAAATTCAGATTTGAATTTGAAATTTGTTTTTACTTAGAAATCTTCTGAAAACTTCGTCGGGCCTTAATCGGGTCATACGGACTCCGATTTTCGAAAACTCGGACTCTATTTCGCGTATTTTTCCGAGACGAACGCAATGGCATAGCCCGTTTCCCTTGATTCAGATTTATAAATTAAATTCTGCCTCGATTTCTGTTATAACAGGTTATTGAAAATACGGGTTGTTACATTCTCCCCTCCTTAAAGGATTTCGTCCCCGAAATTCTCAAGTTAGGAAGAACGTATCCTACCATCCAACATCCATCTACTCAAAACATCATCCACGAGCAATCATTGTCCTTACAAGATTCTAAATGTTGTATGAACATATGCAAAGGTGTGTGTATATGTACTTATCTAATGCAAATATCATCAATGCAGATTATGTTAGTGAAATGAATCCATATGTATGCAATTACTAACATAATGTATAACATCTATATGTGTGCACATCACATACATCCATATGCAACATCCATGTGATAACACAAAATTTTTTCATCCATGAATAAGCATAAACACTCGTGCATATGCAATATGAGGAGTGTGTGAGCCGATCTAGTGCCTAATCGTGTATAATGCATCCACGAGTAACCACTTGCAACCACTTGCAGCCACTTGCAACCATCAAGCATAACATGTTTCAAACACATGTTTCATCCAAAGGGTTTCTACCTAAGGTTCTCATGACAAGATTAGCATGATAACTAGACAAACATGGATAGCAAAGAGAAAGATATGCTAACAAAGAAAGGAGATTGAGAAGGTACCCTCAAAAAGGAATGGATAAAGCCCACGCATCTTCTCCTCGGTTTCCCAAGTTGCGTCTTCTTCGGCTTCACCCCATTGAACCTTCACCAACTTGACCTCTCGATTCCTTAGCTTCTTGGTCTCCGTCCCCAAGATACGAATCGGAGCTCTCCTCAAAGTAGCTTCTTTCTCCACTTCCACATCTTCCAGAACACTTGGCTCAACAACCGCTGCTGACTCATGTAAACACTTCCGGAGATGCGAGACATGAAAAACATCGTGTACTCCGGCAAGCTTCTCGGGCAATTTCACTCTATAAGCCATCTGCCCGATCCTCTCTATAATAGGGAAGGGTCCAACAAATCTCGGTGCTAACTTCCCCACGGCTCCAAATCGGACCACATTCCGCAAAGGAGAAACCTTCATGAAAACCATATCTCCAACACCAAACTCCAAATCAGATCTTCGCTTATCAGCATAGGATTTCTGTCGGTCTTGGGCCGCTTTCATCCGTCTTTGAATCAACTCGATCTTCTTGGATGCATCTCTGATCATATCAGGCCCAAGTGTAAGCTTATCTGTAGTCTCCCACCAACATGTAGGCGACTTGCACGACCTCCCATATAAAGCTTCAAATGGTGCCATCCCTATGCTTGCTTGATAACTGTTATTATATGCAAACTCAACAAGAGGAAGATGGTCTTCCCAAGTACCACCAAAATCCAGAATACAAAGCCTGAACAGATCCTCAAGTACCCTATTCACCCTTTCGGTTTGACCGTCCGTCTGTGGGTGATAAGCAGTACTTAGATTCAACCTCGTGCCCATAGCTTCTTGCAAGCTATTCCAGAACTGACTTGTAAAGATTGGGTCACGGTCACTGACTATACTAGAAGGGACTCCATGAAGTCTCACAATCTCGCGAAGATATACAGACGCTAGCCAAGATGCGGTCCTCTTGCTCTTTATCGGAATGAAATGAGCACTCTTCGTAAGTCTGTCCACAATGACCCAAATGCTCGTATTCCCTTTCCTTGACCTTGGTAGCCCATCAATAAAATCCATGGAAATACTCTCCCACTTCCAAAGTGGAACGTCTAGAGGATGCAATAGCCCACCGGGCTTCTTCGACTCGGCCTTAACTTGCTGGCAAATGATACATCTAGAAACAAACTCTGCCACATCCTTCTTCATCCCAGGCCAAAAGAAAATACGCTTCATATCTTTATACATCTTATCTCCGCCTGGATGTATAGTCAACTTAGAGCGATGCGCTTCTTCAAGAACTTTTCTTACTAGATCTTCTACCACTGGAACACATAACCTTCCATCTCTCCTTAGCCAACCCTTGTCATCAATAGAATATCGAGCGAGATGACTAGACGTCTCTCCTCGAATTAGCTTATCCATAATCTCAACTATCTGAGGATCTTCTTTTTGCGAAGCCCCAACTTGATCAAGAAGGGTAGGTCTGAGTTCCAGAGATGCTAAAGAACCGGTCATCGACTCAATTGCCAAAGAGAAATCAAAGGTTGCCACATACTCTAAATTCTTCATCTCAACGAATAGAGGACTTAGGGTCAACCTCTTTCTGCTTAGTGCATCAGCCACAACATTACCCTTGCCAGGGGTATAAGCTATCTCGAAGTCATACGATGCCAAGAATTCCATCCACCTTTGCTGCCTAAGATTCAGATCTTTCTGCGAGAAGAGATACTTGAATGATTTGTGATCAGTATACAACTCAAACCTTTCGCCTAAAAGATAGTGGCGCCAGGACTTGAGTGCAAAGACAATCGCCGCCAACTCCAAGTCATGAGTGGGGTAGTTCTTCTCATGAACTTTAAGTTGCCTACCCCCATAACATATCACTCTTCCCACCTGCATTAGAACAGCGCCTAACCCCGTGCCACATGCATCGGTATACACGGTAAACATCTTACCGCCATCGGGTAATGCCAAAACTGGAGCTGTGGTAAGGGCCCTTTTGAGCCTTTGAAAAGCGAGCTCACGCTCTAAGTCCCATGCAAAGACTAAGTTCTTCTTCGTCAATCTAGTGAGGGGGGCTGAAATCTTAGCGAAGTCTCTAATGAACTTCCTATAATAGCTTGCCAGACCGAGAAAGCTTCGCACTTCGGTTGCATTCCTAGGAGTCTTCCAGTCTTGAACTGCAACCACTTTCCCGGGATCCACAGCTATACCCTGCTTAGAAACTATATGCCCAAGAAACCGGATTTCCTTTCTCCAAAAGTGGCATTTGGAGAACTTGGCTTTCAACTGATGGGCTCTAAGCGTATCCATCACTTCCCTGAGATGTCTAGCATGCTCTTCCTCGTCTTTTGAGAAGATCAGAATATCATCTACGAAGACCATGACAAACTTGTTCAAGAACTCCCTGAACACCCTACTCATCAAGTCCACGAAATATGCGGGTGCATTAGTCAAGCCGAACGGCATGACAAGCCATTCGAAGAATCCATCTGGAGTCCTGAACGCAGTCTTGTCTATACTGTCTTCAGCTACCCTGAGCTGATGGAATCCAGTAGCAAGGTCAAGCTGAGAGAAAACAGAAGCACCAACAAGCTGGTCGAAGAGGTCATCTATCCTCGGTAATGGATGCCTATTCTTCTTGGTCAGCTTGTTCAACTCTCGATAATCAACACATAGACGAAGCGAGCCGTCCGCCTTAGTAGCGAACACCACAGGAGCACCCCATTCGGAAATGCTTCGCCTAATAAAATTCTTCTCAAGTAGCTCCTTGATTTGCTTACTGAGCTCTCTCCTTTCACACGGGGCCATGTGCCTAACTGGTAAGGAGACTGGCTTAGCGTTATCAACCAGATAAATGCGGAAATCTATCTCTCGCTTAGGGGGTAACCCCTTAACTTCTTCAAAAACATCAGGGTATTCTCGAACCACCCTTACAGATTGCAGATCATCGATAGACGAGTCAAGAGATTCAAGATAACATAGCATGACGGGATCTAGCGGGTTGCAAGAAATCTCTAGGGTATTACCAAGGCGAGTCATGAGTCTCACCACCCTATGCTCACAATCGAGAATGGCTCCATAGTGGGATAACCAATCCATGCCCAAGATCAACCTGTATCCCGTGAACCCGAGAACATAAGCATCACACGAGAATTCTACGGTCAAGATAGAAATCCTCAAATCCATACAGATCATAGATAAATGGGCTGAACCCCCAATCGGATTTGAAACACAAACGGGATCCTCAACTAAGCTAGTACTTAGGTGCAAACTTTCAAAAATGTCAGAAGAAATAAAACTATGCGATGTGCCAGAATCAAATAAGGTGCGAACAGGATAATCAGAAATATAAACAAGACTTTCTACAGAAATGCTACCTCGATCCTGAACTGGAGCGGCGTTGAGAGCATGCACTTGCCCTCCGGATGAACCTGCACGTTGAGTCTGTCCATGCCCCTGCTTCTTAAGGCAATCCTTGCTAAAATGTCCTGTCTCTCCACAGTGAAAGCACCCACCCAATTTCATTCTCTTCTTCCTACAGTCCTTGGCTATGTGCCCAACAATCCCACAGAAGTTGCACTTTCTTGGGTCCTTTGCCTTGTTCTTGTTGCCCTTGTTGTTCTTGTTGTTCTTGTTACTCTGATTACTCTGACTACTCTGATTCCCTCCCCACTTGGAGTCTGTCTTCTTAGACTGAGTCTCATTGGGCTTGACTTCTTTCTTCCCATTCTTATCCTCTCCCTGCAGCAATGCCATGTCTACTAGGCTCTCGAAAGTGGCCCCCATGGGTATGTGTGACATGGCTAGACCTTGTAATGGCTCATTTAACCCTCGTGCAAAACGTAGAGCCTTCTTCTCGGGAGTATTGACCATGTCCAAACCGAATCGGGCAAGCTGGTTGAACTTATTCACATACTCTCTCACTGTCATGTCTCCTTGCTTCAAGGCTATGAACTTTTCTAGTTGCAAATTTGCCTCTGCAGACGATAGAAACTTAAGCCCAAACCTTGCCCTAAAGTCGGCCCAGGTTTCTACGGGCCTAGTAGCATTGGTGACCTCCCACCAATAAGAAGCTTCCTCCTTTAGTAGCCAAACCGCCAACAGAACCTTTATACGGTCCTCTATATCAAAGATGGCAAAGAGATCTTCGGTCTCCTTCAACCAATTTCTTGCCTCTACAAAAGTCTCGGTCCCAACAAAATTCTTGCCACCCATTGCCTTGAAGTCCTTGCAAACCTTGGCGAAATCGGCTTGCGGTTGCTGAGGAGGAGGAGGAGGGGGTGGAACCTTAGTGATAGTGGGAGTGGTTGCTGGACCTGCATTGTTGGCCCTAGCTTCCAAGTACCTCCGGAACCATCCGGGAATGGTGACTCCCTCAGGAAGATTGAGATCGGCCATGCTGAAAAAGGGAAAAGATAGATTTAGAACGAGGAAACGAAGGATAGTGCTTATGGCTCTTGGCGGATAGCCTTTCAAAATAAACTAGACTTTTCTTTGGAAAATACTTAATTGGTTTTGAAAATAGCTTTTAAAAGTAACTTTAAAACCCTTTTTGCTCCAATCTCGTAAACCTTATGCTCTGATACCAAATGTAACACCCCACCTCCGCCTGTGCCACTCTTGCAAAGGCACTGACTTTGGAGGGGCGTTTAAACAAGGTAAACATGCATGCAGATATCACAAGACAGAACATATAAGTAAAAACAGACTAAATATAGCAGCGGATAAAAACTAGCATATCAAAACCATAAGTTAAGTTACAACACAGTACTTGATCATTGTTTTCCATAAACAAAGTCTAGAAACATAAAACTTGAAACTGGAAAGGAAAACATAAAGTAGCTATCCCCAGGCCCAAGTTTGGCCCAACATCATGAATGACCTAAATCAAGGTCCAACTAGCACGGTCTAGTCGATCGGCTCCCTAAAGCCTAACTCGTCAAGTGTCGGTGTCTTACGGCCCAACTACGAAGTGTAGCTAAACTGTGCTAGGTCCACCCTAGGGTGTATCAAGTCCTAGGGTGTCAACCACTGACACAAACCAAGCACGCACAGTTTAAACCTACTGGTGCCCGTGCCTGCTTTTTCAACTCCGGACCATGTGCACGACCATGGCCCGCCTGAACCTACACCGGCGCACCTACACAGCCGTCGTTTTGGTCGCTTACATGTCATCCCAGTAATCGTGCCCCACTCTAGCCTAGTCCCTAGGGTATCATGATACAACCAAGAGGGTTACTGGTGCAAAGGACCACGTAACTAGGGTTTCCTTAATGGGTTAAACGTGGTTAACCCAACTCATCCAAGTACCAAGTTGGTTAAGTGTACCCAAGGTTCATGACTTAACCCTACCAACCCATCGTGTTTAATTGGTTAAGTATTCAAGCGGTCCATGACTTAACCCTACCATGTGGCATTAATTAATTTAATGCACCCAACCTCTCACATTAGACCTTGCTGTGGTTACTAGTTAGGCCGGGCGGGTCCGGGTAGGTTTACACCACAACTTAGTCTAACCTCGGGTTTCACGTGCAACATGACCAACTACTCACATCGGGTCCTATTGCTTGTAGCCACTAGTTAAGCCGGTCGGTTCCGGGTAGGTTTATGCTACAAGCTCAACCCAACCTCGAGTTGGCCATCCTCATGTTTTCTAAGTGTCATGTCCATCATGTTTTCAAAACACATTACCAATTTTCAAGCAATTGGTTAGACCTAACTTAATAGGTAAATTCCCAATGGGTAGACCTAACTTAATAGGTAAATTCCCAAGCTTATGTTTTTATGTCTTTTAAGTTTACCCAACCCCAAACGCAATCCCCTCGCTTTACATATCGCAATAGCGCATAAAGGATAGAAAGAGGGAACTTGGCAAAATCATGACATAAAGTTATTGGAGCCACAAGTTAAACATGGTGGCATATGAGACAAAGATGTGATCATAAACTTGCATATCATGTTATCAACTTGCAAGATATTCATAAGCATGCATACCATCATTTTAACTTGCATAATGTTCATATGCATGCATAACATGGTTTCAACTTGCATAAGGTTCATATGCATGCATAACATCGTTTTAACTTGCATAGTGTTCATATGCATGCATAACATCAAACTTGGCAAATAGGTGGAACATGGCCGTGGATAGCATGAGATAAGAACTAGTAGCATGCATATAACATTATATGCATGTTAATACAAGGTTTATGAGAGTTTCAAAGTTGCATAATGCAACATTTCCAACCAAAGATCATATCTTTCTATGCATAAAGCCAAGGTAATGACTTTACTAACATGCATAGAGTAAGCTTATGCATAAAATCATAAGATCAAAGCACATATCATGATTAACCCCAAACTCAACTTGCAACATAACATATTAACTTCATAGTTAAAATACAAGAGTAGAAATAGGCTTACAATGCTATGACGACTCAAATGAGTATAGCAAATGTAAGAAACCCCCTTATGCAACTAATTAAAACCCCAAAATGCAAGCAAACTTGATCAAGACTCCTCCTTTATGATGCCAATAGAGAAACAAGACTTTAATGCAAGCTAAAGAGGATCATACAAGCCTAAATACACTTGTATGCATGGAAATTTCTTGAAAATTGATTTAGGAATTTATGAAGAGAGTGGAGGCCATGAGAGGATTGATTTTGCCATAGTTTAGTTGTAGGATAGAGTAATGATGATTTAGGGTAGGTTAGGGTCTTATTTATAGATTAGGCTAGTGATTTAGACCATAGGATTAAACCCTAGTTCTCATCTCAGCCCACCAAATCGAATCTAGCCCCCAAGCTCAACACAAACCCAAAATGGTGTACCAGGCAGAACTGGGCGTCTGAGCCGAGTCGACAGGGCTGTCGACCTGGTCAGACCCAGTCGACTCCCAAGTCGACAGGGCTGTCGACTTAGGTACTGTGGCGGGAATTCTCCCGCCTGGCCCAAACTGGCCCAACTCCCAAATTCAGATTTGAATTTGAAATCTGTTTTTACTTAGAAATTTTCTGAAAACTTCGTCGGGCCTTAATCGGGTCATACGGACTCCGATTTTCGAAAACTCGGACTCTATTTCGTGTATTTTTCCGAGACGAACGCAATGGCATATCCCGTTTCCCTTGATTCAGATTTATAAATTAAATTCTGCCTCGATTTCTGTTATAACAGGTTATTGAAAATACGGGTTGTTACAGAAATATCAGAGATTTATATTACATTTAAATACATCGCAGCGGAAATAATACAATACACAACTAGAAGAGATATACGGATACAAAGCTTTCCGGATATCGTTCCTGCTGTAAACCAGGATCCTGTGAATATAAATCTGCAAAACCAAAACTACTAGTTGCCCGTGTCAAAATAGGGGCACCCAGAGTTTAGGTTAAAACAATAAACTCCAGGTCAGTAATGTGACCGGTTTGAGAACTAAAACAGTTAATAATCTTTATTTTAAAGTAAGGTGAATCAAGGGACCACGCCGTATAACACGGAACGGGTTTCCTCCCAAGAATACCAGTGCATAAAACAAACAACACAATGCTAAATAGAGAAAAAAGAAGCTGTTATAAGACCCATGTTGTATCACACAATGCAACGCAAGCCGGGGGATAGGGTTTTCCCTTATAACAGCCAAAGAATGCTTGATACGTTTTAAAAAAAATCATTTGATACTATTATCAGTGTATAGTGTATAAAACAATCTTCGAATCATAAGTATCAATCATAGGCGGCATGGGTACCATATATCATGTCGCCATACTAGTTCTACAATTAAAACCGCAAAATCACGTATTTGGAAATTGGATTTCCATCTATGAACCGAGGCCAGGGATCGTCCTCTACCGATTCGAGACAATCTAGCCCATGTCTCCGGATCAGCCGCAACTGCCCCGTGGAGCGACAGGGCCGGTCCACACGGAGTGGATTATAGTGCTTGAACAATACGTCTCTCCGCCCTATGGGGCGTAAATGAGCCAACAAATGACTCCATCGGACCCGGATCGTCCGATCAAACCGAGGCGCCTCGCAACAGCAACAACCACAAAAGTCAAACTCGTCAGGGCGTGTAAAACCACTGACGCCACTTCTAGCTAGAAAGAAACGCATGTCCTCCCTGAGGTCCTCTCTCGTTTTTGGTTCATACCGGGTGCAAAACTCGCGAAGTAAACGTTACACAAAGCTACGCCACAAAGGCCGTGCTTTGATCATCAACAACAAGACTCTGCTTTTCAACAGAAGCCTTGATCATTTTCCACTTAGGCATGCCACACAGGCAATTCACTCCATGCGTTTGATATCCATCAATATATAACCCTTCAGCTCGTACGTCTAAGAGAAGGGCGTTAAGCAAGAGAATAAATTCTCCACCGCCAAACAGATATATATTTAATAGAAATCAATCACACAGACTAAAATCCAATGTTAGACACACAGTCCATTTACAAGTTCGTTCTGTGTCTGAACGAAACCGGAGGCACCTAGTACCCCGCATATCCATAGATCTCCAAATACGTCTGGACGATCACCAACTGTTTCCATCTTCTTGGGTGTACATACCAATCAAGATCATCAGTAATCACCCAAACGACGTGAAGACCTCCGGTATTCGACCACTGTCTTCATCTTCGACTTATCGTCGTATCAGTTATTCAGAATGGGATAAACCTGGTCCTTCCGAATAACTCGCGTATATTAAAAACAATTGTTACACAAACACAAAATACACCTCATTCCAATTCATCAGTTACTAACCATAAATTAACAAGAGAATAATTCCCCAAATATTAACCCCGAAGGCCGAAACCAACATCAGATCAATATCCAGAAAACCATTCTGCTTAGCTAACCGACAGTTAGTTTCTAAATTTCACATTCATAGGGAAAGGTTCCCATTAATTTTATCAAAGATAAATCCCTTGAATTTATTCTTTAATCTTCTTTTGAATTTCGATTCAACTAGTCGGGATTAACGAACCTTACCGAAGTAATCATTTGTTTTAATTTCCCAATCCCAACCTATTCATCCCATGAAGTAAAACTGGTTATACTTCATATCTAACACCACGGTGTTATCGGTAAATTCAATTACCATTTCACGTTCAAATATAATTAAAGATTTAAATAACGCCTGGAGCAAAACTGGTGACACTCCATCCTCGATCATTTCAATCTAATTAAAGATTCATTAAAACTCCACCTAGTTTTAATCTGTGACTGGGTTAAAGAATCAGTGTCATTTAAAACACGGTTCACGATAAACCCAAAATCACATCACATTTCAATCAGTCCCTAACCGTGAATTAGCAAGCGAGCAATTCCCTAAGTATTAACCCCGAAGGCCGAAACCAACATCAGATCAATACCTCTGAATCCATTCAACTTAACTAATCTCCAGTTGGTTTCTGATTTTCTTAACTTATTTGGGTCTAAGAACAGTATTATTGAAGATACCGTTCACGACAACCCAAAATCACATTTCATTAATTATCGGGTTAAAGAACAAGTGTTATTTAAAACACCGTTCACGATAAACCCAAGAATCAATTTGAATTCAATTCCAATTAAATATTATTTAACTAGTACACTTCATTAAATCTAAATAAAAGATTTAATCTTTTTCTCAACTGGGCTTAAGAATAGTGTTGATAAACACACCATTCACGACAAACCCCAAATCACATTTGATATTAAATACAAGGCTCTGAATAGAAAATATATTGGCTTATATTGAATATCAAATTCTACGACTAACAAATGTCGTATTGGAAATAACGATATATATATATATATATATATATATATCTTTCAAATTTCCATAACAACATCTGTATAATCATGAATTCCAACATCGAAATAATCCAAAGACAATTTCGATTCAAATCCCTTCCAATTTAATTATTGGAAATTCTGGTTATTTTTCAAAACCATTTCAAATTCACTTTCTTTATTTAAAAATAAATAGAATTATAGTTCTAGTTCAAAACTAGTTCATTTCGATAAAAATCTATTTTTATCTTTTCAAATATGGATTTTTCATCTCAATCCTTCCCAAATCATTTCTTATGATTTTACTCAAATTATTGATATTTTTAATAATTTTATCAAGGCCCGTACATTCGATTTCCATCAACGGCCATCGAACTGCACTTACAGCGACCTTTTCCAAATTTGATTTGGACATAATTCCAAATCAAACCGTTATATTTCTAATTTCTAATATTCGTTAGAAAGCTCTTTTTGATACGAACCCAAGGTTCCGGTTTTAGGAGAATCCGACGGTCGGATCTCCCGTAATATCCGTTCGAAGTCAATGGTCCAAATTCGCGAACTGCCGCGGCGCGGCGCGTTCTATTCAGGCCATTATATTGTATATATAATATATATATATACTTTCTCGATTTCCTTTCGAAACGAATTTTATAAATCGTTTTTAAATTCATTTTCAAAACGGTTTCAACTTCATATTCACTTTCAAATCAAAATTGAATATTCCAATATAAATTCGTTTTAAATTCATTTCAAATCGATTTCAATTCAATTTCGGTTCGAATTCATTTATATTCAATTTCAATTCGAATTCATTTATATTCAATTTCAATTAGAATTCGTTTCTATTCAATTTCGATTCGAATTCATTTATATTCAATTTCAATTCGAATTCATTTATATTCAATTTCAATTCGAATTCATTTATATTCAATTTCAATTCGAATTCATTTATATTCAATTTCAATTAAAATTCGTTTCTATTAAATTTCAATTCGAATTCATTTATATTCAATTTCAATTCGAATTCATTTATATTCAACTTCAATTCGAATTCCAATTCTTTTCGAAAAATCAAATTTTGAAATCCCTTTCGATATTCATTATAAAATGAATAAAATCGATATAAATATCGTTCACGTCAAAATGGCGTCAATCTAATCAATATGGCTTCATATATTCCTATTTTCAAATATTCTATTTCAAATATTTATTTTTCAAATATTTCTATTTTAAAACTGGAATGAGGCCCAATCAATTACCATGTAATGTTAATTATATGGATTTTCTACAATACATGTATACAATATCAACGATGAATAATCAACCATCATCCTAAGTGCATTCTACACTGTATAAGCATCAAATATAAATATTCAACGCTTATAACAGTATGTCAATCAATCGATCAACATACAACTAAACAATCGGGATTAGTGTACGTCAAATATTATCCCAATACCTGTGTGGGGTTTCAAACAATCAAACATAGATTTTATTTGTGCAGTTGGCCGATGTGTAAAATTTATTGTCCCAATCAATATTAGTCAAATGTGTGTGTATAAACGAATCATCCGATTTGTTTATTTTTATTTCATTTCATATATACATTAAAAATTCTATTTTTATCGATAAAATATTTTCAACTATATAAATACTTTATTTCATTTCACATCACATCACACAACCAACTACACGTCAAAATCAAACAACCAAGCATACAAGCCGTCCATGGTCTGTGGACGATGGGTGTCGGGTGCTACTAAACACCGTCTACATCCTAATATATATTTTAACTAGAAAATTAAATTAAAAGGTGAGAAGTTCTCACGGATTAGCTAATCCAACGCCTCGACTCTTCTTTGTACAAATCTTCGCCGTTCTCGCCTCTTGTCACTTTCTTTGCCCGTATTCACTACATATATAAAAATCACATTTTTACTTCGCTATTCAATATATAAAAATCACATTTTTACTTTGCTATTCAATATATAAAAATCAAATTTTTACTTTGCTATTCAATATATAAAAATCGAATTTTTACTTCACTATTCAATATATAAAAATCGAATTTTTACTTCGCTATTCAATATATAAAAATCGAATTTTTATCTTCACTTCGTTATAAAAATTATATTTTATAATTTCTACTATATAAAAATCACATCTTTAATATTTCTATTATATAAAAATCACTTCTTTAATATTTCTATTATATAAAAATCATATTTTTAATACTTCTATTATATAAAAAATCATATTTTTATTCGTAAAAATCCTATCTTTATTACATTAAAGCGGAGAATTAATTCAATGCTTCATATACCTAAATCAGATTTTATATAAATATTATTGCATAAATACTAAAATAAAATAAACAAAACAAAACAAAAAAACTTACTGTTAGAAGAGAGAGGGGGGATCTGCGCTCGGCGACTGAGGTGAAGGGGATGGTCGGAGGCCTGGGTGCCGGGGGAGGGTCGGCGCGTCGCTTGGTTGAGGTCACGGTGGTCATCGATGGAGGAAGGGGCGAAGAGGAAGAGGGTGGAGGCGGTGTGCGAGAGGAGGAGCGACGAGGAGGAGGGTGCGGAGGTGGCGACGGCATGGGGAAGCGGCGCGAAGGCGGCGGTGGTGGCAGGAGGCTGGGTGGCGATCTGTTTTCTTTTTTTTCTTTTTTTAACCTAAATCGATTTTATCGAATGAACCGGGGGGGGGGGGGGGGCTGAGAGAGAAAATAGAGAGGGAGAGGGTTATTTATTTATTTATTATTATTTAATTTATTTATTTTAATTCCATAAAGCAACTTTCTATTTCGAACTCAAAATCGAGCCCACCGACTATCGTCCCTAGCTAATTGCCCCCATTTCGAACACAATGGGATATGTATCGTAAGCTGATTCGATCGTTTCGATCAGTTTCCGTTGAATTTACATTTAAAACATTATTTTGAATTTTAAACGTACATTTCAATTTACTGGGGCCACATACGAACTCTAAAAATTCCAGAAAAATATTTTCTAGCTTCGTATTGACGGTACGGTCCTAACAAAACTAATTTCGTCGAATTCTGAGACCGTTGGAAATATGGCCATTTTCCAGTCGATTAAAATCAACTGAAACTGGTCAAACGCGTTTTCCTTCGCCACGCTCACATATTGATTCGAAAAATTATGAAATTTGAAACCTAGCAATAATTTGACATCATCGATCCAACAAAAGTGGTTTCATCGAAATCCGAGATCGTTTGCAAAATTTTCATTTTTGAGGGCTAGAATTCCATAGCGACTATTCAAAATTTTCAACTGGACATATCTTTTGATCCCCGCTATGAAATTTCAATTTTTCGGATTCGTTGGAAAGATATTCACAAATAGATTCTAATATTTTTGGTTTCACTAAAATACGGTTTATTTTGTCTCCTGTACATTCATTTGAATTTTGAAATCGAATTATCGAACTACCACGCCGTTTTCAATTCGTTTTATAAATTAAAATAAATATTTATATTCTAACGACGATCTATATAATATATACGTTCGAATTCTATTCAAAATAAATTTCTCGTCGATATTATTTAAAATAATTCATTTTAAATAATCAAAATTCGCTAGATTTGCCAAAATAAAAATTTTAAACTGGCCCAGATTTCCGGGTTATTACAATCTCCCCCACTTAAAACTTTTCGTCCCCGAAAAGGAACAAAGCCGAAAGTTGTTTAATAATTCAACTCAACTTCCAGTATTTTGATTACGGCTTAAGTTCTTCAACTTTTTAGTTTCTAAGAACTTTTCAAATTTTTCAAAAATTTGGCTAACACCCTAAATTTTCGAAAAATTTCGCCATAACCTCCCTTTGCATCGGGAGCACGGGAAAATCCAGAAATTGCCATACAGGCCTTCTGATCTCAAAAAGAAAAAGAAAAAGCCAAGCGGCTAGCCAATCGGCTCATAAAATCATCATCACCCAAACAAAACAGTAAATTATGGTAAACATGTACCTATTTGTCGGGAAAACAAATTTTATTCTTCGCTCTTGCCTCCTTGCTATGACCTGTTCAATGTAAGTACATGTATATGCAAGCAAATGCGGCAAATTTTCAATATAACTCACAATTTGATTCAATTTGGCTATATGGTTCAAAATTTCAATTAACAAACAACAATCAAACAACACAACCATCAATCATTTAGTTGATTTGCTTTTCAAATTCATATCTTTGATATATAGTCAAAAAATCAGATTTTTGATGCCAAATCACACCAATAAGCCCTATCTAGTTATGGTTCTCACACCAGTCTAATGGAAATAAATAGAAATCTCACTTTCAAAACTCGAAAATAAATACTAGCGATGGTGCCTCGTCACCAGAATTATCCCCGGGCACTAGAGTGCAATTCTATAACTATCCAATACATTAAAACTTCGAATACACGTTTGCAAGACATATATGCAAAATCTTTATATATTGGATTGTCCCAATTCAGTATAAAATAAATAATCAAATACGAATAATTGATTTAAATTTCAAAATAAAAATTGTTTTCACTTTAAAAATGTACTCTTCATACTCGTTCTAGGATACTACTGATCCCATCTCTAACGAGTCATTTCCATTGGATATTACTAATCCAATATCTGATGAATTCTTTCATATGGTTCTAATGTGCCTTGTTCTCTAGAGCTCTGTAAAGCAAAGCTCTGATACCACGATGAAACGACCCGAACTTCCCCGGTCTCCGAAGAGAAAGAGAAAGCGCGGATTTTTTTGAGAACACGACAAAATAGAATGCAGACGGAAGAACATTTCATTGTTATTACAACAGTTCCATCAGAATACAAGAATATACAGAGTATAAATGAATATTAAATAGAAATATCAGAGATTTAAATTACATTTAAATACATCGCAGTGGAAATAATGCAATACACAACTAGAAGAGATATACGGATACAAAGCTTTCCGGATATCGTTCCAGCTGTAAACCAGGATCTTGTGAATATAAATCTGCAAAACCAAAACTACTACCTGCCCGTGTCAAAATAGGGGCACCCAGAGTTTAGGTTAAAACAATAAACTCCAGGTCAGTCATGTGACTGGTGTGAGAACTAAAACAGTTAATAATCTTTATTTTAAAGTTAGGTGAATCAAGGGACCACGCCGTATAACACGGAACGGGTTTCCTCCCAAGAATACCAGTGCATAAAACAAACAGCACAATGCTAAATAGAGGAAAATGAAGCTGTTATAAGACCCAGGTCCTATCACACAATGCAACGCAAGCCGGGGGATAGGGTTTTCCCTTATAACAGCCAAAGAATGCTTGATATGTTTTAAAACAAATCATTTGATACTATTATCAGTGTATAGTGTATAAAACAATCTTCGAATCATAAGTACCAATCATAGGCGGCATGGGTACCATATATCATGTCGCCATACTAGTTCTACAATTAAAACCGCAAAATCACGTATTTGGAAATTGGATTTCCATCTATGAACCGAGGCCAGGGATTGTCCTCTACCGATTCGAGACAATCTAGCCCATGTCTCCGCAACAGCCGCAACTGCCCCTTGTAGCGACATGGCCGGTCCACACGGAGTGGATTATAGTGCCTGAACAATACGTCTCTCCGCCCTATGGGGTGTACATGAGCCAACAAATGACTCCATCGGACCCTGATCGTCCGATCAAACCGAGGCGCCTCGCAACAGCAACAACCACATAAGTCAAACTCGTCAGGGCGTGTAAAACCACTGACGCCACTTCTAGCTAGAAAGAAATGCATGTCCTCCCTGAGGTCCGCTCCCATTTTTGGTTCATACCGGGTGTGAAACTCGCAAAGTAAACGTTACACAAAGCTACGCCACAAAGGCCGTGCTTTGATCATCAACAACAAGACTCTGCTTTTCAACAGAAGCCTTGATCATTTTCCACTTAGGCATGCCACACAGGCAATTCACTCCATGCGTTTGATATCCATCAATATATAACCCCTGAGCTCGTATGTCTCAGAGAAGGGAGTTAAGCAAGAGAATAAATTCTCCGCCGCCAAATAGATATATATTTAATAGAAATCAATCACACAGACTAAAATCCAATGTCAGACACACAGTCCATTTACAAGTTCGTTCTGGGTCTGAACGAAACCGGAGGCACCTAGTACCCCGCATATCCATCGATCTCCAAATACGTCTGGACGATCACCATCTTCTTGGGTGTACATCCCAATCAAGATCATCAGTAATCACAAAAACGACGTGAAGACCTCCGGTCTTCGACCACCGTCTTCATCTTCGACTTATCGTCGTATCAGTTATTCAGAATGGGATAAGCCCGGTCCTTCCGAATAACTCGCGTATATTAAAAACAAGTGTTACACAAACACAACATACGCCTCATTCCAATTCATCAGTTACTAACCATAAATTAACAAGAGAATAATTCCCCAAATATTAACCCCGAAGGTCGAAACCAACATCAGATCAATATCGAGAAAACCATTCTGCTTAGCTAACCGACAGTTAGTTTCTTAATTTCACATTCATAGGGAAAGGTTCCCATTAATTTTATCAAAGATAAATCCCTCGAATTTATTCTTTAATCTTCTTTTGAATTTCGATTCAACTAGTCGGGATTAACGAACCTTACCGAAGTAATCATTTGTTTTAATTTCCCAATCCCAACCTATTCATCCCATGAAGTAAAACTGGTTATACTTCATATCGAACACCACGGTGTTATCAGTAAATTCAATTACCATTTCACGTTCAAATCTAATTAAAGATTTAACTAATGCCTGGAGCAAAACTGGTGATACTCCATCCTCGATCATTTCAATCTAATTAAAGATTCATTAAAACTCCACTTAGTTTTAATCTGTGACTGGGTTAAAGAATCAGTGTCATTTAAAACACGGTTCACGATAAACCCAAAATCACATCACATTTCAATCAGTCCCTAACCGTGAATTAGCAAGCGAGCAATTCCCTAAGTATTAACCCCGAAGGCCGAAACCAACATCAGATCATTACCTCTGAAACCATTCAACTTAACTAATCTCCAGTTAGTTTCTGATTTTCTTAACCTCTTTGGGTCTAGGAAAAGTATTATTGAAGATACCGTTCACGACAACCCAAAATCACATTTCATTAATTATCGGGTTAAAGAACAAGTGTTATTTAAAACACCGTTCATGATAAACCCAAGAATCAATTCGAATTCAATTCCAATTAAATATTATTTAACTGGTACACTTCATTAAATCTAAATAAAAGATTTAATCTTTTTCTCAACTGGGCTTAAGAATAGTGTTGATGAAGACACCATTCACGACAAACCCCAAATCATATTTGATATTAAATACAAGGCTTTGAATAGAAAATATATCGGCTTATATTCAATATCAAATTCTACGACTAACAAATGTCGTATTGGAAATAACGATATATATATCTTTCAAATTTCCATAACAACATCTGTATAATCATGAATTCCAACATCGAAATAATCCAAAGACAATTTCGATTCAAATCCCTTCCAATTCAATTACTGGAAATTCTGGTTATATTTCAAATTCACTTTATTTATTTAAAAATAAATAGAATTATAGTTCTAGTTCAAAACTAGTTCATTTCGATAAAAATCTATTTTTATCTTTTCAAATATGGAGTTTTTCATCCTAATCCTTCCCAAATCATTTCTTTTGATTTTACTCAAATTATTGATATTTTTAATAATTTTATCAACGCCCGTACAGTCGATTTCCATCAACGGCTATCGAACTGCACTTACAGCGACCTTTTCCAAATTTGATTTGGACATAATTCCAAATACAACCATTAGATTTCTAATTTCTAATATTCGTTAGAAAGCTCTTTTCGATACGAACCCAACGGGTTCCGGTTTTAGGAGAATCCGACGGTCGGATCTCCCGTAAGATCCGTTCGAAGTCAATGGCCGAAATTCGCGAACTGCCGCGGCGCGGCGCGTTCTATTCAGGCCATTATATTATATATATATATATATATATATATAATATATGTATATATACTTCGTCGATTTCCTTTCGAAATGAATTTTATAAATCGTTTTTAAATTCATTTTCAAAAACGGTTTCAACTTCGTATTCAATTTCAAATCAAAATTGAATATTCCAATATAAATTCGTTTTAAATTCATTTCAAATCGATTTCAATTCAATTTCGGTTTGAATTCATTTATATTCAATTTCAATTCGAATTCATTTATATTCAATTTCAATTAGAATTCGTTTCTATTCAATTTCGATTCGAATTCATTTATATTCAATTTCAATTCGAACTCATTTATATTCAATTTCAATTCGAATTCATTTATATTCAATTTCATTCATTTATATTCAATTTCAATTAGAATTCGTTTCTATTCAATTTCAATTCGAATTCATTTATATTCAATTTCAATTTGAATTCGTTTATATTCAATTTCAATTCGAATTCCAATTCTTTTCGAAAAATCAGATTTTGAAATCACTTTCGATATTCATTATAAAATGAATAAAATCGATATAAATATCGTTCACGTCAAAATGGCGTCAATCTAATCAATACGGCTTCATATATTCCTATTTTCAAATATTCTATTTCAAATATTTCTTTATCAAATATTTCTATTTTAAAACTGGAATGAGGCCCAATCAATTACAATATAATGTTAATTATATGGATTTTCTACAATACATGTATACAATATCAACGATGAATAATCAACCATCATCCAAAGTGCATTCTACACTGTATAAGCATCAAATATAAATATTCAACGCTTATAACAGTCTGTCAATCAATCGATCAACATACAACTAAACAATCGGGATTAGTGTACGTCAAATATTATCCCAATACCTGTGTGGGGTTTCAAACAATCAAACACAGATTTTATTTGTGCAGTTGGGCGATGTGTAAAATTTATCGTCCCAATCAATATTAGTCAAATGTGTATATATAAACAAATCATCCGATTTGTTTATTTTTATTTCATTTCATATACACATTAAAAATTCTATTTATATCTATAAAATATTTTCAACTATATAAATATTTTATTTCATTTCACATCACCTCACACAATCAACCACACAACAAAATCAAACAACCAAGCATACAACCCGTCCATGGTCTGTGGACGACGGGTGTCGGGTGCTACTAAACACCGTCTGCATCCTAGTATATATTTTAACTAGAAAATTAAATTAAAAGGTGAGAAGTTCTCACTGATTAGCTAATCCAACGCCTCGACTCTTCTTTGTAGAAATCTTCGCCGTTCTCGCCTCTTGTCATTTTCTTTGCCCGTATTCACTACATATATAAAAATCACATTTTTACTTCGCTATTCAATATATAAAAATCACATTTTTACTTTGCTATTCAATATATAAAAATCGAATTTTTACTTTGCTATTCAATATATAAAAATCAAATTTTTACTTCGCCATTCAATATATAAAAATCGAATTTTTACTTCGCTATTCAATATATAAAAATCGAATTTTTATCTTCACTTCGTTATAAAAATTATATTTTATAATTTCTACAATATAAAAATCACATCTTTAATATTTCTATTATATAAAAATCACTTCTTCAATATTTCTATTATATAAAAAAAATATTTTTAATATTTCTACTATATAAAAAATAATATTTTTATTCGTAAAAATCCTATCTTTATTACATTAAAGGGGAGAATTAATTCAATGCTTCATATACCTAAATCAGATTTTATATAAATATTATTGCATAAAAACTAAAATAAAATAAACAAAACAAAACAAAAAAACTTACTGTTAGAAGAGAGAGGGGGGGATCTGCGCTCGGCGGCTGAGGTGAAGGGGATGGTCGGAGGCCTGGGTGCCAGGGGAGGGTCGACGCGTCGCTTGGTTGAGGTCCCGGTGGTCATCGATGGAGGATGGGGCGAAGCGGAAGAGGGTGGAGGCGGTGTGCGAGAGGAGGAGCGACGAGGAAGAGGGTGCGGAGGTGGCGACGGCAGGGGGAAGCGGCGCGATGGCGGCGGTGGTGGCAGGAGGTTGGGCGGCGATCTGTTTTTTTCTTCTTTTTTTTAACCTCAATCGATTTTATCGAATGAACGGGGGGAAGGGGGGGGGGCTGAGAGAGAAAATAGAGAGGGAGAGGTTTTTATTTATTTATTTATTATTATTTAATTTATTTATTTTAATTCCAAAAAGCAACTTTCTATTTCGAACTCAAAATCGAGCCCACCGACTGTCGTCCCTAGCTAATTGCCCCTATTCCGAACACAATGGGATATGTATCGTAAGCTGATTCGATTGTTTCGATCAGTTTCCGTTGAATTTACATTTAAATCATTATTTTGAATTTTAAACGTACATTTCAATTTACTGGGCCACATACGAACTCTAAAAATTCCAAAAAAATATTTTCTAGCTTCGTATTGACAGTACGGTCCTAACAAAACTAATTTCGTCAAATTCTGAGACCGTTGGAAATATGGCCATTTTCCAGTCAATTAAAATCAACTAAAACTGGTCAAACGCGTTTTCCTTCGCCACGCTCACATATTGATTCGAAAAATTATGAAATTTGAAAACTAGCAATAATTTGACATCACGGATCCAACAAAAGTGGTTTTGTAGAAATCCGAGATCGTTTGCAAAATTTCCATTTTTAAGGGCCAGAATCCCACAGCGACTATTCAGAATTTTCAACTGGACATATCTTTTGATCCCCGCTATGAAATTTCAATTTTTCAGATTCGTTGGAAAGATATTCACAAATAGATTCTAATATTTTTGGTTTCACTAAAATACGGTTTATTTTTACTCCTGTACATTCATTTGAATTTTTAAATCGAATTATCGAACTATCGCGCCGTTTTCAATTCCCTTTATAAATTAAAATAAATATTTATATTCTAATGACGATCTATATAATATATACGTTCGAATTATATTCAAAATAAATTTCTCGTCGATATTATTTAAAATAATTCATTTTAAATAATCAAAATTCGCTAAATTTGCCAAAATAAAAATTTTAAACTAGCCCAGATTTCCGGGTTATTACAATCTCCCCCACTTAAAACTTTTCGTCCCCGAAAAGGAACAAAGCCGAAAGTTGTTTAACAATTCAACTCAACTTCCAGTATTTTGATTACGGCTTAAGTTCTTCAACTTTTCAGTTTATAAGAAATTTTCAAATTTTTCAAAAATTTGGCTAACACCCTAAATTTTCGAAAAATTTCGCCATAACCTCCCCTCCACCGGGAGCACGGGAAAATCCCGAAATTGCCATACAGGCCTTCTGATCTCAAAAAGAAAAAGAAAAAGACAAGCGGCTAGCCAATCGGCTCATAAAATCATCATCACCCAAACAAAACAGTAAATTATGGTAAACATGTACCTATTTGTCGGGCAAACAAATTTTATTCTTCGCTCTAGCCTCCTTGCTATGACCTGTTCAATGTAAGTACATGTATATGCAAGCAAATGCGGCAAATTTTCAATATAACTCACAATTTGATTCAATTTGGCTATATGGTTCAAAATTTCAATTAACAAACAATAATCAAACAACACAACCATCAATCAATTAGTTGATTAGCTTTTCAAATTCATAACTTTGATATATAGTCAAAAAATCAGATTTTTGATGCCAAATCACACCAATAAGCCCTATCTAGTTATGGTTCTCACATCAGTCTAATGGAAATATATAGAAATCTCACTTTCAAAACTCGAAAATAAATATTGGCGATGGTGCCCCGTCACCAGAATTATCCCCGGGCACTAGAGTGCGATTCTATAACTATCCAATACATTAAAACTTCGAATACACGTTTGCAAGACATATATGCAAAATCTTTGTATATTGGATTGTCCCAATTCAATATAAAATAAATAATCAACTACGAATAATTGATTTAAATTTCAAAATAAAAATTGTTTTCACTTTAAAAATATACTCTTCACACTCGTTCTAGGATACTACTGATCCCATCTCTAACGAGTCATTCCCATTGGATATTACTAATCCAATATCTGATGAATTCTTTCGTATGGTTCTAGTGTGCCTTGTTCTCTAGAGCTCTGTAAACCAAAGCTCTGATACCACGATGAAACGACCCGAACTTCCCCAGTCTCCGAAGAGAAAGAGAAAGCGCGGATTGTTTTGAGAACACGACAAAATAGAACGCAGACGGAAGAACATTTCATTGTTATTACAACAATTCAATCAGAATACAAGAATATACAGAGTATAAATGAATATTACACAGAAATATCAGAGATTTGAATTACATTTAAATACATCGCAGCGGAAATAATACAATACACAGCTAGAAGAGATATACGGATACAAAGCTTTCCGGATATCGTTCCAGCTGTAAACCAGGATCCTGTGAATATAAATCTGCAAAACCAAAACTACTAGCTGCCCGTGTCAATATAGGGGCACCCAGAGTTTAGGTTAAAACAATAAACTTCAGGTCAGTCATGTGACTGGTTTGAGAACTAAAACAGTTAATAATCTTTATTTTAAAGTTAGGTGAATCAAGGGACCACGCCGTATAACACGGAATGGGTTTCCTCCCAAGAATACTAGTGCATAATACAAACAGCGCAATGCTAAATAGAGAAAAATGAAGCTGTTATAAGACCTAGGTCGTATCACACAATGCAACGCAAGCTGGGGGATAGGGTTTTCCCTTATAACAGCCAAAGAATGCTTGATACGTTTTAAAACAAATCATTTGATACTATTATCAGTGTATAGTGTATAAAACAATCTTCGAATCATAAGTATCAATCATAGGCGGCATGGGTACCATATATCATGTCGCCATACTAGTTCTACAATTAAAACCGCAAAATCACGTATTTGGAAATTGGATTTCCATCTATGAACCGAGGCCAGGGATCGTCCTCTACCAATTCGAGACAATCTAGCCCATGTCTCCGCAACAGCCGCAACAGCCCCTTGGAGCGACAGGGCCGGTCCACACGGAGTGGATTATAGTGCCTGAACAATACGTCTCTCCGCCCTATGGGGTGTAAATGAGCCAAAAAATGACTCCATCGGACCCGGATCGTCCGATCAAACCGATGCGCCTCGCAACAGCAACAACCACATAAGTCAAACTCGTCAGGGCGTGTAAAACCACTGACGCCACTTCTAGCTAGAAAGAAAAGCATGTCCTCCCTGAGGTCCTCTCCCGTTTTTGGTTCATACCGGGTGTGAAACTCGCGAAGTAAATGTTACACAAAGCTACGCCACAAAGGCCGTGCTTTGATCATCAACAACAAGACTCTGCTTTTCAACAGAAGCCTTGATCACTTTCCACTTAGGCATGCCAAACAGGCAATTCACTCCATGCGTTTGATATCCATCAATATATAACCCCTGAGCTCGTACGTCTCAGAGAAGGGCGTTAAGAAAGAGAATAAATTCTCCGCCGCCAAATAGATATATATTTAATAGAAATCAATCACGCAGACTAAAATCCAATGTCAGACACACAGTCCATTTACAATATCGTTCTGGGTCTGAATGAAACCGGAGGCACCTAGTACCCCGCATATCCATCGATCTCCAAATACGTCTGGACGATCACCAACTGTTTCCTTCTTCTTGGGTGTACATCCCAATCAAGATCATCAGTAATCACCCAAACGACGTGAAGACCTCCGGTCTTCGACCACCGTCTTCATCTTCGACTTATCGTCGTATCAGTTATTCAGAATGGGATAAACCCGGTCCTTCCGAATAACTCGCGTATATTGAAAACAAGTGTTACACAAACACAACATACGCCTCATTCCAATTCATCAGTTACTAACCGTAAATTAACAAGAGAATAATTCCCCAAATATTAACCCCGAAGGCCGAAACCAACATCAGATCAATATCCATAAAACCATTCTGCTTAGCTAACCGACAGTTAGTTTCTAAATTTCACATTCATAGGGAAAGGTTCCCATATATTTTAACAAAGATAAATCCCTCGAATTTATTCTTTAATCTTCTTTTGAATTTCGATTCAACTAGTCGGGATTAACGAACCTTACCGAAGTAATCATTTGTTTTAATTTCCCAATCCCAACCAATTCATCCCATGAAGTAAAACTGGTTATACTTCATATCAAACACCACTGTGTTATCGGTAAATTCAATTACCATTTCACGTTCAAATCTAATTAAAGATTTAACTAACGCTTGGAGCAAAACTGGTGATACTCCATCCTCGATCATTTCAATCTAATTAAAGATTCATTAAAACTCCATTTAGTTTTAATCTGTGACTGGGTCAAAGAATCGGTGTCATTTAAAACACGGTTCACGATAAACCCAAAATCACATCACATTTCAATCAGTCCCTAACCGTGAATTAGCAAGCGAGCAATTCCCTAAGTATTAACCTCGAAGGCCGAAACCAACATCAGATCAATACCTCTGAAACCATTCAACTTAACTAATCTCCAGTTATTTTCTGATTTTCTTAACTTCTTTGGGTCTAAGAACAGTATTATTGAAGATACCATTCACGACAACCCAAAATCACTTTTCATTAATTATCGGGTTAAAGAACAAGTGTTATTTAAAACACCGTTCACGATAAACCCAAGAATCAATTCGAATTCAATTCCAATTAAATATTATTTAACTGGTACACTTCATTAAATCTAAATAAAAGATTTAATCTTTTTCTCAACTGGGCTTAAGAATAGTGTTGATGAAGACACCATTCACGACAAACCCCAAATCACATTTGATATTAAATACAACGCTCTGAATAGAAAATATATCGTCTTATATTCAATATCAAATTCTACGACTAACAAATGTCGTATTGGAAATAACGATATATATATATATATATATATATATATATATATATATATATATCTTTCAAATTTCCATAACAACATCTGTATAATCACGAATTCCAACATCGAAATAATCCAAAGACAATTTCGATTCAAATCCCTTCCAATTTAATTATTGGAAATTCTGGTTATATTTCAAAACCATTTCAAATTCACTTTATTTATTTAAAAATAAATAGAATTATAGTTCTAGTTCAAAACTAGTTCATTTCGATAAAAATCTATTTTTATCTTTTCAAATATGGAGTTTTTCGTCCCAATCCTTCCCAAATCATTTCTTATGATTTTACCCAAATTATTGATATTTTTAATAATTTTATCAAGGCCCGTACAGTCGATTTCCATCAACGGCCATCGAACTGTACTTACAGCGACCTTTTCAAAATTTGATTTGGACATAATTCCAAATCCAACCGTTAGATTTCTAATTTCTAATATTCGTTAGAAAGCTCTTTTCGATACGAATCCAACGGTTCCGGTTTTAGGAGAATCCGACAGTCGGATCTCCCGTAATATCCGTTCGAAGTCAATGGTCGAAATTCGCTAACTGCCACGGCGCGGCGCGTTCTATTCAGGCCTTTATATTATATATAATATATACTTCGTCGATTTCCTTTCGAAACGAATTTTATAAATCGTTTTTAAATTCATTTTCAAAACGGTTTCAACTTCATATTCAATTTCAAATCAAAATTGAATATTCCAATATAAATTCATTTTAAATTCATTTCAAATCGATTTCAATTCAATTTCGTGTCAAATTCATTTATATTCAATTTCAATTCGAATTCATTTATATTCAATTTCAATTAGAATTCGTTTCTATTCAATTTCAATTCGAATTCATTTATATTCAATTTCAATTCGAATTCATTTATATTCAATTTCAATTCGAATTCATTTATATTCAATTTCAATTAGAATTCGTTTCTATTCAATTTCAATTCGAATTCATTTATATTCAATTTTAATTCGAATTCGTTTATATTCAATTCGAATTCCAATTCTTTTCGAAAAATCAGATTTTGAAATAACTTTCGATATTCGGTATAAAATGAATAAAATTGATATAAATATCGTTCACGTCAAAATGGCGTCAATCTAATCAATACGGCTTCATATATTCCTATTTTCAAATAATCTATTTCAAATATTTCTTTTTCAAATATTTCTATTTTAAAACTGGAATGAGGCCCAATCAATTACCATATAATGTTAATTATATGGATTTTCTACAATACATGTATACAATATCAACGATGAATAATCAACCATCATCCAAAGTGCATTCTACACTGTATAAGCATCAAATATAAATATTCAACGCTTATAACAGTCTGTCAATCAATCGATCAACATACAACTAAACAATCGGGATTAGTGTACGTCAAATATTATCCCAATACCCGTGTGGGGTTTCAAACAATCAAACACATATTTTATTTGTGCAGTTTGGCGATGTGTAAAATTTATCGTCCCAATCAATATCAGTCAAATGTGTGTATATAAACAAATCATCCGATTTGTTTATTTTTATTTCATTTCATATACACATTAAAAATTCTATTTTTAACTATAAAATATTTTCAACTATATAAATATTTTATTTCATTTCACATCACATCACACAATCAACTACAAATCAAAATCAAACAACCAAGCATACAACCCGTCCATGGTCTGTGGACGATGGGTGTCGGGTGCTACTAAACACCTTCTGCATCCTTGAAACACCCCACCTCTGTTAGGGTCACTCACAAAGTGAATGTCCTAATTTTGGTGGAGGTTTATAAGTACAAGTCACAGATATACAAGACAGATATAAGAACACATATTTGTAAACAGCGGAAAATCAACAAACTTTTATTTCATAAAGGGAAAATACGTGCTACAACAATATCACCATAATTGTCTTACATCTTTTCCAAAAACATAACATAATACTTTCATAATCTGTCTTGATTACATTATTTAAAGAAGCATAAATAAAACATAGATAAACTGCAAAAGCCCCATAGTGGATTGTCCAAAGCCATAGTTCAAAGCGAAAAAGTCCAAGCAATACATTTCCCTTCTTCAAGCTGGATGTTAAGGTTGGTCAAGCTGTTGTGTTCCCTCCCAATGGACCTGGGGGGGAAACGGAAGAAAAGAAGACGAAAGAAAAGTAGAGTCAGACATAAAGCCTGAGTAAGTCTAGTACTATTTTGTCTATGAATAAAGAACTGGGTATGATAAGTATAAACAAGAAGTGGGAAAGCATTATAACTTGGATAAGTTGTCTAGGGTCGAATATACTATCGTACCCCATGTTAATCTCTGAACCCATATAAACTAGTTTCCAACTGGCACCCCATAATCAGGGTGAAGTGATCCATTTTACAATGATCGGCTCCTACTCGCATAGTTACATGCGTCTTACGGCCCCCGATGTTGTAGTTACCTATGCTGGTCCCACCATGGGGTGTATCAAGTCCCATGGCGGCGGCCCGACACAACCTTAGGATGCACAGGTATGCTACTGGTGCCCAGTGCCTTATTTTTCTGCGCCGGAGTGTGTGCACGCCTGCACCCCGTTAGAACCTACACTGCTACACCACCGCCGTCGATTTGACCTCTTACAATCAGCCCAGTAATCGTGCCCCACCCTGCCTAGTTTCAGGGTATCCTGATACACCTTCTAGGGTTACTGCTGAAAAGGGTCCCCCGTTACTAGGTTTTCTATCTCTAGCCAACATGCTAAGTTGGTTAAGTGTTTCCTAACCTAACCCCCACCAGTCCGTTTAGTTTAGCATGTTCCATTTTGATTAAGTCTTTAGTTCACTTAATCCTAACAATCCTGACTCAGCCTTAATTGTCTTATTAAGGCCCTGACCTCTCACATTAGACAGGTATTGTTGTGGCTGCCTGTTGCCGGTTGGTTCCGGGCAGTCTTACGCCACAACTCAGTCTAACCTCGGGTCCTTATTGGGCTCCATGTTTAACCTCCCACATTGGATAGGTATTGTTGTGACTACTGGACAGCCGGCTGGTTCCGGGCAGGTTTACATCACAACTCAATCCAACCTCGGGTTAAACACATCGTATGTTCTACAATTACATATTTTGTCTTTCTTCCTTATTTTCTTATATGTAAATATTTGCGGCCAATTATTAAGTTAATGGTGTAAAGGTTACACCAATCATGGGCCCAACCCATACTTGAATTTGGGCCCTTCTATTTTATATTTTCATTCATTAGTAATTTTAACCCAACGTTATTTTCCCCCGTTTAACACGTCCGTTTATTATATATATGTTGGGCTTAGCATTTTAAAGCCCAACTTAGCCATGCGAAAAGGGAAGGCTTAAAGCGTGATTACATACACAAAGAGGGGAATGTGAGCGCATGAACTTGCAATATGACGTTGGAAATACAAAATAGAAACTGGTGTACTTGCATAGTGGTAACATATACTTTGGTCATAAAGCATAGGTGACATGAATCAAAGCATGTAAACTTGTAGTTAAGTTAAGAATATCACTATTGACACATAGTCATAACTACAACATGAACCTATATTTTTATTTAGGCATAATGTCAAACATAAGCAAATCATGTTCATAAGACTACTACATGTTTACAAAGGTGTCTACTTTTGTGACTAATACAAATGTATAATTAAATTGGTTCACATAACCATGGCATAAATATTTCTAACATGAAATCATGATTTTTACTTTAGTCATGTAAACTTGCAAAAAAAGGGGTTTTGAATCTAACCTAGCTATGTGCCACATATGTCATCATATGATTCTTGTAAACAATATAGACTTAATTATGCAAAATATCAATCATAGCCTAGTCATATTCATAAGTTTGCAAATAGGTTTTCTAGTACAAAAGCATGACTTAATACATAGATTATGGTGTCAAAATTCCAACATAGTTTCATATGAACTATAACAACCAAACTTGTTCCAATTACTTACAAAATGATTTATGCACAAAAATATACGTCATGATGGCATAGTAGCAAAACCCCAAACTTGCATGAATTTCAATTAATCAACTACATACATGTAGCTTCAACATGGATTACATAATTTGCGAATATTCCAAACGTATACTTGCATAGAACTACCGCATGTAGTTCTTTATAATGAATAACATAATTCGAGAATATCCAAACGTATACAATATCATAGTAACGCACAAATTATGAATTATTTATCACCACAACCAAGTATACAAATCAACACAGTTATTTGTTCATACCAAAGTAATACTCTACTTACAATGGTGAGGCGAATTCTCAAATTTAGGTATTTGAAGATGCGGTTTGATTTGATTGAGTTGCTTTATGCCTTAGAATTTTGCCTCCTAATCCTCTCTCCAATTGGTGGCTACCCCTAGTCGTTCCTCAGCAACATGGCGGCTTTGTTCTTATTTTTGAATGAATAGATTAGGGTTAGTCTAGGGTTGTTTTTATAGAGGTTATAAACTGATTAGGACCATTGATGTTGCTTGGATTGATCGTAGCCATTCATCCTAAGGAGAGACCAATTAGAGCCTGGCACCTAGCCCTAATGACAAAGCAGACCACAGAAAATCGACCAACATAGAATAGGCCAGCCAGGTTGGACTGGGTTCGACCTGGCTCTGGACCAGGTCGACATGCCTGTCGACAGCCCTATCGACAGCCCTGTCGACCTGGTTAGGCCAGGTCGACAGCCCAGTCGACCTGGGTGCGTCAGGCGGGTGTTTTTCCGCCCTGGCCCATTGGGCCCGATTTTGGAATTTTAAACTGTTTTATTCTGTTTGAATTTTAAATTTAATTCAGAAACTTCCGAAGGCCATATCTTCTTTATACGGACTCCGTTTTTCGAAAACTCGGACTCTATTTCGCGTATTTTTCCGTGACGAACGCAATGGCGTATCCCGTTTCCCTTAGTTCTTTGATTTGAAATTAATTATACTTTAATTTGTTAATTTCACAGTTATAGAATTTTCGGGGTGTTACATTCTCCCCCACTTAAAAGGATTTCGTCCCCGAAATCTTCAAGTTAGGAGGAATGTATGTCCTAACATCCAATCATCCATCTACTCATCCATCAAACACGAGCATCCATTGTCCTTAAAAGACTTCTAATGCTTCATGATCATATGCGAAGTGTGTGTGTACATGGACTTATCTAATGCAAAATCAGGCGGTCTACTGATTCAGTTGACCTCCTTAATGCGAATTATGTAAATGCCATGAATCCATTTCTCTTCTTCAAGCAATACATTTCTCTTCTTCAAGCTGGATGTTAAGGTTGGTCAAGCTGTTGTGTTCCCTCCCATGTGGACCTGGGGGGGGGAAACGGAAGAAAGAAGACGAAAGAAAAGTAGAGTCAGACATAAAGCCTGAGTAAGTCTAGTACTATTTTGTCTATGAATAAAGAACTGGGTATGATAAGTATAAACAAGAAGTGGGCAAGCACTATAAACTTGGTTAAGTTGTCTAGGGTCGAATATACTATCGTACCCCATGTTAATCTCTGAACCCATATAAACTAGTTTCCAACTGGCACCCATAATCAGGGTGAAGTGATCCATTCTATGATGATCGGCTCCTACTCGCATAGTTACATGTGTCTTACGGCCCCCGATGTTGTAGTTACCTATGCTGGTCCCACCATGGGGTGTATCAAGTCCCATAGTGGCGGCCCGACACAACCATAGAGTGCACAGGTATGCTACTGGTGTCCAGTGCCTTATTTTTCTGTGCCGGAGTGTGTGCACGCCCGCACTCCGTTAGAACCTACACTGCTACACCACCGCCGTCGATTTGACCTCTTACAATCAGCCCAGTAATCGTGCCCCACCCTGCCTAGTTTCAGGGTATCCTGATACACCTTCTAGGGTTACTGCTGAAAAGGGTCCCCAGTTACTAGGTTTTCTATCTCTAGCCAACATGCTAAGTTGGTTAAGTGTTTTCTAACCTAACCCCCACCAGTCCGTTTAGTTTAGCATGTTCCATTTTGATTAAGTCTTTAGTTCACTTAATCCTAACAATCCTGACTCAACCTTAATTGTCTTATTAAGGCCCTGACCTCTCACATTAGACAGGTATTGTTGTGGCTGCCTGTTGCCGGTTGGTTCCGGGCAGTCTTACGCCACAACTCAGTCTAACCTCGGGTCCTTATTGGGCTCCATGTTTAACCTCCCACATTGGATAGGTATTGTTGTGACTACTGGACAGCCGGGCGGTTCCGGGCAGGTTTACATCACAACTCAATCCACCCTCGGGTTAAACACATCGTATTTTCTACATTTACATATTTTGTCATTCTTCTTTATTTCTTATATGTAAATATTTGCGGCCCATTATTAAGTTAATGGTGTAAAGGTTACACCAATCATGGGCCCAACCCATACTTGAATTTGGGCCCTTCTATTTTATATTTTCATTTATTAGTAATTTTTAACCCAACGTTATTTCCCCCGTTTTACACGTCCGTTTATTATATATATATTGGGCTTAGCGTTTTAAAGCCCAATTTAGCCATGCGAAAAGGGGAGGCTTAAAGCGTGATACACAAAGAGGGGAATGTGAGCGTATGAACTTGCAATATGACGTTGGGAATACAAAATAGAAACTGGTGTACTTGCATAGTAGTGACATATACTTTGGTCATAAAGCATAGGTGACATGAATCAAAGCATGTGAACTTGTAGTTGAGATAAGAGTCTAAATTGGGTATCATTATTGACACATAGTCATAACTACAACATGAACCTATACTTTTATTTATGCATAATGTCAAACATAAGCATGGCATAAATATTTCTAACATAAGCATGGCATAATGTCAAACATAAGCATGGCATAAATATTTCTAACATGAAATCATGATTCTTACTTTAGTCATGTAAACTTGCAAAAAGGGATTTTGAATCTAATCCTAACTATGTACCACATATGTCATCATATAATTCTTGTACACTAGATAGACTTAATCATGGATTTCAATTATGCCAAATATCATTCATAGCCTAGCCATATTCATAAGTTTGCAAATAGGTTTTCTAGTACAAAAGCATGGCTTAATACATGATGCCAAATTCTCAACATAATTTCATATGGATTATAATAACCCAAACTTATTCCAATTACTTACAAAATAATTTATGTACAAAAATATACATCATGATGGCATAGTAGCAAAACTCCAAACTTGCATGAATTTAAATTAATCAACTACATACATGTAGCTTCAACATGGATTACGTAATTTGCGAATATTCCAAACGTATACTTGCATAGAACTACCGCATGTAGTTCTTTATAACATGAATAACATAATTCAAGAATATCCAAACGTATATAATATTTCAAATTGATAAGAACGCACAAATATGAATAACTTTATTTCCACAATTTAAGCATACAAACCAACACAATTGTTTATTCATACCAAAGTAATACTCTAAAGTTGGGCGCACTTCGAGAGATGCTAGCAAGCCTGGTACGAAATCGGAGGAGGGCCTAAAGTCGAAGCTGGCTATAAACTCTAGGCTTTGTCTTTCAACAAACAACGGGCTTAGGGTCAATTTCTTTCGGCTCAACGCGTCTGCCACTACGTTGCCTTTGCCCGGAGTATAGGAGATTTCGAAATCGTACGAGGCAAGAAACTCCATCCATCTTTGTTGCCTCAAGTTAAGATCCTTTTGCGAGAAAAGATATTTCAACGATTTATGGTCAGTGTAAAGTTCGAACTTCTCACCTAGGAGATAGTGTCGCCAAGACTTGAGTGCAAAGACGATGGCGGCTAACTCAAGATCGTGGGTTGGGTAGTTCTTTTCGTGCACTTTCAACTGCCTCCCGCCATAAGCTACTACCCTTCCTTCTTGCATTAACACGGCGCCTAGCCCTGTCCCACATGCATCCGTATAAACAGTGAACATCTTGCTCCCATCTGGCAGCGTCAAAACTGGGGCTGTTGTGAGAGCCCTTTTCAGTCGTTGGAAAGCAAACTCGCAATCCAAGTCCCAATTAAACACTAGATTCTTCTTGGTCAATTTCGTGAGCGGAGCTGAGATTTTCGCAAAATCCCTTATGAATTTTCGATAGAAACCTGCTAGTCCTAGAAAGCTTCGGACCTCAGTTGCATTCCTTGGTGTCTTCCAGTCCTGTACCGCCACTACCTTAGCAGGGTTCACCGCTAACCCTTGTTTAGATACTATGTGCCCAAGGAACCTCACCTCTTCTCTCCAAAAGTGGCATTTGGAGAATTTGGCTTTTAGTTGATGGACTCGCAAAGTTTCCATGATTGCCCTTAAGTTTTGAGCATGTTCCTCTTCACTCTTTGAGAAGATAAGGATATCATCTACGAAGACCACTACGAATTTGTTGAGGAAATCTCTAAATACCCTACTCATCAGGTCCACGAAGTAAGCAGGTGCATTTGTCAAACCGAAAGGCATGACAAGCCATTCAAAGAAACCGTCTGGGGTTCTGAACGCCGTTTTATCGATGCTATCTTCAGCCACCCTTAGCTGATGAAAACCGGTTGCTAAATCGAGTTGGGAGAAAACAGACGCTCCTACAAGCTGGTCAAGTAAATCGTCAATTCTAGGGAGAGGGTGCCTATTCTTTTTCGTTAGCTTGTTGAGCACCCTATAGTCAACACATAGACGGAGTGAACCATCCGCCTTTGTAGCGAACACCACTGGAGCGCCCCATTCTGAAATGCTTCTCCTAATGAACCCCTTTTCTAGAAGCTCTTTAATCTGTTTACTGAGCTCTTTCCTTTCCCGTGGAGCCATGTGTCTAACGGGTAACGCAGCGGGCTTTGCATTATCTACAAGATATACGCGGAAGTCTATTTCCCGCTTCGGAAGCAAGCCCTTCACCTCTTCGAAGACATCCGGATATTCCCGGACCACTTTAACTGATTGCAAATTTTCAACAGAAGCATCTAGCGATTCAAGATAACTAAGCATAACCGCATACGAGGGATTACAAGAAATTTCCAAAGTACTACCGAGCTGGGTTAGGAGCCTAACAACCCTTTTCTCACAATCAAGGATGGCCCCATTACTGGATAGCCAATCCATACCCAAAATCAAACCATAACCCGAAAAGCCCAAAACAATGGCACTACATTGAAATTCTACACTTAGGATAGAAATTTTCAATCCCAAACAGATCATAGACAAATGAGCTGGGCCCCCAATTGGGTTTGAAACAATTAAGGGGTCCTCTACCATACTAGTTTTTAGGTGCAGAGATTCTACTAAAGCAGACGAGATAAAGGAGTGTGATGCGCCAGAGTCAAATAAAGTGCGAACGGGGTGATCATAAAGATAAACTACACTTTCTACAGAAGTATTTATACCTCGCTATTGCAGAGGTGGCGCTTCCAACACATGAACCTGTGCCCCTGGGGTGGATCCAGCCCTCTGCCCCTGTCCTCGTTTCTTTGGGCAGTCCTTAGCCCTGTGGCCTGTCTCACCGCAAGAAAAGCACCCACCATTTTCCTTGGCCTTCTTTTTCCGGCAGTCCTTTACTAAGTGCCCCACTTTGCCACAGAAATTACACTTCCACTTCTCTTTGTTGCCTTTCACGCCTTTCTTAAAGTCTGTCTTTTTAGGCTGCAAACCCTCTTTCTTCCCTTGAGAGCTTTCTGTCTTAGTCTCCTTCTTGCCCTTATCCTCTTCATTCAGCAATGCCATTTGCACCAATCTTTCATACGTGGCTCCCATGGGTATATGGGTCATGGCCAAACTGTGTAATGGCTCGTTCAACCATTTGACGAAACGGAGAGCCTTCTTATGCGGGGTGTTGACTAGGTCAAGCCCAAACCTAGCCAGCTCATCGAACTGATTCACATACTCTCTGACTGTCCTGTCCCCTTGCTTAAGAAATAAGAATTTTTCCAACTGCAAACTCCTTTCCGCATCTGAGAGAAATTTGGTCTCAAACCTTGCCCTAAAGTCCTCCCATGTCTCCACTGGTCTTTCAGCATTAGTGACTTCCCACCAGTAGGAAGCCTCGCCCTTCAATAGCCATACTGCCAATTGTACTTTTTGTCTATCCTCTACCTCAAAGATGATGAATAGGTCCTCCGTTTCTTTCAGCCAATTTCTAGCTGCCACGAAGGACTCAGTTCCATGGAAATCCCTTCCTCCCATAGCTTTAAAATCTTTACATATCTTAGCAAACGTGTTTCCCCGTGGAGGAGGTGGAGGAAAAGGTGCCGCTGCAGCTGGATGATTTCCGGCAGCTGGGGGAGGAGGAACGGTAGGACCTGGCTGAGTGGCTCTTGCTTCTAAGAACCGTCTAAACCAACCAGGTATTGGCACCCCTTCCGGCAAGTTAAGATCTTCGGACATGCTGAAACAAAAAGGATAGATTCAAAACGAAGGATAAGAGATAGTACCTATGGCTTTGGGGAGTGGACTTTGCCTTTTTAAAATAAAATAATATTTTTCTTTTAAAAATGCTTCTTTAAATTTCCTTTTTGAAAATAATTTTTCAAAACTTTTTTTTTCTTATCTGGTAAACCTACGCTCTGATACCAAGTGAAACACCCCACCTCCGTTAGGGTCACTCACAAAGGGAATGTCCTAATTTTGGTGGAGGTTTATAAGTACAAGTCACAGATATACAAGACAGATATAGGAACACATGTTTGTAAACAGCGGAAAATCAACAAACTTTTATTTCATAAAGGGCAAATACGTGCTAAAACAATATCACCATAATTGTCTTACATCTTTTCCAAAAACATAACATAATACTTTCATAATCTGTCTTGATTACATTATTTAAAGAAGCATAAATAAAACATAGATAAACTGCAAAAGCCCCATAGTGGATTGTCCAAAGCCATAGTTCAAAGCGAAAAAGTCCAAGCAATACATTTCTCTTCTTCAAGCTGGATGTTAAGGTTGGTCAAGCTGTTGTGTTCCCTCCCTGTGGACCTGGGGGGGGGGGGGGAACGGAAGAAAAGAAGACGAAAGAGAAGTAGAGTCAGACATAAAGCCTGAGTAAGTCTAGTACTATTTTGTCTATGAATAAAGAACTGGGTATGATAAGTATAAACAAGAAGTGGGAAAGCATTATAACTTGGATAAGTTGTCTAGGGTCGAATATACTATCGTACCCCATGTTAATCTCTGAACCCATATAAACTTGTTTCCAACTGGCACCCCATAATCAGGGTGAAGTGATCCATTTTACAATGATCGGCTCCTACTCGCATAGTTACATGTGTCTTACGGCCCCCAATGTTGTAGTTACCTATGCTGGTCCCACCATGGGGTGTATCAAGTCCCATGGCGGCGGCCCGACACAACCTTAGGATGCACAGGTATGCTACTGGTGCCCAGTGCCTTATTTTTCTGCGCCGGAGTGTGTGCACGCCCGCACCCCGTTAGAACCTACACTGCTACACCACCGCCATCGATTTGACCTCTTACAATCAGCCAAGTAATCGTGCCCCACCCTGCCTAGTTTCAGGGTATCCTGATACACCTTCTAGGGTTACTGCTGAAAAGGGTCCCCCGTTACTAGGTTTTCTATCTCTAGCCAACATGCTAAGTTGGTTAAGTGTTTCCTAACCTAACCCCCACCAGTCCGTTTAGTTTAGCATGTTCCATTTTGATTAAGTCTTTAGTTCACTTAATCCTAACAATCCTGACTCAGCCTTAATTGTCTTATTAAGGCCCTGACCTCTCACAATAGACAGGTATTGTTGTGGCTGCCTGTTGCCGGTTGGTTCCGGGCAGTCTTACGCCACAACTCAGTCTAACCTCGGGTCCTTATTGGGCTCCATGTTTAACCTCCCACATTGGATAGGTATTGTTGTGACTACTGGACAGCCGGGCGGTTCCGGGCAGGTTTACATCACAACTCAATCCAACCTCGGGTTAAACACATCGTATGTTCTACAATTACATATTTTGTCTTTCTTCCTTATTTTCTTATATGTAAATATTTGCGGCCAATTATTAAGTTAATGGTGTAAAGGTTACACCAATCATGGGCCCAACCCATACTTGAATTTGGGCCCTTCTATTTTATATTTTCATTCATTAGTAATTTTAACCCAACGTTATTTTCCCCCGTTTAACACGTCCGTTTATTATATATATGTTGGGCTTAGCCTTTTAAAGCCCAACTTAGCCATGCGAAAAGGGGAGGCTTAAAGCGTGATTACATACACAAAGAGGGGAATGTGAGCGCATGAACTTGCAATATGACGTTGGAAATACAAAATAGAAACTGGTGTACTTGCATAGTGGTAACATATACTTTGGTCATAAAGCATAGGTGACATGAATCAAAGCATGTAAACTTGTAGTTAAGTTAAGAATATCACTATTGACACATAGTCATAACTACAACATGAACCTATATTTTTATTTAGGCATAATGTCAAACATAAGCAAATCATGTTCATAAGACTACTACATGTTTACAAAGGTGTCTACTTTTGTGACTAATACAAAAGTATAATTAAATTTGTTCACATAACCATGGCATAAATATTTCTAACATGAAATCATGATTTTTACTTTAGTCATGTAAACTTGCAAAAAAAGGGGTTTTGAATCTAACCTAGCTATGTGCCACATATGTCATCATATGATTCTTGTAAACAATATCGACTTAATTATGCAAAATATCAATCATAGCCTAGTCATATTCATAAGTTTGCAAATAGGTTTTCTAGTACAAAAGCATGACTTAATACATAGATTATGGTGTCAAAATTCCAACATAGTTTCATATGAACTATAACAACCAAACTTGTTCCAATTACTTACAAAATGATTTATGGACAAAAATATACGTCATGATGGCATAGTAGCAAAACCCCAAACTTGCATGAATTTCAATTAATCAACTACATACATGTAGCTTCAACATGGATTACATAATATGTGAATATTCCAAACGTATACTTGCATAGAACTACCGCATGTAGTTCTTTATAATGAATAACATAATTCGAGAATATCCAAACGTATACAATATCATAGTAACGCACAAATTATGAATTATTTATCATCACAACCAAGTATACAAATCAACACAGTTATTTGTTCATACCAAAGTAATACTCTACTTACAATGGTGAGGCGAATTCTCAAATTTAGGGATTTGAAGATGCGGTTTGATTTGATTGAGTTGCTTTATGCCTTAGAATTTTGCCTCCTAATCCTCTCTCCAATTGGTGGCTACCCCTAGTCGTTCCTCAGCAACATGGCGGCTTTGTTCTTATTTTTGAATGAATAGATTAGGGTTAGTCTAGGGTTGTTTTTATAAAGGTTATAAACTTATTAGGACCATTGATGTTACTTGGATTGATCGTAGCCATTCATCCTAAGGAGAGACCAATTAGAGCCTGCCACCTAGCCCTAATGACAAAGCAGACCACAGAAAATCGACCAACATAGAATAGGCCAGCCAGGTTGGACTGGGCTCGACCTGGCTCTGGACCAGGTCGACATGCCTGTCGACAGCCCTGTCGACCTGGTTAGGCCAGGTCGACAGCCCAGTCGACCTGGGTGCGTCAGGCGGGTGTTTTTCCGCCCTGGCCCATTGGGCCCGATTTTGGAATTTTAAACTGTTTTATTCTGTTTGAATTTTAAATTTAATTCAGAAACTTCCGAAGGCCATATCTTCTTTATACGGACTCCGTTTTTCGAAAACTCGAACTCTATTTCGCGTATTTTTCCGAGACGAACGCAATGGCGTATCCCGTTTCCCTTAGTTCTTTGATTTGAAATTAATTATACTTTAATTTGTTAATTTCACAGTTATAGAATTTTCTGGGTGTTACAATCCTAGTACATATTTTAACTAGAAAATTAAACTAAAAGGTGATAAGTTCTCACTGATTATCTAATCCAACGCCTCGACTCTTCTTTGTAGAAATATTCGCCGTTCTCGCCTCTTGTCACTTTCTTTGCCCTTGTTCACTACATATATAAAAATCACATTTTTACTTCGCTATTCAATATTTAAAAATCACATTTTTACTTTGTTATTCAATATATAAAAATCGAATTTTTACTTTGCTATTCAATATATAAAAATCGAATTTTTACTTCGATATTCAATATATAAAAATCGAATTTTTACTTCGTCGTTCAATATATAAAAATCGAATTTTTATCTTCACTTCATTATAAAAATTATATTTTATAATTTCTACTATATAAAAATCACATCTTTAATATATCTATTATATAAAAATCACTTCTTTAATATTTCTATTATATAAAAATCATATTTTTAATATTTCTATTATGTAAAAAATCATATTTTTATTCGTAAAAATCCTATCTTTATTACATTAAAGCGGAGAATTAATTCAATGCTTCATATACCTAAATCATATTTTATATAAATATTATTGCATAAAAACTAAAATAAAATAAACAAAACAAAACAAAAAACTTACTGTTAGAAGCGAGAGGGGGGATCTGCGCTCGGCGGCTGAGGTGAAGGGGATGGTCGGAGGCCTGGGTGCCAGGGGAGGGTCGGCGCGTCGCTTGGTTGAGGTCGCGGTGGTGATCGATGGAGGAAGGGGCGAAGCAGAAGAGGGTGGAGGCGGTGTGCGAGAGGAGGAGAGACGAGGAGGAGGGTGCGGAAGTGGCGACTGCAGGGGGAAGCAGCGCGATGGCGGCGGTGGTGGCAGGATGCTGGGCGGCGACCTGTTTTTTTCTTCTTTTTTTTAACCTAAATCGATTTTATCGAATGAACGGGGGGAAGGGGGGCTGAGAGAGAAAATAGAGAGGGAGAGGGTTTATTTATTTATTTATTATTATTTAGTTTATTTATTTTAATTCCATAAAGCAACTTTCTATTTCGAACTCAAAATCGAGCCTACCGACTATCGTCCCTAGCTAATTGCCCCCGTTCCGAACACAATGGGATATGTATCGTAAGCTGATTCGACCGTTTAGATCAGTTTCCGTTGAATTTACATTTAAATCATTATTTTGAATTTTAAACGTACATTTCAATTTACTGGGGCCACATACGAGCTCTAAAAATTCCAGAAAAATATTTTCTAGCTTCGTTTTGATGATACGGTCCTTACAAAACTAATTTCGTCGAATTCTGAGACCGTTGGAAATATGTCTATTTTCCAGTCAATTAAAATCAACTTAAACTGGTCAAACGCGTTTTCCTTCGCCACGCTCACATATTGATTCGAAAAATTATGAAATTTGAAACCTAGCAATAATTTGACATCACGGATCCAACAAAAGTGGTTTCGTCGAAATCCGAGAACGTTTGCAAAATTTCCATTTTTAAGGGCCAGAATTCCATAGTGACTATTCAGAATTTTCAACTGGACATATCTTTTGATCCCCGCTAAGAAATTTCAATTTTTCGGATTCTTTGGAAAGTTATTCACAAATAGATTCTAATATTTTTGGTTTCACTAAAATCCGGTTTATTTTGACTCCTGTACATTCATTTGAATTTTGAAATCGAATTATCGAACTACCGCGCCGTTTTCAATTCCTTTTATAAATTAAAATAAATATTTATATTCTAACGATGATCTATATAATATATACGTTCGAATTCTATTCAAAATACATTTCTCGTCTATATTATTTAAATTAACTCATTTTAAATAATCAAAATTCGCTAAATTTGCCAAAATAAAATTTTTAAACTAGCCCAGATTTCCAGGTTATTACACAAAGTCAATATGGTAGATATTTCTTTGGGCTTCAGATTTATACGGGTTTGATCAGGTTCTGTTGAGTGGTTCGTGGGAAACTCCTTCGCAAAGTGGTGCCGTTCGCCTAGCTTTTCATGCCGCCTGGAGGCGTCGCACTCACCGCCGTTCACGGCGCCGGTAGAGGATGTCGGCGGCTTCGACGTGGCACTGTCAGATATGGGTCCGGTCCCTTCTGTAGCATGCAAGATCGAACCTAGGGCGGGACGATTTGGGTTTCGAGGTCGGTTGTTTTCCAAGAGGAAGATGATGTAGTAAACTAGTTTAATTTGTTAATTAAATTATTTTAATTAAATTGTAACTTTAAATGTTGATAACTTTTTACTGCTTAATCAGAATTTAGTGAAACGAGTTGCGTTGCACTCGTATTATCGAGCACTACACGATGGAACAAACCAGAACTCAAACGGAGGCTATTGGAAATTTTGATAAAATTAAACATCTGTTTAATTTTATTAAAAAAAATCGTTTTTAACGATTTCAAAACCAATCAATGTGAGAATTCACTCACTGAAATTATTGTACATTTACTTAATTTAATTTATAACTGTGAATTTAGAGAAATTGCCAGTGTTGATTTTTATCTGTTGTATGTGACATTGCTTGAGCTTAACACATGAACCATTCACGACTCATTTGCATAAGTGTAAATCCCCGAAATTCTATTAATATTAATATTAATATTCACAAATTAAATAATAACTAATCTCAGACGTGAGAATTGTGGGAAACGAGTTGCGCCATTGTGTTCGTCTCGGAATTCTGGTTGAAATAGAGTCCGAGTTTGCGTGAATTGGACTTCGTATGAAGAAGTTATGGCCATCGGAAGTTTCTGAAAATTCAAAACAGCTCGCAGGAAATTTAAAATTCAAACAGAAAGTGCAAAAGCGGGCTGGGCGGGAAAAATTCCCGCCCAGGCAGGTCGACTGGGGAGTCGACACTAGTGTCGACCTGCCCCCCCCCCTAGGTCGACTATAGTGTCGACCTGGTCAGTCGGCTAGGGTTTTGACTAAGCCCAATTCTGAGCTGCTGATGTGTATTTAGGGCTGAGTTGGCAAATTAAATGGTTCAGGTTAGTTCTGAGTTGATCTGACGGTCTAAAATAAATACTAACTCTATAAATACCTAGGTAGTCTCTCACCCTAATTCATAAGAAAAATAGAATAGCTACCGTCATACCGCCGCCATGGAACTCAGTGGAGCCACCGCCATCTAAGAAGGAAGAAAAGCTAATCAAAACCTAATTCTACTCAACCCTAAAGCAAATCAAGACTCTCTTTTCTTCTCTAATTGTGAGTATGATGATCTTAACAAGATTATTATTATTTTAATTAGGTTAAGTCATGAATGGATTATGAGTAGATGATGTGAATTGTCATATATGTTATTGTAAATCTTATACTCTCATGTATGTTATAAATCCTATGCTATGTGGTGATGATATCCTATGTGTTGTAAATCAAGCTATGATGATGTTATGTATGTTGAGAGTTTCTATGCTAAATTGAGATGAATCATACATGTTACGAAGTCATGATGTTATTATCTTTGCTAGTTAGTTCATGTTAATCAAATCATCATGTTTGGGCTATTTTGATCTATATGACAAACCATATATGCAAGTTTAGGTTGATTAGAAAAAGTTAAGAACATATGCCATGACATCTATTATGACATCTAGATTTATGCTATGACATATGTGAAATTCTATGTTAGTTCACACCATCGTTATGTTGCCTAAAACCCCATATGCAAGTTTATAAATAAATTTGGGTTATGATCATATCATGTAAATTGTGCCATTTAACAAGTTGACACCTTTAGATCCTTAACATGTGTAGTTTATGCAAGTTTCACCCCTATTATGATTAGATTCATTTTAATTTTCTATATGTTGTGATAATTTATTCTTGTGCTATGAGTTAGACTATTCGAGTCTAACGTATATTCTGCGCTGAATAAGCGAACGTATAAACGTGGGGTAGGGGTAATATTAAGGATTTAATATAAAGAAGTTGGGGTGCAATTGATATGATTTTGCATGCCATGAGTGGATGACCATAATTGAGTCAATTATGGGCATCATTAAAAGTGGACTTAATTAATAATTTGAATAGGGAATTATTAAAACTGGGGTAAAAGATTATAAGTGATAATCAATGCTTAGGACACGAGGTTGGACTCGTTTGTGACGTAAACCTGCCCGGACCCGCCCGGCAAATCCAGTGGTCACAAATGTCAGCCCAATGTGAGAGGTCCTAGGCCTAAACTAAAGCATAACAGTTGTAAAGACATGAGGTTAGACTCTTTTATAGTGTAAGACTTCCCGGACTCGCCCGGCAAATCCAGCTGCCATAAATGCCAGTCTAATGTGAGAGGTCTTTATGAGGTTATGGCCTGAATGAATTTAGAAATACTTAACCAGATAAACATGTAAGGTGGGACATGGGGGTTAAGTATGTGCCTTGGGTGGCATGAGGAATCTAGTGGGTGCCCTTAGTGGCATGTGAAATACGATTAGTAAGACTTAACCAAACACACATGTAAATGAACATGACTAAGAGGGTTAAGTGGGATGTACTAGTGGACAAGCTTAGGTGGGTAGCTTGTGGGGGCCCATTTCAACCAGTATCCCAAACGTATCTTTGTGGGCTCGACCCAAGTCGAGGACGGGACACGCATGCTGGTTTTGACTATAAGAGGCCAAAACGGGGAGCGGTGGCAACGCAAGTCCAACGGGTTTCATATGCGTGTGTGGACCCGGGCTGGTAGGTAAGAGTTGTTGCATCGTGTAGGTATAAGCCGTGCATTCTCAAGTTGTATCGGGTTGCCACTTTAGGGTAGTGACACACCCCACTGTTGGGCCAGCACGGGTATCTGCGAGTAGGGAGCCGATTGCAAGTGGGTAGTGGGGTACACCTATTGGAGATAGGGGCAGACGACACCTATGTAGTCAGCTAGGGGTACGTAAGGCTATTTATATTGTTTTTGTGTGAAGCAAGTGGGATCAACCTTTAGGGTGACTGGTGCGGTGCAGTGTAGTAATTATTCGTTAGTAATTAGGTGTGCCTTTGACGTTATCTTAAACGTTATCTTTATCTGCTCTTCAATACTTAATAGTTCATAGACATTTACTTGTCTTCCAGCTTATGCCTTAGTCTAGTTATTTTGATAATAGTATTGTTAGAGTTATCATACTCGCCTGACTTTATGTCTGACCCCCTCCATTCTATCCTTTTCCCCCTCCAGGTCCTCAGGTTGGGCCTAGCTCTAGTGGAGTTTGATTGGACTGCTTATTCTCTCTCTTGGAAAGCTTGGACCGTTGAAGTAAAGTCCAGCTTGTTATCTTCTTTAATAGCTATTTGTGTAATGGGATTATGTATTTTGTTTTATCAAGATTGATAATGTACTTGACTCTGATTTATGGCTTTATGATGTAATAAACATGTTTAAATTCCGCTGCAATAAAATGAAGTTTTAGATTTCCAAGTACTACTTATTATCTGTCTTGTTGTAATTTTTCTGTTCTATATTCACTTAAAACCTCCATTGAAGTTAATGCATTCCCTTTGTGATTGACATTAATGGACGTGGGGTGTTACACGTGGTATCAGAGCTAGGTTACCAGAACAGATAATTTTTTTAGAAAAACTATTTTTCTAGAGTATTTTTGAAAGAAGTGCTTTCAAAAACATGTTTTAATGAGTAATTTAAGAAAAACATAATCCCCAATAGCCATATCTTTATCTTTCGAATTCTCCATTTTGAATCTTTCCGTTTTTGTTTCAGCATGGCTAAAGATCTTAACCTACCTAACGGTGTAACGATACCAGGATGGTATAGGAGGATATTAGAGGCTAGGGCCGCAGCAGGTCCGGCCAATGTTCCTCCACCACCAGTTGCACCCGTTCCTCCTCCTCCTCGCGTAGATATATTTGCAAAGACGTGCAAGGAATTTAAGGCAGTGGGTGGAAAACCCTTCCAAGGGTCAAAAACATTTGTGGAAGCTAGAGATTGGCTTAGGGAGGTAGAAGAATTGCTAGAAATCTTTGATGTAGAAGAAGGGAGGAGAGTTAAATTAGCAGCTTGGTTAATGAAGGGAGAGGCCTCGTTTTGGTGGGAGGTCACTAATGGGGAGCGTCCTGTTGATTCTTGGGCGGATTTCAGACGTAGGTTTGAGGTGAAGTTTTTCTCAAGGGCAGAAGAGAATTTATATATGGAAAGGTTCTTAACATTAAAGCAAGGAAGCTCATCAGTGAAAGAATATGTCAACAAATTTAATCAGTTAGCAAGGTTTGGCTTGGACTTAGTGAACACGCCGGAGAAGAAGGCTCTGAGGTTCGTTAATGGATTGAATGAACTGTTGCAAGGGTTAGCTATGACCCACATCACTATGGGGGCCACCTTTGAGAAGCTTGTAGACATGGCACTTATGCATGAGGAGAAAGGCGCTAAAGCTGATAAGGCACCCGAGAAGAAAGGGGATCAGAAGAAACCTCAACAACAAAACAAGAAGGGTGGTAAAGACGGTAACGGCAAGGGAAAGAAGAAATGCTTTAACTGTGGGACACCAGGCCATCTCAGCAAGGATTGCCGAAAGAAAAAGAAGACTGGCTGTTTTCACTATGGTGAGGCGGGACATTAAGTGAAGGACTGCCCAAAGAAGGGGCAGAGGGCAGGAGCTACCTCGAGAGGACAGGTGCAGGCTCTTATGGCACCAGGGAAGGCAAGGGGACAGGTTCATCGCGGTCCCACCGCTGCAAGAACGAGGTAGAACCATTTATGTTGAAAGCTTAGTTTTTCTGTTTGATCATCCTGTCCGTACCTTATTTGATTCGGGCGCATCGCATTCGTTTATCTCTACATCATTAATTGAATCACTGCACTTAAACACCAGTTTGTAGTGGATCCCTTATTTGTTTCGAATCCAATTGGGGGCTCAGCTTATTTTCCCCTGATGTGTTTGGATTTGAAAATTTCTATACTTAGCGTTGAGTTTAGATGTGATGCTTGTGTGTTAGGCTTCATGGGCTATGGGCTAATTTTAGGAATGGATTGTATATCTAGAAATGGGGCCGTACTTGATTGTGAAAGAAGAGTAGTTAGGCTCGTGACTCGCCTTGGCAACACTCTCAAAATCTTTTGTAGTCCCATAAATTCCGTTATGCTAAGTTATTTAGAATCGCTTGATGCGTCTGAGGAAAATCTACAATCTGTTAGAGTGGTCCGAGAATATTCGGATGTGTTTGAGGAGGTGAAGGGCTTGCCTCCGAAGCGGGAGATAGATTTTCGAATATATCTTGTGGATAATGCGAAACCAGTATCTTTGCCAGTACGCCACATGGCTCCACGTGAAAGGAGGGAACTCGATAAGCAAGTGAAGGAGTTGCTTGAGAAGGGGTTCATAAGACGAAGTATATCGGAGGGGGGTGCTCCAGTAGTATTTGCCACGAAGGAGGATGGGTCCCTTAGACTTTGTGTGGACTATAGAGAACTTAATAAGCTTACTAAGAAAAACAGACACCCATTGCCGAGGATTGACGATCTCTTCGAACAGTTAGTTGGCGCCTCAATGTTTTCGCAGTTGGACTTAGCCACTGGTTTCCATCAGTTGAGAGTGGCTGAGGATAGCATAGACAAGACTGCATTTAGGACTCCGGACGGTTTCTATGAATGGCTAGTGATGCCCTTCGGTTTGACAAACGCCCCCACATACTTTGTTGATCTGATGAGTAGGGTGTTTAGGGAGTACCTTAACAAATTCGTGTTAGTCTTTGTAGACGACATCATGATCTTTTCTAAGGATGAATAAGAGCATGCCCTACATCTTAGGGAAGTATTTGAGACCCTACGAGCACAAAATCTTAAAGCCAAATTTTCTATGTGTCACTTCTGGAGGAAGGAAGTACGATTCCTAGGGCACGAGGTTTCCAAGGAAGGGATAGCTGTGGATCCCGCGAAGGTGGTGGCCATCCAAGATTGGAAGGTCCCTAAAAATGCTACCGAAGTGAGAAGTTTCTTGGGGTTGGCTGGCTACTATAGGAAGTTTATCAAAGACTTCGCAAACAAATCAGCTCCATTAACATGCTTGACGAACAAGAACCTAGTTTTCACATGGGACGTAGATTGTGATGATGCGTTCCAACGTTTGAAGAGAACTTTGACCTCAGCCCCAGTCTTAGTTCTGCCAGACAGGAGTAAGCCATTTACCGTTTATACTGACGCTTGTGGGACAGGACTAGGCGCAGTCTTAATGCAAGAGGGAAGGGTAATATCCTATGGTGGAAGGCAGTTGAGAGCGCATGAGAAAATTACCCTACGCATGACCTAGAGTTGGCCGCTATTGTTTTCGCGCTTAAGTCTTGGCGTCATTATCTTCTTAGCGAAAGATTCGAATTATTCACTGACCACAAATCGTTAAAATATTTATTCTCTCAAAAGGACTTGAACTTAAGGCAGCAAAGGTGGATGGAATTCTTAGCATCCTACGACTTCGAGATAACATATACCCCTGGCAAGGGTAACGTAGTGGCAGATGCATTAAGTAGAAAAAGATTATCCTTAAGTCCTTTGTTTGTTGAGCGGCGAAGCTTAGAATTCATTTCGATGTTTGACTTTAGACCTTCTGTTGACTTTGTACCCGGTTTACTAGCATCCTCAGAGGTTAGACCTGCGCTTTTGGGACGGATTGGCGAGGCACAACGAGACGACCCACAGTTGGTTGAGTTAGTAGAAAAGCTCAAAGGAGGGGAGTCATCAAGCCGTCTCCGTAGGTATACCCTAGATGATAAGGGTTGGTTACGTACGGACGGTAGACTTTGTGTACCAAAAGATGATGACCTAAAGAAGGCTATTCTTGACGAAGCGCATCGTTCGAAGATGACCATTCATCCCAGCGGGGACAAGATGTACAAAGATATGAAGCGAGTTTTCTTTTGGGCCGGTATGAAGAAGGACGTAGCCGAGTATGTCGCCAGATGCTTAGTGTGCCAACAAGTAAAAGCGGAGCAAAAGAAACCCGGTGGGTTGCTTCACCCATTGGAGGTTCCACTATGGAAGTGGGAAAGTGTCTCGATGGATTTTGTGGATTGATTACCGCGGTCAAGGAAGGGTAATACGGGGATTTGGGTTATAGTAGATGGACTTACTAAGAGCGCCCATTTCATTCCCATGAAGAGTAAGAGGACTGCTCCATGGTTAGCTTCTGTATACATTCGAGAAATAGTTTGTTTGCACGGTGTTCCTTCTGGCATAGTGAGCGACCGCGATCCTATTTTCACTAGCGAATTTTGGAGAAGCTTACAAGAGGCGGTAGGGACTCAGTTATGTTTGAGCACCGCATATCATCCTCAACCGGACGGCCAGACCGAGAGGGTGAATCGCATCCTAGAGGAACTTTCGAGGCTATGTATCCTAGACTTTGGGGGTACATGGGAAGAGCATCTTCCATTGGTGGAGTTCGCATATAATAACAGCTTTCAGTCCAGCATTGGTATGGAACCATTTGAAGCTCTTTATGGACGACCTTGTCGTTCGCGTACATGTTGGTGGGAATCTACGGATAAGATCTTACTTGGGCCCGATATGATTAGGGAGACTTTGGAGAAGATCGACTTGATTCGAAGGAGGATGAAAGCAGCGCAAGATAGGCAAAAATCTTATGAGGATAAGAGGAGGACAGATCTCGAGTTTGAGGTTGGAGACATGGTCTTTATCAAAGTGTCTCCATTACGGAACGTTGTTCGCTTTGGGTCCGTGGGGAAATTAGCACCAAGGTTCGTAGGGCCGTTTCCTATTAAGGAGAAGATTGGACAGATGGCTTATAGAGTGGAGTTGCCCGAGAGACTTAGTGGTGTACACGACGTATTCCATGTGTCACATTTGAGGAAGTGCTTGCACGAGACCGCGGAAGTGGTAGAGCCGAACTTGCTTAGAGAGGTGAAGATCGAGCGTGATGCGACGACGAGCTCCTACGTGCATTCTTGGGTCAGAGATCAAGAAGCTGAGAAATCGAGAGGTCAGACTAGTCAAAGTACAATGGGGAGATGATGAGAGCAATTCTACTTGAGTGACAGAAGGGAAGATGCGTTCACGATACCCTTTCCTTTTCTAGGGTATGTCCTTTAATTTCTCCTTTATCGCTTATCTTGTACTTATCTTACCTTTAGAGTATCCTCTCACTAGTATTCTAGACCTTTAGTTAGGACAATCCTATGGTTGAAACATGTGTTTGAGACATGTTATGTATGATGGATGCAAAGTGGATGCAATTGTTTGCTAGTATTTGCTCGTGGAACCATATACACACACTATTAGGCACTAGATCGGCTCAGTCACTTCATATTGCATATTGCATATAAATGGATGTATTTAGTAAAATGGATATATGATGATTGTTTATCATATGGATGCTGCATTCAGATGATGTTTGAGCACGCATGTAGAAATAATATGTAGCATTAAGGAACTTTTGCATACATAATGGACGCATGGCACTATCATGATTTGCATTAAGGAGGTCAAATGAATCAGTGGACCGCCTGATTTTGCATAGATATGGACATATACACACACTGTGCATTTAAACATGAAAGCATTAGAAGTCTATAAGGACAATGGATGCCTGTGTTTGATGGTTGAGTAGATGGACGATTGGATGTTAGGATATATATTCTTCTTAACTTGAAGATTTCGGGGACGAAATCCTTTAAGGAGGGGAGAATGTAACACCCCGAAATTCTATTATTATTAATATTCACAAATTAAAGAATAACTAATCTCAGATGTGAGGATTGTGGGAAACGGGTTGCGCCATTGTGTTCATCTCGGAATTCTGGTTGAAATAGAGTCCGAGTTTGCGTGAATTCGACTTCGTATGAAGAAGTTATGGCCATCAGAAGTTTCTGAAAATTCAAAACAGCTCGCAGGAAATTTAAAATTCAAACAGAAAGTGCAGAAGTGGGCTGGGCGGGAAAAATTCCCGCCCAGGCAGGTCGACTGGGGAGTCGACACTAGTGTCGACCTTCCCCCCCCCCCCCCCCAGGTCGACTATAGTGTCGACCTGGTCAGTCGGCTAGGGTTTTGACTGAGCCCAATTCTGAGCTGCTGATGTGTATTTAGGGCTGAGTTGGCAAATTAAATGGTTTAGGTTAGTTCTGAGTTGATCTGATGGTCTAAAATAAATCCTAACTCTATAAATACCTAGGTAGTCTCTCACCCTAATTTATAAGAAAAATAGAATAGCTACCGTCATACCACCGCCATGGAACTCAGTGGAGCCGCCGCCAACTAAGAAGGATGAAAAGCTAATCAAAACCTTATTCTACTCAACCCTAAAGCAAATCAAGACCCTCTTTTCTTCTCTAATTGTGAGTATGATGATCTTAACAAGATTATTATTATTTTAATTAGGTTAAGTCATGAATGGATTATGAGTAGATGATGTGAATTTTCATATATGTTGTTGTAAATCTTATACAATCATGTATGTTATTAATCCTATGCTATGTGGTGATGATATCCTATATGTTGTAAACCATGCTATGATGATGTTATGTATGTTGAGAGTTTCTATGCTAAATTGAGATGAATCATACATGTTATAAAGTCATGATGTTATTATCTTTGCTAGTTAGTTCATGTTAATCAAATCATCATGTTTGGGCTATGTTGATCTATATGACAAACCATATATGCAAGTTTAGGTTGATTAGAAAAAGTTATGAACATATGCCATGACATCTATTATGACATCTAGAATTATGCTATGACATATGTGAAATTCTACGTTAGTTCACACCATCATTATGTTGCCTAAAACCCCATATGCAAGTTTATACATAAATTTGGGTTATGATCATATCATGTAAATTGTGCCATTTAACAAGTTGACGCCTTTAGATCCTTAACATGTATAGTTTATGCAAGTTTCACCCCTATTATGATTAGATTCATTTTAATTGTCTATATGTTGTGACAATTTATTTCTGTGCTATGAGTTAGACTATTCGAGTCTAACGTATATTCTGCGTTGAATAAGTGAACGTATAAACGTGGGGTAGGGGTAATATTAAGGATTTAATATAAAGAAGTTGGGGTGCAATTGATATGATTTTGCATGCCATGAGTGGATGACCATAATTGAGTCAATTATGGGCATCATTAAAAGTGGACTTAATTAATAATTTGAATAGGGAATTATTAAAACTGGGGTAAAAGATTATAAGTGATAATCAATGCTTAGGACACGAGGTTGGACTCGTTTGTGACGTAAACCTGCCCGGACCCGCCCGGCAAATCCAGTGGTCACAAATGTCAGCCCAATGTGAGAGGTCATAGGCCTAAACTAAAGCATAATAGTTGTAAAGACATGAGGTTAGACTCTTTTATGGTGTAAGACTTCCCGGACTCGCCCTGCAAATCCAGCTGCCATAAATGCCAGTCTAATGTGAGAGGTCTTTATGAGGTTATGGCCTGAATGAATTTAGAAATACTTAACCAGATAAACATGTAAGGTGGGACATGGGGGTTAAGTAGGTGCCTTGGGTGGCATGAGGAATCTAGTGGGTGCCCTTAGTGGCATGTGAAATACGATTAGTAAGACTTAACCAAACACACATGTAAATGAACATGACTAAGAGGGTTAAGTTGGATGTACTAGTGGACAAGCTTAGGTGGGTAGCTTGTGGGGGCCCATTTCAACCAGTATCCCAAACGTATCTTTTTGGGCTCGACCCAAGTCGAGGACGGGACACGCATGCTGGGTTTGAGTATAAGAGGCCAAAACGGGGAGCGGTGGCAACGCAAGTCCAACGGGTTTCATATGCGTGTGTGGACCCGGGCTGCTAGGTAAGACGTTGTTGCATCGCGTAGGTATAAGCCGTGCATTCTCAAGTTGTATCGGGTTGCCACTTTAGGGGAGTGATACACCCCACTGTGGGGCCAGCACGGGTATCTACGAGTTGGGAGCCGATCGCAAGTGGGTAGTGGGGTACACCTAGTGGAGATAGGGGCAGACGGCACCTATTTTGTCAGCTAGGGGTACGTAAGGCTATTTATATTGTTTGTAAAGACCCGCAACTCCCCCGTAAAGGAAAGCGTCGGATAGTTCGAGAACAAGCCACAACAGAACGCATACAAAGAACATTTCATTGTATATTACAACAATGCATCAGATTACAAGAATATACAGAGTTTAAAAGAATATTACACAGAATTATCAGAGATTTAAATTACATTTAAATACAACGCAGCGGAAAATAATACAATAAACAACTAGAAGAAGATATACGGATACAAAGCTTTCCGGATATCGTTCCAGCTGTAAACCAGGATCCTGTGAATATAAATCTGCAAAACCAAACTACTAGCTGCCCGTGTCGAAAATAGGGGCACCCAGAGTTTAGGTTAAAACAATAAACTCCAGGTCAGTCATGTGACTGGTGTGAGAACTAAAACAGTTATTAATCTTTATTTTAAAGTTAGGTAAATCAAGGGACCACGCCGTATAACACGGAACGGGTTTCCTCCCAAGAATACCAGTGCATAAAACAAACAGCGCAATGCTAAATAAAGAAAAATGAAGCTGTTATAAGACCCAGGTCCCATCACACAATGCAACGCAGTCGAGGATAGGGTTTTCCCTTATAACAGCCAAAGAATGCTTGATACGTTTAAAACAAATCATTTGATACTATAATAAGTGCATAGTGTATAAAACAACTTCAAATCATAAGTATCAATCATAGGCGGCATAAGCGCCCCATCCCACTATGTCGCCATATATAGGATATACAATCAAAACCGCAAAGTCTCGTATTTGGAAATTGGATTTCCATCTATGAACCGAGGCAAAAGATAGTCCTCAACCGATTCGAGACTGCCTAGCCCCAGCCTCAGGATCAGAGCTCGAGTGACCCTAGGAGCGACAGGGCCGGTCCACCGATGTGGATTAAAATGCCTGAACACTACGTTTCCCCGCCCTTTGGGGCGTAAATGAGCCACTAAATGACTCCATCGGTTCGAGAACGACCGATCAATCCGAGGCGCCTCGCAACAGCAACAACCACATAAGTCAAACTCGTCAGGGCGTGTAAAACCACTGACGCCACTTCTAACTAGGAAGAAACGCAGGCCCTCCCTGAGGTCCTTTCTCCCGTTTTTGGTTCATACCGGGTGTGAAACTCGCGAAGTAAACGTTACACAAAGCTACGCCACAAAGGCCGTGCTTTGATCATCACCACAAGACTTTGCTTTTCAACAGAAGCCTTGATCATTTGCATCTTAGCATGCCACACAGGCAAACCACTCTATGCAACCGATATCAGTCACACAGAATGAAATCCAATGTCAGACACACAGTCCATTTACAAGTCCGTTCTGGGGCTGAACGAAACCGGAGGCACCTAGTACCCCGCATATCCATCGATCTCCAAGTACGTCTGGACGATCACCAACTGTTTCCATCTTCTTGGGTGTACAGCCCAATCAAGATCATCAGTTATCACCCAAACGACGTGAAGACCTCCGGTCTTCGACCATCGTCTTCATCTTCGACTTATCGTCGTATCAGTTATTCAGAATGGGATAAACCCGGTCTTCCCGAATAACTCGCGTATATTTTATAAAAGTGTTACACAAACACAACATACGCCTCATTCCAATTCATCAGTCACTAACCGTAAATTAATCAAGAGAATAATTCCCCAAATATTAACCCCGAAGGCCGAAACCAACATCAGATCAATATCCAGAAAACCATTCTGCTTGGCTAACCGACAGTTAGTTTCTAAATTTCACGTTCAAATCTAATTAAAGATTTAACTATCGCCTGGAGCAAAACTGGTGATACTCCATTCTCGATCTTTTCAATCTAATTAAAGATTCATTAAAACTCCACTTAGTTTTAATCTGTGACTGGGTTAAAGAATCAGTGTCATTTAAAACACGGTTCACGATAAACCCAAAGTCACATCCCATTAATTATCGGGTTAAAGAACAAGTGTTATTTAAAACACTGTTCACGATAAACCCAAAAATCAATATCATTTCAATTCCAATTAAATATTATTTAATTGGTGAACTTCATTAAATCTAAATCAAAAGATTTAATCTTTTCTCAACTGGGTTCAAGAACAGTGTTAGTGAAGACACCATTCACGACAAACCCAAATCACATTCATTAATTATCGGGTTAAAGAACAAGTGTTATTTAAAACACTGTTCACGATAAACCCAAAAATCAATACCCATTTCAATTCCAATTAAATATCATTTAACTGGTACACTTCATTAAATCTAAATAAAAAGATTTAATCTTTTCTCAACTGGGTTTAAGAACAGTGTTAGTGAAGACACCATTCACGACAAACCCAAATCACATTCGATATTCAATACAAGGCTCTGAATAGAAAATATATCGGCTTATATTCAATATCGAATTCTACGACTAACAAATGTCGTATTGGAAATAACGATACAAATATATCTTTCAAATTTCCATAACAACACCTGTAATATCACGAATTCCAACATCGAAATATTCCGAAGACAATTTCGATTCAACTCCACTCCAATGCAATCATTGGAAATTTTGGTTATTTTCAAAACCATTTCAAATTCAATTTATTTATTTAAAAATAAATAGAATTATAATTCTAGTTCAAATCTAGTTCATTTCGATAAAAATCTATTTTTATCTTTTCAAATATGGAGTTTTTCATCCCAAACTTTCACAAATCACTTCTTATGATTTTACACAAATTATTACTATTTTTAATAATTTTATCAAGGCCCGTACAGTCGATTTCCATTAACGGCCATCGAACTGCACTTACAGCGACCTTTTTCGAATTTGATTTGGACGTAATTCCAAATCCAACCGTTAGATTTCAAATTTCTAATATTCGTTAGAAAGCTCTTTTCGATACGAACCCAACGGTTCCGGTTTTAGGAGAATCCGACGGTCGGATCTCCCGCAATGTCCGTTTGAAATAAATGGTCGAAATTCACGAACTGCCGCGGCGCGGCGCGTTCTATTCAGGCCATTATATTATATATATAATATATATAATATATACTTCGCCGATTTTTATTTAAAACGAATTATATAAACAGTTTTAAATTCATTTCAAAATTTATTTCGACTTCCATTTCAATTCAAAGCAAAATTGAATTCTTCTTTATAAATTCGTTTCAAAATTCATTTCTGTTCAATTCAAATTTCAATTCAATTTGAATTCATATTCAATTCAATTCATTTCGAAATCGTTTTCAATTCAATTCATTTCGAATTCGTTTTCAATTCAATTTATTTCGAAATCGTTTTCAATTCAATTCATTTCGAATTCGTTTTCAATTCAATTCATTTCGAATTCGTTTTCAATTCAATTCATTTCGAAATCGTTTTCAATTCAATTCATTTCGAAATCGTTTTCAATTCAATTCATTTCGAAATCGTTTTCAATTCAATTCATTTCGAAATCGTTTTCAATTCAATTCATTTCGAAATCGTTTTCAATTCAATTCATTTCGAAATCGTTTTCAATTCAATTCATTTCGAAATCGTTTTCAATTCAATTCATTTCGAATTCGTTTTCAATTGATATAAATATCGTTCACGTCAAAATGGCGTCAATCTAATCAACACGGCTTCATATATTCCTTTATTTTCAAATATTCTATTTCAAATATTTCTTTTTCAAATATTTCTTTTTCAAAACTGGAATGAGGCCCAATCAATTACCATATAATGTTAATTATATGGATTTTCTACAACACATGCATATATCAACAACGATGAATAATCAACCATCATCCAAAGTGCATTCTACACTGTATAAGCATCAAATATAAATATTCAACGCTTATAACAGTCTGTCAATCAATCGATCGACACACAACTAAACAATCGGGATTAGTGTACGTCAAATATCATCCCAACACCCGTGTAGGGTTTCAAACAATCAAACACAGATTTTATTTGTGCAGTTGGGCGATGTGTAAAATTTATCGACCCAATCAATGTCCTTCAAATAAGTGTACATAAACAAACCATCTGGTTTGCAAATGAATATTTTATTTATTCACATTCACGTTAAAATTTATATTTTTAACGACAAAACATTTTATTTCAACATATGAATTTCTCTTCGGTTCATTCTTTAAAAAAAATGATATTTTTATTTTTCTAACATATTTTAGAAAATTTCGGCAGCATAACGGCACGATACTAGAAACGGGACGAGGCCTAGCCTTATCCCCGGTCTAGTGAAGGCCCACGCCATTCACTCATCAATCAAATCAATTTCATTTTGCAAACCACAAAATTTGGAGTAAGGGTCTAACCTAGCCTTACTCCTTCGCCTTATAACGGCGCACGTCTAATCCTAACCAATTTATCGATTCGATTTTTCACACCACAAACCACATTCAAACCAATATCACAATCAATCACCAAACAATCAAACAAACAAGTCCATGGTCTGTGGACGATTGTGTCGGGTGCTACTAAGCACCGTCTGCATCCTAGTATATATATATAACTAGAAATAAAATAGAAAGGTGAGAAATTCTCACTTATAGCTATCCAGCTCCACGGCTCTTCCTTTGCAGAAGTCTTCGTCGTTTCGCCTTTTTGTCACCTTCGTTGCTGCTTTCACTACATACGTAAAAATCACATTTTTACTTCGCTATTCAATATATAAAAATCGAATTTTTAGTTCGCTATTTAATATATAAAAATCGAATTTTTAGTTCAAAGTTCAATATATAAAAATCGAATTTTTATTTCAAAAAGTTCAAATCCTTTCCTTTTTAAAATCTAAACCTTTCACTTTTAAAGTTTAAATCTTTTCACCTTTAAAGTTTAAAATAACTTTTTCAAATCAAAGTTTTTAAAATTCCTAAAATCAGTTTTATTCTTTTATTTTAAAATCAGTTTTAACCTTTTATTTTCAGCTTTATACTTTATAAAAATTTCAGTTTTACTTTAAATAAAATTTCAGTTTTACTTTAAATAAAATTTCAGTTTTTAACTTCCTAAAAATTCAGTTTTTTAAAATCAACAAAATTTTACAGTTTAAATGAAAATAAGTAAATAAAAAAAAACCAAAACTTACAGGGGCTCGTCGAGTGGTCGGGGGGGCTTCATCGAGGCTTGCAGATCGGAGGGGGGGCTCGACTTCATCGGCGGCGCTAGGGTTCGGGGGGGGCGCTCGCTGTCCTCGCGTGGAGGAGGGAGGAGGAAAGAGTCGCGAGGGGGAGGAGGCCGAAGAGGGGACAGGGGCTTCAACTGAGTGGCGGGCGATTGGAGGAGGAGGCCGACGCGGGGGTGGCGGCTCCGACGAGGGAAAGGGGCGATTTCGATTTCGTTTCCCTTTTTTTTTTTTTTTTCTTTTTTAGTTTTCTGTAAAAGGAAATCGGGGGGGGGCCTGGGTAGTAAAGGGGGAGATAATATTCTTTTTTTTTTTTTTTTTATTTAATTAATAAATTTTATCCTAAAGAGTTGACTTTCACATTCGACCTCGAAACGAGGCCCACCGCCTGTCGTCCATAGCGTTTTACCCCCATTCCGAACACAATGGGATATATATCGCAAGCTGATTTGATTGTTACAATCAGTTTCCGTTAAATTTACATTTAAATCATTATATTGAATTTTAAACGTACATTTCAAGTTACCGGGGTCACATACTAACCCTAAAAATTCCCGAAAAATATTTTCTAGCTTCGTATTGACGATACGGTCCTAACAAAACTAGTTTCGTCGAATTCTGAGACCGTTAGAAAAATGGCCAATTTCCAGTCGATTAAAATCAACTGAAATGGTCAAAACACGTTTTCCTTTGCCACGCTCACATATTGATTCGAAAAATTATGAAATTTGAAACCTAGCAATAACTCGACATCACGGACCCAACAAAAGTGGTTTCGTCGAAATCCGAGGTCATTTGCAAAATGTCCATTTTTAAGGGCCTGTATTCCATAGCGACTATTCAGAATTTTCAACTGGACATATCTCATCATTTATAAAGTGAAATCTCAGTTTCTCAACTTCGTTGGAAAGATATCATCAATTAGATCCTAATGTTTTTGGTTTCACAAAAATCCGGATTGTTTTGCACCCGGTACATTCAATTGAAGTTTGAAATCGAATTTTCGAACTACCGCGCCATTTTCAATTCCTTTTATAATTATATATAATTATTTATATTCTAACGACGACGTATATAATATATACGTTCGAATTATATTCAAAATAAATTTCTCGTCAATATTATTTAAAATAATTCATTTTAAATAATCAAAATTCGCTAAAATTGCCAAAATAAAAATTTTAAACTGGCCCAGATTTTACGGGTTGTTACAATCTCCCCCACTTAAAACTTTTCGTCCCCGAAAAGGAACAAAGTCGAAAGTGGTTTGATTAATCAACTCTACGCTCGATCTGGCTTCCATTCTCCAACTCTTTAGTTTCTGAGAATTTTCAAAACTTCAAAATTTTGGCTAACACCCTAAATTTTTGAAAAATTTCGCCATAACCTCCCCTGCACCGGGAGCATCGGGGAATTTCAAATAGCTTCCCCGGTCCTTCAGATCTCAAAAAGAAAAAGAAAAAGCCAAGCGGCTAGCCAATAGGCTCACAAAATCATCATCACCCAAACAACGCAGGAAATTATGTAGTAAACATGTACCTATTTGTCGGGCAAACAAATTTTATTCTCGGCTCTAGCCTCCTTGCTATGACCTGTTCAATGTAAGTACATATATGCAAGCAAATGCGACCAATTTTCGATACAGTTCAATATTCGATTTAAATTATGCATAATGGTTCAAAATTAGCAAACAATTAACCAAACAACACAAACATCAATCAATTAGTGAATTTAAAGTTTCAAATTCATAATTTTGATACATAGACAAAAATCAGATTTTTGATGCTAAATCACAACAATAAGCCCTATCTAATTTTGGTTCTCACACCAGCCTATATGGAAATATATAGATAACCCACTCTCGCCAGTCGAACACAACACAGATGACGATGCCTCATCATCAGAATCATCCCCGGGCAACTAGAATGTGATTCTATATCTACCCAATATATTAAAACTTCGAATACAAGCCGCTAAGCGTGTATGCAAAATCTTTATATACTCGATTGCCCAAATTCAATTTAAATAGACTATTCAAATACGAATACTTAAGATTTGAATTTCCAAAACAAAGTGGGTTTTCACTTTTATTTTCAAAAACAACACTCTTTCGACTCGTTCTAGGACACTACTGATCCCATCTCTAACGAGTCATCCTCATTGGATATTACTAATCCAATATCTGATGAATTCTTTCGTATGGTTCTAATGTGCCTTGTTCTCTGAGCTTTGTAAACCAAAGCTCTGATACCACGTGTAAAGACCCGCAACTCCCCCGTAAAGGAAAGCGTCGGATAGTTCGAGAACAAGCCACAACAGAACGCATACAAAGAACATTTCATTGTATATTACAACAATGCATCAGATTACAAGAATATACAGAGTTTAAAAGAATATTACACAGAATTATCAGAGATTTAAATTACATTTAAATACAACGCAGCGGAAAATAATACAATAAACAACTAGAAGAAGATATACGGATACAAAGCTTTCCGGATATCGTTCCAGCTGTAAACCAGGATCCTGTGAATATAAATCTGCAAAACCAAACTACTAGCTGCCCGTGTCGAAAATAGGGGCACCCAGAGTTTAGGTTAAAACAATAAACTCCAGGTCAGTCATGTGACTGGTGTGAGAACTAAAACAGTTATTAATCTTTATTTTAAAGTTAGGTAAATCAAGGGACCACGCCGTATAACACGGAACGGGTTTCCTCCCAAGAATACCAGTGCATAAAACAAACAGCGCAATGCTAAATAAAGAAAAATGAAGCTGTTATAAGACCCAGGTCCCATCACACAATGCAACGCAGTCGAGGATAGGGTTTTCCCTTATAACAGCCAAAGAATGCTTGATACGTTTAAAACAAATCATTTGATACTATAATAAGTGCATAGTGTATAAAACAACTTCAAATCATAAGTATCAATCATAGGCGGCATAAGCGCCCCATCCCACTATGTCGCCATATATAGGATATACAATCAAAACCGCAAAGTCTCGTATTTGGAAATTGGATTTCCATCTATGAACCGAGGCAAAAGATAGTCCTCAACCGATTCGAGACTGCCTAGCCCCAGCCTCAGGATCAGAGCTCGAGTGACCCTAGGAGCGACAGGGCCGGTCCACCGATGTGGATTAAAATGCCTGAACACTACGTTTCCCCGCCCTTTGGGGCGTAAATGAGCCACTAAATGACTCCATCGGTTCGAGAACGACCGATCAATCCGAGGCGCCTCGCAACAGCAACAACCACATAAGTCAAACTCGTCAGGGCGTGTAAAACCACTGACGCCACTTCTAACTAGGAAGAAACGCAGGCCCTCCCTGAGGTCCTTTCTCCCGTTTTTGGTTCATACCGGGTGTGAAACTCGCGAAGTAAACGTTACACAAAGCTACGCCACAAAGGCCGTGCTTTGATCATCACCACAAGACTTTGCTTTTCAACAGAAGCCTTGATCATTTGCATCTTAGCATGCCACACAGGCAAACCACTCTATGCAACCGATATCAGTCACACAGAATGAAATCCAATGTCAGACACACAGTCCATTTACAAGTCCGTTCTGGGGCTGAACGAAACCGGAGGCACCTAGTACCCCGCATATCCATCGATCTCCAAGTACGTCTGGACGATCACCAACTGTTTCCATCTTCTTGGGTGTACAGCCCAATCAAGATCATCAGTTATCACCCAAACGACGTGAAGACCTCCGGTCTTCGACCATCGTCTTCATCTTCGACTTATCGTCGTATCAGTTATTCAGAATGGGATAAACCCGGTCTTCCCGAATAACTCGCGTATATTTTATAAAAGTGTTACACAAACACAACATACGCCTCATTCCAATTCATCAGTCACTAACCGTAAATTAATCAAGAGAATAATTCCCCAAATATTAACCCCGAAGGCCGAAACCAACATCAGATCAATATCCAGAAAACCATTCTGCTTGGCTAACCGACAGTTAGTTTCTAAATTTCACGTTCAAATCTAATTAAAGATTTAACTATCGCCTGGAGCAAAACTGGTGATACTCCATTCTCGATCTTTTCAATCTAATTAAAGATTCATTAAAACTCCACTTAGTTTTAATCTGTGACTGGGTTAAAGAATCAGTGTCATTTAAAACACGGTTCACGATAAACCCAAAGTCACATCCCATTAATTATCGGGTTAAAGAACAAGTGTTATTTAAAACACTGTTCACGATAAACCCAAAAATCAATATCATTTCAATTCCAATTAAATATTATTTAATTGGTGAACTTCATTAAATCTAAATCAAAAGATTTAATCTTTTCTCAACTGGGTTCAAGAACAGTGTTAGTGAAGACACCATTCACGACAAACCCAAATCACATTCATTAATTATCGGGTTAAAGAACAAGTGTTATTTAAAACACTGTTCACGATAAACCCAAAAATCAATACCCATTTCAATTCCAATTAAATATCATTTAACTGGTACACTTCATTAAATCTAAATAAAAAGATTTAATCTTTTCTCAACTGGGTTTAAGAACAGTGTTAGTGAAGACACCATTCACGACAAACCCAAATCACATTCGATATTCAATACAAGGCTCTGAATAGAAAATATATCGGCTTATATTCAATATCGAATTCTACGACTAACAAATGTCGTATTGGAAATAACGATACAAATATATCTTTCAAATTTCCATAACAACACCTGTAATATCACGAATTCCAACATCGAAATATTCCGAAGACAATTTCGATTCAACTCCACTCCAATGCAATCATTGGAAATTTTGGTTATTTTCAAAACCATTTCAAATTCAATTTATTTATTTAAAAATAAATAGAATTATAATTCTAGTTCAAATCTAGTTCATTTCGATAAAAATCTATTTTTATCTTTTCAAATATGGAGTTTTTCATCCCAAACTTTCACAAATCACTTCTTATGATTTTACACAAATTATTACTATTTTTAATAATTTTATCAAGGCCCGTACAGTCGATTTCCATTAACGGCCATCGAACTGCACTTACAGCGACCTTTTTCGAATTTGATTTGGACGTAATTCCAAATCCAACCGTTAGATTTCAAATTTCTAATATTCGTTAGAAAGCTCTTTTCGATACGAACCCAACGGTTCCGGTTTTAGGAGAATCCGACGGTCGGATCTCCCGCAATGTCCGTTTGAAATAAATGGTCGAAATTCACGAACTGCCGCGGCGCGGCGCGTTCTATTCAGGCCATTATATTATATATATAATATATATAATATATACTTCGCCGATTTTTATTTAAAACGAATTATATAAACAGTTTTAAATTCATTTCAAAATTTATTTCGACTTCCATTTCAATTCAAAGCAAAATTGAATTCTTCTTTATAAATTCGTTTCAAAATTCATTTCTGTTCAATTCAAATTTCAATTCAATTTGAATTCATATTCAATTCAATTCATTTCGAAATCGTTTTCAATTCAATTCATTTCGAATTCGTTTTCAATTCAATTTATTTCGAAATCGTTTTCAATTCAATTCATTTCGAATTCGTTTTCAATTCAATTCATTTCGAATTCGTTTTCAATTCAATTCATTTCGAAATCGTTTTCAATTCAATTCATTTCGAAATCGTTTTCAATTCAATTCATTTCGAAATCGTTTTCAATTCAATTCATTTCGAAATCGTTTTCAATTCAATTCATTTCGAAATCGTTTTCAATTCAATTCATTTCGAAATCGTTTTCAATTCAATTCATTTCGAAATCGTTTTCAATTCAATTCATTTCGAATTCGTTTTCAATTGATATAAATATCGTTCACGTCAAAATGGCGTCAATCTAATCAACACGGCTTCATATATTCCTTTATTTTCAAATATTCTATTTCAAATATTTCTTTTTCAAATATTTCTTTTTCAAAACTGGAATGAGGCCCAATCAATTACCATATAATGTTAATTATATGGATTTTCTACAACACATGCATATATCAACAACGATGAATAATCAACCATCATCCAAAGTGCATTCTACACTGTATAAGCATCAAATATAAATATTCAACGCTTATAACAGTCTGTCAATCAATCGATCGACACACAACTAAACAATCGGGATTAGTGTACGTCAAATATCATCCCAACACCCGTGTAGGGTTTCAAACAATCAAACACAGATTTTATTTGTGCAGTTGGGCGATGTGTAAAATTTATCGACCCAATCAATGTCCTTCAAATAAGTGTACATAAACAAACCATCTGGTTTGCAAATGAATATTTTATTTATTCACATTCACGTTAAAATTTATATTTTTAACGACAAAACATTTTATTTCAACATATGAATTTCTCTTCGGTTCATTCTTTAAAAAAAATGATATTTTTATTTTTCTAACATATTTTAGAAAATTTCGGCAGCATAACGGCACGATACTAGAAACGGGACGAGGCCTAGCCTTATCCCCGGTCTAGTGAAGGCCCACGCCATTCACTCATCAATCAAATCAATTTCATTTTGCAAACCACAAAATTTGGAGTAAGGGTCTAACCTAGCCTTACTCCTTCGCCTTATAACGGCGCACGTCTAATCCTAACCAATTTATCGATTCGATTTTTCACACCACAAACCACATTCAAACCAATATCACAATCAATCACCAAACAATCAAACAAACAAGTCCATGGTCTGTGGACGATTGTGTCGGGTGCTACTAAGCACCGTCTGCATCCTAGTATATATATATAACTAGAAATAAAATAGAAAGGTGAGAAATTCTCACTTATAGCTATCCAGCTCCACGGCTCTTCCTTTGCAGAAGTCTTCGTCGTTTCGCCTTTTTGTCACCTTCGTTGCTGCTTTCACTACATACGTAAAAATCACATTTTTACTTCGCTATTCAATATATAAAAATCGAATTTTTAGTTCGCTATTTAATATATAAAAATCGAATTTTTAGTTCAAAGTTCAATATATAAAAATCGAATTTTTATTTCAAAAAGTTCAAATCCTTTCCTTTTTAAAATCTAAACCTTTCACTTTTAAAGTTTAAATCTTTTCACCTTTAAAGTTTAAAATAACTTTTTCAAATCAAAGTTTTTAAAATTCCTAAAATCAGTTTTATTCTTTTATTTTAAAATCAGTTTTAACCTTTTATTTTCAGCTTTATACTTTATAAAAATTTCAGTTTTACTTTAAATAAAATTTCAGTTTTACTTTAAATAAAATTTCAGTTTTTAACTTCCTAAAAATTCAGTTTTTTAAAATCAACAAAATTTTACAGTTTAAATGAAAATAAGTAAATAAAAAAAAACCAAAACTTACAGGGGCTCGTCGAGTGGTCGGGGGGGCTTCATCGAGGCTTGCAGATCGGAGGGGGGGCTCGACTTCATCGGCGGCGCTAGGGTTCGGGGGGGGCGCTCGCTGTCCTCGCGTGGAGGAGGGAGGAGGAAAGAGTCGCGAGGGGGAGGAGGCCGAAGAGGGGACAGGGGCTTCAACTGAGTGGCGGGCGATTGGAGGAGGAGGCCGACGCGGGGGTGGCGGCTCCGACGAGGGAAAGGGGCGATTTCGATTTCGTTTCCCTTTTTTTTTTTTTTTTCTTTTTTAGTTTTCTGTAAAAGGAAATCGGGGGGGGGCCTGGGTAGTAAAGGGGGAGATAATATTCTTTTTTTTTTTTTTTTTATTTAATTAATAAATTTTATCCTAAAGAGTTGACTTTCACATTCGACCTCGAAACGAGGCCCACCGCCTGTCGTCCATAGCGTTTTACCCCCATTCCGAACACAATGGGATATATATCGCAAGCTGATTTGATTGTTACAATCAGTTTCCGTTAAATTTACATTTAAATCATTATATTGAATTTTAAACGTACATTTCAAGTTACCGGGGTCACATACTAACCCTAAAAATTCCCGAAAAATATTTTCTAGCTTCGTATTGACGATACGGTCCTAACAAAACTAGTTTCGTCGAATTCTGAGACCGTTAGAAAAATGGCCAATTTCCAGTCGATTAAAATCAACTGAAATGGTCAAAACACGTTTTCCTTTGCCACGCTCACATATTGATTCGAAAAATTATGAAATTTGAAACCTAGCAATAACTCGACATCACGGACCCAACAAAAGTGGTTTCGTCGAAATCCGAGGTCATTTGCAAAATGTCCATTTTTAAGGGCCTGTATTCCATAGCGACTATTCAGAATTTTCAACTGGACATATCTCATCATTTATAAAGTGAAATCTCAGTTTCTCAACTTCGTTGGAAAGATATCATCAATTAGATCCTAATGTTTTTGGTTTCACAAAAATCCGGATTGTTTTGCACCCGGTACATTCAATTGAAGTTTGAAATCGAATTTTCGAACTACCGCGCCATTTTCAATTCCTTTTATAATTATATATAATTATTTATATTCTAACGACGACGTATATAATATATACGTTCGAATTATATTCAAAATAAATTTCTCGTCAATATTATTTAAAATAATTCATTTTAAATAATCAAAATTCGCTAAAATTGCCAAAATAAAAATTTTAAACTGGCCCAGATTTTACGGGTTGTTACATTCTGTGTGAAGCAAGTGGGATCAACCTTTAGGGTGACTGGTGCGGTGCAGTGTAGTAATGTGCGGTGCAGTGTGGTAATTATTCGTTAGTAATTAGGTGTGCCTTTGACGTTATCTTTAACGTTATCTTAAACGTTATCTTTATCTTCTCTTCCATACTTAATAGATCACAGACATTTACTTGTCTTCCAGCTTATGCCTTAGTCTAGTTATTTTGATAATAGTATTGTTAGAATTATCATACTCGCCAAACTTTATGTCTGACCCCCTCCATTCTATCCTTTTCCCCCTCCAGGTCCTCAGGTTGGGCCTAGCTCTAGTGGAGTTTGATTGGATTGCTTATTCTCTCTCTTGGAAAGCTTGGACCGTTGAAGTAAAGTCCAGCTTGTTATCTTCTTTATTGGCTATTCGTGTAATGGGATTATGTATTTTGTTTTATCAAGATAGATAATGTACTTGACTCTGATTTATGGCTTTATGATGTAATAAACATGTTTAAATTCCGCTGCAATAAAATGAAGTTTTAGATTTCCAAGTACTACTTATTATCTGTCTTGTTGTAATTTTTCTATTCTATATTCACTTAAAACCTCCATGGAAGTTAATGCAATCCCTTTGTGAGTGACATTAATGGACGTGGGGTGTTACAATAAGAAGCGTTGTTTGAATACATGACACTCGTATTTCAAATATTGTGGATACAATTTGTGGTTGTTGAAAAGTGATATAAATATCTACTTATAATTTAAACAGCGAAAATTGGTTAATTAGAAAATAATTCAAACCAAATTAGAATTGGTTACATTTATTAACCAATAATTTTTTAAATAGATTGTTGTTGTTTGAAAACCCCACATGGGTATTGGCATGATATCTGACATACACAAATCCCAATATTTAGTTGTATGTCAATCGATAGGTTGAGAGGCTGTGATAAGCGTTATTTATTTATTTTAGTGCTTATATAGTTGTAAATTGCACCCTGGATGATGTTTGAATGTTGAATGATTATTTATCATTATTTTTGAATACATGTGATGTATGAAATCCATATAACTACAATTATATGTGTAACACCCCGTATTTCAGTTAATGCTAAAATTCACTAATTGCAGAATAAATAATCTCAGATGTGAGAATTGGGGGAAACGGGCTGCGTCATTGCGTTCGTCTCGGAAAAATACGCAGAATAGAGTCCGAAATTTTGTAAATCGGAGTACGTATGGCCCAGTTAAGGCCCAAAGAAGTTTTCAGAAAATTCAAAGTAAAAAACAGATTTAAAATTCAGTTCTAAAACAAATTTGAAGCCAAAAGCGGAAAAGGCGGGAAAGTTCCCGCCTAGCCCCTTGTCGACAGTCATGTCGACAAGGGTGTCGACAGGCATGTCGACAGGGGTGTCGACAGCCCTGTCGACTGGGGTGTCGACACAGGGTGTCGGCCCTGTTGATCTGGGTGCACCAGATCTGGTTTTTGGTTGAGTCTTGGGCTGGGTTCTAGAGATTTCCGAAATCTAAGGTTCCTAATCTAATGTAGGGTTAATCTAAGGGCCTAAAACACTCACCTAATCTATAAATACACCCTAAACCTACCCTAATCCATGCTAAAAATAGAATTGAGGGCTACATGCCGCCAAATTAAATTTTAGAAGGAGCCTACACTAATTTATGAAGAGGGTTGCAAGCTAATCACTCTCTAATCAACCTCTAATCCATTCTAAGCATCTTAATCTTCTTCATTTGGAGTGCAAATTTGCTAGTTGTGAGTTTCTATCACTTTAACATCAATTGCTAAAGTAAGTAGATTGGGTGTAATGAGACTTATGGTCTTAGATGCGGATTAGTGAGTTTGAATCATTTGTAATGATATGCTACTCTATGTTTTCCTATGTTTATGCATATTTAATAAGTGGGTTTATGCATGTTTAATAAGTTGGTTTATGCATGTTTAACAAGTGGGTTTATGCATGTTTAATAAGTGGGTTTATGCATATTTAATAAGTGGGTTTATGCATGTTTAACAAGTGAGTTATGCAAGTTCATATGCAAGTTATGTGTATGATGTTATGTAAGTTATGTGTAGGTTGTTATGCAAGCTCATATGCAAGTTATGTATATGCTTAAATGCAAGTTTAACATGATATGCAAGTTGTGCATGCTTATGCAAGTATGTGAATGCTTATGAAAGAATGTGAAGGCTTATGCAAGTTATGTGTATGCTTAAATGCATGTTTAACATGTTATGCAAGTTATGAGAATTCTTATATGCAAGTTCAACATGTTATGCAAGATATGTGTATGATAATATGCAAGTTCATATGCAACATGTTATGCAAGTCATATGTATGATAATATGCAAGTTCATATGCAACATGTTATGCAAGTCATGTGTATGATAATATGCAAGTTTGGGTTAAATGTAGTTGGGTTAATATATGCTCATATATGCAAGTTGACATCCTCTTAACCCATGACAAAGTTATATGCTAAGATTTGGTTAAACCCATGATATTTGTTATGGATCTTCCCTTTATTATGTCATGAAATGAGAACGATTTACGTGGGGAACGATGGGGTTAATAAATATGTTAATAAAAGTATGATTGGGTATGATTAAGCATACCATAAAAATAAATTAACATAAGTGGGAATTTACCTATTGAGTTAGGTCTACCCCATGGGAATTTACCTATTGAGTTAGGTCTACCCATGTTATGAAAAATGCGTAATTAATTAGGGATAATTAATTATGGGGGTGATTAATTAGGTGTAATTAATCAACTAAGACACGAGGTTGGAGCCTTTTGTAGCGGAAGTCTGCCCGGAACCGACCGGCCATCCAGCGGCTACAAATGATTGGCCCAATGTGAGAGGTCTTAGTCATAAATTAAATACGTGATTAAAGTAAAGACACAAGGTTAGACCCTTTTGATGACAGAAGTCTGCCCGGAACCAACCGGCATATCCAGCAGTCATAAAAGACGGTCTAATGTGAGAGGTCTTTATGAGGTCATGATCTTAATTAATTAATTAAGAAACACTTAACCATATTAGCATGTAGAGGGACATGAGGGGTTAAGTGGGTGCCTTGGGTGGCATGTGGAAATCTAGTGGTTGCCTTGGGTGGCAATAGAAAATACGATTAGAAAACTTAACCAAAGTGGAAACATGTAATTAAACATGATTAAAGGGTTAAGTGGGATGCACTAGAAAAAGGGACAAGCTTAGGTGGGTAGCTTGTGGGGGCCCATTTCAACCAGTAACCCATATGTATCTTATTGGGCTCGACACATGTCGAGGACGGGACACGCGTACTGGGCTTGACTATAAGAGGCCAAAACGAGGTAGCGGTGGCAATGCAAGTCCAACGGGTTTCATATGCGTGTGTGGACCCGGGCTGGTAGGTAAGACGTTGTTGCATCGTGTAGATATAAGCCGTGCACCGTTTGTTGTATCGGGTTGCCACTTTGGGGAGTGATACACCCCACTGTGGGGCCGGCACGGGTATCTACGGTAGGGAGCCGATCATTTGGGAGTAGTGGTTACACCTAGGGGAGATAGGGGCAGACGGCACCTATATAGTAAGCTAGGGGTATACGAGACTACTGGGAAATTTTCTAAGTCCTTGGGAGGGATCAACCTTTAAGTAGAAATGACTGGTGTGGTGCAGTGTAGTAATTATCCTTGGGTGGGTAAATGCGTCTTTACAGTTATCTTAGTTATCCTATGTCTACCAAGCTGCTTAGTGTAGCCATTCATCCCCAGACATTACCGTATGTCAAGTTTATGTCTTCTCTGGTTACTTTAATGATTGTATTGTTAAAGTTATAGGACTCGCTCAGACTTATGTCTGACCCCGTTGTTTTTATCTTTTTCCTAACCCTCAGGTTCTCAGAGTGGGCCCAGCACGAGTGGGCTTTGATCAGGCTGCTTTTATTACTCTCTTGGAACTTGGACCCTAGATGTAGAGCTCAGTTTACCCTTTTCTATTATGGCTATCAGTTCATGTATTGGGATTATGTATTTTTATTTAGCAGGATGGATATTTGTACTTGACTTCTATTATGGTTTTGTGATGTAACCAGACATGTTTTATTTTCCGCTGCAATTGAAATGATGTTTTAAATTTTCAAAGTATTACTTATATCTGTCTTGCTGTAATTACTCTGTTCTATATTCACTCAAAATACTCCACCGATGTTATGGCATTCCCTTAGAGAGTGACCATAGCGGGCGTGGGGTGTTACACGTGGTATCAGAGCAAAGGTTACCGGAACAGATAAAATTTTTAGAAAACTATTTTTCTAAAAACATTTTTGGAAGAGATATTTTCAAAAACATGTCTTTTAAGAGAAAAGTTTTTGAAAGAAAAGCCTAATCCCCAATAGCCATATCTATATCCTTCGAATTCTCCGTTTTGAATCTTTCCTTTTTCGTTTCAGCATGGCTGAGGATCTTAACTTTCCGGAGGGTGTGACGGTACCAGTATGGTATAGGAGATTGATGGAGGCTAGGGCCACCACTGCGGGTCCAGCAAATGTTCCTCCACCAACTGTAGCACCCGATCTTCCTCCTCCCCCTCCTCCTCGCACGGATACTTTTGCTAAGACTTGCAAGGAATTTAAAGCTATGGGAGGGAAACCTTTTCAAGGATCTGAAACTTTTGTGGAGGCTAGAGATTGGCTTAAGGAGGTGGAAGAGTTGATAGATATCTTTGAGATGGAAGAAGGAAAGAAAGTCAAGTTAGCTGCTTGGTTAATGAAAGGAGAGGCCTCATTCTGGTGGGAGGTCACTAATGGAGAACGCCTCGTTGACTCTTGGGCGGATTTTAGGCAAAGATTTGTGGCAAAGTTTCTCTCAAGGGCGGAGGAAAACTTGTATATGGAAAGATTCTTGACTCTAAAGCAAGGAAATCTCTCAGTGGAGGAATATGTCAACAAGTTTAATCAATTGGCAAGGTTTGGCCTAGACATGGTGAATACACCAGAGAAGAAGGCTTTGAGGTTCGTGAAAGGCTTGAATGAACCGATGCATGGGTTGGCTATGACTCATATCCCTATGGGGGCCACCTTTGAGAAGCTAGTTGACACGGCACTCATGCATGAAGAAGAGAAGGGTCCCAATGCTAATAAGGCACCCGAGAAAAAGGGAGATCAAAAGAGACCTCAGCAACAACAGCAAAACAAAGGTGGGAAAGGCAATGGTGGCAAGGGCAAGAAGAAGAAGTGTTTCAATTGTGGGACACCTGGCCACCTAAGCAAGGATTGTCGCAAGAAGAAGAAGACTGGTTGCTTCCACTGTGGCGAAGCAGGGCATCTAGTGAAAGAATGTCCTAAGAAAGGGCAAAGGACGGGGTCAACCTCAGGAGGACAGGTGCAAGCTCTTATGGCACCGGGTCAGGCTAGGGGGCAAGTACAGGCTCTCGCGGTTCCACCGATTCAGGAAAAAGGTAGAACTATTTCCGTTGAAAGTCTGGTTTTTCTATTTGATCATCCTGTCCGTACACTGTTTGATTCAGGCGCATCGCATTCGTTTATCTCATCATCATTAGTTGAGTCACTGCACTTAGACACCAGTCTGGTAGATGATCCCTTGGTTGTTTCAAACCCAATTGGGGGCTCCACTTATTTGTCCATGATATGTTTGGGTTTGAAGATTTCTATACTTAGCATTGAGTTTAGATGTGATACTTTTGTGTTGGGCTTCACGGGCTATGGGTTAATTTTGGGCATGGACTGGTTATCCAGTAATGGTGCCGTTCTTGATTGCGAAAGGAGAATTGTTAGGCTCATGACCCGCTTGGGTAACACTCTCGAGATTTCTTGTAATCCCATGGATTCTGTTATGCTAAGTTATCTTGAATCGCTTGACGCTTCGGTCGAGAGTTTGCAATCTGTTAGAGTGGTCCGGGAATATTCGGATGTGTTTGAGGAGGTGAAGGGCTTACCTCCGAAGCGGGAGATTGACTTCCGAATATATCTGGTGGATAATGCTAAACCTGTATCTTTACCAGTGCGCCACATGGCTCCTCGTGAGAGGAGGGAACTCCATAAGCAAGTAGGGGAGTTGCTTGAGAAGGGGTTCATAAGACGGAGTATATCGGAGTGGGTTGCTCCAGTAGTATTTGCTACGAAGGCGGATGGGTCCCTCAGATTTTGTGTAGACTATAGAGAACTCAACAAGCTCACAAAGAAGAATAGACACCCATTGCCGAGGATTGATGATCTTTTCGATCAGTTGGTTGGCGCTTCAGTGTTTTCTCAGTTGGACTTAGCCACGGGGTTTCATCAGTTGAGGGTGGCTGAGGATAGCATAGACAAGACTGCCTTTAGGACTCCGGATGGTTTCTATGAGTGGCTGGTGATGCCATTTGGGTTGACGAACGCCCCTGCATACTTTGTTGATTTGATGAGTAGGGTGTTCAGGGAGTTCCTTAATAAATTCATGGTGGTCTTTGTGGATGATATCTTAGTATTTTCTAAGAGTGAAGAAGAGCATGCCCTACATCTTGGGGAGGTATTGAAGACTCTTGGAGCACATAGCCTTAAGGCTAAATTCTCTAAATGTCACTTCTGGAGGAGGGAAGTGCGGTTCTTGGGGCACGTGGTCTCCAAGGAAGGGATAGCTGTGGATCCCGCGAAGGTAGTATCAATTCAGGATTGGAAGGTTCCGAAGAATGCTACCAAAGTAAGAAGTTTCTTGGGGTTGGCGGGTTATTATAGGAAGTTTATTAAAGACTTCGGGAAGATATCATCCCCATTAACCCGCTTAACAAAGAAGAATCTTGTTTTCGCATGGGACGTAGATTGTGATGATGCGTTCCGACGGTTAAAGAGAGCTTTAACCACTGCTCCAGTTTTAGTGTTGCCGGATGGGAGCAAGCCATTTGTGGTCTATACCGATGCTTGTGGGACAGGACTGGGCGTAGTCTTAATGCAAGAGGGAAGGGTAATAGCCTATGGTGGAAGGCAGTTGAGAGTGCATGAGAAAAATTACCCTACCCATGATTTAGAGTTGGCCGCTATTGTTTTTGCGCTTAAGATTTGGCGCCATTATCTTCTTGGTGAGAGATTCGAATTGTTCACTGACCACAAATCATTGAAGTATTTGTTTTCTCAGAAGGATTTGAATTTGAGACAGCAAAGGTGGATGGAGTTCTTAGCATCCTATGATTTCGAGATAGCATATACCCCTGGCAAGGGTAACGTGGTGGCGGACGCCTTGAGCAGAAAAAGGTTGTCCTTGAGTCCATTGTTCGTGGAACAACGAAGCTTGGAATTTATCTCGATGTTTGATTTCAGACCTTCCATTGATTATGTACCCGGTTTGCTAGCTTCCTTGGAGGTTAGACCTACTCTTTTGGGGCGGATTGGAGAAGCACAGAGGGACGACCCACAGTTGGTTGAGTTGGTGGAGAAGCTCATAAGGGGGGAGTCGTCCAGCCATTTGAGTAGGTACACCCTAGACGATAAGGGGTGCTTGCGTAGAGACGGTAGACTTTGTGTACCGCAAGACGAGGGTTTGAGGAAGGTTATTCTTGATGATGCACACCGTTCTAGGATGACCATTCATCCCGGTGGGGACAAGATGTACCAAGACATGAAGAGGGTTTTCTTCTGGGCCGGTATGAAGAAAGATGTGGCCGAGTATGTCGCTCGATGCTTGGTGTGCCAGCAAGTGAAGGCGGAGCAAAAGAAACCAGGTGGGTTGCTTCACCCATTGGAAATTCCGCAATGGAAGTGGGATAGCGTCTCGATGGATTTTATTGACGGGTTACCCAGATCGAGAAAGGGTAATACGGGAATTTGGGTGGTGGTAGACAGACTTACTAAGAGCGCCCATTTCATACCTGTGAAGAGCAAGAGGACTGCTCCATGGCTAGCTTCAGTATATCTTCGAGAGATAGTTCGATTGCATGGGGTACCCTCTAGCATAGTGAGTGATCGAGATCCTATATTCACTAGCGAGTTCTGGAGAAGTTTGCAAGAAGCAGTGGGGAGTCAATTGTGTCTGAGCACCGCAAATCATCCTCAGACGGACGGCCAGACTGAGAGGGTGAATCGTGTTCTAGAAGACCTTTTGAGGCTTTGTATCTTAGATTTTGGAGGTACATGGGAAGAGCATCTTCCATTGGTGGAGTTCGCATATAATAACAGCTTTCAGTCCAGTATTGGTATGGCTCCTTTCGAAGCTCTTTATGGCAGGCCTTGTCGATCACCTACATGTTGGTGGGAATCTACGGATAAGATCTTGCTTGGGCCTGATAAGGTTAGGGAGACTTCTGAGAAGATTGACTTGATTCGAAGGAGGATGAAAGCAGCGCAGGATAGGCAAAAATCTTATGCGGACAAGAGAAGGACGGATCTTGAGTTTGAAGTTGGGGACATGGTTTTTGTCAAAGTGTCTCCATTACGGAATGTGGTTCGCTTTGGATCCGTGGGGAAGTTAGCACCGAGGTTTGTAGGACCGTTTCCTATTAAGGAAAGGATTGGACGGATGGCATATAGAGTGGAGTTGCCCGACAGACTTAGTGGGGTACATGATGTATTCCATGTGTCGCATTTGAGGAAGTTCCTACATGAGACTGCAGAAGTGGTAGAGCCGAGCTTGCTTAGAGAAGTGGAAGTAGAACGTGATGCAACGATTCGACGATCTCCTACTCGCGTCCTTGGGTCAGAGACTAGGAAGTTGAGAAACAGAGAGGTTCAACTTGTCAAAGTACAATGGGGAGAAGATCAGGGCAACGCTACTTGGGAGACGGAAGCGAAGATGCGTTCATTATACCCATTTCTTTTTGAGGGTATGTTCTTCAACTTCTCCTTTGTCGCTTATCTTGTACTTATCTTATCTTTAGTATGTCCTCTCGTTAGTACCTTTGACCTTTAGATAGGGTAAACCTATGGATGAAACATGAGTTTGAGACATGTTATGGTTGATCGATGCAAGTGTTTGCCAGTGGTTGCTCGTGGATGCATATACACACTCTCTAGGCACTAGATCGGCTCAGTCACTTCATATTGCATATTGCATAAAAGTGTGTGTAGGAAGCTATATTTATGGATGTATAATGATTGTGTTATCATATGGATGATGCATTTTGGTGAATGATTGCGCACTCATGTAGATATTGTATGTGTCGATAGGGTTCTCTCGCATACATAATGGATGCATGGCACTATCATGGTTTGCATATGTTCATACATTAGATAGGGAACATATACACACACTTTTTGCATATGCTCATACATCATTAGAAATTGTTTTAAGGACAATGGATGCCCGTGTTTGATGGATTGAGTAGATGGTTGTTTGGATGATAGGATATGCATTCTCCTTAGCTTAGAGATTTCGGGGACGAAATCCTTTAAGGAGGGGAGAATGTAACACCCCGTATTTCAGTTAATGCTAAAATTCACTAATTGCAGAATAAATAATCTCAGATGTGAGAATTGGGGGAAACGGGCTGCGTCATTGTGTTTGTCTCGGAAAAATACGCAGAATAGAGTCCGAAATTTTGTAAATCGGAGTCCGTATGGCCCAGTTAAGGCCCAAAGAAGTTTTCAGAAAATTCAAAGTTAAAAACAGATTTAAAATTCAGTTCTAAAACAAGTTTGAAGCCAAAAGCGGAAAAGGCGGGAAAGTTCCCGCCTAGCCCCGTGTCGACAGGCATGTCGACAGGGGTGTCGACAGGCATGTCGACAGGGGTGTCGACAGCCCTGTCGACAGGGGTGTCGACACAGGGTGTCGGCCCTGTTGATCTGGGTGCACCAGATCTGGTTTTTGGTTGAGTCTTGGGCTGGGTTCTAGAGATTTCCGAAATCTAAGGGTCCTAATCTAATCTAGGGTTAATCTAAGGGCCTAAAACACTCACCTAATCTATAAATACACCCTAAACCTACCCTAATCCATGCTAAAAATAGAATTGAGGGCTACATGCCGCCAAATTAAATTTTAGAAGGAGCCTACACTAATTTATGAAGAGGGTTGCAAGCTAATCACTCTCTAATCAACCTCTAATCCATTCTAAGCATCTTAATCTTCTTCATTTGGAGTGCAAATTTTCTAGTTGTGAGTTTCTATCACTTTAACATCAATTGCTAAAGTAAGTAGATTGGGTGTAATGAGACTTATGGTCTTAGATGCGGATTAGTGAGTTTGAATCATTTGTAATGATATGCTACTCTATGTTTTCCTATGTTTATGCATATTTAATAAGTGGGTTTATGCATGTTTAATAAGTTGGTTTATGCATGTTTAACAAGTGGGTTTATGCATGTTTAATAAGTGGGTTTATGCATATTTAATAAGTGGGTTTATGCATGTTTAACAAGTGAGTTATGCAAGTTCATATGCAAGTTATGTGTATGATGTTATGTAAGTTATGTGTAGGTTGTTATGCAAGCTCATATGCAAGTTATGTATATGCTTAAATGCAAGTTTAACATGATATGCAAGTTATGCATGCTTATGCAAGTATGTGAATGCTTATGCAAGAATGTGAAGGCTTATGCAAGTTATGTGTATGCTTAAATGCATGTTTAACATGTTATGCAAGTTATGAGAATGCTTATATGCAAGTTCAACATGTTATGCAAGATATGTGTATGATAATATGCAAGTTCATATGCAACATGTTATGCAAGTCATATGTATGATAATATGCAAGTTCATACGCAACATGTTATGCAAGTCATGTGTATGATAATATGCAAGTTTGGGTTAAATGTAGTTGGGTTAATATATGCTCATATATGCAAGTTGACATCCTCTTAACCCATGACAAAGTTATATGCTAAGATTTGGTTAAACCCATGATATTTGTGATGGATCTTCCCTTTATTATGTCATGAAATGAGAACGATTTACGTGGGGAACGATGGGGTTAATAAATATGTTAATAAAAGTATGATTGGGTATGATTAAGCATACCATAAAAATAAATTAACATAAGTGGGAATTTACCTATTGAGTTAGGTCTACCCCATGGGAATTTACCTATTTAGTTAGGTCTACCCATGTTATGAAAAATGCGTAATTAATTAGGGATAATTAATTATGGGGGTGATTAATTAGGTGTAATTAATCAACTAAGACACGAGGTTGGACCCTTTTGTAGCGGAAGTCTGCCCGGAACCGACCGGCCATCCAGCGGCTACAAATGATTGGCCCAATGTGAGAGGTCTTAGTCATAAATTAAATACGTGATTAAAGTAAAGACACGAGGTTAGACCCTTTTGATGACAGAAGTCTGCCCGGAACCAACCGGCATATCCAGCAGTCATAAAAGACGGTCTAATGTGAGAGGTCTTTATGAGGTCATGATCTTAATTAATTAATTAAGAAACACTTAACTATATTAGCATGTAGAGGGACATGAGGGGTTAAGTGGGTGCCTTGGGTGGCATGTGGAAATCTAGTGGTTGCCTTGGGTGGAAATAGAAAATACGATTAGAATACTTAACCAAAGTGGAAACATGTAATTAAACATGATTAAAGGGTTAAGTGGGATGCACTAGAAAAAGGGACAAGCTTAGGTGGGTAGCTTGTGGGGGCCCATTTCAACCAGTAACCCATATGTATCTTATTGGGCTCGACCCATGTCGAGGACGGGACACGCGTACTAGGCTTGACTATAAGAGGCCAAAACGGGGTAGCGGTGGCAACGCAAGTCCAACGGGTTTCATATGCGTGTGTGGACCCGGGCTGGTAGGTAAGACGTTGTTGCATCGTGTAGATATAAGCCGTGCACCGTTTGTTGTATCGGGTTGCCACTTTGGGGAGTGATACACCCCACTGTGGGGCCGGCACGGGTATCTACGGTAGGGAGCCGATCATTTGGGAGTAGTGGTTACACCTAGTGGAGATAGGGGCAGACGGCACCTATGTAGTCAGCTAGGGGTATACGAGACTACTGGGAAATTTTCTAAGTCCTTGGGAGGGATCAACCTTTAAGTAGAAATGACTGGTGTGGTGCAGTGTAGTAATTATCCTTGGGTGGGTAAATGCGTCTTTACAGTTATCTTAGTTATCCTATGTCTACCAAGCTGCTTAGTGTAGCCATTCATCCCCAGACATTACCGTATGTCAAGTTTATGTCTTCTCTGGTTACTTTAATGATTGTATTGTTAAAGTTATAGGACTCGCTCAGACTTATGTCTGACCCCGTTGTTTTTATCTTTTTCCTAATCCTCAGGTTCTCAGAGTGGGCCCAGCACGAGTGGGCTTTGATCAGGCTGCTTTTATTACTCTCTTGGAGCTTGGACCCTAGATGTAGAGCTCAGTTTACCCTTTTCTATTATGGCTATCAGTTCATGTATTGGGATTATGTATTTTTATTTAGCAGGATGGATATTTGTACTTGACTTCTATTATGGTTTTGTGATGTAACCAGACATGTTTTATTTTCCGCTGCAATTGAAATGATGTTTTAAATTTTCAAAGTATTACTTATATCTGTCCTGCTGTAATTACTCTGTTCTATATTCACTCAAAATACTCCACCGATGTTATGGCATTCCCTTAGAGAGTGACCATAGCGGGTGTGGGGTGTTACAATATGGTAATTGATTAAGTCATATTCCGATTCAGAAATAAAGAATATTTTAAAATAATGAATATTTTAAAATAATATTCAGTGAAGAATCAAAATGTGATTGTGATGTCCGATTCGGGATAGACACGAAAATATTGAAATATGGAAGCCGAGTTAAGTATATACGCCATTTTAACCCGAACAGGTTTATCGACCGATTTTATTCATTTTATAATGAATACGAATAGGAAATGGATTTCAAAATAAGATATTTTGAAAATATTATCATTTTAATATTATAATGAAATGGAATATTCAATTTTGATTTAAAATTGAAAATGAAGTGAAATCGTTTTAAAATGAATTTATAAATGATTCAAAAAATATGTTTTAAATGGAAATCGATGATATATATTTTATGTATATATATATATATACATATATATATATATATATATAATGGCCTGAATAGAATGCACCGCGCATCGACAATTCGCGAATTTCGACCATTAACTTCAAACTGATGTAACCGGAGATCCGACCGTCTGATTCTCCTAAAATCAAAAATGTTGGGTTTGTATCGAAAAGAGATTTCCATTGATAATAAGAGATTTGAAATCTAATGGTTAGATTTTAAGATGTGTCCAAATCAATTTTTGAAAAGGTCGTTATGGATGGGGTTCGATGGCCGATATTGGATGCCGACTGTAAGTGCCTTAATAAAATTATTAAAAGTATGGAAAAATTATGTAAAATCATAATAAATGATTTGGAAAGATTTTGGATGAAAAATTCCAAGTTTGAAAAGATAAAAATATATTTTTATTGAAATGACCTAGTTATTAACTAGATTAGAAATCCAATGGTATTTAAATTAATGAATTGGATTTGCAAAAGGCTTTTAAAATAACCAAAGTATTTCCAACGTATGAATTGGAATGGATTTGAGTGAAAATAATCTTCGGAATATTTCGATATTGGATTCCATGATTATACAGATATAGTTGAGGAATTTGGATGATTAAAATATCGTTATTCCCAATACGATATTCGTTAATTTCAGAATTTGATATTTAACATAAGCCGATATTATTTTCTATTCAGAGCCTTGTATTTGATATCAAATTGGATTTTGGGTTTGTTGTGAATGGTGTCTTTATTAACACTGTTCTTAAACCTACTTGAGAAAATAATAATCTTTTAATTAAGATTTAGTGAAGTTTACCAATTAATTAATATTTAATTGGAATTGAATAAAAGATTGGATTTTTGGGTTTATCGTGAAAGGTGTTTTAAATAACACTTGTTCTTTAACCCAATTAACAATGAAGATATGATTTGGAATTTATAGTTTTTAATTAAGATTAATGGAATTTTCCAAAGTAAAGTTTTCCAATTTAGTATATTAAATTGGAATTGAATTGAATTCGATTCGGTAATAATCAAGATGAGCTTCTGTGAAGGAAGGCCGTTAATATATATGGAATTTAAAAGGCTTTGCCGTTATTCCATTTATATTATTAGCCAGACACGGGAATTTATATCGATTATACACTGTTATGGTTTCCATGTAGATTCCACTTTGATGGAAGATGATTTTGGGTTTAACCTGGTTAAAGACTGGATTTATTTCCTAAATTTGAATAATCAATGAATAATGATTTTTGGAGATTGAAACTAAGTGGAGTTTTAATGAATCTTTAATTAGATTGAAATGGTAATGTGGTAATCAAATTTTCCAATTTTGAGAAATGTTCGAAATGGAGAACCACCGGTTTTACTCCAGGCAATAGTTAAATCTTTAATTAGATTTGAACATTGAATGGTAATTGAATTTACCAACTACACAGTGGGTGTTAGATATGGAGTACAACCAGTTTTGGTCCATGGGATGAATAGGTTGGGATTGAAAAAATAAAATAAATGATTACTTCAGTAAGGTTCGCTAATCCCTACTAGTTTGATAAACCTCAATTTGGTTTAAAGTTGTGACAAGATAATACAAAATCTTTTGAAATGGTTTCCAAGTGAAAATTTAAACAAGAGGTTTAAATGAATTAAATCTTTGATAAGATTTATGGGAATAATTCCCAATGTAAATAATATTTGAATAAAAGAACATTCGGGATTGGAATGAGGCGTATGATGTGTTTTTATAGCACTTTATTATAAGATACGTGGGTTATTCGGAAAGACCGGGTTTAACCAATCCTTAATAACTGATACGACAACTAAAAGTTGAAGATATTGAAGGCGGTGGTTGAAGACTGACGATCTTCACATCAAATGGATTACTACTGATGCCCTGGATTTGGGTAGCTACTATGGAGGGGGTTGCAGTGGTTGTGGTCCGGACATACTTGTTGATTGTACGGATATGCGAGGCCCTCTCTTCTGTATTGTACATATGGGACGAGGAATAAGGTGCCTCCGGTTTAGTTCAGACCCAAAATGGACTTGCAAATGGATAGTATGTCTGACGTTGTATTCATTTATGCTGTATTCATTGATCTCTTCTAAATATATATCTATTTGGTGGAGAAGAATTTATTCTCTTGCTTAACACCCTTCTCTGAGATGTACGAGCTTAGAGGTTATATATTGGAAGAAATCAATGGTATAGTATGGATTGATAATGTGACATGATGAGATGTATGGATCAAGGCTTTTTTTTGAATAGTAGAGCGTTGTGGATAATGATCAAAGCATAGCTTTAATTAGCATAGCTTTGTCTAGCGTTAATTTGCTAGCCTCACACACCGGTATGATGGTGAACTAATGGTCAGGTCAATATGCTTTTGAGATGAGGATAGAAACCTTTAGGGTTGTCACAAATTCGGTCGACCGAGATGAGCTGAGTGTGGTTGCTCCACGCTCAGAGTGATAGGGCACACCCCCTCGATTCCCAAAGGGATAGAGCAAGCGGTGTTTTCTCTAGCTGGGACGTAAGCCAATGTGATACTTGATTTCCCAAAAAGGCGGATGTGCATTCTAGTGTTTTCTCTAGCTGGGACGTAAGCCGTTGAGTATTGCACTACGCGATAGATCTTTCGAATCAGCAGCCATCATGATGGAAATCCAACTTTCCAATACAAGCTTTGCGGTTTTTGCTGTATACCTATATATATGGCGACATAATAGGATGGGGTATTATGTCGTCTAGGATTGATACATTTACTTGTTGGATCTAGATTAACCCTAGAGGGGGGTGAATAGGGTTTATTACAGTTTTGAAGTATTATTAAAATAAATCGCAGCACAGATAATCAACAGGGAAATAAATGCAGTAAATAACACACAGATATACCCAGCTTCGGCAGACTCTGCCTACTGCTGCATTCACTAAGGTTTCTACTAGGTGTTAATAACAGATCCCGCTTGCAGACACAGTAAACTCGCACTCCCTGCTCCTTTACTAACCCTATGCTCAAAACCCTAGACTGACCAATATCCCCTCGATCAGATTTCCCCTGATTACCACCCTGTAACCAGTAACCTAGATTTTACAGACTCTAGCAACTGTCAGTAAACACCCTGACTGATTCCCCTATTTTTTTTACAAACACTAGAAAAACTGTTTGATTTGTTTACAAATCAAATTAAAAAGAACAACAACAAAAATAAATCTAAAACCCCAGAATTAAAAGGATATTAAAAAAATTAAAAAGAAATTCCTTCTCCCTTGGAAAACAAGCTGGCCACTTTTGATTGGGTTGCACCCTTTTTCATTTGTCCCGTCCTCTTTAGCCTCTGAAAAAATGGCGGTGGCGATTTGGAAAAAATAGAACTAGGGTTTTGGCTCTCTCTCAAATCGATGATGTCTGATTAAATGAAATTATATTTCCTGATGCTTGATTCTTCGATGGCTTCTCTGTCTTGCTCGATTGATGTGTGGCTATGTGATTCTTCACTCTGGCTTTCTTTGATTTGGGATTTTTCTCTGGCGATCGAAACCCTAAAAATTGTGAGTAATTTTAACTTGAATTCTTTGAATTATTCATGTTGGATTTCTATTGTACTTTCCTATGATGTAAATGGTGATACATATAGGATTATAACATCCTATAATCGCTCTCTGATTTCATTGTATTGACTCGATTTGATTGCTGCGAATTTCCCCTTTTGATTTAATCACCTCGGGTTTGAATACTTGTTGTGAACTTGTTGATGAATCTAGACTTTATTCTGGTCTCTAAATGAACTTGCTTGCGTGATTTAAATGATTGATAAATTTCGGAGATTCTATTAATGATTTCTGGAAAGAAAAGTTTTTGGCCCAAAACTGTGATTTCTTGCCAAACATGATTTTCTGGAATTTCTGAAAATTAATTAGACTTGTTCTGCGTGATTTCTTGCCTTAGAAAATCTTACGCAAATATTCCATCCTCACAGATATATACATATTGAATTTCTGTAAGCAATAAATTTGAAAACAAATAAATATTTTCATGCTATAAATATATCCTTAAATCATGCTGGAAACAACATTCTTGTATTTAAAATCTATTGCCAAAAATGTCTAAAGACCACAAGTTATTTTCTGCGAATTGATAGTTTGCCAAAAACCTGTTGTCCCACTGAGTGATGTTCCAATGATTTATCAATTACCATGTTTGTATTTGCAATACACTTTCCAAGATTTCTTCGAATTAAAACTGCCTGATTTCATGTCATTTATGTAGTCACTGGAAACAATTTTGAATTGTAGAAATGCACCAATCTTGATTTTCGAATTTCTTACCTTTATGCAAAACATGTTGATCTCACCTGATATTCTGGACTAATTTAAACATGTCTCCAAAAATGTCCTTAAATCAAAAACTGGAAACGAATTGAAAAAAAAACTGAAATCGACTTGTACTGTCTTGCCCTTGAGTGTTAACACTGTTCTTCTTTTATCACTACACTTGCATTTCAGGAAACAAATTTAAAACTTGAATGCTGATTAACACCTGATTGTAAACCTGATGATCATGCTTGTACACAAATTTATATTTTTGTACATTTTCAACTTGTTTCAACATAACTGAAATGCTACCCTGAATTCATTTACCTGAATTGAATGAATAATATGTATATGTATCTGCATGTTCATTTCCATATGCTCGACCCATGTTACTCTGTCTCTTTATGCTCTTGCTATTCTGTTGCTCGAATTAGTTTTAGTTCACTGATGTTTCCATTCATTTGAACTTCCCATCTTGCTGTCTCCATGTATATGTACATGCTGCTTTGAACTATGAACCATATTGTGTTGACACTTTGCTGCTTCATGCTCCATACATTTTTGAGTGCATGTTCACCCATATATTAATTTAACTTCCTGAGCTATGTTTGAATCACTTCGACTTGGACATACGAGTTCTTACATGAACCATACTTGTAAACTCCTACTTGTGGCTATGTTGACTTAAACCATGATTTGATTTCATGTGTGTATAAACTGTCTGATGCACTGCTGAACTGATCACATCTAGAATGCTTGAGCACTTGACTCTTGACCATGTACCTTGATGGTCCACTATTATGTTTGCTTGTATAAAAGTTTTTCCACTTAAGTTATGAACCTGATTTGTTTGTGTTGCATTTGTTCATGCCATGTCATTGGCTCGACCATGTTTGAGTAGTATGACTTGAACTTTGTATACTTCACCATGTTTGAGCTTGTGCATGTCTTGTGAGTGATCATTCTTGTCTGCACCACCGTCATGTGTGTTTGACCACTTTCTGTTTTGCCAATATATGTTGTTTTGATCACTTTGGCTATTCACTTTTGCATTGAGCATGCCTCGACTATATTCTCCTGTACATTTATATATGTGTATATATACACAACAGTGGGTGTATACATATATCGTGCACGTGTAATTTATTTATCAGCAGACTACTGCACTGCGTTGTGGCAGTTCAGAATCAGCTAGTTTTGACGCTGGTTCTGACCAGCAAACCAGTGTGGCATGTTGAGGCTGATTTGTGGGTACTAGATGGATACATATCAGATCAAGTCATGAAAAATGATGAGAAACACACCAAAATTCTGAGGCAAACAAATTTTAAAAATAAAATATAATTTTCTAGAATATGAAATTATTTCTATTCAAGATTGTTGTTTGTGTTTCTGTATATGACAGGTATGAAGACTGGACTGACTGAAGGATGCTGTGAAGACAGAAGATTGAAGACAGTGAATGAGTGCCTGTATATGAGTCAATGTGAATGTATACATAAAATTGCATAACTGAGTGATAGTGTTGTAGTGAGGAGCTGTGTATGAATGTATTGAAATGAAAAACATTAGTGAAGTGTACAAATAGTGAAGTTGTAAATCTGTACTGTTTGAAAATTGAAATAAAATATTATATTCAAACAAAATACTGTGTAAATATTTGAATGTTCGTACAGTTGTATTTTATTTGAATATAAGTATTATATTCCTATCTGTGATGTATATATAAAAAAGTACAATTACAAATACACTTAAAATAATATTTATTTGGTTCTTATCATCAAACAAAAATCATATAATTGTGTATACAACACCGTTATATACAGCATTACTTTCGAAGTTGATTTATGCACTATACACTTATAGTAATAAAAGATATATTTCGCATATCAAGCGTATTTGACTATTATAAGGTAAAACTCTATCCTTCGGCTTGCGTTGCATTATGTGATGGGAACTGAGTCTTATAATAGCTTCAATTTTCTTTTATTTAGCATTGCGAGTTTTGTTTTGTGGTATTCATGGGGGATAAACCTGTTCCGTATTATACAGCATGGTCCCGTGCTTTACCTAACTTTAAAATAAAAGATAATAACTATTTTAGTTCTCACACCAGTCCCATGACTAACTCGGAGTTTATTGTTTTAACCTAAACTCTGGGTGCCCATATTTTCCACATGGGCAGCTAGTAGTTTTTGTTTTCGCAGATATTTTTTCCTAGGATCCTAGATTACAGCTGGAGCTATATTCAGAAAGCTTTGTATCTGTGTATTTCTTTCAGCTGTGCTAGTTGATGTACTTCCGGTACACAATGTATTTATACATTTTATTTCCGCTGTTATGTATTTTAAATCTCTGATATTTTTCTGTGCAGTCATACTCTGATATATTCTTGTAGTCTGATGTAATTGTTGTAATAGCAATGAAATATTCTCATGTTCATGTTCTGATGAGTCGTGTTCTCAAAGCAATCCGGGCTTCATGTAAGGGGAAGTTTGGGTCGTTACAGTTTGGTATCAGAGCTTTGGTTTACAAAGCTCGAGAATAGAACACATTACAACCAAATGATATAATTCATTAGAGATATGATTATTAACATCCTAGAAGAATAAATCGTCAGAGATAGCGTTAGTAATACCCTAGAAAGAGTTTGAAGAGTATTGTTTATAAAAAGCGAATTTAGTTTTGAAAGTTATATCTTATTATACGTATTTGAGTATTTTATTTTATATTTATTTTGGACAATCGAGTATATGAAGATTTTGCGTATACGTGTCATGAACGTATATACAAAGTCTCAAATATACTGGATAGATATAGAATCACACACTAGTCGCCCGGAGATGATTTTGATGATGATCATGACATCATTAGTGTTCGAGTTTCGAAAGTGAGATATCTATATATTTCAATTTGACTGGTGTGAGAACCAAAACTTATCTAGAATTTGCTGTTTGTGATTTGACACTGAAAATATGATTTTTGAATATATATATAAAAGTTATATATTTGAAGAGTTAATCGACTAATTCATTGCTGGTTGTGTTGTATGATTATTAATCTATTTAGTAAAATTATTGGAGTGATAATTAATAAAACCATTAAGATAATGAAGGGTAAATTTTAGCCAAATTGAATCAAATATTGAAATGAATTGAAAATTGATTAGAATTGCATATATGTACATGTGTATATAATGCACAGGTCATAGAATGGAAGCTAAGATGAGGAATAAAATTGTATGCCGGACAAATAGGAACATGTTTACTATATTCATTGGGTTTGATGATTTTATAAGCAGATTGGCAAGCCTCTTGGATTTTTCTTTTTCTTCTTGATTGATGAGGACCCTGTGAGGCAAGTTGTTGTTTTACCGATCAGCCCGTACAAAGGAGGTTATGGTGAAATTTTTCGAAAATTTAAGGCGTTAGCCAAATTTTTGAGAAATTAGAAAATTATTAGAAACTGAAAAGTTGAAGAATGAAAGTTGAGTTGGTTAGTTAAACAACTTTCAGCTCCGTTCATTTTCGAGGACGAAAAGATTTTAAGTGGTGGAGATTGTAACAACCCAGAATTTCTGAACCAATTTAAAAATTATATTTAGCAATTTTAATGGATTTTGAATATTTAAAATGATTTGTTCAAAATAATAATGACTAAAAATTTATTTAAATCGAAGTTAGAATGTATATATTTATTTTAATTATAAAACGAGGCTGAAATGGCGCGGTAGTTTGAAAATTCGATTTTAAATTTCAATTGATTATATATGATTCAAAATAAATCGGATTTCAGTTAAACCAGAAACATTTGAATTTGTTTAATAATATCTTTCTAACGAATGTGAAAAAAAATGAGATTTCGCTTCATAAATTATAGTTATGCCCAGTTTAAAATTGAAAATAGTCCCTACGGAATGTTTTTTTAAAATATATATACAGCCCTTAAAAATAGCCATTTTGCAAATTGCCTCCATTTTCGATGAAACCACTTTTGTTGGATCTGGAATGTCAAATTATTGTTAAGTTTCAAATTTCATAATTTTTGGAATTAGTATGTGAGCACAGTAAATTTAAACGTGTTTTGTAATTTCAGTTTAAATTTAATCGACCAGAAAAAGGGTAATTTTTCAAATGGTCTCCAAATTCGATGAAATTTGTTTTGTTAGGATCATATCGTTAAATCATAATTAGATATAATTTTTTGGGTAATTTTTGGAGTTAGTATGTCGCCTCGGTAAATTAAAATGTACGTTTAAATTCAATATTTATTGATTTATATTTTAATGTTGACGAAAACTGTTCAAAACGGTCGAATTGGGTTACGAAACCTATCCCATTGTTCCGGAATGGGGGTATTTAGCCGAGGGCGACATTAGCTGGGTTTGATTTAGAGTTCGAACGAATTAGAGTCAAGTGGAGAATTAAATAATAATTAAATATATATACACAAAAATAAACAATAGCCTCTCACAAACGTTTAAGCCGCCACCGATCGATTAAAGGGCCGAGGAGATCCGAATTTTTTTCTTAAATATCTCTCAGCGCAGTTCGAATTAGAGTTTGATTTCAAGGCTAATATGGTAGAGATTTCTTTGGGCTTCAGATTTATACGGGTTTGATCGGAATCTATTGAGTAGTTCGTAAGAAACTCCATCGCAAAGTTGCGTCGTTCGCCTAGCTGTTCACGTCGCCTGGAGGCATCGCACCCACCGACGTTCATGGCGCCGGTAGAGTACGTCGGGGGCTTCGACGTAGCGCTGTCAGATATGGGTCCAGTTCCCTCTAGATCATGCAAGATCTAACCCTAGGGTGGCACGATTTAGGTTTCGAGGTTGGCTGTTTTCCAAGAGGAAGATGAAGTATTAAATTAGTTTAATTTTTTGATTAAATTATTTTAATTAAAATGTAACTTTAAATGTTGATAACTTTTTACTGCTTAATCAGAATTCAGTGAAACAAGTTGCGTTGCACTCGTATTATCGAGCGCTACACGATGGAACAAACCAGAACTGAAACGGAGGCTATTGGAAATTTTGATAAAATTAAACATCTGTTTAATTTTATTAAAAACAATCATTTTTAACTATATCAAAACCAATCAATGTGAGAATTCTCTCACTGAAATTAATGTACAGTTATTTAATTTATTTTATAATTGTAAATATATAGAAATTTCCAGTGTTGATTTTTATCTATTATATGTGACATTGCTTGAGTTCAACACATGAACGATTCACGACTCATCTTCACAAGAAGAGCAATTTGAATATACGACACTCTTATTTCAAACATTGAGGATACACTTTGTGGTTGTTAAAATGTGATATAAATATCTATTTATAATTTAAACAGTGAAAATTGGTTAATTAGAAAATAATTCAAATCGAATTAGAATTGGTTAAATTTATTAACCAATAATTTAATTAAATAGATTGTTGTTGTTTGAAAACCCCCCACGGGTATTGGGATGATATCTGAGATACACTAATCCCAATATTTAGTTGTATGTCAATCGATGGGTTGACATGCTGTGATGAGCATTATTTATTTATTTTATTGCTTATACAGTTGTAAATTGCACCCTAAATGATGTTTGAATGTTGAATGATTATTTATCATTATTGTTGAATACATATGATGTATGAAATCCATATAACTAAAATTATATCGTAATTGATTGAGTCGCATTCCGATTAAGAAATAAAGAATATTTTAAAACAACAAATATTTTTAAAATCACGAATATTTTAAAATAATATTCAGTGAAGGATCAAATTGTGAGTTTGATGTTCGATTTGGGATGGACATGAAAATATTGAAATATGGAAGCCGGGTTAAGTATATATGCCATTTTAACCTGAACGGGTTTGTTGATTGATTTTATTCATTTTATAATGAATACGAAAAGGAAATGGATTTCAAATTCAGATATTTTGAAAATATTATCATTTTAATATTATAATGAAATGGAATATTCAATTTTGATTTAAAATTAAAAATGAAGTTGAAATTGTTTTAAAATGAATTTATAAACGATTCATAAAATACGTTTTTAATGGAAATTGATGATATTATATATATATAATGGCCTGAATAGAACGCGCCGCGCAGCGACCGTTCGCGAATTTTGACCATTAACTTCAAATTGATGTAACGGGAGATCCGACCGTCGGATTCTTCGAAAACCGGAACCGTTGGGCTCGTATGGAAAAGAGATTTACATTGATAATAAGAGATTTGAAATCTAACGGTTAGATTTTATGATATGTCCAAATCAATTTTGGAAAAGGTCGGTATGGATGCGGTTCGGTGGCCGATATTGGAAGCCGATTATAAGGGCCTTAACAAAATTATTAAAAGTATGGAAAAATTGCGTAAAATCGTAATAAATGATTTGGAAAGATTTTGGATGAAAAAATTAAGTTTGAAAAGATAAAAATATATTTTTATCGAAATGAACTAGTTATTAACTAGATTAGAAATTCAAAGGTTTTTAAATTAATAAATTGGATTTGCAAAAGGGTTTTAAAATAACCAAAGTTTTTCCAACATATGAATTGCAATGGATTTGAGTGGAAAGATTCTACGGAATATTTTGATATTGGATTCCATGATTATATGGATATTGTTGAGAATTTGGAAGATACAGATAGCGTTATTCCCAATACGATATTTGTTAATTTCAGAATTTGATATTGAATATAAGCCGATATTATTTTCTATTTAGAGCCTTGTATTTTGTAACAACCCGGGAATTCAGAACCAATTTAAATTTTTTATTTTGGCAATTTTAACGGATTTTGAATATTCAAAATGAATTATTTTAAATAATAACGACGAAAAATTTACTTTTGACGAAGTTAAAACAAATAAATTTTATTTTAATTATATAACGAGCCAGAAATGGTATTGCTGTTTGAAAATTTGATTTCTAATTTAAAATGAATATACATGATTCAATATAAATAGAGTTGGACAAAACAACAAATATTTGAATCTGTTTAACAATATCTTTCTAAAGGATGTAAGAAACTGAGATTTCGTTTTATAATTTGAAAGATATGTCCAGTTTAATATTCAGAAAAGTCGCTGTGGAATTTATATATATTTTAAATATATATATATATGGCCCTAAAAAATAGCCATTTTGCAAACGACCTCCGTTTTCGATGAAACCAATTTTGTTCGATCCGGGATGTCAAATTATTGCTAGATTCCAATTTTCATAATTTTTGGGATCAATATGTGAGTGTGGCAAGGGAAAACAAGTTTTGTCAGTTTTAGTTAATTTGGATCGACCAGAAAATGGCCATTTAACAAATGGTCTTCAAATTATATGAAATTAGTTTTGTTAGGACCGTATCGTCAATACGAAGCTATAAATAATTTTTTTGGAATTTTTAGAGTTAGTATGTGTTCCCGGTAAGTTGAATTGTACGTTTAAATTAAATATATATTGATTTATATTGTAATTTAAATGAAAACTGATCGAAACAGCTGAACTGGCTTACAATACATATCCCATTATGTTCGAAATGGGGGTAATTAGCTAGGGACGACAGGCGGTGGGCTTGATTACGAGTTCGTATTAAAAAATTACCTTTTTGAAATTAAAAATAATATATATATACATATATTATAGGGTTTAAGCCCTAGCCCCTCCACTCAGAAAACACTGCGCGCCTTTTTCTCAAATAACCTATCGCCTTCGTTCTCCTCCGCCGTCGTGGTGCGGTCTCCCCCTCCAACGTCGATGATGGCACGTGCCCCCTAGCCCTCTTCTCTCCTCCGCAACCTCTCTCCTCCCTCCCTCCAACGCAAGAAACCCCTAATCGAACGGAACTTGCACCCAACTGCCACCTAATGACCTCCGCCGCCCTCCTGGTCCATCGCCGACTAGTGCAGCAATCCCCTCCGCCTCCCTGACCCTCCTCTCTCCTCTCTTTACCTATCTTCGGCGAGAAAACCACCGAATCCCACCCGAAACCGCCTCTCTGGGCCCACCACCGCCTGAAGCACCAAACCCCGACCACCAGCAACCTCCAGCGCCTCCTCTCCTTGGTCTCCGACGAACGATGAAGTGAGTTTTTATTTTAATTTTTAGTTAATTAATGTAATTTAAATGCATTGTAAAAAGGAAGAAAATCAGTTTTAAAAATATATAGATTTTAAAAATTAGATTTTTTATGTATTTAAAAGCATGATAAACATTTGATCTTGACATATATGATAATAACATAAAGACGTGATTTTTAATTACATAAGGACGAGATTTTTTATAAAAGAAAAAAATGGATTTTTATGTATATACAAAGAGTAAAAAGATTTGATTTTTAAACACCTAAAGATTTGATTTTTATTTATATATATAACACATAAAGATTTGATTTTTACTCGCATAATAATTTGATTTTTAAGTAAGTAGCGAATTAAAAATATGGTTTTTATATTTGTAGAGAAGTAAAAATATAATCTTTGTTTACAAGAAGATATGATTTTTATACAAATGAAATCGATATCATAATATATATTTTTAATATATAAACATCGTATTAAAAATGTGATTTTTATTATGAACAGCGTGGAAAGGACTGCGTTAGAATTTCAGGCAAATCCCAGCTATTCAGAAGTTCAGAACTAAAGAATGATGGAGTGCATCCCAAAGGTGAGAACTTCTCACCAAAATTATTTCTATATAGTTATTTATTTCATAACTGCCTATTTGAACTTTTCCCCGTCGTCCACAGACCATGGACGACTTGTTTGTTTGATTGTGTTGTGAAAACTGGTTGTGATGTGAAATGGACAAAATAAAATATTCATGTGTTGAATAAAATAAATGTTCCTGTGTTGAATAAAATAAATGTTCATGTGTTGAATAAAAATATTTAAACAATAAAAATATCATTTTTGTTGAATATAAACCATATAAAATATTCATATGTTGAATAAAATTAAATATTCATGTGTTGAAACAAAATAAATATTCATTTACAAATCGGACGATTTATCTATGTACACTCATTTTACTAATATGGATTGGGACGATAAATTTTACACATCGCCCAACTTCACAAATAAAATATGTGTTTGATGATTGAAACCCCACACGGGTATTGGGATGATATTTGACGTACACTAATACCAACTGTTTAGTTGTATGTCGATCGATTTGTTGACAGATTGTGTAAGCGTTAATTATTTATATTTTAATGCTTATGTAGTTGTGTGACGCACTTTGGATGATGGATGATCGTTTATCATTGCTATTATATACATGTGTTGTATAGAATCCATATAAATAACATTATATGGTAATTGATCGGGTCTCATTCCAATTTGGAAAATAAAGAATATTTTAAAATAATATTCAGAAAATGATAAAATATATTCAAGTGTTGAATAAAAATATATTCATGTGTTGAATAAAATATATTCATGTGTTGAATAAAAATATATTCATGTGTTGAATAAAATATATTCATGTGTTGAATAAAATAATATTCATGTGTTGAATAAAATAAATAAAGAATATTATAAAATATATTCATGTGTTGAATAAGATAAAATAATGAATATTTCAAAATAATATTCAGAAAAGAATCAAAATGTGATTTTGATGTCCGATTTGGGATGGACACGAAAATATTTAAATATATAAAGTCGTGTTGATTAGATTAACGCCATTTTGACGTGAACGGTATTTATATCAATTTTATTCATTTTTCTAATGAATATCGAAAAGGAAATGATTTCAAAATCTAATTTTTGAAAATATTATCATTTGTATATTAATGATATAGAATATTCAATTTTGATTCAAAATTGAATATGAAGTTGAAATCGTTTTTAAAATGAAGTTAAAACGATTTATAAAATACATTTTAGATGGAAATCGACGAAATATATATAATATATATATATATTAAATGGCCTGAAAATAACACGCCGCGACCATTCGAGAATTTCAACCATTGACTTCGAATGGACGTTACGGGAGATCTGACCGTCGGATTCTCCTAAAACCGGAACCGTTGGGTTCTTATCAGAAAGAGATTTCCAACGAATATTAGAGATTTGAAATCTAACGGTTGGATTTGGAATTATGTCCAAATCAAATTTGGAAAAGGTCGTTGTAAGTGCAGTTCGATGACCGTTTATGGAAATCGACTATACTGCCCTTGATAAAATTATTAAAAATATTAATAATTTGTGTAAAATCATAATAAATGATTTGGAAAGAATTGGGATGAAAAATTCCATATTTGAAAAGATAAAAATATATTTTTATCGAAATGAACTAGTTAATAACTAGGATTATAATCCAATTATATTTAAATAAATAAATTGGATTGAGAATGGGTTTAAATATAACCAGAATTTCCAATATATGAATTGGAATGGATTTGAATCGAAATAATCTTCGAAATATTTCGATGTTGGATTTCGTGATTATACAGATAATGTTGTGGAAATTTGAAAGATATTTATATTGTTATTTCCAATACGATATTTGTTCGTTTCAGAATTTGATATTGAATATAAGCTGATATATTTTCTGTTCAGAGCCTTGTATTTAATATATAATGGGATTTTGGGTTTTTCGTGAATGGTGTCTTAAATAACACTGTTCTTAAACCTAGTTGAGAAAAGAATAAATCTTTTAATTAAGATTTAGTGAAATTTTCCAGTTAATTAATATTTATTTGGAATTGAATTTAAATTGGATTTTTGGGTTTATCGTGAACGGTGTTTTAAATAACACTTGTTCTTTAACCCGATTAACAATGGAATGGGATTTTGGGTTTGTCGTGAATGGTATCTTTAATAAGACTGTTCTTAAACCCAATAGAGTTAACAAAATTAGAGACTAACTGGAGATTAGCTTAGTCGAATGGTTTCCTGGATATTGATCTGATGTTGGTTTCGGCCTTTGGGATTAATGCTTAGGGAATCGTTCTCTTACTAATTTACGGTTAGAAACTGATGGAATGGGATTTTGGGTTTATCGTGAACCATGTTTTAAATGACATTGGTTCTTTAACCCAGTTATAGATAAGATTAATTTATTAGCTTTGAATAATCATTAATATTGATTTTTGGGAAGATTAAAACTGTAACACCCCGAATTTTCCGGTAACTTTAAGATGAACAAATAAAAGTATAATTAATTCCAATCAAAGAATTAAGGGAAACGGGATACACCATTTCGTTCGTCTCGGAATTCTGCTTGAGATAGAGTCCGAGTTTGCGTAAAACGGACTCCGTATGAGAGAGATATGACCTCCGGAAGTTTCAGAATTCAGTTTAAAATTCAAACAGGCAGAAACAGTTCAGAAAAACGAATTCAAACTCAAAATCAGACCCAGATTGGGTTGGGCGGGAATTTTCCCGGTCGACCTGGGGTACCCAGGTCGACTGGGTAGTCGACCTGGCCCCTGAGCCAGGTCGAACCTAGCCCCTCCTAGCTGGCCTGGTCTGTGTTTGGCCGAATTTCTGGGCTTGGTCTTGTCACTAGGGCTTATGTGTCAACTCTTGATTGGTTTCTCTTTAAAACTAGCGGCTTATATTAATCTTGGCTCTATCGACGGCTCTAATCAATTCACAAACTCTATAAAAAGGACCTAAGACTCCACTTAATTCACACAAATAAAATGAGTATGGAGCTGTCATGCTGTTGAAGAAAGACTAGGAGTCGCCGTCAAATCGAGAAACGATTAGGTGTTGATTCAAAAGCTTAAAGCCACGACAATTAAATCAAAACAAGCCTACAACAAAGGATAACATCACCAAATTCAGAATTCAGAGTCCTGAATACAAGATTCGTCATACGTTGTAAGTAGAGTGCTATTCCGATGTGAATGAATAATTGAGACTTGATCTGTGTAGAATGAGAAATGGGATTGTACTTTAATTATAATAATGTTAATTCATAATTGTAGGTTTCTATGATTTGCTATGAATGGATTTGGGATGTGGTAGTGTAATTAACATGATATTGGATCTATTGAATAGTTGTGATACAAGTATATAACCCATGTTGGAAATTTGATACGTTGTGGTTAATGAGAAGTTATATATATTTCGTTGCAACCAAGTTAAGACTTATGCAATTATATGATTCACTATTATGCCAACATGATTTTAGATCCTTCTATGTATATTTTTATGATCATTTTTAGCGTAGTTGGATCCAATTGGGTATTATGATTCATATGAATTTATGTTGGAATAGGCATCATGATTCAAGTGAAAACCATACTTTTGTATTAGTGACAAAAGTAAGCATCTTTGTGAACTTGTGAACATGACTAGTTTATGTTTAACTTTATGCCCAAACAAAATATGTTTTAGGCTTAGGTTGTTGTTAAAAAACATATGATAATATATGTGGCACATAATTAAGTTAGATTCATACTTTAAATAAAAGTTTACATGATTAGATTAAAACCATGATTCATGTTTAGGTATGTTTTATGTCAAGATTATATGCTATTACAATGCAAGTTCACAAGTGCCTAATTAATGTTAATTAGATCGCTATGTTACAAGTTCATGCGTTTACACACCCCTTTTTGATGTTACTTAGAATATATATATATATATATATATATATATATATATATATATATATATATATATATATATATATACACACACACACACATCATGTTCTAAGCCTCCCCTTTTTATGTGGCTAAGTTGGGCTAAAATGTTGAAGCCCAACATATGGTATATTATTACGTACAAACGGGGGAATACGTTGGGGTTAATTAAAGTATATGTTTTGGCATGTTTGGCACATGCCAACGATTCATGACATTTTAAATGGTATAAATTATTATACCCAAGAATAATGAATTCGAATAATGGGCCGCAAATATTTACATATAAAAGAAAAAGAGACAAAATATGTAAACTTAGAAAATACGACATGCTTAACCCGAGGTTGGATTTCGTTGTGACATAAACCTGCCCGGACCCGCCCGGCTGTCCAGTAGTCACAACAATACCTATCCAATGTGGGTGGTTAAGCATTGAGCCCAATAAAGACCCGAGGTTAGACTGAGTTGTGACGTAAGACTGCCCGGACCCAACCGGCAACAGGCAGTCACAACAATACCTGTCTAATGTGAGTGGTTGGAGCTCTAATAAGACAATTAAGGCTAAGTCAGGATTGATAGGATTAAGTAAATTGAATTAATACTTAATCACATACAACATGCTAAACTATGCACACTGATTGGGGGTTAGGTTTATACAGAACACTTAACCAACTTAGCATGTTGGCTAGAAATAGAAAACCTAGTAGCGGGGGACACTTTTCAGTAGTAACCCTACAAGGTGTACCAGGATACCCTGGACTAGGCAGGGTGGGGCACGATTACTGGTCTGACTGTAAGAGGTCAAATCGACGGCGGTGGTGCAACAGTGTAGGTTCTAACGGGGTGCGGGCGTGCACACACTCCGGCGCAAAAAAATTAGGCACTGGGCACCAGTAGTATACCTGTGCATTCTAGAACTGTGTCGGGCCACCACCATGGGACTTGATACACCCCATGGTGGGACCAGCATAGGTAGCTACAACATCGGGGGTCGTAAGACACATGTAACTATGCGAGTTGGAGTCGATCATAAAAAAAGGATCACTTCAACCTGATTGTGGGGCGCCAGTTGGGAACTAGTTTATAGGTAGTGCAGAGATTAATATGGGTTACGATAGTGCATTCGACTCTAGACAACTTAACTTAGTTTATGGTGCTTTCCCACTTCCAGTTTGTACTTATCATGCTTTTTTTCTTATTCATAGACTGAATAGTCCTAGACTTACTCAGGCTTTTTGTCTGACTCTACTTTTCTTTCGTCTTCTTTTCTTCCGTCCCCCCCCCCCCGGTCCGCAGGGAGGGAATACCGCAGCTTGACCAGTTTCACATCCAGCTTGAAGAGAGAGAATGTATTGCTTGGATCTCTTTTGTTTTGAACTATGGCTTTGGATAGTAATTATGGGGACTTATGCAGTTTACTTATGTTTTTATGTTTCTTTAAGTTATGAAATCAAGACAGTATTATGGTTGTAATAATTAGAAGAGTGTTTTGAGACAATTATGGAAATGTTTGTGCAAACACGTCTTTTATGAAATAAAAGTCTGTTGTTTTCCGCTGCTTATACATATGTGTTTATATCGGTCTTATGTTTTTATCTTTGACCTTTACCTATGAACCTCCACTAAAATTAAGGCATTCCCTTTGTGAGTGACCTTAATGGAGGTGGGGTGTTTCACTTGGTGTCAGAGCGAGGTTAACCAGATCAGATAAAAAGTTTTGAAATTTTATTTTCAAAAGAAAATTTAAAGAAGCATTTTTAAAGATAAAATGTTATTTTATTTTCAAAAGGCATAGTCCCCCAAAGCCATAGGTACTAACTTTTATCCTTCGTTTTGAATCGGTCCTTTTTGTTTCAGCATGTCTGCAGAACTTAACTTGCCAGAGGGTGTACCAATACTTGGTTGGTTCAGACGATTCTTAGAAGCAAGGGCCAATCAGCCAGGTCCCGCTATTCCTTCTCCCCCAACTGCAGAAAATCCTCCTCCTCCCCCAGCTGCAGTAGCACCTCCTCCTCCACCCCCTCCGCGTGGTAATGCTTTTGCTAAGACATGTAAAGATTTCAAAACTATGGGAGGGAAGGACTTTCATGGAACCGAGTCCTTCGTGGCAGCCAGGAACTAGCTAAAGGAAACCGAGGACTTATTCGTCATCTTTGAGGTAGAAGATTGGCAGAATGTACAGCTGGCAGTATGGCTACTTAAAGGCGAGGCTTCCTACTGGTGGGAAGTTACCAATGCAGAAAGACCAGTGGAAACATGGGAGGACTTTAGGGCGAGGTTTGAGGCTAAATTTCACTCAGAAGCTGAAAGGATCCTTCAGTTGGAAAAATTCTTATTTTTTAAGCAAGCGAATATGACAGTCAAAGAGTACGTTAATCAGTTCGATCAGCTGGCTAGGTTCGGACTGGACCTAGTCAACACTCAGCACAAGAAGGATCTTTGCTTTGTCAAAGGATTGAATGAGCCATTACACAGCTTGGCCATGACCCATATACCTATGGGAGCTACGTATGAAAAGTTGGTGCAGATGGCATTGCTGAACGAAGAGGATAAGGGCAAGAAGGAGACAAAGGCAGAAGGGTCTCAAGGGAAGAAAGAAGGTTTACAGCTTAAGAAGACAGACTTTATGAAGGGCGGGAAAGACAACAAGTCCCAAGAGAAGAGGAAGTGTAATTTCTGTGGCAAAGTGGGGCACTTAGTGAAAGACTGCCGGGAGAAGAAGGCCAAGTTGAATGGTGGGTGCTTTTCTTGTGGTGAGACAGGCCACATGGCTAAGGATTGCCCAAAGAAGCGAGGGCAGGAGCAGAAGGCTGGATCCACCTCAAGGGCACAGGTTCATGCGATAGAAGCACCTCCTCTGCAACAGCGAGGTATAAATTCTTCTGTAGAAAGTGTAGTTTATCTTTATGATCACCTAGTTCGCACTTTATTTGATTCTAGCGCATCACACTCCTTTATTTCATCTTCTTTAGTAGAATCTTTGCACCTAGAAACTAGTATGGTAGAGGACCCCTTAATTGTTTCAAATCCAATCGGGGGCCCAACTCATTTGTCTTTGATCTGTGTGGGATTGAAATTTCTATTCTAAGCGTAGAATTTAGATGTAGTGCCTTTGTTTTGGGCTTCTTGGGATATGGTTTGATTTTGGGCATGGATTGGCTATCCAGTAATGGTGCCATCCTTGATTGTGAGAAAAGGGTGGTTAGGCTTCTGACCCAACTCGGTAACACTCTGGAAATTACTTGTAATCCCTCGTATGTGGTTATACTTAGTTATCTTGAATCGCTAGATGCTTCTATTGAGAGTTTGCAATCGGTTATAGTGGTCCGTGAATATCCGGATGTCTTCGAAGAGGTGAAGGGCTTACCTCCGAAGCGGGAGATAGACTTCCTCATATATCTTGTAGATAATGCAAATCCCTTTGCGTTGCCCGTTAGACACATGGCTCCACGGGAAAGGAAAGAGCTCACTAAACAGGTTAAAGAGCTTCTAGAGAAGGGGTTCATTAGAAGGAGCATTTCAGAATGGAACGCTCCAGTGGTGTTCGCTACAAAGGCGGATGGTTCACTCTGTCTATGTGTTGACTATAGGGATCTCAACAAGCTAACAAAAAAGAATAGGCACCCTCTCCCCAGAATTGACAATCTGTTTGATCAGCTTGTAGGAGCGTCAGTTTTCTCCCAACTCGATTTGGCGACCGGATTTCATCAGCTAAGGGTGGCTGAAGATAGCATCGATAAGACAGCATTCAGAACCCCAGACGGCTTCTTTGAATGGCGTGTCATGCCTTTCGGCTTGACAAACGCACCCGCTTACTTCGTGGACCTGATGAGTAGGGTGTTTAGAGAATTCCTCAACAAGTTCGTGGTAGTCTTCATAGACGATATCTTGATCTTCTCAAAGAGTGAGGAAAAACATGCTCAACACCTAAGGGCAATCATGGAAACTCTGCGAGCCCATCAGCTAAAAGCCAAATTCTTCAAGTGCCACTTTTGGAGAGAGGAAGTAAGGTTTCTTGGGCATGTAGTATCCAAAGAAGGGTTAGCTGTGGACCCTGCTAAGGTAGTAGCGGTACAGGATTGGAAGACACCAAGGAATGCAACAGAAGTCCGAAGCTTTCTCGGGCTAGCAGGCTTCTATTGGAAATTCATCAGAGACTTCGCAAAAATATCAGCTCCGCTCACTAGATTAACAAAGAAGAACCTAGCATTTGCTTGGGATTTGGATTGCGAGTTTGCTTTCCAATGACTAAAAAGGGCTCTTACAACAGCACCAGTTCTGACGTTACTAGATGGAAGCAAAATGTTTGCGGTATACACGGATGCTTGCAGCACATGACTAGGGGTTGTCTTAATGCAAGAAGGAAGGGTAGTAGCTTATGGCGGGAGACAGTTGAAAGTGCACGAAAAGAACTACCCAATCCATGATCTCGAGTTGGCCGCCATCGCCTTTGCGCTTAAGTCTTGGCGCCACTATCTCCTAGGTGAGAAATTCGAACTGTATACTGACCATAAATCTTTGAAGTATCTCTTCTCGCAGAAGGACCTTAACTTGAGGCAACAAAGGTGGATGGAGTTTCTTGCCTCGTACGATTTCGAGATCTCCTACACTCCGGGCAAAGGCAACGTAGTCGCAGATGCTTTGAGCAGAAAGAAGCTAACATTAAGCCCGCAGTTTGTTGAAAGGAAAAGCCTAGAGTTTAAAGCCAGCTTTGACTTTAGGCCCTCCTCTGATTTTGTACCCGGTTTGTTAGTATCTCTGGAAGTGCGCCCTACTCTTTTGGAATCAATAGGGACAGCACAACGCGAAGACCCTCAGCTTGTGGAGACGATTGATAGGCTAATTAGGGGTGAGACTTCAAGTCACCTCAATAGATACTCTATCGATGATAAGGGTTGGCTAAGGCGAGACGGAAGACTATGCGTCCCATGGACAAGAGATTTAGTAAAGACGGTTCTCGAGGAAGCACATCACTCCAAGATGACGATACATCCAAGCGGAGATAAAATGTACAAAGACATAAAGAGAACTTTCTTTTGGAGCGGCATGAAGAAGGACGTGGCAGATTTCGTTTCTAAGTGTATGATTTGCCAACAGGTTAAGGCGGAATAGAAGAAACCTGGCGATCTGCTCCATCCTCTAGAGGTTCCACAGTGGAAGTGGGATAGCAATTCAATGGACTTCATTGATGGGCTGCCTAGGTCTAGAAGAGGCAACACTAGCATTTGGGTAATAGTGGATAGGCTTACTAAAAGCGCCCACTTTTTACCTGTCAAGAGTAGAAGGACTGCCTCATCTCTAACATCTCTTTATCTCAAGGAAATTGTTCGACTCCATGGAACACCAACCAGCATTGTTAGCGACCGAGACCCTAACTTCACAAGTGATTTTTGGCGAAGTCTGAAAGAAGCGGTAGGCACATAGTTATGCTTGAGTACAACCTATCACCCCCAAACCGACGGCCAGACAGAAAGAGTGAACAGAGTTTTGGAGGACCTTTTAAGACTGTGCGTCCTTGACTTCGGAGGGACGTGGGAAGACCATCTTCCTTTGGTTGAATTTGCCTACAACAACAGCTACCAAACCACCATCGGGATGGCACCCTTCGAAGCCTTATACGGAAGACCGTGTCGATCACCCACTTGTTGGTGGGAGTCTACTGACAAGCTCATACTTGGACCAGATATGATCAGGGAGACTTCAGAAAAAGTAGACTTAATACGAAGGAGGATGAAGACAGCCCAAGATAGACAAAAATCCTACGCGGACAAGAGAAGGACTGACCTTGAGTTTGAGGTTGGGGACAGAGTTTTCCTTAAGGTATCTCCTCTAAGGAATGTCATTCGTTTTGGAACCACAGGGAAGCTAGCACCAAGGTTCGTAGGACCGTTTCCTATTATCGAGAAAATTGGGAAAATGGCCTATAGATTAGAGCTACCTGAAAAACTAGCTGTAGTTCACAATGTCTTTCATGTTTCGCACCTCCGAAAATGTCTACATGAATCTGCTGAAGTGGTAGAGCCAAACATCCTTGAAGAAGCTGAAGTGGAACGCGAAGCAACCGTGAGGAAAGTTCCAACCCGCATCTTAGGAACGGAAGTGAAAAAGCTACGCAACCTCAAAGTCAAGCTCGTCAAAGTTCAGTGGAGCAACGCCGAGGAAGACGCGACTTGGGAAACTGAGGACAAAATACGCGCAGCCTACCCATTTCTTTTTTAGGGTACATCTTTGGTCTTTCTTTTTCCTTAAGTTGTGCTTTTATCTATCTTTTAGGGTATATCTCCTCAACCTTATCTTTTAGGTAGAAACCCTTTGGATGAAAACATGCAGTTGAAACATGTTATGGATGATGGGTGCAAGTGGTTGCTCGTGGTTTGTAACAACCCGAAAATCTGGGCTAGTTTAAAATTTTTATTTTGGCAATTTTAGCGAATTTTGAACATTTAAAATGAATTATTTTAAATAATATCAACGAGAAATTTGTTTTGAATAGAATCGAACATATATGTTATATAATCCGTCGTTAGAATATAAATAATTATATATAATTATAAATAGAATTGAAAATGGCGCGGTAGTTCGATAATTCGATTTCAAACTTCAATTGAATGTACCGGGTGTAAAATAAACTGGATTTTAGTGAAACCAAAAATAATGGGATCTATTTGAGGATATCTTTCCAACGAATCCGAAAAATCAAGATTTCATAACGGGGATCAAAAGATATGTCCAGTTGAAAATTATGAATAGTCGCTATGGAATTCAGACCCTTAAAAATGGGAATTTTGCAAACGACCTCGGATTTCGACGAAACCAATTTTGTTGGGTCCGTGACGTCAAATTATTGCTAGATTCCAAATTACATAATTTTTCGAATCAATATATGAGCGTGGCAAAGGAAAACGCGTTTGACCAGTTTCAGTTGATTTTAATCGACTGGAAAATGGCCATTTTTCCAACGGTCTCAGAATTTGACGAAATTAGTTTTGTTAGGACCGTATCGTTAATATGAAGCTAGAAAATATTTTTCTGGGATTTATCGAGTTAGTATGTGACCCCGGTAAATTGAAATGTGCGTTCAAATTCAATATATAGAGTTATATTTTAAATTCAACGGAAACTGATCGTAACGGTCGAATTGGCCTGCGATACATATACCATTGTGTTCAGAATGGGGGTGAAACGCTATGGACGACAGGCAGTGGGCCTCGTTTAGAGGTGAAATAAAAAAGTACCTTTTTGAAATATAAATAAATAAATAAATAAAATTAATCCTCTCCTCCCTTTATCTTCTCTTAGACCACCCCCCCTCCCCCGTTCACTTTTTCAAATCAAAAGAAAAAAGAAATGAATGAACGGATCGAGGAAGCCGACCTCCGCTCCCCTCCGGCGAACGCCGCCCACCGCCGCTCCAGCAAGGAGCACCCTCCCCTCGCGCCTCCGTCTCCGCTCCATCCCCTTTCCCCGCTCCTCCTCTCTCCTCTTCTACACCCCGTTGACCCAAACCTCGCCGCCCATCGCGAGCAGCCACCGCCCGTCGCTCCTCCACCCGTCGCACCTCCCCTCCGACCTCCCTTCTGGCTCCGTCCATCTCAAATCCGCACCCCCTCAAACCACCAGCGGGAACCGCAAGTGCCACCTGCCCCACTCCCAGACCCCGACGCCACCAGTCCACCCCCTTCCACCCTCCTCTCACACCAGTCTGCTGTGAGTGTATATATTTTGATTTTATTTTATTTTATTTAATAGTAAATAGCAAATAAAAGTCCGATTTCTTATGTATATAAAATTACATATGCAAGTAGATATTTTTATGAAGTAAAGGACTTGGATTTTGATATTTATTCGTGAAGCAAAAAGCTTGAATTTTTATATGTGGATTAAAGTGATAAAAATGTAATCTTTTATATTGTATAGTTATAAAAATGTAATCTTTTATATTGTAGAATCATAAAAATATAATCTTTTATATTGTAGAGTTATAAAAATGTAATCTTGTATATTGTAGAGTTATAAAAATATAATCTTTTATATTGTAGAAGTATAAAAATATAATTTTTATATTGGTAAGATAGTAAAAATATCACCTTTATATATGTAGTGAAATAAAATATTTATAATAGAAATGGCGAAATCTTTATAATAGAAAAGGCGAAATCTTTATATTTGAAAAGGCGAAATCTTTATAATAGAAAAGGCGAAATCTTTATAATAGAAAAGGCGAAATCTTTATATTTGAAAAGGCGAAATCTTTTTATAAAGAATAGCGTGATAAGAATATAATTTTTATTTATATAGTTGCGGTGTAAAAATGGAATTTTTATTTATATAATAGCGATGTAAAAATAGAATTTTTATCTATATAATAGCGATGTAAAAATAAAATTTTTATTTATATAGTAGCGGTGTAAAAATGGAATCATTATCTATATAATAGCGATGTAAAAATAGATTTTTTTTTTTATATAGTAGCGGTGTAAAAATGGAATTTTTATCTATATAATAGCGATGTAAAAATAGAATTTTTATTTATATAGTAGCGGTGTAAAAATAGAATTTTTATCTATATAATAGCGATGTAAAAATAGAATTTTATTTATATAGTAGCGGTGTAAAAATGGAATTTTATCTATGTAGTAGTAGTATAAAAATATAATTTTTATATACATAGAAACAATATAAAAATATGATTTTTATATATGTAGTGGCTACGGGCAACGAAAGTGATGAAAGGCGAGCACGGTGAAGATGTTCTACATAGGAAGTGCCATGGAGTTAGGATAGCTATTGGTGAGAACTTCTCACTTTAAATTTCTTTTTCTAGTTTATATATATATATATATATATATATATATATATATATATATACTAGGATGCAGACGGTGCTTAGTAGCACCCGACACCCGTCATCCACAGACCATGGATGGCTTGTTTGTTTGGTTGATGTATTGTGAAAATTTGTTTGTGATTTTGATGTGAAATCGATAATAAAATGTAGATGTTTGAAATAAATTAATTATCGTTAAAAATATAATTTTTAACGTGAAAGTGAATAAATAAATATTTATAAACAAATCGGCCGGTTTGTTTATATACACTGATTTGACTGATATTGATTGGGATGATAAATTTTACACATCGCCCAACTACACAAATAAAAATCTGTGTTTGTTGATTTGAAACCCCACACGGGTGTTGGGATGAAATTTGGCGTACACTAATCCCAATTATTTAATTGTATGTCGATCGATTGGTCGACAGGCTGTGTAAGCGTTAATTATTTTTATTTGATGCTTATGCAGTTGTGTTGTGCACTTTGGATGATGGTTGATGGTTTATCGTTGCTATTATATACATGTGTTGTATGGAATCCATATAATTAACATTATATGGTGATTGATTGGGCCTCATTCCAATCGGGAAAATAATGAATATTATAAAAGAAAATTCGTGTGTTGAAACTATTCAAGTGTTGAGTAAAATATTTTAACAATAAAATTTACATCTTTATCATATTTAAAATCAGAACTACTTTACGGTGGAGTCTAATTAAAAATCAAACGATAGATACCTTAATTTTATAAAATATTTTACATAACAAAAATAGTGATGTGTTGACAGTACTCATGTGTTGAGATTAGTCGTGTGTTGAAAGAAATATAGATTCATGTGTTGAATAGAATAAATATTCATTTGTTGAATAGAATAACGAATTTATTGAAAAATATAAAGCCATGTGGATTAGAGATGCGTTATTTTGACGCGAACGATATTTATATCGATTTTATTCGTTTTATAATGAATATTGGAAACTGATTTCAAAATTTAATATTTTGAAATGAAATTCAAATTAAATTAGATTAAAATTCAAATTGAATTTTTTTTGAATCAATTTGAAATGAATTCAAATCGAATAGAAAATGAATTCGATTCGAATTGAATAGAAAGTGAATTTGAATTCGAATTGAGTAGAAATGAATTCAAATTGAATTAACTTGAAATTGAATTAAAAACGAATTGAAATCGTTTTGAATGAAATTTAAAACGAGCTGAAATTGAATTGAAATCAATTTGAAATGAATTCGAATTGAAATTAAATAGAAGGTAAATTCAAATTGAATTGAATTGAAACGAATTAGAATTTGAATTGAATTGAAACGAATTTGAATTCGAATTAAATAAAATTGAAATGAATTCGAATTGAATTGAAATCGAATCGATTTGAAATTGAAGATGAAGTTGAAATTGTTTGTGAAACAAATTTAAAACGATTTATAAAATACGTTTTAAAAAGGAAATCGACGAAATATATATAATATATATATTATATATAATGGCCTGAATAGAACGCGCCGCGCCGCGGCAGTTCGCGAATTTCGACCATTGACTTCGAATTGACGTTGCGGGAGATCCGACCGTCGGATTCTCCTAAAACAGGAACCGTTGGGTCCGTATCGAAAAGAGCTTTCCAATGAATATTAGAAATTTGAAATCTAACGGTTGGATTTGGAATTATATCCAAATCAAATTTAGAAAAGGTCGTTGTAAGTGCAGTTCGATGGCCGTTGATGGAAATCGACTGTACGGGCCTTGATAAAATTTTTAAAAATATCTATAATTTGTGTAAAATCATAAGAAATGATTTGGGAAAAATTGTGCTGAAGAATTCCACATTTGAAAGGATAAAAATAGGTTTTTATCGAAATGAACTAGTTTTGAACTAGAATTAAAATCAATTTATTTTTGAAACAAATAAATTGAATTTGAAAGTGATTTAAAAAATAATCAATATTCCCAATACGTGAATTGGACTGGAGTTGAATCGAAATTATCTTTGGAATATTTCGATGTTGGATTTCGTGACTATATAGATATTGTTATGGGAATTTGAAAGATATATTTTATATCGTTATTTCCAATACGATATTTGTTGGTTTCAGAATCTGATATTGAATATAAGCCGGTATATTTTCTATTCAGAGCCTTGTATTTAATATCAAATGTGATTTGGGTTTATCGTGGATCGTGTTTTAGACGACATTGGTTCTTTAACCCAGTTAAAGACAGGATATTGATTTTTGAAAAGATTAAAACTAAGTGGAGTTTTAATGAATCTTTAATTAGATTGAAATGTGAATTGATAATTTGAATTATCAAATTTGGAAAGTGATCGAGAATGGAGTATCACCAGTTTTGCTCCAAGGCAATAGTTAAATCTTTAGTTAGATTTGAACGTGAAATGGTAATTAATTTTACCGATAACACCGTGGTGTTAGATGTGGAGTATTACCAGTTTTCTCCATGGGATATATAGGTTGGGATTGGGAAATAAAATGAAATAAATAATTACTTCGGTGTGGTTCGCTAATCCGGAGAAATGATATCCAAAGGAAGATTATAGGATAAATTTAGAAGTATTTATCTTGGATAAAATTAATGGGAACCTTTCCCTAAGAATGTGATTTTGTGAATAAAAGAATATTCTGAATTGGAATGAGGCGTTTGTGTGTTTGGGTAACATTTGTTTATTATATACGTGGGTTATTCAGAAAGTCCGGGTTTCTACCCATTCTGAATAACCGACTCGACGAGATGTCGAAGATGAAGACGGTGGTTGAAGACCGGAAGTCTTCACATAGTTTGGGTGATTACTGATGATCTTGATTGGGTTGTACACCCAAGATGAGGGAAACAGTTGGTGATCGTCTAGACGTACTTGGAGATGGATGGATATGCGAGGAAAGTGCCTCCGGTTTCGTTCAGACCCAGAACGAACTTGTAAATGGATTGTATGTCTGACATTGGATTTTATTCTGTGTTGATTGATCTCTATTAAATATACATCTGTTTGGCGGCAGAGAATTTATTCTCTTGATTAACGCCCTTCTCTGAGACGTACGAGCTCAGAGGTTGTATATCGATGGACATCAGTCACATGGAGTGAATTGCCAGTGTGGCACGCGAAAGTGGAAATTGATCAGGACTTCTGTTGAAAAGCGAAGTCTTGTAGTTGATGATCAAAGCACGACCTGTGTGGCATAGCTTTGTGTATAACGGGAATTCGCGAGCCTCACACCTCGGTATGAGTCAAAAACGGGAGACGGACCGCTGGGAGAGCACGACGTTTCTTTCTAGCTAGAGTGGTGTCAGTGACCTACCAGCCCTGACATTTATATACATTTCACCTGTGTGGTTGTTGGAATGCGAGGTGCCTCGGATATAGGTCTGTAAGGACCAGGAAATGTGTGTTCAGGAATTGCCAATCCTCAAAAGTAAGAGAGGACCGGCCCAGCCGATTCCAAGGATCAAAGTGGGGTCCTGGGACATTTGCTAGAGTGTCTCGAACGCGGAGAGGAGCTTGCCCCTTGCCTCGACTCTTGATGGAAATCCAATTTCCAATACATGATATTGTGGTTTTATTTGTAGAACCTAGTATGGTGACATAGTGGTATGGGTCATTCATGCCGCCTATGATTGATATTTATGATTGAAATTGTTTTGACACTATACACCTATAATAGTATCAAATAATGTGTTTTAAACGTATCAAGCATGCTTTGGCTGTTATAAGGTAAAAACTCTATCCTCCGGCTTGCGTTGCATAGTGTGATGGGACCTGGGTCTTATAACAACTTCATTTTTCTTTGATTAGCATTGCGCTGTTTGTTTTATGCACTGGTATTCTTGGGAGGAAACCCGTTTCGTGTTATACGGCGTGGTCCCTTGATTTTCCTAACTTTAAAGTAAAGTTTTAAATAACTGTTTTAGTTCTCACACCAGTCGCATGACTGACCTGGAGTTTATTGTTTTAACCTAAACTCTGGGTGCCCCTATTTTCCACACAGGCAGCTAGTAGTTTTGGTTTTGCAGATTTATATTCATAGGATCTTGATTTACAGCTGGAACGATGCTCGGAAAGCTCTGTATCCGTGTATCACTTTCAGTTGTGTTTTGTATATTTTTTCGTTGCTATGTAATTTATTGTAAATCTCTGGTATTTGTCGAATGTAATTTACTCATTTATACTCTGTATATTCTTGTATCTGATGGAATTGTTGTAATAACAATGAAATGTTCTTCCGTCTGCGTTCAATTTTGTCCTGTTCTCAAAACGATCAGGGGTTTCGAATGGTCTTTGTCGGTTTAACGATCGATTCATATCGAGTGAAATTCCTTGTCGTTACATGGTTGCATATACACACACAATCTAGGTTTTAGATCGGCTCAGTCACTTCATATTGCATATGCATATATGTATTTACATTCTTATATGGTTGAAGTTTAAGGTGTTGTCATATGGATGTTTCATTTATATGAATGATTGTGCACTCATGTAGAATCATGAATAGGAAGGTTTGCATACATAATGGATTCATGACACTTACATTATTTGCATTAAGGAGGTCAATTGAATCAGTAGACCGCCTGATTTTGCATTAGATAAGTACATGTACACACACTTTGCATATGATCATGAAACATTAGAAGTCTTTTAAGGACAATGGACACTCGTGTTTGATGGATGAGTAGATGGAGTTTGGATGTTAGGATATACATTCTCCTAGACTTGAAGATTTCGGGGACGAAATCCTTTAAGGAGGGGAGAATGTAACACCCCGAATTTTCCGGTAACTGTAAGATGAACAAATTAAAGTATAATTAATTTCAAATCAAAGAATTAAGGGAAATGGGATACGCCATTTCGTTCGTCTCGGAATTCTGCTTGAGATAGAGTTCGAGTTTGCGTAAAACGGACTCCGTATGAGGGAGATATGACCTCCGGAAGTTTCAGAATTCACTTTAAAATTAAAACAGGCAGAAACAGTTCAGAAAAAACGAATTCAAACTCAAAATCGGACCCAGATTGGGCTGGGCGGGAATTTTCCCGCCCAAGACCCAGGTCGACTGGGTAGTCGACCTGGCCCCTGAGCCAGGTCGAATCCAGCCCCTACTGGCTGGCCTGGTCTGTGCTTGGCCGAATTTCTGGGCTTGGTCTTGTCAATAGGGCTTATGTGTCAACTCTTGATTGGTTTCTCTTTAAAACGAGCGGCTTATATTAATCTTGGCTCCATCGACGGCTCTAATCAATTCACAAACTCTATAAAAAGGACCTAAGACTCCACCTAATTCACACAAATAAAATGAGTATGGAGCTGTCATGCTGCTGAAGAAAGACTAGGAGTAGCCGTCAAATCGAGAAACGATTAGGAGTTGATTCAAAAGCTTAAAGCCACGACAATTAAATCAAAACAACGCCTACAACAAATGATAGCATCACAAATTCAGAATTCAGAGTCCTGAATACAATATTCGTCATACGTTGTTAGTAGAGTGCTATTCCGATGTGAATGAATAATTGAGACTTGATCTGTGTAGAATGAGAAATGGGATTTTACTTTAATTATAATAATGTTAATTCATAATTGTAGGTTTCTATGATTTGCTATGAATGGATTTGGGATGCGGTAGTGTAATTAACATGATATTGGATCTATTGAATAGTTGCGATACAAGTATATAACTCATGTTGGAAATTTGATACGTTGTGGTTAATGAGAAGTTATATATATTTCATTGCAACCAAGTTAAGATTTATGCAAGTATATGATTCACTATTATGCCAACATGATTTTAGATCCTTCTATGTATATTTTTATGATCATTTTTAATGTAGTTGGATCCAATTGGGTATTATGATTCATATGAATTTATGTTGGAATAGGCATCATGATTCAAGTGAAAACCATACTTTTGCATTAGTGACAAAAGTAATCATCTTTGCGAACTTGTGAACATGACTAGTTTATGTTTAACTTTATGCCCAAACAAAATATGTTTTAGGCTTAGGTTGTTGTTAAAAAACATATGATAATATATGTGGCACATAATTAAGTTAGATTCATACTATAAATAAAAGTTTACATGATTAGATTAAAACCATGATTCATATTTAGGTATGTTTTATGTCAAGATTATATGCTATTACAATGCAAGTTCACAAGTGCCTAATTTATGTTAATTAGATTGCTATGTTGCGAGTTCATGCATTTACACACCCCTTTTTGATGTTACTTAGAATATATATATATATACATCATGTTCTAAGCCTCCCCTTTTTATGTGGCTAAGTTGGGCTAAAATGTTGAAGCCCAACATATGTTATATTATTACGTACAAACAGGGGAATACATTGCGGTTAATTAAAGTATATGTGTTGGCATGTTTGGCACATGCCAACGATTCATGACATTTTAAATGGTATAAATTATTATACCCAAAAATAATGAATTTGAATAATGGGCCGCAAATATTTACATATAAAAGAAAAAGAGACAAAATATGTAAACTTAGAAAATACGACATGCTTAACCTGAGGTTGGATTGCGTTGTGACATAAACATGCCCGGACCCGCCCGGCTGTCCAGTAGTCACAACAATACCTATCCAATGTGGGTGGTTAAGCATTGAGCCCAATAAGGACCCGAGGTTAGACTGAGTTGTGACGTAAGACTGCCCGAACCCAACCGGCAACAGGCAGTCACAACAATACCTGCCTAATGTGAGTGGTTGGAGCTCTAATAAGACAATTAAGGCTAAGTCAGGATTGATAGGATTAAGTAAATTGAATTAATACTTAATCAAATACAACATGCTAAACTATATACACTGATTGGGGGTTAGGTTTATACAGAACACTTAACCAACTTAGCATGTTGGCTAGAAATAGAAAACCTAGTAGCGGGGGACCCTTTTCACCAGTAACCCTACAAGGTGTATCAGGATAATCTGAACTAGGCAGGGTGGGGCACGATTACTGGGCTGACTGTAAGAGGTCAAATCGACGACGGTGGTGCAGCAGTGTAGGTTCTAACGGGGTGCGGGCGTGCACACACTCCGGCGCAGAAAAATTAGGCATTGGACACCATAGTATACCTGTGCATTCTAGAACTGTGTCGGGCCACCACCATGGGACTTGATACACCCCATGGTGGGACTTGCATAAGTAGCTACAACATCGGGGGCCGTAAGACACATGTAACTATGCGAGTAGGAGCCGTTCATAAAAAAAAGGATCACTTCACCCTGATTGTGGGGCGCCAGTTGGGAACTAGTTTATAGGGGGTGCAGAGATTAATATGGGGTACGATAGTGTATTCGACTCTAGACAACTTAACTTAGTTTATGGTGCTTTCCCATTTCCAGTTTGTACTTACCATGCTATTTTTCTTATTCATAGACTGAATAGTCCTAGACTTACTCAGGCTTTATGTCTGACTCTACTTTTCTTTCATCTTCTTTTCTTTCGTTTCCCCCTAGGTCCGCAGGGAGGGAATACCGCAGTTTAACCAGTTTCACATCCAGCTTGAAGAGAGAGAATGTATTGCTTGGATCTCTTTCGTTTTGAACTATGGCTTTGGATAGCAATTATGGGGACTTATGCAGTTTACTTATGTTTTTATGCTTCTTTAAGTTATGAAATCAAGACAATATTATGGTTGTAATAATTAGAAGAGTGTTTTGGAAATGTTTGTGTAAACACGTCTTTTATGAAATAAAAGTCTGTTGTTTTCCGCTGCTTGTACATATGTGTTTATATCTGTCTTATGTTTTTATCTTTGACTTTTACCTATAAACCTCCACTAAAATTAAGGTATTCCCTTTGTGAGTGACCTTAATGGAGGTGGGGTGTTTCAAAAGCTAAGTGGAGTTTTAATGAATCTTTGATTAGATAGAAATATGAATGTGATAATTTAAATTATCAAATTCAGGAAATGATCGGGAATTGAGTATCACCAGTTTTGCTCCAAGCGATAGTTAAATCTTTAATTAGACTTGAACGTGAAATGGTAATTAATATTTACCGATAACACCGTGTTAGATATGGAGTATTACCAGTTTTGCTCTATGGGATGAATAGGTTGGGATTGGGAAATAAAATAAATGATTACTTCGGTGTGGTTCACTGATCCCGACTAGTTTGGAAAACCTTAATATGGTTTGAAATCCAAAGGAAAATTAAAGAATAAATTTAAAAGAATATATCTTTGATAAAATTAATGGGAACCTATTCCCTAATGATGTGAATATTTGAATAAAAGTATATTCCAAATTGGAATGAGGCGTATGTTGCGTTTGTGTAACACTTGTTTATTATATACACGGGTTATTCGGAAAGGCCGGGTTTATACCCATTCTGAATAACCGATTCGACTATAAGTCGACGATGAAGATGGTGGTTGAAGACCGGAGGTCTTTACATCATATGGATGATTACAGATGTCTTGATTGGGCAGTACACCCAAGACAAGGTAATAAGTGGTGATCGTCCAGACGTACTTGGAGATCGACGGATATGAGAGGGCCTCTCTCCTGAATTGGACATACGGGACGAGGAATAAGCTGCCCCCGATTTCATTCAGACCCAGAACAAAATTGTAAATGGACTGCGTGTCTGACATTGGATTTTATTATGTGTTGACTGATTTCTATTAAATATATATCTATTTGGCGGCGGAGAATTTATTCTCTTGCTTAACGCCCTTCTCTGAGACGTACGAGCTCAGAGGTTATATATCGATAGACATCAGTCGCATGGAGTGAATTGCCTGCGTGGCATGCCTATGTGGCAAATGATCAAGGCTCCTATTAAAAAGAAGAGTCTTGTGGTTGATGATCAAAGCACGGCCTGTGTGGCATAGCTTTGTATATAGCGTTAATTCGCGAGCCTCACACCTCGGTATGAGTTAAAAATGGGATAAGGGACTGCATGGAGAACACGACGTTTCTTTCTAGCTATGGGTGGTGTCAGTGTTTTACAAGCCCTAACATTTATATTATTTTTACCTATGTAGTTGCTGGAAAGTGAGGCGCCTCGGATATATCGGTCTCTACGGAGCCGATGGATAGGTCTGATTAGACCGGGAAACGTGTGTTTAGGTGTAACTAATCCGCTATGTGTGGACCGGCCCTAAAGATTCAAGGGATCTATGTGACCCTGAGGCATTTGCTAGAGTGTCTCGAAGCCGACGAAGAGTACATCCCTTGCCTCGACTCATGACGGAAATCCAATTTCCAATACGACATTGTGTGGTTTTAATTGTAGAACTAGTATGGCGACATGATATATGGTACCCACGCCGTCTATGATTGATACATTTATATTTGAAGTTGATTTCTTCACTTATAGTAATAATAAAAGATTAAATTTCGCATATCAAGCATTATTTGGCTATTATAAGGTAATACCCTATCCTCCGGCTTGCGTTGCATTGTGTGATGGGACCTGGATTTTATAATAGCTTCATTTTCTTATTTAGCATTGCGTTATTTGTTGTATGCATTGGTATTCTTGGGGTTAAAACCCGATCCGTGTTATACGGTGTGGTCCCTTGATTTACCTAATTTTAAAAATAAAGATTAATTACTGTTTTATTTCTCACACTAGTCACATGAATGACCTGGAGTTTATTGTTTTAACCTAAACTCTAGGTGCCCCTATTTTCCCACACGGGCAGCTAATAGTTGGGTTTTTGCATATTTATGTTCACAGGATCCTGGTTTATTGCTGGAACGATATCCGGAAAGCTCTGTTGCCGTGTATCTCTCTCGGTTGTGTTTTGTATTATTTTCCGCTGCATCATAATTTGTAATTCTCTGAAATTTATCAAATGTATATTATTTGTTCATACCCTGTGTATTCTTGTACTCTGATGTAAATTGTTGTAATAAGTAATGAAATGTTCCCCTGTTAGCGTTCTGATTCGTCTTGTCCTCAATGCAATCCGTTCTTTCTCTTCTCTTCGTAGACCGGGGAAGTTCGGTTCCTTACACGTGGTATCAGAGCTTTGGTTTACAGAGCTCGAGAACAAGACATATTAGAACCGAACGAAAGAATTCATCAGAGGTTGGATTAGTAATATCCAATGGGAATGACTCATTAGAGATGGGATCAGTAGTATCCTAGAACGAGCTAGAAGAGTATTATTTAATAAAAACAAACTTTGTTTTGAAAATTTAAACCTTATACGTATTTGAATATTTATTTTATATTGATTTTGGACAATCTAGTATATAAAGATTTTGCATATACGCCATGTAGACATATGTTGGAAGTTTTAATATAATGGATAGATGTAGAATCACACTTTAGTCGCCCGGAGATGAAACTATTGATTGACTGTACAGCATCAGTCGTTTGTGTTCGAGTTTCAATGGTTGGATATCTATGTATTTCCTATTGACTGGTGTGAGAACCAAAACTAGATAGGTTATTGTTGTGATTTGGCATTAAAAATAGGATTTTTAACATTTATATCAAAGTTATATGATTGAGAAATTAACCAACTAATTGATTGCTGGTTGTGTTGTATCATTATTGGTTTGATTAATTAAAATTTTGAACCATTAGCCAAATCGAATCAAAATATTGAACTGAACTGAAAATTGTTTGGAATTGCATACATGTTCATATATACGTGTGAACATGTCATAGCAAGGAAGCTAAGCAGAGGAATACAATTGTATGCCCGACAAATAGTACATGTTTACTAATTTCTTGGGTTTGGATGATTTTATGAGCCGATTGGCTAGCCGCTTGGCTCTTTCTTTTTCTTTTTGAGATGAGAGGGCCAGTGTGGTGGTTTGGGGATTTTTCCGATGCTCCCCGTACAATGGAGGTTATGGCGAAATTTTTCGAAAATTTAGGGTGTTAGCCAAATTTTTGAAAAATTTGAAAATTCTTAGAAACTGAAAAGTTAAAGAATGAATGCCAGAATGAAAGTTGAGTTGATTAGTTAAAAAACTTTCAGCTCCATTCCTTTTGAGGACAAAAAGATTTAAGTGGGGGAGATTGTAACAACCCAGAAAATCAGAACCAATTTAAAAATTTTATTTTGGAAATTTTAATGGATTTTGAATATTTAAAATGAATTGTTTTAAATAATAACGATGAAAAATTTATTTTCAACGAAGTTAAAACAAATAAATTTTATTTTAATTATATAACGAGCCTGAAATGGCGCTGTAGTTTGAAAATTCGATTTCTAATTTCAAATGCTTATACATGATTCAATATAAAGCAGAATTGGATGGAACAAGAAATATTTGAATCTATTTAACAATATCTTTCTAACGGATGTAAGAAACTGATATTTCGTTTTATAAGTTGAAAGATATGTTCAGTTTAAAATTCTGAAAAGTCGCTGTGGAATTTGTATATTTTTTAAATATATATATGGCCCTTAAAAATATCCATTTTGCAAACGACCTCCGTTTTCGATGAAACCACTTTTGTTGGATCCGGGATGTCAAATTATTACTAGATTCTAATTTTCATAATTTTCGGGATCAATATGTGAGCGTGGCAAGGGAAAACGTGTTTTGTTAGTTTTAGTCAATTTGGATCAACCAGAAAATGACTATTTTTCAAACGGTCTTCAAATTTGACGAAATTAGTTCTTTTAGTACCGTATCGTCAACACGAAGCTGAAAATAATTTTTCTGGAATTTTTAGAGTCAGCATGTGTCCCCGGTAAATAGAAATGTACGTTTAAATTAAAATATATATTGATTTATATTGTAATTTAAATGTAAACTGATCGAAACAGCCGAACTGGCTTACGATACATATCTCATTTTGTTCGGAATGGGGGTAATTAGCTAGCGATAGCAGGCGGTGGGCTTGATTTCGAGTTCGTATTAAAAAGTTACCTTTTTGAAGTTAAAAATAATAAAATATTTATATATATTATATTATAGGGTTTAAGCCCTAGGCCCTTTTTCTCAGATACCCCATCGCCTTCGTTCTCCTCCGCCACCGTGGTGTGGTCTCCCCCTCCATCGTCGATGATGACGCGTGCCTCCCTAGCCCTCTTCTCTCCTCCGCAACCTCTCTCCTCCCTCCCTCCAACGCGAGAAACTCCAAATTGAACCGAACCCGCACCCAACCTGTAACACCCCACGTCCATTAATATCACTCATAAAGGGAATGCATTAACTTCAATGGAGCGTTTTAAGTAAGTATAGAACAGAAAATCACAACAAGACAGATATAAGCAGTACTTGAAAATTTAAAACTTTATTTCATTGCAGCGGATAAACCCATATGTTTGATTACATCATCAAAAACCATAAACTAAAGTCAAGTACATCATATCCATCTTGGTAAAACAAAGTACATAAACTGAAAGACATAATCCCCCAATATCAAAATAGCCATAAATAAAGAGAAGCTGAACTTTACTTCAGCGATCCAAGCAATCTTCTAAAAGCAGTCCAAAATCAAGCTCCACTGGTGCTAGTTCCAACCTGAGCACCTGGGGGGGGGGGTGGGGAGGAAAGAGATGGAAAAAGGGGGGTCAGACATAAAGTCTGGCGAGTGCGATAACTCTAACAATATAATTAACAAAGTAACTAGGCTAAGGCATAAGTTGGAAAGTAAGGAAATGACCATGAACCATTGAGTATGACAGAGTAAACAAGGAAACAAGAGGAACAACGATAACATTAAAAGCACACCTAAATCACTACACGATAATTACTATACTGCACCACCCCTAGTATAACAGGATTAGGTTTTACCCTAATGTTTAAACTGAAATAGAATCGAAACAGAATAATCCCTACGGAAATAGAATGTAGAATTAGGTGTACACTAGTAATGGGCCTTTACCACCCCAACAGACGGTACCACGCAGAAACAGACAGGTGTTATCACCCAACAAAAACAGACGGTACTAACAGAAACAAACAGAACTAAGTGTACCCTAAGTCCTACCCCCAAGCGATCGGATCCCTTACTCGTAGATACCCATGCTGGTCCCACATTGGGGTGTATCACTCCCCAAAGTGGCAACCCGATACTATCAGAGATTCACGGCTTATACCTACACGATGCAACAATGTCTTACCTACCAGCCCGGGCCCACACACGCACATGAACCCGTTGGACTTGCGTTGCCACCGCTCACCCGTTTTGGCCTCTTACAGTCAAGCCCAGTACACGTGTCCCGTCCTCGACTTAGATCGAGCCCACAAAGATACTTATGGGTTACTGGTTGAAACGGGCCCCTATGATTTGACACAAGCTATCTACCTAAGCTTGGTCCCCTCTAGTATTTCCCACTTAACCCACTTCTTATTCATGTTTCAATTACATGCTTCAATTTTTGTTAAGTATTTCTAATCGTATTTCAAATGTCACCCAAGGCACCCACTAGATTCCACATGCCACCCAAGGCACCCACTTAACCCCCTCATGTCCCACTACATGTTTATCTGATTAAGTGTTTCTTAATTCATTAAGACCGTAACATCATAAAGACCTCTCACGTTAGACCGACATTTGTGGCAGCTGGATTTGCCGGGCGGGTCTGGGCAGTCTTACACCACAAAAGATTATAACCTCGTGTCTTTACAATTGTTACGTATTTAGTTTATGCCTAAGACCTCTCACATTAGACTGACATTTGTGGCAGCTGGATTTGCCGGGCGGGTCCGGGCAGTCTTACACCACAAAAGAGCCTAACCTCGTGTCTTAGACGATTAATTACTCCTAATTAATCATCCCCCAATTTGAATTACTTTCCCTATTTAAATTACCAATCAATTCCAAATTTAACGATGTCCATAATTGACTCAATTATGTCCATCCATTTATGGTATGTAAAATCATACCAATTTCACCACAATTTATATTTTATGCCTTTTAAGGCATTTATGCCAATAATATGTTTTTAATATTATCCCCTTTACCCCACGTAGTACGTTTGTTCGTTTAACGTAAAAATATACGTTAGACTCGAATAGTCTAACTCATGGAATAAAGAGAAAACGTCACAATATACACATAATTAAAACATAAATCTAAACATAGGGGTGAACTTGCATATGTGAATGATGTTCTACATCTAAAACTTGCATAGGCCAAAATCACAAACTTGCATAAATAACGTATGTCATAGATCTATATCTAAAGGTGTTAATTTGCATAGGCCATACCCCTAAACTTGCATAAAATGATTCATATTCTAAACTCATATATTCATACAACTTACAAATGTGATTTATACATCATAACAAGGGTGTAAACTTGAATCCAATCTGTACAATATCATGTAAAATTTAGCATATAATTCACACATGTTATAGCCTAACTTTCAATTAAATTTTCACTTAAACTAGGTGTCATAGCCATGTAAGTTCACATATAATTCAACCCAACATGTATATGATTCATGTTTGAATCAAAATCTAAACTTGCCTACAAATGATTTATCATATGAATCGATATAACAAACTAGCATAAGAAACTTGATGATTTGATTGTATGTAAAATTACAACATGGATGATAGCAACATAACTTTACATCATAAATGATAGCATCACATCATAACGTCATAACATAATCATAACATGCAATCAATACTTCATGTCACATTAATACAATCCGCATTATATCTTAATCCAATTAAATTACTAATTATCTTGTTAAAACTATCGAACTCACAACTCAAAACCAGTTTTGAGTTCTGAATTCTGATTTCTGGAGTTGAATTAACGCTCCTTTGATGAAGATTCGCTGTTAGGGTTGAGTAGTTCTGATTTGGTTGCTGTTCTTCCTCTTAATTTTGGTGGCGGCTGCTCTAGGGTTCAAGACAACAACACGACGGCCATAGTTTCAGTTTTAATTCTGATTTAGGGTTTGAGTCTATGGTTCTTTTTATAGAGTTATGAATTGATTTAAGCCATAGGATGTTCTTAGGGTAAATCAAAACCATTCAATCATGATAGGGTGATGAGTCAGCCCTAATGACTCAGCAAGGAGTCAGAAAGGACTCAACAACATGGGTCAGTCTGAACCAGAAAGTTGTGCAGGGTTTTTCCTCGGCCTGAGCGCACTTGGCAGGTGCGCCAGTGTTAGTTTGTACTGGCGCACTTCCCAAGTGCGCCAGTCCAATCTTTTTTTTTCACCAAACTTCGTTCGTCCATAACTCTTTCATCCGGTACCCGTTTCCCGCAAACTCAGACTCTATTTCAACCAGAATTCCGAGACAAACACAATGGCGCAACCCATTTCCCTTAATTCCCACGTCTGAGATTAATTATTCCTTATTTTAGTTAATTCGATTATTCAAAAATTAGTGGTGTTACACAACCTCCACCTGACGACCTGTGCCACCCCCTTGGTTCACCGCCGACCAGTGCAGCACCCCCCTTCGCCTCCCTGACCCCCGTCTCTCCTCTCTCTACCCTTCGTCGGCAAGAAAACCCCTTAATCCCACCCGAAACCGCCTCTGTGGGCCCACCGCCGCCTGAACCATCAAATCCCGACCACCAGCAACCTCCGGCGCCTCCTCCCCTTGGTCTCCGACGAACGATGAAGTGAGTTTTTATTTTATTTTAATTTTTATCCAATTAATGTAATTTAAATGCATTGTAAAAAGGAAGAAAATTAGTTTTAAAAATATATAGCATTATAAATATTTGATTTTTATGTATATGAAAGCATGATAAACATTTGATCTTGATATATATGATAATAACATAAAGACGTGATTTTTAATTTACATAAGGACGAGATTTTTAATAAATGAAAGAATGGATTTTTATATACATACAATGAGTAAAAAGATTTGATTTTTAAACACCTAAAGATTTGATTTTCATTTATATATATAACGCATAAAGATTTGATTTTTATTCGCATAAAAAATGATTTTTAAGTAAGTAGCGAATTAAAAATATGGTTTTTATATTTGTAGAGAAGTAAAAATACAATTGTGATGACCCCAAACTTCCGTAGTATGAAAGCAAGGATAATCATTGGAATATAACACAGAAACAATAATAGCAGAATAGAAATATAGAATTATAGCAGATAAAGTACATCAAATTACACTGGGAATAATATATCATCAGAGTTACACAACATAATAGGATCATACTTAGTGCATAATATAGTTTCAACTTAATATAAAATGTCTGCAGCTGAATCAAACATAATATACTAAATGAAGTCTGAACAACAAAAATAGAAATGATAAGATCGATCTTCAGCTCCATAGCTATCCAAAATGAATCTGCTAAACCTATACACAATGATGCCCGTGTGGAAAAGAGGGTACTCGAGTTTGCAAAGTGAAACAAACTACGAGTCAGTCATGGGACTGGTATGAGAAATCTTATTTAACCTATTTCATAATAAGGCTAATCACAGGAGTACGCCGTTAACGCAGAACGGGTTTACTCCATTGGATTGCCAGTGCATAAATAAAGTAAATCGTTAAATAATGCAATGCTTTTTAGAAAAATGAAACCATTGTAAGACTCAAGTCCCATCACACAATTTAACACAAACCGGAGGATAGAGTTTTACCTTATAATGGTCAAAAATGCTTGATACGATACAATGGAGTTGATATTATAATAATGTATATATGTTTTCAAAAAAACTCAATCATAATATATCAATCATAGACGGAATAGATACCATATACTATATCGCCAAATATAGGTTTGCAATCAAAACCACAAGGGTCGTATTGGAAGTTGGATTACCATCATGAACCAAGGCAAAAGATAGTCCTTACCGAATTCGAGACAGTCTATCCTACCATGTCTCATGATACAGCTGCAACTGCACCTAGGAGCCACAGGGCCGGTCCACAACTAATGTTAGTGGATTATATATAAATTCCTGAACAATACGTCTCCCCGTCCTATGAGGCGTAAATACAGCCACTAGGGACTCAATATCTGAGGTACCTCGCTTTCCATCATCCACATAAGTAAAATATCTAGGCGTGTAAAACCTAGACACCACTTCTAGCTAGAAAGAAACGCATGTTCTCCCTGGATCCTTCTCCCGTTTCTGGTTCATACCGGGGTGTGAGGTTCGCGAAGTAATGCTATACACAAAGCTATGCTACAATAAATATGTGCTTTGATCATTAACCATAAGGCTCTGCTTTTCAACAATAAGCCTATATCATTTGCATCTTGGCATGCCACACTGACAATTCACGCCATGCGATCGATAACTATCCGTATATACCCTCTGAGCTCATGCATCTCAGAGAAGAGTGTTAAGCAAGAGAATAAATTCTTCTCCACCACAGATATATATTAAATAGAAATCAATTTAATTTACATGGAATGAAATCCAATGTCAGGCACACATCCATTAACAATTCTGTTTTGGGTCTGAACAAAACCGGAGACACCTTATTCCTCTTCCCATATGTCCAATACGGAAGAGGGGCGCTCGCATATCTGGACGATCAAAAAGTACGTCTGGACAACTACCACTGTAACCCTTTCAAGGCAGCAACTCCAATCAAAGGCATCAGTAGTCATCCATTTGATGTGAAGATCGCCGGTCTTCAATCACCCTCTTCAAATCTTTGACTTGCAATTGTCGTATAATTATTTGAAATGAGAGTTAACTCGAACTTTTCAAATAATCCTTGAACATATATCATTTAAATCATTTCTTTTCATTCCATATCATTTATAATACTTTATAACGATTTATCATTATTTTTGTTTATTTAAAAATAACCATTTTCAATTAAACGATGCTTCGGGTCATTACATGGCCCTGGCGCTATTTTCATTGAAATTTGATTTACACATTTCTCAAAATCTAACCGTTGGATCCTAGCAAATTTTATATTATTGGAAATATCTTTCCAAAACGATCCCATCGGTCCCAGTTTTTGGAAAATCCGACGGTCGGATCTTTCGGTATAATCGTTTGAAGTTACGATTTCAAAACGCGAACTACAGTAGCGCGATTCGTTTTATTTTAATTTATATTTATATCTAAATATATAAATATAAATCGTTCGATGATTTCAACAACATTTTCAATTCACAATGATTTCTTTTATATATGAAATCATAAATATTACATTAAAATGAAATTTTAATGTTAAAACAAATTCTTCAAGCATTGATTCTTTTATGTGGTTCATATATGTTACATAAAGATGTTAGGACCCCGAACTTCCCTGTAAAGGAAAGCCCGGATTGCTTTGAAAACAAGACAAATTAGAACACAAACAGATGATCATTTCATTGCTTATTACAACAATTTCATCAGAATACAAGAATATCCAGAGTATGAACAAATATTACACATTTACTAAATATCAAAGATTTAAATACATTACTGCAGCGGAAAAATAATACAAAAGACAACTGAAAAGAATAAACAGATACAGACCTTTCCGAATATCATTCCAGCTGTAAACCAGGATCTTGTGAATATAATATCTGCAAAACCCAAAACTACTAGCTTCCCATGTGGAAAATAGGGGCACCCAGAGTTTAGGTTAAAACAATAAACTCCAGGTCAGTCATGTGACTGGTATGAGAACTAAAACAGTTATAAATCTGATTTTAAAGTTTGGTAAATAAAGGGACCACGCAGTAAAACACGGAACGGGTTTCCTCCCAAGAATACTAGTGCATAAAACAAACAGCGCAATGCTAAATAAAGAACAATGAAGCTATTATAAGACTCAAGTCCCATCACACAATGCAACGCAAGCCGAAGGATAGAGTTTTTACCTTATAATAGCCAAAAATTCTTGGTACGTGAAATTTCATCTTTTATTATTACTGTAAGTGTATAGTGTAAAAACAATTTCAATAATAAGTATCAATCATAGACGACATAAGTGCCCCATACCACTATGTCGCCATATATAGGATTACAACTAAAACTGAAATGACTCGTATTGGAAATTGAATTTCCATCTGTGAACCAAGGCAAGGGATCGTCCTTACTGCTTCGAGACGCTCTATCCCGCCCCTCAGGCAAGTTCTCTGTCAATCCTTTAGATCGTCAGGGCCGGTCCACTCTATGTGGAATAAAATGCCTGAACACTGCGTTTCCCCGCCCTATGGGGGGCGTAAATGATCCAAATGACTCCATCGGTCCCGGATCGACTGATATAACCGAGGCGCCTCGCAATCCATCATCCAAATAAGTAAAATTTCAGGGCTAGTAAAAAGCTGACACCATTCCTAGCTAGAAGGAACGCATGCCCTCCCTGAGGTCCTCTCCCATTTCTGGTTCACATCGGTGTGTAAGGCTCGCCAACTACACAAAGCTATGCTATATTAAAGCCGTGCTTTAATCATCAACCACAAGACTCTGCTTTTCAACAAAAGCCTTGATCATTTGCATCTCAGCAAGCCACAAAAGGCAATTCACGCTATGCAACCGACGTATATCAATCACACAGAATGAAATCTGATGTCAGACACACATCCATTTACAAGTTCGTTCTGGGTCTGAACGAAACCAGAGGCACCTTATTCCTCCCCCATATGTCCAATACAGGGGAGAGGTCCTCGCATATCCGGTCGATCTCCAAGTACGTCTGGACGATCACCACTTATTACCTTATCTTGGGTGTACAGACCAATCAAGACATCAGTATTCATCCAAACAATGTGAAGACCTCCGGTCTTCAACCACTGTCTTCATCCTCGACAAATCGTCGAATCAGTTATTCAGAATGGGATAAACCCGGTCTTTCTGAATAACTCACGTATATAATAAACAAGTGCTATAAAAACACAACATATGCCTCAATCCAATCCAGAATATTCCTTTATTTAAATATTCTTATACTTTGGAAAAGGTTCCCATTAATTTTATCAAAGATAATTTCTTTAAATTTATTCTTTAATCTTCCTATGGATATCATTTCAATCTAATTAAAGATGCATTAAAACTCCACTTGGTTTTAATCTTCCCAAAAATCAGTATTAACAATTGTTTAACTTGGGAAATCATATCTTGTCTTTAACTGGGTTAAAGATCCAATGTCATTTAAATCACGGTTCATGATAAACCCAAAATCACATTCCATTTCATCATCCTTTAACCGTAAATTAGCAAGCAAACAATTCCCTATGTATTAACCCCGAAGGCCGAAACCAACATCAGATCAACACCCAGGAAACAATTCAACTTAACTAATCTCCAGTTAGTTTCTGATTTTCTTAACTCCATTGGGTCTAAGAACAGTATTATTAAAGATACCATTCACGAAAACCCAAAATCTTATTCCTGTCTTTAACTGGGTTAAAGAACCAATGTCATTTAAAACACGGTTCACGATAAACCCAAAATCACATTCCATTACTTATGGAACCTTCACGGAAAAACAAATCAATATATAATCAATATCAATTTCCGTATCCGACTAATAATATAAATGGAATAACGGCAAAGCCTTCTAAATTCCATATGTATTAACAGTCTTCCTCCATAGAAATTCACTTCGATTATTATCAATCGAATTACATTCAATTCCAATTTAATATATCAATTTGGGAAATAGTTACTTTGGAAAATTCCCATTAAATCTTAATAAAAAGATTTATGAATTCCAAATCACATTTCACCGTAAATCGGGTTAAAGAACGAATGTCGTTTTAAAAACACAGTTCACAATAAACCCAATTCACCTTCTATTTTCAGTTCCAATTATATGTTAATTATTTGGTAATTCTTCTTTAAATCTTAACTAAAAGATTTATTCTTTTCACCCTAGGTTTAAGAACAGTGCCATTAAAAACACAGTTCAAGACAAACCCAAAATCCTATCAGTCTCTAACCGTAAATTAGTAAGCGAACAATTCCCTAAGTATTAACCCCGAAGGCCGAAACCAACAGCAGATCAATACCCATGAAACCATTCAACTTAACTAATCTCCAGTTAGATTCTTATTTCCTTAACTCCATTGGGTTTAAGAACGGTATTATTATAGATACCATTTGTAACGACCTAGAAAATCTAAACCAATTTAAAAAATTTAAATTGGCTAAAATAGTGGATTTTAAATATTTAATTAAATAATAGCAATGAAAAGTGAGTTTGAATCGACGTTTGAAAACGAATATAATTAATTCTAATTATAAACAAGGCCTGAAATGGCGTTGCAGTTTCAAAAATTGAATTCAAACTTTGTCGGACTGTACCGGGTGCAAAACAAAACGGATTTGAGTGAAACCAAAAATATTTAAATCTGTTACTGAATACCTTTCAAACGAATCTGAAAAATCGAAGTTCCATAGCGGAAAGCAAAAGTTATGGCCAAATGAATTTTCCGAAAGGTCGCTATGGAAATTATATAGCTCGTGAAGTTGGCCATTTTGAAAAATGACCTCGGAATTCAACGAAACCACTTTTGTTAGATCCGGGATGTGAAGTTATTGCTAGGTTTCAAATTTCATAATTTTTGAAGCTAGTATGTGAGCGTGGCGAACGAAAACGTGTTTTGGTCAATTACAGTTAAATGGATCGACCAGAAATGGGCTTTTTTGCAAACAGTCTCAGAATTCGACGAAACTAGTTTTATTGGGACCGTAACATCAAAACATAGCCAGATTTATTTTTCTGGAATTTTTTGAATCAGTTTGTGGCCCTGGCAAATTGAAATGAACGTTCAAATCGAATATTGAATGTTATATATTTTAATTTGAATGGAAACTGACTGAAACAGTCGAATGGGCCTACGAAACATATCCCATTGTGTTCGGAATGGGGTAAAACGCTAGGGACGACAGTCGTTGGGTTTAGATTGGTGGTCGTGTCAGAAAACCCCTTTAAAACCCACCGGCCAATCATAATTTTTTTTTTAAAAAAAAAAGAAAAATCCCTTTTCTCTCTCCCCGATCGAAGGCGGAAGAGGCTTAAAACCTTCCAGCTCCGATTCTGACCAAACCAGGAGGAATTAGCTCGTGCCACAGTTGAAATTTATGAAGATCTTCCCGAGCTCTTCAAATCCATACCTGGTTTCGATTTTTTCATTGTGTATTTTGAGAGAACCACCTCCCTGAAGTCGACGACTTCAATTCGCTGCCGCCGCCTGGGACCACCGAACTGGCCCTACCTCCTGGCGCACGTGCGCCTCTCCTAGCCCAACAAGGTGGAGCTGGCCGATCGAAGCAACAATCAATGGATTGGAAGATAAATCGCGACCTAGTTTTGAACGATTTCTGAAAGGTACGGCTATGTATATTTTCAACAGTTTTAACACCTTTAAACCGTTGCAAACTTTGAAAAATCATATCTTTTTGCTGTGTTATCGAAATTCAGTGAAACAAGAGGCAGTGGACTCGTGTGGACGTCTTCTACATTTTAGAAGAGACCGCATAATTTTTTGAGCCTTCTGCTATTTTTGGTGGAGTGGAACCCAATGTGAGATTTCTAATTTATAAACGATATGGAAAACGACGATGTATAAATTATATAGTCGATGTATGAGTTATATAAGCGTTGTACACCTCTTGTATAAGCGTTGTATAAGTTGTACGTTCGATGTATAAGTTGTATATGCGTTGTAAAAATTATATATGTGTTGAAATAGAAGTGAATTGATATATATATATATATATATATATATATATATATATATATATATATATGCCCCTCGTCCACAAACCATGGACGATATTTATTGGTTGTGATTGGTGTGAAAATTGATTGATAGCGAATGGTTGGTTGGAATTGTTTGTGGTTGACATTGATTGATTGTGGTTGAAAAATACCCGTTTTTGGTTAAGAAATATTTGGTTGAAACCACATAGGATTAGTTTGTGGAAATGAAATAAATATACATGCCGTCTGCGTGCGAACTAGATGCATGATTCCCTATTGTCAAAAACCGCGAGGTTTTAAGGTAGAGCGAGGAGTCGTACTAGGGACGGTCCCGGTTTTAACTACCCTGCCGTTATGCTGCCGAAATTTTGAATAATATTCATGTGTTTGAATTATTTTCATTTGTTGAAACTATATTTATTCGTTGAAAAGAAAACATTCATGTATTGAATTGAAACTCATTCGTTGATTAGAAATTCATGTGTTGAATGGTACTCGTGTTTTAAATAGAAAAATCACATTTTTATCATCTATATGAACTATATAAAATAATCTTGTTTTGAAAGAAATTGTTTTATAATAAAAATCCTATTTTTACTACCTATATGAACTATCTAAAATAATAGAGTTTTGAAGTGAATTGCTAAACAATAAAAATCACATTTTTATTATATTCATGAATTGTTAAATATAGTAAAGCGTTGAAATAGAAGGCCGTTAGATAAAAATATCATTTTTATCAAATTTATGAAAAGAATGTAGCTTTGAAATCGAAGAATCGATATATATATATATATATAAATAGAATTAAAATATATCGAATAACGACGCTGCAGTTCGTATTTTGAAACCGTGATTTCAAATGATTGTACCGGAAGACCTGACCATCGGATTTTCCTGAAATCGCAAGCGTTGGGTTCGCTTTGGAAAAATCTTTCCAACGGCACCAACTTTGTAAAAATCCAACGGTTGGATTGTCTGGAATGTTTAATTCAAATCTGAAGAAAAACAGCGCCAAAATCGATTATATATATATATATATATAATTATATATATATATAATTATATTTAATCGAATAACGATGCTGCAGTTCGTATTTTGAAATCGAAACTTCAAACGATTGTACTGGGAGATCCGAGCATCGGATTTTCCCGAAACTAGAACCGTTGGATTCGTTTTGAAAAGATCTTTCTAATGATATAAATTTTGTGAAGATCCAACGGTTAGATTTTCAGATATGTGTAAATCAAATCTGAAGAAAAACAACGCCAAGTCACGTTATGGCCCGAAGCGTCGTTTTGAATAAATTGACTATTTTAAAATAAATAAAAATATCGAGAAATCGTTATAAAATATTATAAACGATATGGATGTGGAATTTAGCAATAAACTGAAGGTTGGCTCAGTCGAATGGTTTCATGGGTGTTGATCTGATGTTGGTTTCGGCTTTCGGGGTTAATATTTGGGAAATCGCTTTCTTACTGATTGACGGTTGTTGACTAATGAATTGAAATGATGCGTGTGTATGTTAGTGTTGCACTTGTTTATTATATACGTGAGTTGCTTAGAAAGACCGGGTTGATCCCATTCTGAAAAACTGAATCGATGATAAGAAATAGAAGATGAAGACGGTGGTCGAAGACTGGAGATCTTCACCTCGTTTGGATGGTAACCGAGGTCCTGATTGGGAGGCATCCCGAAATATTGATAATGAGTGGTGATCGTCCAGACGTACGTGGTGATCGATGGGTTTGCGAGGTATATAGTGCCTCCGGTTTCGTTCAGACCTAGAACGGACTTGTAAATGGACTGTGTGTCTGACATTGGATTTTATTCTGTGCTGATTGATCTCTGTTAAATATACATCTGTTTGGCGGCGGAGAATTTATTCTTTGCTTAAGGCCCTTCTCTGAAACGCACGAGCTCAGAGGTTGTATATCGATGGACATCAGTCGCATGGCATGAATTGCTAGTGTGGCATGCCTAAGTGGCAAATGATCAGGGCTTCTGTTGAAAAGAAAACTCTTGTGGTGATGATCAAAGCACCGCCTGTGTGGCGTAGCTTTGTGTATAACGTGAATTCGCGAACCTCACACCCGGTATGAACCAGAAACGGGAGGACGGACCTCAGGGAGGACATGCGTTTCTTTCTAGTTAGAAGTGGCGTCAGTGGTTTTACACGCCCTGACGAGTTTGACTTATGTGGTTGTTACTGTTGCGAGGCGCCTCGGTTTGATCGGACGATCCGGGTCCGATAGAGTCATTCGTTGGCTCACTTACGCCCCATAGGGCGGGGAAACGCATTGTTCAGGAATTTTAATCCACATCGGTGGACCGGCCCAAATGATCCAAGGGCCCACCTGTGTCTCGGTCCTGAGGCTCGGGCTAGAGAGTCTCGAAGTCGGTAAGGACTATCTTTTGCCTTGGTTCATGACGGAAATCCAATTTCCAAATACGTGACTGTGCGGTTTTGATTGTATATATATATGGCGACATGATATATGGTACCCATGCCGCCTATGATTGATAGTTATGATTGAAATTGTTTTTGAAACATATAAACACTAGTAGTAATATCAAATTCTTTTGTTTTATTCGTATCAAGCATATTTTGGCCATTATAAGGTAAAACTTATTCCTCCGGTTTGCGTTGCATTGTGTGATGGGAACTGAGTCTTATAATGGCTTCATTTTTATAAAAAGCATTGCGATGTATAAAAGAAAGATTTGTTTTAGAGCACTGGAGATCCAATGGAGTAAACCCGTTCCATGAAAGTGGCATTGTCCTGTGATTAGCCATATTTTAAATGTGTTGAGTTGATTTCTCATACCAGTCCCATGACTGACTCGTAGTTTGTTTCACTTTCAAACTCGGGTGCCCCTTTTTCTACATGGGTGGCCTTGTATTCAGGTTTTAGCTGGCTTTCTCTGGATAGCTGGAGATGAAGATAGATTCTATCATTTATCTCTTTAATGCTGTTCAGCTCCTATTGTACATTATGTTTGTTTTTCCGTTGTAGACATATATGTATAGTTGAACTGTATTTGTACTAAGTAAGATCCTGAATACTGTGTAACTCTGATGATTACTTTTATCCAGTATATTCTGTTTGTTCATTATCTGGTGTATTTATTTAATTCTGTTCTGCTATTATTTGTTTCTGTGTTATATTCTAAACAATACCCTGGTCCCCATCTGTACGGGAAATGGGGTCGTTGCATCGTGGTATCAGAGCTTTGGTTAAGCTTAGTTCTGGAATATAACATATTAACGAACTCGTCAGAAATAGAACCAGTAGTGTTCTAGGATGGGTAACTCTATACAGATAGGATCAGTAATATCCTAGTATGAATAAAGCAGAGTGGAATTACACCTCGATAGACACATTTACATTTGTAACAACCCGTATTTTTAATAACATGTTATAATGTAAATCAAGGCAGAATTAAATTGTAAAATCTGAATCAAGGGAAACGGGCTGGGCCATTGCGTTCGTCTCGGAAAAATACGCGAAATAGAGTCCGAGTTTTCGACAAACGGAGTCCGTATGACCAAGTTATGGCCCAATGAAGTTTTCAGAAAATTCTAAGCCCGAAAACAGTTCAAATTCGAATTCAGATTCGAATTACAACCAAGGCAGAATGGGCGGGAATTTTCCCGCCCCAGGCAGGGTCGACATAGGGGTCGACACCAGTGTCGACCCCTCCTCCCTAATGGGTCGACACCCATGTCGACCCAGGGGTCGACACCCATGTCGACCCAGGGGTCGACCCCCCCTGTCGGACCAATTTTTCTGGTGCACCATTTTGACAGGTTGGGTCTTGTTCTGGAAGTTTCTGACGGGAGTTGATGGCTCAGATTCGATTTAGGGTTAATCCTATGGTCTAAACTACCCCTAATCTCTATAAAAAGACCCCTAGACCTAGCCTAAACCCTCATTAATCATTCCTACAACTAAATGCTGCTCAAATGTTCACTAATCATGGCCTCCACCTTCTTCATGAGAGCATGAGTGTCTCAAATCAATCTATGTCATAAAGGAGTCATCTTTCTTAAGTAAAAGAGCCGTCTTTCTTTGTCTTTGGGGTTATTCCTTCTTGTTCTCAAGTCTTGAAGTGGAGGTTATCGTCTTTGGTTGCGGATTTGCTAGTGTGGCTTCGTCTCAATCTTATTTTATATTAATTCTAGTCTTCATAGCATTGTAAGCCCTATACTACTCTTATATTCTAACTATGAAGTTAAATATGACATGTTGCAAGTTGAGTTTGGGCCTAAGTATGATATGTGCTTTGATCCTATCATGTTTTGCATAAGTTTATTCTATGCATGTTTGTAAACCTATCACCTTGACCTTGTGGGCTAAAAGCTATAAGCTTTATGTTGAAACGTTGCATTATGCAACATGAGAACCCTCATAACCTTTATGGTAACTTGCATATAATGTTATATGCGAACTTCTAGCCACCATCCTATGTCATTTATGATCATGTTTCACTTATTTGCTTAAGTTGGTATTATGCATGTTTTGAGGCCCATGATGTAATATGCAAGCTTATGAACATATTTATGCCTCATATGCCACCATGTTTAACTTGTGGCCAACCTTATTACCTTATGCCCTTTTTGTCATGTTTTGCTAAGTTCCCTCTTTTGATCTATGTTATGTTATGCGAAGCGTACATGCGAGGGGAATGCGTTGGGTTTGGGTAGTATTAATGACATGAAACATGATTTTAAAATATGACATGAACATTGACTTGTGATTATGTTTGTAAACATGAATTTGGACATGACTTCTAGAAAACATGAGAATGGCCAACTCGAGGTTGGGTTGAGTTTGTAGCATAAATTTACCCGGAACCGACCGGCTTAACTAGTGGCTACAAACAATAGGACCCAATGTGAGTAGTTGGTCATGTTGTGCTTAAACCCGAGGTTAGACTAGGTTGTGGTGTAAAGCTACCCGGACCCGCCCGGCTTAACTAGTAACCACAACAAGGTCTAATGTGAGAGGTTGGGTGCATTAAATTAATTAATGCCACATGATAGGGTTAAGTCATGGACTACTTGAATATACTTAACCAAGTAAACACGATGGATTGGTAGGGTTAAGTCATGGACTACTTGAATATACTTAACTAATTAAACCCGATGTATTGATAGGGTTAAGTCATGAACTGCTTGAATACACTTAACCAACTCAATACATGGTCAGGATAGGGTTAACCACACTTAACCCACTTGAAATCCTAGTTACGTGGTCCTTTCAGCAGTAACCAACTTGGAAGTATCATGGGTACCCTGGACTAGGCTAGGGTGGGGCACGATTACTGAACTGATTGTAAGAGGCCAAAAGAGACGGTTGAAGGGTGCACCAGTTGTTCAAGCGGACCATGGTCGTGCACATTAAGTCCGGAGTTGAACATGGGCACCAGTAGGTTTAGACTGTGCGTGCTTGAATTGTGTCTGTGGTTTACACCTTAGGGCTGGATACACCCTGGGGTGGACCTAGCACAGTTAACTACATTCCACGATTAAGCCGTATGACACCGATACACGACGAGTTAGGCTTATAGGGAGCCGATCGACTAGACCGAGTAGTTGGACCTCGATTTAGGTCATCTCATGATGTGGGCCAGCTTTGGGCCAAGGGATCATTTCTTGATTATACTTGACATGGATTGGAATACTAGTACACACCTGGTGCAAATTAACCTTGTATATGCGATGCCACACTTGATCTATCTTGTTAACTTTTCACCATGCCAGTTATCACCCTACATCTCATCTCTGTTTTACATGTTCAGTTAACTTTATTAGTTTTTATACTAATAGTAGATAGGACTTACCAGTCTTTTTGACTGACCCGTTTTCTTTCGCCTCTTTTCTTCCGTTTCCCCCCCTCTGGTTTACAGGGTGGGAACACTTGTACCTAGCTGGATCTTTAGCTGCTTTTCTGGATAGCTCACGTATGGTTTGAGCATGCTATGGCCTTATGCTACTTTGGGGACAGTTACTTTATGTTTCTTTTTCAGATTTCAGTTTATGTTCTAGACTTTGTTTTATGGGAAAATAATGACCAAGTACTTTGATGTAACTTGACTATGGTTTTGAAATGCTAGTTTATTCCACTGCTTTACTACTCTGTTTTACTTATATGTTCTGTCTTGTGATATCTGCATGCATGTTTACCTCGTTTAACGCCCCTCCAAAGCTAGTGTCCTTGCAAGAGTGACATTGGCGGAGGTGGGGTGTTACATTTTGTATCAGAGCATAAGGTTTACAAGATTTGAGCAAAAGGTTTTTAAAACTTACCTTTTGAAAAACTATTTTCAAAACTAATTAAGTATTTTCCAAGAAAAGTCTAGTTATTTTAAAAGGCTATTCCCCAAAAGCCATTAGCACTATCCTTCGTTTCCTCGTTCTTAATCTATCTTTTCCTTTTTCAGCATGGCCAATCTTAACCTTCCCGAGGGAGTGACCATTCCCGGATGGTTCCGGAGGTACTTGGAAGCTAGGGCCAACGATGAGGGCCTAGCAAACACCCCCACCGTAACTGAGGTTCCTCCTCCTCCTCCTCCTCAGAATCCACAAGCAGATTTCGCTAAGGTTTGCAAAGATTTAAGGCGATGGGTGGCAAGAATTTTATTGGGACGAAGACTTTTGTGGAGGTACGAAATTGGTTGAAAGAAACTGAAGATCTTTTCGCTATCTTTGATGTGGAAGACCATAGAAAGGTTTTATTAGCAGCATGGCTATTAAAAGAAGAAGCTGCTTATTGGTGGGAGGTCACCAATGCTACTAGACCTATAGAGACTTGGGCCGACTTTAGGACGAGGTTTGGGCTTAAGTTTCTATCATCAGCTGAGGCGAATATGCAATTGGAGAAGTTTATATCTTTGAAGCAAGAGGACATGACAATGAGGGAATATGTGAATAAGTTTAACCAGCTCGCTCGATTCAGTTTGGACATGGTTAATACTCCCCAGAAGAAGGCTTTACGCTTTGCACGAGGGTTGAATGAGCCATTACAAGGTTTAGCCCTATCTCATATACCCATGGGGCCACTTTTGAAGGCCTATTGGACATGGCATTGCTTCAAGGAGACGATAAGAATCGCAAGAAAGAAGTCAAGCCTAATGAGACTCAAGCCAAGAAGACAGACTCCAAGTGGGGAGGAAATCAGAGCAATCAGAACAACAAGAACAACAAGGGCAACAAGGCCAAGGCAAAGGACCCAAGAAAATGCAACTTCTGTGGGATTGTTGGGCACATAGCCAAGGATTGTAGAAAGAAGAAGAGGAAGTTGGGCGAATGCTTTCACTGTGGAGAGCCTGGACATCTTAGCAAGGATTGCCCCAAGAAGCAAGGACAAGGGCAAGGGCAGAATCAGCGTGTAGGACCTTCTGGAGGGCAAGTGCATGCCCTCAACACTGCTCTAGTTCAGGACCGAGGTAGTATTTCTGTAGAAAGCCTTGTTTATATTTCTGATTATCCTGTTCGCACCTTATTTGATTCTGGCGCATCGCATAGTTTTATTTCTTCTAACATTGTTGAAAGTTTGCACCTAAGTACTAGTCTAGTTGAGGATCCTGTTAGTGTTTCAAATCCAATTGGGGGTTCCGCCCATCTATCTATGATTTGTGTGGATTTGAAGATTTATATCTTGACCGTGGAATTCACGTGTAATGCTTATGTTCTCGGGTTCACGGGATACGGGTTGATTTTAGGCATGGATTGGTTGTCCAGTTATGCAGCCATCCTCGATTGTGAGCATAGGGTGGTGAGGCTCATGACTCGCCTCGGTAATACCCTAGAAATTTCTTGTAACCCTAGAGGTCTCGTCATGTTATGTTATCTTGAATCTCTTGACTCGTCCATCGATGATCTGCAATCTGTAAGGGTGGTCCGAGAATATCCTGATGTTTTTGAAGAAGTTAAGGGGTTACCCCCTAAACGAGAGATAGATTTCCGCATTTATCTAGTCGATAATGCCAAGCCAGTATCATTGCCCGTTAGGCACATGGCCCCACGAGAAAGAAGAGAGCTCAGTAAGAAAATCAAGGAGCTGCTTGAGAAAATTTTTATTAGGCGAAGCATTTCTGAATGGGGTGCTCCGGTGGCATTCGCTACTAAGGCGGATGGTTCGCTTCGTCTATGTGTTGATTATCGAGAGTTGAACAAGATGACAAAGAAGAATAGGCACCCGTTACCAAGGATTGATGACCTCTTTGACCAGCTTGTTGGTGTTTCTGTTTTCTCTCAGCTCGATCTAGCCACCGGATTCCATCAGCTTAGAGTAGCTGAGGATAGTATTGATAAGACTGCGTTTAGGACTCCAGATGGATTCTTTGAATGGCTTGTCATGCCATTCGGTTTGACTAATGCACCCGCCTACTTCGTAGACTTGATGAGTAGGGTGTTCACGGAGTTCCTTAACAAGTTTGTTGTGGTCTTCGTGGATGATATTCTGATCTTCTCAAAGGATGAGGAAGAGCATGCTAGGCATCTCAAGGAAGTGATGGATACGCTTAGTGCGCATCAGTTGAAAGCCAAGTTCTCCAAATGCCATTTTTGGAGAAGGGAAGTTCGGTTTCTTGGACATATAGTTTCTAAGCAAGGCATAGCGGTGGATCCCGCGAAAGTAAGAAACTTTCTCGCTCTGGCGGGCTACTATAGGAAGTTCATCAGGGACTTCGCTAAGATTTCAGCCCCTCTTACAAGGTTGACGTAGAAGAACTTAGTCTTTGCATGGGACTTAGAGTGTGAGCTTGCTTTCCAAAGGCTCAAGAGGGCCCTTACTACAGCCCCAGTTTTGGCATTACCCGATGGCGGTAAGATGTTTACCGTGTACACCGATGCATGTGGCACGGGGTTAGGTGATGTTCTGATGCAAGAGGGAAGAGTGATATGTTATGGGGGTAGGCAACTTAAAGTTCATGAGAAGAACTATCCCACTCATGATTTGGAGTTGGCAGCGATCGTCTTTTCACTCAAATCCTGGCGCCACTATCTCCTAGGCGAAAGGTTTGAGTTGTATACTGATCACAAGTCACTCAAGTACCTCTTTTCGCAGAAAGATCTGAATCTAAGGCAGCAAGGGTGGATGGAATTCTTGGCATCATATGACTTCGAGATAGCTTATACCCCTGGCAAGGGTAATGTTGTGGCAGATGCACTAAGCAGAAGGAGGTTGACTTTGAGTCCCTTGTTTATTGAGATGAAGAACCTAGAGTTCTTGGCAACCTTTGATTTCACGACGGCTGTTGAGTCGATGATGGGTTCATTAGCATCCCTTGAGCTTAGACCCACACTTCTTGATCAAGTTGGGGCTTCCCAGAAGGAAGATCCACAGATAGTCGAAGTCATGGACAAGTTGATTCGTGGTGAGACGTCTAGTCACCTTGCTAGATATACTATTGATGATAAGGGTTGGCTAAGGCGTGATGGAAGGCTATGCGTTCCACTAGTAGGAGACTTGGTGCATAAAGTTCTCGAAAAAGCACATCACTCAAGGATGACTATACATCCTGGAGGAGATAAGATGTATAGAGATATGAAGCGCATTTTCTTTTGGGCCGGAATGAAGAAAGATGTGGCAGAGTATGTTTCAAAATGCATGGTGTGCCAACAAGTGAAAGCCGAGTCAAAGAAACCAAGTGGGCTATTACATCCATTGGAGGTCCCGCAATGGAAGTAGGAGAGTATTTCTATGGATTTTGTGGATGGATTGCCTAGGTCAAGGAAAGGGAACACGAGCATATGGGTCATAGTTGACAGACTTACGAAGAGTGATCATTTCATTCCAGTAAAGAGCAAGAGGACCGCATCATGGCTAGCATCTATTTATCTTCGGGAGATAGTGCGGTTGCATGGGGTTCCTTCTAGCATAGTTAGCGATCGTGACCCAATTTTCACTAGCCAGTTCTGGAATAGTTTGCAAGAAGCGATGGGTACGCGATTGAATCTGAGTACATCCTATCACCCCCAGACGGATGGCCAAACCGAAAGGGTGAATAGAGTGCTAGAAGATCTTTTAAGGCTTTGTGTTCTTGACTTTGGTGGTACTTGGGAAGACCACCTTCCTCTTGTAGAGTTTGCTTGTAATAATAGCTATCAAGCCAGCATAGGGATGGCACCATTTGAAGCTCTGTATAGAAGGCCGTGTTGGTCACCATCTTGTTGGTGGGAGACAACAGATAGGCTTATACTTGGGCCCGATATGATACGGGACACATCCGAGAAAGTTGAATTGGTGAGAAGACGGACGAAAGCGGCCCAAGACAAACAAAAATCCTATGCTGACAAGAGAAGGGCAGATTTGGAATTCGAAGTGGGAGACATGGTTTTCGTGAAGGTTTCTCCTTTGCGTAATGTGGTTCGTTTTGGAGCAGTTGGGAAGCTGGCACCAAGGTTCGTAGGACCCTTCCCTATCATAGAGAGAATTGGAAAGATGGCCTATAAGGTGTAATTTCCCAAGAAGCTAGCCGGAGTGCATAATGTCTTTCATGTCTCGCATCTCCGAAAGTGCTTACATGAGTCCGCTGAGGTGGTTGAACCAAGCATTCTTGAAGACGTGGAGGTAGAGAAAGAGGCAACCCCGAGAAGAGCTCCGATTCGTATCTTAGGAACGGAGATCAAGAAGTTAAGGAATCGAGAAGTCAAATTGGTGAAAGTTCAGTGGAGTGAAGCCGATGAAGATGCAACTTGGGAAACCGAGGAGAAGATGCGTGGGCTTTATCCATTCCTTTTTGAGGGTACATTCTCAATCTCCTTTCCTAATTAGCATATCTTCCTTTTTGCTATCCATGTTTATCCTGTTTATCTCGTTATCTCGTTAACCTTGTCATGAGAACCTTAAGTAGAGACCCTTTGGATGAAACATGTATTTGAAACATGTTATGCTTGATGGTTGCAAGTGGTTGCAAGTGTTTGCAAGTGGATACTCGTGGATGCATGATACACATTAGGCACTAAGATCGGCTCACACACTTTCATGTTGCATATGCATGAGTGTTTATGCTTATTCATGGATGAAACTTTTATGCTATCACGTGGATGTTGCATATGGATGAATGTTATGTGCACTCATGTAGAGATTATAAATTATGTTAGGAATTTGCATACATATGGACTCATCTCACTAACATACTTTGCATTAAGGAGGTTTACTGAATCAGTAACCGCCTGATTTTTGCATTAGATAAGTACATATACACACACCTTTTGCATATGTTCATACAACATTTAGAATCTTTTTAAGGACAATGGTTACTTGTGGATGATGTTTTGAGTATATGGATGATGGATGGTAGGATACGTTCTTCCTAACTTAGAGATTTCGGGGACGAAATCCTTTAAGGAGGGGAGAATGTAACAACCGTATTTTTAATAACATGTTATAATGTAAATCAAGGCAGAATTAAATTGTAAAATCTGAATCAAGGGAAACGGGTTGTGCCATTGCATTCCTCTCGGAAAAATACGCGAAATAGAGTCCGAGTTTTCGAAAAACGGAGTCCGTATGACCAAGTTATGGCCCAATGAAGTTTTCAGAAAATTCTAAGCCCGAAAACAGTTCAAATTCGAATTCAGTTTCGAATTACAACCAAGGCAGAATGGGCGGGAATTTTCCCGCCCCAGGCAGGGTCGACACAGGGGTCGACACCAGTGTCGACCCCCCCAATGGGTCAACACCCATGTCGACCTAGGGGTCGACACCCATGTCGACCCAGGGGTCGACACCCATGTCGACCCAGGGGTCGTCACCCATGTCGACCCAGGGGTCGACCCCCCTGTCGGACCAATTTTTCTGGTGCACCATTTTGACATGTTGGGTCTTGTTCTGGAAGTTTCTGACGGGAGTTGATGGCTTAGATTCGATTTAGGGTTAATCCTATGGTTTAAACTACCCCTAATCTCTATAAAAAGACCCCTAGACCTAGCCTAAACCCTCATTAATCATTCCTACAACTAAATGCTGCTCAAATGTTCACTAATCATGGCCTCCACCTTCTTCATGAGAGCATGAGTGTCTCAAATCAATCTATGTCATAAAGGATCCATCTTTCATAAGTAAAAGAGCCATCTTTCTTTGTCTTTGGGGTTATTCCTTCTTGTTCTCAAGTCTTGAAGTGGAGTTTATCGTCTTTGGTTGCGGATTTGCTAGTGTGGCTTCATCTCAATCTTATTTTATATTAATTCTACTCTTCATAGCATTGTAAGCCCTATACTACTCTTAGATTCTAACTATGAAGTTAAATATGACATGTTGCAAGTTGAGTTTGGGTCTAAGTATGATATGTACTTTGATCCTATCATGTTTTGCATAAGTTTATTATATGCATGTTTGTAAAGCTATCACCTTGACCTTATGGGCTAAAAGCTATAAGCTTTATGTTGAAACGTTGCATTATGCAACATGAGAACCCTCATAACCTTTACGGTAACTTGCATATAATGTTATATGCGAACTTCTAGCCACCATCCTATGTCATTTATGATCATATTTCACCTATTTGCTTAAGTTGGTATTATGCATGTTTTGAGGCCCATGATGTAATATGCAAGCTTATGAACATATTTATGCCTCATATGCCACCATGTTTAACTTGTGGCCAACATTATTACCTTATGCCCTTTTTGTCATATTTTGCTAAGTTCCCTCTTTTGATCTATGTTATGTTATGCGAAGCGTACATGCGAGGGGAATGCGTTGGGTTTGGGTAGTATTAATGACATGAAACATGATTTTAAAATATGACATGAACATTGACTTGTGATTGTGTTTGTAAACATGAATTTGGACATGACTTCTAGAAAACATGAGAATGGCCAACTCGAGGTTGGGTTGAGTTTGTAGCATAAATCTACCCGGAACCGACCGGCTTAACTAGTGGCTACAAACAATAGGACCCAATGTGAGTAGTTGGTCATGTTGTGCTTAACCCGAGGTTAGACTAGGTTGTGGTGTAAAGCTACCCGGACCCGTCCGGCTTAACTAGTAACCACAACAAGGTCTAATGTGAGAGGTTGGGTGCATTAAATTAATTAATGCCACATGATAGGGTTAAGTCATGGACTACTTGAATATACTTAACTAAGTAAACACGATGGATTGGTAGGGTTAAGTCATGGACTACTTGAATATACTTAACCAATTAAACCCGATGTATTGAAAGGGTTAAGTCATGAACTGCTTGAATACACTTAACCAAATCAATACATGGTTAGGATAGGGTTAACCACACTTAACCCACTTGAAATCCTAGTTACGTGGTCCTTTCAGCAGTAACCAACTTGGAAGTATCATGGGTACCCTGGACTAGGCTAGGGTGGGGCACGATTACTGAACTGATTGTAAGAGGCCAAAAGAGACGGCTGAAGGGTGCACCGGTTGTTCAGGCGGACCATGGTCGTGCACATTAAGTCCGGAGTTGAACATGGGCACCAGTAGGTTTAGACTGTGCGTGCTTGAATTGTGTCTTTGGTTTACACCTTAGGACTGGATACACCCTGGGGTGGACCTAGCACAGTTAACTACATTCCACAATTAAGCCGTATGACACCGATACACGACGAGTTAGGCTTATAGGGAGCCGATCGACTAGACCGAGTAGTTGGACCTCGATTTAGGTCATCTCATGATGTGGGCCAGCTTTGGGCCAAGGGATCATTTCTTGATTATACTTGACATGGATTGGAATACTAGTACACACCTGTTGCAACTTAACCTTGTATATGCGATGCCACACTTGATCTATCTTGTTAACTTTTCACCATGCCAGTTATCACCCTACATCTCATCTCTGTTTTACATGTTCAGTTAACTTTATTAGTTTTTATACTAATAGTAGATAGGACTTACCAGTCTTTTTGACTGACCCGTTTTCTTTCGCCTCTTTTCTTCTGTTTCCCCCCTCAGGTTTACAGGGTGGGAACACTGGTACCTAGCTGGATCTTTAGCTGCTTTTCTGGATAGCTCACGTATGGTTTGAGCATGCTATGGCCTTATGCTACTTTGGGGACAGTTACTTTATTTTTCTTTTTCAGTTTTCAGTTTATGTTCTAGACCTTGTTTTATGGGAAAATAATGACCAAGTACTTTGATGTAACTTGACTATGGTTTTGAAATGCTAGTTTATTCCGCTGCTTTACTACTTTGTTTTACTTATATGTTCTGTCTTGTGATATCTGCATGCATGTTTACCTCGTTTAACGCCCCTCCAAAGCTAGTGTCCTTGCAAGAGTGACATTGGCGGAGGTGGGGTGTTACAACATTTGAAGTATGTGTTTCTATATTTTAAATTATCTTTTCTGTGACCTGACACTTGATTTTCCATTTGCAGAAGTATTAGAAAAATGAGTGTCATAAACAGGAGAAATGCAGAACCCAATCTAGAGGCTTATTAAAGAGATATCGAAATCTGAGCGGAGCACAGTTCTCGGGCAATGAATCTATAATTCAGACTCAAGCTTGGATGAGTTCTGTCGAAAGAATTTTTGAGCATATCCAGCTGAGAGATGACCAGAAAAGTGTAGTAGCATCTTGGGCGCTCAATGGGGAAGCTTTAATCTGGTGGGAAACAATCATCAAAGATAATCCGGAAGGTGATATCACCTGGGATAGATTCAAAGAGATTTTCCTAGGAAGATTTACTCCTGAAGTGACTGAGCGATTATGTGATGAATTCTCTTATCTGATACAAGGTGATATGACCATCCCAGAATATCATAAGAAATTCAACGAACTTTCTCACTTTGCTCCTCATCTGATTCAAGAAACCAAAGAGCTGAGGAATAAGAAGGTTCACTTGGTCAAAGTGCAATGGAGTGGAGATCCGCAAGATTGTACTTGGGAAACTGAGGAGAGCATTCAGAAAGCCTATCCTAGATGCCGAGTGGATATCTCTGATTGACTCTGGTGCAAGGTACATTTACCATACTTTGCATTATCAAATTAGTTCTCTACTCTTGTTATTTTCTTTCCATGGATGTGCACTTATAATTCTGTAGTCTGAATAATATTAAAAGAGTATAGAAATTGATTTGTATGATTTTGAAAAGTTAAAAACAAATTGATTGTTGTTTGTTTTGTGTGATTGTAGATTTGATTAATTAAATTATTAAAACGATAGTTAATTTAATCAATAATAGAATGAATGGTAGAATTTATTCGATTATATCACACATTGAACTGATTAGAAAATAGATAGAAATATATACATGTGCATTATATATGTTTGAACAGGTAAATGGATTAGCTGTTGAGTAAAGATTTTATTTGCATGCCCGACAAATAGGTAAACCTTAATGAGTTGGATGCGAAATATTATTATATCAACTCCTGTGAATGCCATTGGATGCGGAGTGCTGGTTATTCTGTGTGTAATAATAAACATCGCCATAGGATAGTAACAATTAATTTTGAAATACATTACATGGCATACTTCTGGAGATAGGCATACTTCATCATATACCACATAAGCATTTGGAGCTTGTGTGACGAGGTGGAAGATTTACCATACGAGCGAGAGGCTTGTATGGCGAGGACTATATTTTACAGGTTGAACTGATGACTGATATGGACTATTTAAATTGTAACGATAAAATTTCCAGATTAATAAAAAAAAACACGGATCTGGAATTGACAATAATCACGTCTCTCTAGTTATTAGATACGACACATGGACTATTTATTTCCCACACGGGACGAGGTGACGAGGATTTATCCTCTGGAGCATTTAAAATACACACTCCCTCAGGCTTTGACAGGGTGACGAGAATATATTCTCTGGAGTTATTATCTATACAAGCTCCCCTGTAAACACCAGAATATATCACTATAAATATGTGTATGCTTATTAGCATTTATTGGTTACCTAATACGGCCCAATAAATTTCCAAACCTCTCCCCGTACAAAGGAGGTTATGGCGAAATTTTTCGAAAATTTCGGGTGTTAGCCAAATTTTTGAAGAATTTGAAAATTCTCAGAAACTGAAAAGTTGGAGAATGAAAGCCAGATTGAACGTAGAGTTGATTAATCAAACCACTTTCGACTTTGTTCCTTTTCGGGGATGAAAAGTTTTAAGTGGGGGAGATTGTAACGACCCAGAAAATCTGAACCAATTTAAAAATTTTAAATTGGCTAAAATTGTGGATTTTAAATATTTTAAATAATAGCAATGAAAAGTGAGTTTGAATCGACGTTTGAAAACGAATATAATTAATTCTAATTATAAACAAGGCCTGAAATGGCGTTACAGTTTCAAAAATTGAATTCAAACTTTGTCGGACTGTACCGGGTGCAAAACAAAACGGATTTGAGTGAAACCAAAATTATTTAAATCTGTTAGTGAATACCTTTCAAACGAATCTGAAAAATCTAAGTTCCATAGCGGAAAGCAAAAGTTATGGCCAAATGAATTTTCAAAAAGGTCGCTATGGAAATTATGTAGCCCGTGAAGTTGGCCATTTTGAAAAACGACCTCGGAATTCAACGAAACCACTTTTGTTGGATCCAGGATGTGAAGTTATTGCTAGGTTTCAAATTTCATAATTTTTGAAGCTAGGATGTGAGCGTGGCAAATGAAAACGTATTTTGGTCAATTACAGTTAAATGGATCGACCAGAAATGGGCTTTTTTGCAAACAGTCTCAGAATTCGACGAAACTAGTTTTGCTGGGACCGTATCATCAAAACATAGCCAGATTTATTTTTCTGTAATTTTATGAATCAGTTTGTGGCCCTGGCAAATTGAAATGTACGTTCAAATCGAATATTGAATGTTTTAAATTTTAATTTGAATGGAAACTGACTGAAACAGTCGAATGGGCCTACGAAACATATCCCATTGTGTTCGGAATGGGGGTAAAACGCTAGGGATGACAGTCGTTGGGTTTAGATTGGTGGTCGTGTCAGAAAACCCCTTTAAAACCCACCGGCCAATCATAATTTTTTTTATAAAAAAAAAGAAAAATCCCTTTTCTCTCTCCCCGATCGAAGGCGGAAGAGGCTTCAAACCTTCCAGCTCCGATTCCGACCAAACCAAGAGGAATTAGCTCGTGCCACAGTTGAAATGTATGAAGATCTTCCCGAGCTCTTCAAATCCATACCTGGTTTCAATTTTTTCATTGTGTATTTTGAGAGAACCACCTCCCTGAAGTCGACGACTTCAATTCGCCGCCGCCGCCTGGGACCACCGAACTGGCCCCACTTCCTGGAGCACGTGCGCCTCTCCTAGCCTGACAAGGTGGCGCTGGCCGATCGAAGCAACAATCAACGGATTGGAAGATAAATCGCGACCTAGTTTTGAACGATTTCTGAAAGGTACGGCTATGTATAGTTTCAACAGTTTTAACACCTTTAAACCGTTGCAAACTTTGAAAAATCATATCTTTTTGCTATGTTATCGAAATTCAGTGAAACAAGAGGTAGTGGACTCGTGTGGACGTCTTCTACATTTTAGAAGAGACCTCATATTTTTCTGAGCCTTCTGCTATTTTTGGTGGAGTGGAACCCAATGTGAGATTTCTAATTTATAAACGATATGGAAAACGACGATGTATAAATTATATAGTCAATGTATGAGTTATATAAGCGTTGTACACCTCTTGTATAAGCATTGTATAAGTTGTACGTTCGATGTATAAGTTGTATATGCGTTGTAAAAATTATATATGTGCTGAAATAGAAGTGAATTGCTATATATATATATATATATACGCCCCTCGTCCACAAACCATGGACGATATTTAATGGTTGTGATTGGTGTGAAAATTGATTAATAGCGAATGGTTGGTTGGAATTGTTTGTGGTTGACATTGATTGATTGTGGTTGAAAAATACCCGTTTGTGGTTAAGAAATATTTGGTTGAAACCACATAGGATTAGTTTGTGGAAATGAAATAAATATACATGCCGCCTGCGTGCGAACTAGATGCATGATTCCCCATTGTCAAAAACCGCGAGGTTTTAAGGTAAAGCGATGTAACACCCCGTGTATTTTATAACTGTGAAATTCATAAATTAAACTATAACTAATTTTAAATCAAAGAATTAAGGGAAACGGGATATGCCATTGCGTTCGTCTCGGAATTCTGCTTGAGATAGAGTCTGAGTTTACGTAAAACGGATATCGTATGAAGAAGATATGGACGAACGAAGTTGGGCGAAAAACCGGAAAACGGGTCAGAATGCACTGGCGCACTTGGGAAGTGTGCCAGAACAAAAATGCACTGGCGCACTTGGGAAGTGCGCCAGTACATTTTTGACCTGGCGCACCTGCCAAGTGCGCCCAGGTCAAAAATGACCTGCTGATCAGGTCTGGTCAAGTCCTGGCTGGCCAGGTCTGTGTTTGGTCGATTTTCTGAGCCTTGCCTTGTCACTAGGGCTAGGTGTCAGCTCATGGTTGGTCTCTCCTTCAAACGAACGACTATCATTGAACCAAGCTTCATCGACTGTCTAAATCAACTCACAAACTCTATAAAAAGGACCTAAGACTAACCCTAATTCACATAAACTAAAATGGAGATGAGACAGTCATGCTGCTGAGGAGAGACTGAAGATAGCCGTCAGAAATAGAGAGACAACTAGGAGATAATTCAAAACTTAAAGCAACGTTAATCAAATCAAAGCAACGCCTACAACAAAGGATAGCATCTCCAAATTCAGAATTCAGATTTCTGAATTGAAGATTCCCCATACGCTGTAAGTAGAGTGCTATTCCAATATGAATTAAATAATTGTGTTGATTTGTGTAATGTAAGAAATGGAATTGTGGCGATAATAATCTATATTTGTATGTTGCTTTGATGCAAAATGATTTGGGAATATTATGGTATACGATTGGATATTTGCAAGTACGCGATTTGCATTGGAAACGAAATGGAATTGTGGCGTTAATGACTTATATTTGTATGTTATTTTGATTCTAAACGATTTGGCAATGCTATGGTTTGATTCATACAAGTATGTGGCTTATGTTGACAACCACATGTTGTGGAATTTTGATTGGGACTTATGCAAGCATATGATTCATATTGAAAACTACATGTTTGTGGTAGTTATTTACAACACCCATTTGGTAAATGCAAGTATAAGATTCATGTTGAAACAACAACTATATGTTGTAATAGTTTATTTTGAAATTCATGCAAGTCTATGATCTATTGTTATGACAACATGATGTAAAATTCTATGGTCATCTTTAGTGTAATTTGATTCACCTAAGTATTATGAATCATATGAAGGTTATGTTGAAATTGGCATCATAGTTCAAGTATAAAAATCATGATTTTGTGATAGTGACAAAAGCAAGTGTCGTTGTAAGCTTGTATAAATTTTATGAACATGTCTAAGCTATGTTTGTTATTATGCCTAGTTAAAAACATGTTTTCTAAGCTTATGTTGTTATCTTAATCATATGATAATATATTTTTGGCACATAAGTTACATTAGAAATTTAAACTAGAATTGCATCCCCTTATAAGTTACATAGATTGGACAAAAACCCATGATTATATGAATAATAGGATTCATAATCAATTATGTTTATGCCATGACCATATAAGGACTCATGTTCAATTATGATTATGCCATAATTATATGATTAGAGTGGTTCATGTTTAAGTACTATTTATGCCAAGACTACATGTTTCGTTTACACCATGATTTTGTGAATAGAATGATTCATGTTTAAGTATTGCTTATATTATATGTTGTTACAATTGCAAGTTCACATATGCCTATCTTATGATAATTAGATCGTATGTTGCAAGTTCATGCGTTCACACTCCCCTTTTTATGTCACCTTATAAACACCATGTTATAGCCTCCCCTTTTCATATGGCTAAATTGGGTTTAAGTATTAAACCCAACACACCTTACATTGGAACGAACAAATAAAACGGGGGAAATGACGTTTGGGTTAAAAATATAGAACATATGTGTTGGCTTGTTTGACGCACGCCAATAACTTTGAAAAACAATAAAGTGGCATAAATAAATCTTAACCAATAAAGATGAATTTGAATAATGGGCCGCAAATATTTACATATAAAAAGAAGAAAGACAAAATATGTAAATGTTGAAACTACGATGTGTTTAACCCGAGGTTGGATTGAGTTGTGATGTAAACCTGCCCGGAACCGCCCGGCTGTCCAGTAGTCATAACAATACCTATCCAACGTGGGTGGTTAAACATGGAGCCCAATAAGGACCAGAGGTTAGACTGAGTTGTGGCGTAAGACTGCCCGGACCCAACCGGCAACAGGCAGCCACAACAATACCTGTCTAATGTGAGAGGTCAAGGTTTTAATAAGACAATTAAGGCTGAGTCAGGATTGATAGGATTAAGTAAATTATATTAATACTTAATCAAGGTGGAACATGCTAAACTAAACAGACTGATTGGGGGTTAGGTTTATAAAACACTTAACCAACTTAGCATGTTGGCTAGAAATAGAATAACCTAGTAGCGGGGGACCCTTTTCAGCAGTAACCCTATAAGGTATCATGATACCCTGAAACTAGGCAGGGTGGGGCACGATTACTGGGCTGACTGTAAGAGGTCAAATCGACGGCGGTGGTACAGCAGTGTAGGTTCTAACGGGGTGCGGGCGTGCACACACTCCGGCGCAGAAAAATAAGGCACTGGGCACCAGTAGTGTAACAACCCGTATTTTTGAATAACATGTTATAACATAAATGGAGGCAGAATTAAACTGTAAAATCTGAATCAAGGGAAACGGGCTATGCCATTGCGTTCGTCTCGGAAAAATACGCGAAATAGAGTCCGAGTTTTCGAAAATCGGAGTCCGTATGACAAAGATATGGCCTCGCGAAGTTTCACGAAAAATTCCCAAATTAAAGTATACTTAATTAAGTGAAATGGGTTGCGCAGAGAAATATATATATATTGATATATATATATATATAATTGAAAATTAAATAAATAAATATGCAAAAATGTTCAAAACAGCGAATTGGGAAAGGGGAATAACCGAACCGGCTGATTTTTGAGGTCGACCCGAGCTCGCTGGGTCGACTAGGGGTTAATCCAGGGTGTTTGGCTGTCAACCCGTGGGCCGATTCGCTCAAATGCAGATGTTGCATTTGGATGGTTCTCATGGTTCATCTTTAATCTAAAGGCCCTAGATGGTTCCTACACTTGACTTCTTCCCCAAGACATGCTTTGATGGCTTGGATTGAATCTAGGTTTAATCCTATGGCCTAAAACACTTGCCTACTCTATAAATAAGACCCTAACCTACCCTAAATCATCATTATTCATTTATACAACTAAACTATGCAAAATCAATCCTCTCATGGCCTCCACTCTCTTCATAAAATTCCTAAATCAAATTTCTAAGAGATTTCCATGAATACAAGTGTATTTAGGCTTGTATGATCCTCTTTAGCTTGCAATAAAGTCTTGTTTCTCTATTGGCATCATAAAGGAGGAGTCTTGATCAAGTTTGCTTGCATTTTGGGGTTTTAATTTGTTGCATAAGGGGTTTCTTACAATTGCTATACTCACTTGAGTCCACATAAGCATTGTAAGCCTATTTCTACTCTTGTATTTTAACTATGAAGTTAATATGTTATGTTGCAAGTTGAGTTTGGGGTTAATCATGATATGTGCTTTGATCTTATGATTTTATGCATAAGCTTACTCTATGCATGTTAGTAAAGTCATTACCTTGGCTTTATGCATAGAAAGATGTGATCTTTGGTTGGAAATGTTGCATGATGCAACTTTGAAACTCTCATAAACCTTGTATTAACATGCATATAATGTTATATGCATGTTACTAGTCCTTATCTCATGCTATCTATGGCCATGTTCCGTCTATTTGCCAATTTTGATGTTATGCATGCATATGAACCTTATGCAAGTTGAAACCATATTATGCATGCATATGAACACTATGCAAGTTAAAATGATGTTATGCATGCTTAGGAATATTTTGCAAGTTGATAACATGATATGCAAGTTTGTGATCACATCTTTGTCTCATATGCCACCATGTTTAACTTGTGGCTCCAACACCTTTATGTCATGATTTTGCCAAGTTCCCTCTTTCTATCCTTTATGCGCTATTGCGATATGTAAGCGAGGGGATTGCGTTTGGGGTGGGTAAACTTAAAAGACATAAAAACGTAAGCTTGGGAATTTACCTATTAAGTTAGGTCTACCCATTGGGAATTTACCTATTAAGTTAGGTCTACCCAATTGCTTGAAAATTTGTAATGTGTTTTGGAAAAATGATGGACATGACACTTAGAAAACATGAGGATGGCCAACTCGAGGTTGGGTTGAGCTTGTAGCATAAACCTACCCGGAACCGACCGGCTTAACTAGTGGCTACAAGCAATAGGACCCAATGTGAGTAGTTGGTCATGTTGCACGTGAAACCCGAGGTTAGACTAAGTTGTGGTGTAAACCTACCCGGACCCGCCCGGCCTAACTAGTAACCACAACAAGGTCTAATGTGAGAGGTTGGGTGCATTAAATTAATTAATGCGACATGGTAGGGTTAAGTCATGGACCGCTTGAATACTTAACCAATTAAACACGATGGGTTGATAGGGTTAAGTCATGAACCTTGGGTACACTTAACCAACTTGGTACTTGGATGAGTTGGGTTAACCACGTTTAACCCATTAAGGAAACCCTAGTTACGTGGTCCTTTGCACCAGTAACCCTCTTAGTTGTATCATGATACCCTAGGGACTAGGCTAGGGTAGGGCACGATTACTGGGATGACATGTAAGCGACTAAGACGACGCCTGTGTAGGTGCGCCGGTGTAGGTTCAGGCGGGCCATGGTCGTGCACATGGTCCGGAGTTGAAAAAGCAGGCACGGGCACCAGTAGGTTTAAACTGTGCGTGCTTGGTTTGTGTCAGTGGTTGACACCCTAGGACTTGATACACCCTAGGGTGGACCTAGCACAGTTTAGCTACACTTCGTAGTTGGGCCGTATGACACCGACACTTGACGAGTTAGGCTTTAGGAGAGCCATTCGACTAGACCGTGCTAGTTGGACCTTGGTTTAGGTCATTCATGATGTTGGGCCAAACTTGGGCCTGGGGATCACTTCTTGTTTACACTTGACATGACTTGTGATACTAGTACACTTGGTGCAAACCTCAACCTTGTATATGCGGTGCCACACTTGATCTATCTTGTTGACTTTTTCCATGCCAGTTACCATCCTATGACTCATCCTTGTTTACATATACAGTTAACTTTATTAGTTGTTGCACAATAGTAGGTAGGACTTACCAGTCTTTTGACTGACCCATTTTCTTTCGCCTCTTTTCTTTCGTTTCCCCCCCCCCCTAGGTTTACAGGGCGGGAATACCAGTACTTAGCTTGGATCTTAGCTGCTTTTCCTGGATAGCTCATGTATGCTTTTGACTTGAGCTCGCTATGGTTTTCTACCTTGGGGATAGCTACTTTATGTTTTCCTTTCCAGTTTCCAGTTTTATGTTTCTAGACTTTGTTTATGGAAAATAATGATCAAGTACTGTGTTGTAACTTAACTTATGGTTTTGATATGCTAGTTTTTATCCGCTGCTATATTTACTCTGTTTTTTTTACTTATATGTTCTGTCTTGTGATATCTGCATGCATGTTTACCTTGTTTAAACGCCCCTCCAAAGTCAGTGCCCTTGCAAGAGTGGCACTGGCGGAGGTGGGGTGTTACATTTGTTATCAGAGCATAAGGTTTACAAGATTGGAGCAAAAAGGGTTTTAAAGTTACTTTTAAAAGCTATTTTCAAAACCAATTAAGTATTTTCCAAAGAAAAGTCTAGTTTATTTTGAAAGGCTATCCCCCAAGAGCCATAAGCACTATCCTTCGTTTCCTCGTTCTAAATCTATCTTTTCCTTTTTTTTCAGCATGGCCGATCTCAATCTTCCTGAGGGAGTCACCATTCCCGGATGGTTCCGGAGGTACTTGGAAGCTAGGGCCAACAATGCAGGTCCAGCAACCACTCCCACTATCACTGAGGTTCCACCCCCTCCTCCTCCTCCTCAGCAACCACAAGCCGATTTCGCCAAGGTTTGCAAGGACTTCAAGGCAATGGGTGGCAAAAATTTTATTGGGACGGTGACTTTTGTGGAAGCAAGAAATTGGTTGAAGGAGACCAAAGATCTCTTTGCCATCTTTGATATAGAGGACCGTAGAAAGGTTATGTTGGCGGTTTGGCTACTAAAGGAGGAAGCTTCTTATTGGTGGGAGGTCACCAGTGCTACTAGGCCCGTAGAAACCTGGGCCGACTTTAGGGCAAGGTTTGGGCTTAAGTTTTTATCGTCTGCGGAGGCAAATTTGCAACTAGAGAAGTTCATAGCCTTGAAGCAAGGAGACATGACGGTGAGAGAATATGTGAATAAGTTCAACCAGCTTGCCCGATTCGGTTTGGACATGGTCAATACTCCCGAGAAGAAGGCTCTACGTTTTGCACGAGGGTTAAATGAGCCATTACAAGGACTAGCCATGTCACACATACCCATGGGGGCCACTTTCGAGAGCCTAGTAGACATGGAATTGCTGTAGGGAGAGGATAAGAATGGGAAGAAAGAAGTCAAGCCCAATGAGACTCAGCCTAAGAAGGCAGACTCCAAGTGGGGAGGGAATCAGAGTAATCAGAACAACAAGAACAACAAGGGCAACAAGAACAAGGCAAAGGACACAAGAAAGTGCCACTTCTGTGGGATTGTTGGGCACGTGGCCAAGGACTGTAGGAAGAAGAGAATGAAATTGGGTGGATGCTTTCATTGTGGAGAGACGGGACATTTTAGCAAGGATTGCCCTAAGAAGCAGGGGCATGGACAAACTCAGCGCGCAGGTTCATCTGGAGGGCAAGTGCATGCTCTCAACACCACTCCAGTTCAGGAACGAGGTACTATTTCTGTGGAAAGTCTTGTTTATATTTCTGGTTTTCCTGTTCGCACTTTGTTTGATTCTGGCGCATCGCATACCTTTATTTCTTCTGATGTTGTTGGAAGTTTGCACCTAAGTACTAGTCTTGTTGAGGATCCCGTTAGTGTTTTAAATCCGATTGGGGGTTCAGCCCATTTATCTATGATATGTATGGATTTGAGGATTTCTATCTTGACCGTAGAATTCTCGTGTGATGCTTATGTTCTCGGGTTTACGGGATACGGGTTGATCTTGGGCATGGATTGGTTGTCCCGCTATGGAGCCATTCTCGATTGTGAGCATAGGGTGGTGAGACTCATGACTCACCTGGGTAATACCCTAGAGATTTCTTGCAACCCGCTAGATCCCGTCATGCTATGTTATCTTGAATCTCTTGACTCGTCCATCGATGATCTGCAATCTGTAAGGGTGGTTCGAGAATACCCTGATGTCTTTGAAGAAGTTAAGGGGTTACCCCCTAAGCAAGAGATAGATTTCCGCATTTATCTGGTTGATAATGCTAAGCCAGTCTCCTTACCAGTTAGGCACATGGCCCCGCGTGAAAGGAGAGAGCTCAGTAAGCAAATCAAGGAGCTACTTGAGAAGAATTTTATTAGGCGAAGCATTTCTGAATGGGGTGCTCCTGTAGTGTTCGCTACTAAGGCGGACGGCTCGCTTCGTCTATGTGTTGATTATCGAGAGTTGAACAAGCTGACCAAGAAGAATAGGCATCCATTACCGAGGATAGATGACCTCTTCGACCAGCTTGTTGGTGCTTCTGTTTTCTCTCAGCTTGATTTAGCCACCGGATTTCATCAGCTTAGAGTGGCCGAAAACAGCATTGATAAGACTGCATTTAGGACTCCAGACGGATTCTTTGAATGGCTTGTTATGCCATTCGGCTTGACTAATGCACCCGCCTACTTCGTAGATTTGATGAGTAGGGTGTTCAGGGAGTTCCTTAACAAGTTTGTTGTTGTCTTCGTGGATGATATTCTGATCTTTTCAAAAGACGAGGAAGAACATGTTATACACCTCAAGGAAGTGATGGATACGCTTAGAGGCCATCAGTTGAAAGCCAAGTTCTCCAAATGCCACTTTTGGAGAAAGGAAGTCCGATTTCTTGGGCATATAGTTTCTAAGCAGGGTATAGCTGTGGATCCCGCGAAAGTGGTTGAAGTTCAAGACTGGAAGACTCCTAGGAATGCAACCGAAGTGCGAAGCTTTCTCTGTCTGGCAGGCTACTATAGGAAGTTCATTAGAGACTTCGCTAAGATTTCGGCCCCTCTCACTAGATTGACGAAGAAGAACTTAGTCTTTGCATGGGACTTAGAGTGTGAGCTTGCTTTTCAAAGGCTCAAAAGGGCCCTTACCACAGCTCCAGTTTTGGCATTACCCGATGGCGGTAAAATGTTTACCGTGTATACCGATGCATGTGGCACGGGGTTAGGCGCTGTTCTGATGCAGGAGAGAAGAGTGATAAGTTATGGGGGTAGGCAACTTAAAGTTCATGAGAAGAACTACCCCACTCATGACTTGGAGTTAGCGGCGATTGTCTTTGCACTCAAGTCCTGGCGCCACTATCTTTTAGGCGAAAGGTTTGAGTTGTATACTGATCACAAATCACTCAAGTATCTCTTCTCGCAGAAAGATCTGAATCTTAGGCAGCAAAGGTGGATGGAATTCTTGGCATCATATGACTTCGAGATAGCTTATACCCCTGGCAAGGGTAATGTTGTGGCTGATGCACTAAGCAGAAAGAGGTTGACCCTAAGTCCTCTATTCGTTGAGATGAAGAATTTAGAGTATGTGACAACCTTTGATTTCTCTTTGGCAATTGAGTCGATGACCGGTTCATTAGCATCTCTGGAACTCAGACCTACCCTTCTTGATCAAGTTGGGGCTTCGCAGAAAGAAGACCCTCAGATAGTTGAGATTATGGATAAGCTGATTCGAGGAGAGACGTCTAGTCATCTCGCTCGATATTCTATTGATGACAAGGGTTGGCTGAGGAGAGATGGAAGGTTATGTGTTCCAGTGGTAGGAGATCTAGTAAGAAAAATTCTTGAGGAAGCGCATCGCTCTAAGTTGACTATACATCCAGGCGGAGATAAGATGTATAAAGATATGAAGCGTATTTTCTTTTGGCCTGGGATGAAGAAGGATGTGGCAGAGTTTGTTTCTAGATGTATCATTTGCCAGCAAGTTAAGGCCGAGTCGAAGAAGCCCGGTGGGCTATTGAATCCTCTAGACGTTCCACTTTGGAAGTGGGAGAGTATTTCCATGGATTTTATTGATGGGCTACCAAGGTCAAGGAAAGGGAATACGAGCATTTGGGTTATTGTGGACAGACTTACGAAGAGTGCTCATTTCATTCCGGTAAAGAGCAAGAGGACCGCATCTTGGCTAGCGTCTGTATATCTTCGTGAGATTGTGAGACTTCATGGAGTCCCTTCTAGTATAGTCAGTGACCGTGACCCAATCTTTACAAGTCAGTTCTGGAATAGCTTGCAAGAATCCATGGGCACGAGGTTGAATCTAAGTACTGCTTATCACCCACAGACGGACGGTCAAACCGAAAGGGTGAATAGGGTACTCGAGGATCTGTTAAGGCTTTATATTCTGGATTTTGGTGGTACTTGGGAAGACCATCTTCCTCTTATTGAGTTTGCTTATAATAACAGTTATCAAGCAAGCATAGGGATGGCACCATTTGAAGCTTTATATGGGAGGCCGTGCAAGTCGCCTACATGTTGGTGGGAGACTACAGATAAGCTTATACTTGGGCCTGATATGATCAGAGATGCATCCGAGAAGATCGAGTTGATTCGAAGACGGATGAAAGCGGCCCAAGACCGACAGAAATCCTATGCTGATAAGCGAAGATCTGATTTGGAGTTTTATGTTGGAGATATGGTTTTCGTGAAGGTTTCTCCTTTGCGGAATGTGGTCCGATTTGGAGCCGTTGGGAAGTTAGCACCGAGATTTGTTGGACCCTTCCCTATTATAGAGAGGATCGGGCAGATGGCTTATAGAGTGAAATTGCCCGAGAAGCTTGCCGGAGTACACGATGTTTTTCATGTCTCGCATCTCCGGAAGTGTTTACATGAGTCAGCAGAGGTTGTTGAGCCAAGTGTTCTGGAAGATGTGGAAGTGGAGAAAGAAGCTACTTTGAGGAGAGCTCCGATTCGTATCTTGGGGACGGAGACCAAGAAGCTAAGGAATCGAGAGGTCAAGTTGGTGAAGGTTCAATGGGGTGAAGCCGAAGAAGACGCAACTTGGGAAACCGAGGAGAAGATGCGTGGGCTTTATCCATTCCTTTTTTAGGGTACACTCTCAATCTCTTTTCTTTGTTAGCATATCTTTCTCTTTGCTATCCATGTTTATCTAGTTATCGTGCTAACCTTGTCATGAGAACCTTAGGTAGAAACCCTTTGGATGAAACATGTATTTGAAACATGTTATGCTTGATGGTTGCAAGTGGTTGCAAGTGGTTGCAAGTGGATACTCGTGGATGCATGATACACATTAGGCACTAAGATCGGCTCACACACTCTCATATTGCATATGCATGAGTGTTTATGCTTATTCATGGATGAAAATTTTTGTGTTGTCACATGGATGTTGCATATGGATGTATGTGATGTGCACACATATAGATGTTATACATTATGTTAGGAATTGCATACATATGGATTCATTTCACTAACATAATCTGCATTGATGATATTTGCATTAGATAAGTACATATACACACACCTTTGCATATGATCATACAGCATTTAGAACCTTTTAAGGACAATGATTGCTCGTGGATGATGTTTTGAGTAGATGGATGATGGATGGTAGGATACGTTCTTCCTAACTTGGATATTTCGGGGACGAAATCCTTTAAGGAGGGGAGAATGTAACAACCCGTATTTTTGAATAACATGTTATAACATAAATGGAGGCAGAATTAAACTGTAAAATCTGAATCAAGGGAAACGGGCTATGCCATTGCGTTCGTCTCGGAAAAATACGCGAAATAGAGTCCGAGTTTTCGAAAATCGGAGTCCGTATGACCAAGATATGGCCTCGCGAAGTTTCACGAAAAATTCCCAAATTAAAGTATACTTAATTAAGTGAAATGGGTTGCGCAGAGAAATATATATATATTGATATATATATATATAATTGAAAATTAAATAAATAAATATGCAAAAATGTTCAAAACAGCGAATAGGGAAAGGGGAATAACCGAACCGGCTGATTTTTGAGGTCGACCCGAGCTCGCTGGGTCGACTAGGGGCTAATCCAGGGTGTTTGGCTGTCAACCCGTGGGCCGATTCGCTCAAATGCAGATTTTGCATTTGGATGGTTCTCATGGTTCATCTTTAATCTAAAGGCCCTAGATGGTTCCTATACTTGACTTCTTCCCCAAGACATGCTTTGATGGCTTGGATTGAATCTAGGTTTAATCCTATGGCCTAAAACACTTGCCTACTCTATAAATAAGACCCTAACCTACCCTAAATCAGCATTATTCATTCATACAACTAAACTATGGCAAAATCAATCCTCTCATGGCCTCCACTCTCTTCATAAAATTCCTAAATCAAATTTCTAAGAGATTTCCATGCATACAAGTGTATTTAGGCTTGTATGATCCTCTTTAGCTTGCATTAAAGTCTTGTTTCTCTATTGGTATCATAAAGGAGGAGTCTTGATCAAGTTTGCTTGCATTTTGGGGTTTTAATTTGTTGCATAAGGGGTTTCTTACATTTGCTATACTCATTTGAGTCCACATAAGCATTGTAAGCCTATTTCTACTCTTGTATTTTAACTATGAAGTTAATATGTTATGTTGCAAGTTGAGTTTGGGGTTAATCATGATATGTGCTTTGATCTTATGATTTTATGCATAATCTTACTCTATGCATGTTAGTAAAGTCATTACCTTGGCTTTATGCATAGAAAGATGTGATCTTTGGTTGGAAATGTTGCATGATGCAACTTTGAAACTCTCATAAACCTTGTATTAACATGCATATAATGTTATATGCATGTTACTAGTCCTTATCTCATGCTATCTATGGCCATGTTCCGCCTATTTGCCAAGTTTGATGTTATGCATGCATATGAACCTTATGCAAGTTGAAACCATGTTATGCATGCATATGAACACTATGCAAGTTAAAATGATGTTATGCATGCTTAGGAATATTTTGCAAGTTGATAACATGATATGCAAGTTTGTGATCACATCTTTGTCTCATATGCCACCATGTTTAACTTGTGGCTCCAACACCTTTATGTCATGATTTTGCCAAGTCCCCTCTTTCTATCCTTTATGCGCTATTGCGATATGTAAGCGAGGGGATTGCGTTTGGGGTTGGGTAAACTTAAAAGACATAAAAACCTAAGCTTGGGAATTTACCTATTAAGTTAGGTCTACCCATTGGGAATTTACCTATTAAGTTAGGTCTACCCAATTGCTTGAAAATTTGTAATGTGTTTTGGAAACATGATGGACATGACACTTAGAAAACATGAGGATGGCCAACTCGAGGTTGGGTTGAGCTTGTAGCATAAACCTACCCGGAACCGACCGGCTTAACTAGTGGCTACAAGTAATAAGACCCAATGTGAGTAGTTGGTCATGTTGCACGTGAAACCCGAGGTTAGACTAAGTTGTGGTGTAAACCTACCCGGACCCGCCCGGCCTAACTAGTAACCACAACAAGGTCTAATGTGAGAGGTTGGGTGCATTAAATTAATTAATGCCACATGATAGGGTTAAGTCATGGACCGCTTGAATACTTAACCAATTAAACACGATGAGTTGATAGGGTTAAGTCATGAACCTTGGGTACACTTAACCAACTTGGTACTTGGATGAGTTGGGTTAACCACGTTTAACCCATTAAGGAAACCCTAGTTACGTGCTCCTTTGCACCAGTAACCCTCTTAGTTGTATCATGATACCCTAGGGACTAGGCTAGGGTGGGGCACGATTACTGGGATGACATGTAAGCGACCAAGACGACGGCTGTGTAGGTCCGCCGGTGTAGGTTCAGGCGGGCCATGGTCGTGCACATGGTCCGGAGTTGAAAAAGCAGGCACGGGCACCAGTAGGTTTAAACTGTGCGTGCTTGGTTTGTGTCAGTGGTTGACACCCTAGGACTTGATACACCCTAGGGTGGACCTAGCACAGTTTAGCTACACTTCGTAGTTGGGCCGTATGACACCGACACTTGACGAGTTAGGCTTTAGGAGAGCCGATCGACTAGACCGTGCTAGTTGGACCTTGGTTTAGGTCATTCATGATGTTGGGCCAAACTTGGGCCTGGGGATCACTTCTTGTTTACACTTGACATGACTTGTGATACTAGTACACTTGGTGCAAACCTCAACCTTGTATATGCGGTGCCACACTTGATCTATCTTGTTGACTTTTTCCATGCCAGTTATCATCCTATGACTCATCCTTGTTTACATATACAGTTAACTTTATTAGTTGTTGTACAATAGTAGGTAGGACTTACCAGTCTTTTGACTGACCCATTTTCTTTTGCCTCTTTTCTTTCGTTCCCCCCCCCCAGGTTTACAGGGCGGGAATACCAGTACTTAGCTTGGATCTTAGCTGCTTTTCCTGGATAGCTCATGTATGCTTTGGACTTGAGCTCGCTATGGTTTTCTACCTTGGGGATAGCTACTTTATGTTTTCCTTTCCAGTTTCCAGTTTTATGTTTCTAGACTTTGTTTATGGAAAATAATGATCAAGTACTGTGTTATAACTTAACTTATGGTTTTGATATGCTAGTTTTTATCCGCTGCTATATTTACTCTGTTTTTTTTACTTATATGTTCTGTCTTGTGATATCTGCATGCATGTTTACCTTGTTTAAACGCCCCTCCAAAGCCAGTGCCCTTGCAAGAGTGGCACTGGCGGAGGTGGGGTGTTACAAGTAGCATACCTGTGCATTCTAGGATTGTGTCGGGCCGCCACCATGGGACTTGATACACCCCATGGTGGGACCAGCATAGGTAACTACAACATCGGGGGCCGTAAGATACATGTAACTATGCGAGTAGGAGCCGATCATCATAAAATGGATCACTTCACCCTGATTATGGGGTGCCTGTTGGGAACTAGTTTATATGGGTACAGAGATTAATATGGGGTACGATAGTATATTCGACCCTAGACAACTTAACTAAGTTTATGGTGCTTTCCCATTTCTATTTTATACTTATCATACCCAGTTCTTTATTCATACACTGAATAGTCCTAGACTTACTCAGGCTTTATGCCTGACTCTACTTTTCTTTCGTCTTCTTTTCTTCCGTTTCCCCCCTAGGTCCACAGGGAGGGAATACCGCAGCTTGACCAGCCTTCATATCCAGCTTGAAGAGAAAGAATGTATTGCTTGGATCTTTTCGTTTTTGGACTATGGCTTTGGACAGCAACTATGGGACTTTTGCAGTTTATTTATGTTTTCTTTATGCTTCTTTAAATAATGTAATCAAGACAGTTATGAAGATGTTATGATTTTGGAAGTATTGTAAGACAATTATGGTATGGTTGGTGTAACACGTATTTTATTGAAATAAAAGTTGTTGTTTTCTGCTGTTCAAAAATATGTGTTCTTATATCTGTCTTGTATATCTGTGACTTATACTTATAAACCTCCACCAAAATTAGGGCATTCCCTTTGAGAGTGACCCTAACGGAGGTGGGGTATTTCACTTGGTATCAGAGCATAGGTTTACCAGATAAGATAAAAAGTTTTGAAAATTTATTTTCAAAAAAGAAATTTAAAGAAGCATTTTTAAAAGAAAAATATTATTTTATTTTAAAAAAGGCAAAGTCCCCCCAAAGCCATAGGTACTATCTCTTATCCTTCGTTTTGAATCTATCCTTTTTGTTTCAGCATGTCCGAAGAACTTAACTTGCCAGAGGGTGTACCAATACCTGGTTGGTTTAGACGGTTCTTAGAAGCAAAGGCCACTCTGCCAGGTCCTACCGTTCCTCCTCCCCCAGCTGCAGGAAATCATCCAGCTGCAGCAGTACCTCTTCCTCAACCTCCTCCATGGGGAAACACATTTGCGAAGATATGTAAAGATTTTAAAGCTATGGGATGAAAGGATTTTCATGGAAATGAGTCCTTCGTGGCAGCTAGAAATTGGCTGAAAGAAACCGAGGACTTATTCATCATCTTTGAGGTAGAAGATAGACAGAAAGTACAACTGGCAGTATGGCTACTAAAGGGCGAGGCTTCCTACTGGTGGGAAGTCACTAATGCAGAAAGACCAGTGGAGACATGGGAGGACTTTAGGGCAAGGTTTGAGGCTAAATTTCTCTCAGATGCGGAAAGGAGTTTGCAGTTGGAAAAATTCTTATTTCTTAAGCAAGGGAACAAGACAGTCAAAGAGTATGTTAATCAGTTCGATGAGCTGGCTAGGTTTGGGCTGGACCTAGTCAAAACCCCGCACAAGAAGGCTCTCCGTTTTGTCAAAGGGTTGAATGAGCCATTACACAGTTTGGCCATGACCCATATACCCATGGGAGCTACGTATGAAAGGTTGGTACAGATGGCGTTGCTGAATGAAGAGGACAAGGGCAAGAAGGAGACAAAGGCAGAAAGCTCTCAAGGGAAGAAAGAGGGTTTGCAGCCTAAGAAGACAGACTTTAAGAAGGGCGGGAAAGGCAACAAAGAGAAGAGGAAGTGTAATTTCTGTGGCAAAGTGGGGCACTTAGTGAAAGATTGCCGGAAAAAGAAGGCCAAGGAGAATGGTGGGTGCTTTTCTTGCGGTGAGACAGGCCACAGGGCTAAGGACTGCCCAAAGAAACGAGGACAGGGGCAGAGGGCTGGATCCACCTCAGGGGCACAAGTTCATGTTCTAGAAGCGCCACCTCTGCAACAGCGAGGTATAAATACTTCTGTAGAAAGTGTAGTTTATCTTTATGATCACCCCGTTCGCACTTTATTTGATTCTGGCGCATCACACTCCTTTATCTCGTCTGCTTTAGTAGAATCTCTGCACCTAAAAACTAGTGTGGTAGAGGACCCCTTAATTGTTTCAAACCCAATTGGGGGCCCAGCTCATTTGTCTATGATCTGTTTGGGATTGAAAATTTCTATTCTAAGCGTAGAATTTCAATGTAGTGCCTTTGTTTTGGGCTTTTCGGGATATGGTTTGATTTTGGGCATGGATTGGCTATCCAGTAATGGGGCCATCCTTGATTGTGAGAAAAGGGTTGTTAGGCTCCTAACCCAGCTCGGTAATACTTTGAAAATTTCTTGTAATCCCTCGTATGCGGTTATGCTTAGTTACCTTGAATCGCTAGATGCCTCTGTTGAAAATTTGCAATCAGTTAGAGTGGTCCGGGAATATCCGGATGTCTTCGAAGAGGTAAAGGGCTTGCCTCCGAAGCGGGAGATAGACTTCCGCATATACCTTGTAGATAATGCAAAGCCCATTGCGTTGCCCGTTAGACACATGGCTCCACGGGAAAGGAAAGAGCTCAGTAAACAGATTAAAGAGCTTCTAGAAAAGGGGTTCATTAGGAGGAGCATTTCGGAATGGGGCGCTCCAGTGGTGTTCGCTACAAAGGCGGATGGTTCACTCCGTCGATGTGTTGACTATAGGGAGCTCAACAAGCTAACGAAAAAGAATAGGCACCCTCTCCCCAGAATTGACGATTTGTTTGATCAGCTTGTAGGAGCGTCTGTTTTCTCCCAACTCGATTTAGTGACCGGTTTTCATCAGCTAAGGGTGGCTGAAGATAAAACGGCATTCAGAACCCCAGACGGCTTCTTTGAATGGCTTGTCATGCCTTTCGGCTTGACTAATGCACCTGCTTACTTCGTGGACCTGATGAGTAGGGTATTCAGAGATTTCCTCAATAAGTTCGTAGTGGTCTTCGTAGACGATATCCTTATCTTCTCAAAGAGTGAAGAGGAACATGCTCAGCACTTAAGGGCAATCATGGAAACTCTGCGAGTCCATCAGCTAAAAGCCAAATTCTCCAAATGCCACTTTTGGAGAGAAGGGGTGAGGTTCCTTCGGCACATAGTATCCAAACAAGGGTTAGCAGTGGACCCTGCTAAGGTAGTGGCGGTACAGGATTGGAAGACACCAAGGAATGCAACTGAGGTCTGAAGTTTTCTATGGCTAGTAGGTTTCTATCAAAAGTTCATAAAGGATTTTTCGAAAATCTCAGCTCCGCTCACGAAATTGACCAAGAAGAATCTAGCGTTCAATTGGGACTTGGATTGCGAGTTTGCTTTCCAGCGACTAATAAGGGCTTTTACAACAGCCCCAGTTTTGACGTTGCCAGATGGAAGCAAGATGTTCACTGTTTATACAGATGCATGTGGGACAGGGCTAGGCGCCGTCTTAATGCAAGAAGGAAGGGTAGCAGCTTATGGCGGGAGGCAGTTGAAAGTGCACAAAAAGAACTACCCGACCCACGATCTTGAGTTAGCTGCCATCGTCTTTGCACTCAAGTCTTGGCGACACTATCTCCTAGGTGAGAAGTTCGAACTTTACACTGACCATAAATCGTTAAAATATCTTTTCTCGCAGAAAGATCTTAACTTGAGGCAACAAAGATGGATGGAGTTTCTTGCCTCGTACGATTTCGAGATCTCCTACACTCCGGGCAAAGGCAACGTAGTGGCAGATGCGTTGAGCCGAAAGAAATTGACCCTAAGCCCGCTGTTTGTTGAAAGACAAAGCCTACAGTTTATAGCCAGCTTCGACTTTAGGCCTTCCTCCGATTTTGTACCAGGCTTGCTAGCATCTCTCGAAGTGCGCCCGACTTTAGTGGACTCAGTAGGGACAGCACAACGTGAAGACCCTCAGCTTGTGGAAACGATTGATAGGCTAATTAGGGGTGAGACTTCAAGTCACCTCAACAGATACTCCATCGACGATAAGGGTTGGCTAAGGCGAGACGGAAGACTATGCGTCCCGCTGACAAGGGATTTAGTAAAGAGGGTTCTCGAGGAAGCACATCACTCCAAGATGACGATACACCCAGGCGGAGATAAAATGTACAAGGACATAAAAAGAACTTTCTTCTGGAACGGCATGAAAAAGGACGTGGCAGAATTCGTTTCTAATTGTATGGTGTGCCAACAGGTTAAGGCGGAACAGAAAAAGCCTGGCGGTCTGCTACATCCTCTAGAGGTCCCGCAGTGGAAGTAGGATATCATCTCAATGGACTTCATCGATGGGCTGCCTAGGTCTAGGAGAGGCAACACTAGCATTTGGGTAATAGAGAATAGGCTTACTAAAAGCGCCCACTTTTTACCTATCAAAAGTAAAAGAACTGCTTCATCCCTAGCATCTCTTTACCTCAAGGAAATCGTTCGACTCCATGGAATACCATCCAGCATTGTTAGTGACCGAGACCCTATCTTCACCAGTGAGTTTTGGCGGAGTCTGCAAGAAGCAGTAGAAACGCAGTTATGCTTGAGCACAGCCTATCATCCCCAAACCGACGGCCAAACAGAAAGAGTGAACAGAGTTTTGGAGGACCTTTTAAGACTGTGCGTCCTTGACTTCGGAGGGACATGGGAAGACCATCTTCCTTTGGTGGAATTTGCCTACAATAACAGCTATCAAGCAACCATCGGGATGGCGCCCTTCGAAGCTTTATATGGAAGACTGTGCCGATCGCCCACTTGTTGGTGGGAGTCTACTGATAAACTCATACTTGGACCAGATATGATCCGAGAGACTTCAGAAAAAGTAGACTTAATACGAAGAAGGATGAAGACGGCCCAAGTCAGACAAAAGTCCTACGCCGACAAGAGGAGGACCGACCTTGAATTTGAGGTTGGAGACAGAGTTTTTCTTAAGGTATCTCCGCTAAGGAACGTTGTCCGTTTTGGAACCACAGGAAAGCTAGCACCAAGGTTCGTAGGGCCATTCCCTATCATCGAGAAAATTTGGAAAATGGCCTATAGATTAGAGCTACCCGAAAAGCTGGCCGGAGTTCACAACGTTTTTCATGTTTCACATCTCCGAAAATGTCTACATGAGTCTGCTGAAGTGGTAGAGCCAAATATCCTAGAAGAAGCTGAAGTGGAACGCGAAGCAACCATAAGAAAAGTTCCAACCCGCATATTAGGAACGGGAGTGAAAAAGCTACGCAACCGCGAAGTCAAGCTCGTCAAAGTTCAGTGGAGCGACGCCGAAGGAGATGCAACTTGGGAAACTGAAGCTAGAATACGCGCTGCCTACCCTTTTCTTTTCGAGGGTACATCTTTGATCCTTCCTTTTCCTTAAGTTGCGCTTTTATCTATCTTTTTTTTTAGGTATATCTCCTCGACCCTATCTTTTAGGTAGAAACTCTTTGGATGAAAACGTGTAGTTGAAACATGTTATGGATGATGGTTGCAAGTGGTTGCAAGTGATTGCTAGTGGTTGCTCGTGGTTGCATATACACACACAATCTAGGCTTTAGATCGGCTCAGTCACTTCATTTTGCATATGCATATATGTTTGCATTCGTATATGGTTGAACTTTAATGTGTTATCATATGGATGTTGCATGTGTATGAATGATTGTGCACTCATGTAGAATCATGAATAGGGGGATTTGCATACATAATGGATTCATAGCACTTACATAATTTGCATTAAGGAGGTAAACTGAATCAATAGACCGCCTGATTTTGCATTAGATAAGTACATGTACACACACACTTCGCATATGATCATGAAGCATTAGAAGTCTTTTAAGGACAATGGATGCTCGTGTTTGATGGATGAGTAGATGGATGTTTGGACGTTCGGATGTACATTCTTCCTGAACTTGAAGATTTCGGGGACGAAATCCTTTTAAGTGGGGGAGAATGTAACACCCCGTGTATTTTATAACTGTGAAATTCATAAATTAAACTATAACTAATTTTAAATCAAAGAATTAAGGGAAACGGGATACGCCATAGCGTTCGTCTCGGAATTCTGCTTGAGATAGAGTCTGAGTTTGCATAAAACGGATATCGTATGAAGAAGATATGGACGAACGAAGTTGGGCGAAAAACCGGAAAACGGGTCAGAATGCACTGGCGCACTTGGGAAGTGCGCCAGAACAAAAATGCACTGGCGCACTTGGGAAGTGCGCCAGTACATTTTTGACCTGGCGCACCTGCCAAGTGCGCCCAGGTCAAAAATGACCTGCTGGTCAGGTCTGGTCAAGTCCTGGCTGGCCAGGTCTGTGTTTGGTCGATTTTCTGAGCCTTGCCTTGTCACTAGGGCTAGGTGTCAGCTCCTGGTTGGTCTCTCCTTCAAACGAACGGCTATCATTGAACCAAGCTTCATCGACGGTCTAAATCAACTCACAAACTCTATAAAAAGGACCTAAGACTAACCCTAATTCACATAAACTAAAATGGAGATGAGACCGTCATGCTGCTGAGGAGAGACTGAAGATAGCCGTCAGAAATAGAGAGACAACTAGGAGATAATTCAAAGCTTAAAGCAACGTTAATCAAATCAAAGCAACACCTACAACAAAGGATAGCATCTCCAAATTCAGAATTCAGATTTCTGAATTGAAGATTCGCCATACGCTGTAAGTAGAGTGCTATTCCGATATGAATTAAATAATTGTGTTGATTTGTGTAATGTAAGAAATGGAATTGTGGCGATAATAATCTATATTTGTATGTTGCTTTGATGCAAAACGATTTGGGAATATTATGGTATACGATTGGATATTTGCAAGTACGCGATTTGCGTTGGAAACGAAATGGAATTGTGGCGTTAATGACTTATATTTGTATGTTATTTTGATTCTAAACGATTTGGCAATGCTATGGTTTGATTCATACAAGTATGTGGCTTATGTTGACAACCACATGTTATGGAATTTTGATTGGGACTTATGCAAGCATATGATTCATATTGAAAACTACATGTTTGTGGTAGTTATTTACAACACCCATTTGGTAAATGCAAGTATAAGATTCATGTTGAAACAACAACTATATGTTGTAATAGTTTATTTTGAAATTCATGCAAGTCTATAATCTATTGTTATGACAACATGATGTAAAATTCTATGGTCATCTTTAGTGTAATTTGATTCACCTAAGTATTATGAATCATATGAAGGTTATGTTGAAATTGGCATCATAGTTCAAGTATAAAAATCATGATTTTGTGATAGTGACAAAAGCAAGCGTCGTTGTAAGCTTGTATAAATTTTATGAACATGTCTAAGCTATGTTTGTTATTATGCCTAGTTAAAAACATGTTTTCTAAGCTTATGTTGTTATCTTAATCATATGATAATATATTTTTGGCACATAAGTTACATTAGAAATTTAAACTAGAATTGCATCCCCTTACAAGTTACATAGATTGGACAAAAACCCATGATTATATGAATAATAGGATTCATAATCAATTATGTTTATGCCATGACCATATAAGGACTCATGTTCAATTATGATTATGCCATAATTATATGATTAGAGTGGTTCGTGTTTAAGTACTATTTATGCCAAGACTACATGTTTCGTTTACACCATGATTTTGTGAATAGAATGATTCATGTTTAAGTATTGCTTATATTATATGTTGTTACAATTGCAAGTTCACATATGCCTATCTTATGATAATTAGATCGTATGTTGCAAGTTCATGTGTTCACACTCCCCTTTTTATGTCACCTTATAAACACCATGTTATAGCCTCCCCTTTTCATATGACTAAATTGGGTTTAAGTATTAAACCCAACACACCTTACGTTGGAACGAACAAATAAAACGGGGGAAATGACGTTTGGGTTAAAAATATAGAACATATGTGTTGGCTTGTTTGACGCACGCCAATAACTTTGAAAAACAATTAAGTGGCCTAAATAAATCTTAACCAATGAAGATGAATTTGAATAATGGGCCGCAAGTATTTACATATAAAAAGAAGAAAGACAAAATATGTAAATGTAGAAAATACGATGTGTTTAACCCGAGGTTGGATTGAGTTGTGATGTAAACCTGCCCGGAACCACCCGGCTGTCCAGTAGTCACAACAATACCTATCCAATGTGGGTGGTTAAACATGGAGCCCAATAAGGACCCGAGGTTAGACTGAGTTGAGGCGTAAGACTGCCCGGACCCAACCGGCAACAGGCAGCCACAACAATACCTGTCTAATGTGAGAGGTCAAGGCTTTAATAAGACAATTAAGGCTGAGTCAGGATTGATAGGATTAAGTAAATTATATTAATACTTAATCAAGGTGGAACATGCTAAACTAAACAGACTGATTGGGGGTTAGGTTTATAAAACACTTAACCAACTTAGCATGTTGGCTACAAATAGAAAAACCTAGTAGCGGGGGACCCTTTTTAGCAGTAACCCTATAAGGTATCATGATACCCTGAAACTAGGCAGGGTGGGGCACGATTACTGGGCTGACTGTAAGAGGTCAAATGGATGGCGGTGGTGCAGCAGTGTAGGTTCTAACGGGGTGCGGGCGTGCACACATTCCGGCGCAGAAAAATAAGGCACTGGGCACCAGTAGCATACTTGTGCATTCTAGGATTGTGTCGGGCCGCCACCATGGGACTTGATACACCCCATGGTGGGACCAGCATAGGTAACTACAACATCGGGGGCCGTAAGACACATGTAACTATGCGAGTAGGAGATGATCATCATAAAATGGATCACTTCACCCTGATTATGGGGTGCCTGTTGGGAACTAGTTTATATAGGTATAGAGATTAATATGGGGTACGATAGTATATTCGACCCTAGACAACTTAACTAAGTTTATGGTGCTTTCCCATTTCTAGTTTATACTTATCATACCCAGTTCTTTATTCATAGACTAAATAGTCCTAGACTTACTCAGGCTTTATGTCCGACTCTACTTTTCTTTCGTCTTCTTTTCTTCCGTTTCCCCCCCCCCCCCCAGGTCCACAGGGAGGGAATACCGCAGCTTGACCAGCCTTCATATCCAGCTTGAAGAGAAAGAATGTATTGCTTGGATCTTTTCGTTTTTGGACTATGGCTTTGGACAACAACTATGAGACTTTTGCAGTTTATTTATGTTTTCTTTATGCTTCTTTAAATAATGTAATCAAGACAGTTATGAAGATGTTATGTTTTTGGAAGTATTGTAAGACAATTATGGTATGTTTGGTGTAACACGTATTTTATTGAAATAAAAGTTGTTGTTTTCCGCTGTTCAAAAATATGTGTTCTTATATCTGTCTTGTGTATCTGTGACTTATACTTATAAACCTCCACCAAAATTAGGGCATTCCCTTTGAGAGTGACCCTAACGGAGGTGGGGTGTTTCAAGCGAGGAGCTGTACTAGGGGCGGTCCCGGTTTTAACTACCCTGCCGTTATGCTGCCGAAATTTTGAATAATATTCATGTGTTTGAATTATTTTCATTTGTTGAAACTATAGTTAATCGTTGAACAGAAAACATTCATGTGTTGAATTGAAACTCATTCGTTGATTAGAAATTCATGTGTTGAATGGTATTCGTGTTTTAAATATAAAAATCACATTTTTATCATCTATATGAACTATATAAAATAATCTTGTTTTGAAAGAAATTGTTTTATAATAAAAATCCTATTTTTACTACCTATATGAACTATCTAAAATAATAGAGTTTTGAAGTGAATTATTTTACAATAAAAATCACATTTTTATTATATTCATGAATTGTTAAATATAGTGAAGCGTCGAAATAGAAGATCGTTAGATAAAAATATCATTTTTATCAAATTTATAAAAAGAATGTAGCTTTGAAATCGAAGAATCGATATATATATATATATAAATAGAATTAAAATATATCGAATAACGACGCTGCAGTTCGTATTTTGAAACCATGATTTCAAACGATTGTACCGGGAGATCCGACCATCAGATTTTTCTGAAATCGCAACCGTTGGGTTCGCTTTGGAAAAATTTTTCCAACGACACCAACTTTGTAAAAATCCAACGGTTGGATTGTCTGGAATGTTTAATTCAAATCTGAAGAAAAACAGCGCCATAATCGATTTTATATATATATATATATATATATATATATATATATATAATTATATTTAATCGAATAACGACGCTGTAGTTCATATTTTGAAATCGAAACTTCAAACGATTATACCGGGAGATCCGACCGTCGGATTTTCCCGAAACTGGAACCATTGGATTCATTTTGAAAAGATCTTTCTAATGATATAAATTTTGTGAAGATCCAATGGTTAGATTTTCAGATATGTGTAAATCAAATCTGAAGAAAAACAGCGCCATGGTCCCGTTACAGCCCGAAGCGTCGTTTTGAATAAATTGGCTATTTTAAAATAAATAAAAATAGCTAGAAATCGTTATAAAATATTATAAACGATATGGATGTGTAATTTAGCAATTAACTGAAGGTTGGCTAAGTCGAATGGTTTCCTGGGTGTTGATCTTGGTTTCGACTTTCGGTGTTAATGTTTGGGAAATCGTTCTCTTACTAATTGACGGTTGTTGACTAATGAATTGAAATGATGCGTGTGTATGTTAGTGTTGCACTTGTTTATTATGTACGCGAGTTGCTCAGAAAGACCGGGTTGATCCCATTCTGAATAACTGAATCGACGATAAGAAATCGAAGATGAAGACGGTGGTCGACGACCGGAGATCTTCACCTCGTTTGGATGGTAACCGAGGTCCTGATTGGGAGGCATCCCGAAATATGGGTAATGAGTGGTGATCGTCCAGACGTACGTGGTGATTGATGGGTTTACGAGGTATATAGTGCCTCCGGTTTCGTTCAGACCCAGAACGGACTTGTAAATGGACTGTGTGTCTGACATTGGATTTTATTCTGTGCTGATTGATCTCTGTTAAATATACAACTGTTTGGCGGTAGAGAATTTATTCTTTGCTTAACGCCCTTCTCTGAAACGCACGAGCTCAGAGGTTGTATATCGATGGACATCAGTCGCATGGCATGAATTGCTAGTGTGGCATGCTTAAGTGGCAAATGATCAGGGCTTCTGTTGAAAAGCAAACTCTTGTGGTGATGATCAAAGCACCGCCTGTGTGGCGTAGCTTTGTGTATAACGTGAATTCGCGAACCTCACACCCGGTATGAACCAGAAACGGGTGGACGGACCTCAGGGAGGACATGCGTTTCTTTCTAATCAGAAGTGGCATCAGTGGTTTTACATGCCCTGACGAGTTTGACTTATGTGGTTGTTACTGTTGCGAGGCGCCTCGGTTTGATCGGACGATCCGGGTCCGATAGAGTCATTCGTTGGCTCACTTACGCCCCATAGGGCGGGGAAACGCATTGTTCAGGAATTTTAATCCACATCGGTGGACCAGCCCTGACGATCCAAGGGCCCACTTGTGTCTGGGTCCTGAGGCTCGGGCTAGAGAGTCTCGAAGTCAGTAAGGACTATCTTTTGCCTTGGTTCATGACGGAAATCCAATTTCCAAATACGTGACTGTGCGGTTTTGATTGTATATATATATATGGCGACATGATATATGGTACCCATGCCGCCTATGATTGATAATTATGATTGAAATTGTTTTTGAAACATATAAACACTAGTAGTAATATCAAATTATTTTGTTTTATTCGTATCAAGCATATTTTGGCCATTATAAGGTAAAACTCTATCCTCCGGTTTGCGTTGCATTGTGTGATGGGAACTGAGTCTTATAATGGCTTCATTTTTATAAAAAGCATTGCGATGTTTAAAAGAAAGATTTGTTTTAGAGCACTGGCGATCCAATGGAGTAAACCCGTTCCACGAAAGTGGCGTGGTCATGTGATTAGCCATATTTTAAATGTGTTGAGTTGATTTCTCATACCAGTCCCATGACTGACTCGTAGTTTGTTTCACTTTCAAACTCGTGTGCCCCTTTTTCTACACGGGCAGCCTTGTATTCAGGTTTTAGCTGGCTTTCTCTGGATAGCTGGAGCTGAAGATGGATTCTATCATTTATCTCTTTTATGCTGTTCAGCTCCTATTGTACATTATGTTTGTTTTTCCGCTGTAGACATATATGTATAGTTGAACTGTATTTGTACTAAGTAAGATCCTGTATACTGTGTAACTCTGATGATTAGTTTTATCCAGTATATTCTATTTGTTCATTATCTGGTGTATTTATTTAATTCTGTTCTGCTATTATTTGTTTCTGTGTTATATTCTAAACATTACCCTTGTCCCCGTCTGTACGGGAAATGGCGTTGTCGCACCATTCACGACAAACCCCAAAATCCAATTTGATATTAAATACAAGGCTCTGAATAGAAAATATATCTGCTTATATTCAATATCAAATCCTAAAACCAATAATTATCGTATTGGAATAACAATATATATATATATATATATATATATATATTTATATATATATATATATATCTTCCAAATTCCTCCACAATATCCGTATAATCACAGAACCCAATATCGAAATATTCCGAAGATAATTTTGATTCAAATCCATTTCAATTCATATATTGGAAATTCTGATTATTTTTAAAACCATTTCAAACCCAATTTATTTATTTCCAAAAATAAATAAATTATTTTTCTAGTTCATAAGTAGTTCATTTTGATGAAAACACATTTTTATCTTTTCAAATATGAAATTTTTCATCCCAATTCTTTCCAAATCATTTATTATGATTTTACACAAATTTTTGATATTTTTAATAATTTTATCAAGGCCCTTGCAGTCGATTTCCATAAACGGTCATCGAACTGCACTTACAACGACCTTTTCCGGTTTTGATTTGGATTCCAAATCCAACCGTTAGACTTCAAATCTATTATATTTGTTAGAAATCTGTTTTCGATACGAACCCAACGGTTCCGGTTTTACGAGAATCTGACGGTCGGATCTCCCGTACTGTCCATTTGAAGTCAATGGTCGAAATTCGCGAACAGCGGTGGCGCGGCTGTTCTATTCAGGCCATTATATTATATATATATATATATATATAATATATATATTTCATCAATTTCCTTTTAAAACGTATTTTATAAATCGTTTTAAATTCATTTTCAAAACGATTTCAACTTCATATTCAATTTCTAATCAAAATTGAATATTCCATATCATCGATATACAAATGATAGTATTTTCAAAACATTAGATTTTGAAATCAATTCCTTTTCGATATTCATTATAAAAATGAATAAAATCGATATAAATATTGTTCCCATCAGAATGACGTATATCTAATCAACACGGCTATATATATTTTAATACATTCGTGTCCACCCCAAACCGGACATCAAAATCAAATTTTGATCTTTTACTGAATATTATTTTTAAAAATATTCATTATTTTAAAATAATCATTATTTTAAAATATTCATTCCTTTCTGAACTGGAATCAGACACAGTCTATTACCATATAATGTGATTATATGGATTTCATGCACCACATGTAACAACAACAATCAAACACAGTCAACCATCATCCAATGTGCATTCTACACTGCATAATCATCAAATACAAATATTCGATGCTTACAACAGCCTATCAACCAATTGATTGACATATTACTAAATATTGGGATTAGCGTATGTCCAATAACATCCCAATACCCGTGTGGGGTTTCAATCAACAAATACAGATTTATTTGTGCAGTTGGGCGATGTGTAAAATTTATCGTCCTAGTCAATATCAGTCAAATGTGTGTACATTAAAAAATCATCCGATTTGTTTATGAATATTTATTTTATACATATACACGTTAAAAATTATATTTTAACTATAAATTATTTTATTCCATTCCACATCACACAATCAATTTTCACAACACAATCAATCAAATAAACAAGTCGTCCATGATCTGTGGACGACCGGCGTCGGGTGCTGCTAAGCACCGTCTGCATCCTAGCATATATTTTTAACTTGAAAATAAAATAAAAGTGAGAAGTTCTCGCCTTTGGGATCCACTCCTCCATTCTTTCCTTCTGAACTGTATGGATTCCGTTTTGATTTCCCTTGTTACCATCGCTATCTTTTCCCGCTGTTCACATTAAAAATCACATTTTTTTTACAATGGCATTTCCTAGTAAAAATCATATATTTTTATCGCTCCTATAGAAAAATTATATTTTTAAATTTCTACTTCTTATATAAAGATCGAATTTTTATTTCGCTTCATATATAATAAAATCATATTTTCCTCTCGCCATTCTCTATATAAAAATCACATTTTTATATATAAAGATCGTATTTTTATATCTCCACTACATATGTAAAAATTGCATTTTTATTATCTCTATAATATAAAAATCATATTTTTATTATCTCTGTAATATAAAAATCGAATTTTTTTGGCTAATTTATATATATAAAAATCGATTTTTTTATAGTTATAAAAATCGAATTTTTATCTAACTAAAGATCACATCTTTATCCTTGCCATTCACACATAAAAATCAAATCTCTATTTTATGACATTCCTATAAAAATTACATTTTTATAATAATGTTCTTTATATAAAAATCTTACCTTTTATAGTTATAAAAATCTAATTTTTATATAGTTAAGACCATATTTTAATAACGATGGGTATATTTAAAAAAATCACATTTTTACAGAAAGGACTATATTTTTAATATATAAAAACTGATTTATGTTTACATAAAAAAACTAAGATTTAAAATAAAAATAAAACAACAAAAGAACTCACCTTTGTCGTATGGATGTCGGGAGCAGGAGGGGGTGGTTCGTTGGTGGCGCTCGCCAGTGGTGGTGGTTGCGAGCTGGGGTCTCGCGGCTAGGGTTAAACGATGGCACAATGTGGGGTTTTGGGGTGTTAGGGTGAAGCGGGAGGGGTTGCGCAGCAGGAGGGGGCTTCACGAGGAGGGAGGTGGTGAAATAGCCCGATGAAATCCGGTAGGCTTTGCAACCATCCCTTCATCCCCCAAAGCAGCAGGTAAAACCCACTGTGGCTCCCAGTGGTCCCCCAGTACACTTGTTTTACGGCGACCCTCTCGAGCCTCCCGGCTACTGCCTAACCAACCCCCGCAAGGGACATGTGGGGGTAAGAGCCCACTGTTCTCCACCAAAGCACATGGTGAGAACCCCCCATCATGACTGCAAAAAGAACTGGTGATACTCCATTCTCGATCTTTTCAATCTAATTAAAGATTCATTAAAACTTCAATTAGTTTTAATCTTTAACTGGGTTAAAGAATCAGTGTCATTTAAAACACGGTTCACGATAAACCCAAAATCACATCCCATTAATTATCGGGTTAAAGAACAAGTGTTATTTAAAACACTGTTCACGATAAACCCAAAAATCAATACCAATTCAATTCTAATTAAATATTATTTAATTGGTACACTTCATTAAATCTAAATAAAAAGATTTAATCTTTTTCTCCACTAGGCTTAAGAACAGTGTTAATGAAGACACCATTCACGACAAACCCAAATCACATTTGATATTAAATACAAGGCTCTTAATAGAAAATATATCGGCTTATATTCAATATCAAAATCTACAACCAACAAGTATCATATTGGAAATAATGATATTATTATATCTTTCAAATTCCCATAACAATATCTGTATCATCATGAAATCCAACATCGAAATATTCCGAAGACATTTTCGATCCAAATCCATTCCAATGCAATTATTGGAAATTCTGGTTATTTTCAAATCCGATTTATTTATTTTAAAAATAAATAAATTATTATTCTAGTTCAAAACTAGTTCATTTCGATAAAAATCTATTTTTATCTTTTCAAATATGGAGTTTTTTATCCCAATTCTTCACAAATCATTTCTTATGATTTTACACAAATTATTGATATTTTTTATAATTTTATCAAGGCCCGTACAGTCGATTTCCATCAACGGCCATCGAACTGCACTTACAGCGACCTTTTTCAGATTTGATTTGGCATAATTCCAAATCCAACGGTTAGATTTAAAATTTCTAATATTCGTTAGAAAGCTCTCTTCGATACGAACCCAACGGTTCCGGTTTTAGGAGAATGCGACGGTCGGATCTCCCGTAATATCTGTTCGAAGTCAATGGTCGAAATTCGCGAACTGCCGCGGCGCGGCGTGTTCTATTCAGACCATTATATATATATATATAATATAATATATACTTCATCGATTTCAATTCAAAACGTGCTTTATAAATCGTTTTAAATTCATTTTCAAAACGATTTCAACTTCATATTCAATTTCAAATCAAAATTGAATATTCCAATATAAATTCGTTTTAAATTCATTTCAAGTCAATTTCAATTCAATTTCAATTCAATTTCAATTTAATTCGAATTTCAATTCATTTCAATTTAATTCGAATTTCAATTCTACTCAATTTAATTCAAATTTCAATTTATTTCAATTTAATTCGAATTCAATTCTATTCAATTTCAATTTGAATTCAATTCTATTCAATTTGAATTCAATTCTATTCAATTTCAATTCGAGTTCAATTCTATTAAATTTAATTCGAATTTCGATTATTTTCAATATAATTCAAATTTCAAAATCACTTTCAATATAATTCAAATTTCAAAATCACTTTCAATATAATTCAAATTTCGTAAACACTTTCAATATACATTGAAAATTGAATAAAATCGATATAAATATTGTTCACGTCAAAATGGCGTCAATCTAATCAACACGGCTTCATATATTTCTATTTTCAAATATTCTATTTCAAATATTTCTTTTTCAAATATTTCTTTTTCAAATATTTCTATTTCAAAACTGGAATGAGGCCCAATCAATTACCATATAATGTTAATTATATGGATTTTCTACAACACATGTACAAAATAACAACGATAAATAATCAACCATCATCCAGAGTGCGTTCTTACACTGTATAAGCATCAAATATAAATATTTAACGCTTATAACAGCCTATCAATCAATCGATCGACATACAACTAATTATTGGGATTAGTGTATGTCATATATCATCCCAATACCCGTGTGGGGTTTCAACAAATCAAATACAGATTTTATTTGTGCATTTGGGCGATGTGTAAAATATATCGTCCCAATCAATATCAATCAAATCATTGTATATAAACAAACCTCCGATTTGTTTATAAATATTTATTTTATATACACATTAAAAATTCTATTCTCAACTATAAAATATTTTTAACTATATAAATATTTTATTTCATTTCACATCACATCACACAATCAACTACACATCAAAATCTAACAAACAAGCATACAAGCCGTCCATGGTCTGTGGACGACGGGTGTCGGCTGCGACTAAACACCGTCTGCATCCTAGTATATATTTCAACTAGAAAATTAAATTAAAGGTGAGGAATTCTCACCGAGGGTTCCACTCCTCCATAGAAATTTCTGAAATTCGGAACAGTCTGGATGTGCCCGTACTTCGAACATAGTCTTTGTCACGCTGTTCACATATAAATAAAAATCACATTTTTAATCCTAAGTTATATGGATAAAAATCATATTTTTATATTTCTGCATTATATAAAAATTATATTTTTACATCGTTAAAAACCATATTTTTATATCGTTATTAGATATATAAAAATCGTATTTTTACTTCGTTAATGAATATGAAAAAATCGAATTTTTATCGCTACTTCTATAAAAATCTAATTTTTATATTCTTCCCTTAATGATAAAAATCCTATTTTTATATTGTTCTCTTCATGATAAAAATCATATTTTTAACCTTTTCTATATTATAAAAATTATATTTTTAATTCTCTACATGAATAAAAATCATATTTTTACTATCATACCTATATAAAAATCTTGCCTTTATATAAATAAAATCAAATCTTCTTATTCATTAAAGATTCAACCTTTTTATACATGACATTCATATACGAATTACATTTTTATCTCACTTTCACATATGTAAAAATTTGATTTTTACTCATGAAAAAAAAAATCGAATCCTATTCTAATTAAAAACCTAATTTTTCAACGTATATAAAACTGATTTGTAATAAATAAAATAAAGAAATAAAGGGAAAAACTTACACCAACCTCAAGGCGGAAGGGGATGGGCGGTGGTGGTCAGAGGGTGGTCGGAGGTGGCTGGATCGGGCGGAGGGAGGCAGGTCTGAAGTCGGGTTCGCGGTTTGAATGGGGTGTGGATATTGGCGTCGCGTTTCAGGGATAGGGGGCCATCGGGTTTTAGAGGAAGGGAGAGAGGGCAACGCGAGGTAGAGGGGAGGGGAGATCGGAGGGAAGGCGACGCGGTAGGGGGAGGCTGGAGGCTGTGCGCGCGCGAGTGGTGGGCTGACCAGAGGGCGGCGGTGGCGTCGTTCGTCGATCCCCTTTTTTTGGAAATCTAACGTTGACTGAGAGGAAAGGAAAGGGGGAGAGAGTTATATAATAATATATATTATTTTATTATTTAATTCAATAATTTGTTGACTTTTTATTTGAACTCGAAACGAGATCCAATGATTGTCGCCCCTAGCTAATTACCCCCATTCCGAACACAATAGGATGTGCCACATAAGCCAATTCTACAGTTTCGATAGGTTTTCATTCAATTTAAAATATAAATCATTATATATTCAATTTGAACGTACATTTCAAATTACCGGGGCCACACCATAACTCTATAAATTCCCGAAAAATTATTTCTAGCTTCGTATTGACGATACGGTCCTAACAAGACTACTTTCGTCAAACTCTGAGACCGTTTGAAAAATGGCCATTTTCCAGTCGATTAAAATCAACTAAAACTAGCCAAACACGTTTTCCTTTGCCATGCTCACATATTGATTCGAAAAATTATGAAATTTGAAACCTAGCAATAACTAGACATCACGGATCCAACAAAATTGGTTTCGTCGAAAACCGAGGTCGTTTGCAAAATGGCCATTTTTAAGGGCCGAAATTCCATAGCGACTATTCTGAAATTTCAACTGGACATAACTTTTTATCCCCGCTATGAAATTTCAATTTTCTGATTCGTTGGAAAGATATTCACAAATAGATTCTAATATTTTTGGTTTCACTAAAATCAGGTTTATTTTGCACCTGGTACATTTATTTGAATTTTGAAATCGAATTATCGAACTACCACGCCAGTTTCAATTCCTTTAATATATATAAATAAATATTTATAGTCTAATGACGATCTATATAAAATATACGTTTCAATTCCATTCAAAATAAATTTCTCGTCATTAGTATTTAAAATAATTCATTTTAAATAATCAAAATTCGCTAAAATTGCCAAAATAAATTTTTTAAATTGGCTCGGATTTCCGGGTTATTACAATCTCCCTCACTTAAAACTTTTCGTCCCCGAAAAGGAACGAAGCCGAAAGTTGTTTAACTAATCAACTCAACTTTCGTTATTTTCATTACGGCTAAAGTTCTTCAACTTTTCAGTTTCCAAGAATTTTCAAATTTTTTCCAAAAAATTTGGCTAACAACCTAAATTTTCGAAAAATTTCGCCATAACCTCCCCTGCACTGGGGACTTCGGGATATTTCATATAGCCTCCCATAGCCTTCTTCAATCCAAAAGAAAAAGAAAAAGCCAATCGGCTCACAAAATCATCATCACCCAAACAAAACAGTAAATTATGGTAAACATGTACTTATTTGTCGGGCAAACAATTTTATTCTTCTGCTCAAGCCTCCTTGCTATGACCTGTTCAATATAAGTACATGTATATGCATGCAAATGCAACCAATTTTCAATACAATTTAATATTTGGTTCAATTTGGCTAAACGGTTCAACATTTAATTAATTCAAACAATAATCAAGCAACACAACCATCAATCATTTAGTTGATTATCATTTCAAATTCATAATTTTGATACATAGTCAAAAATCAAATTTTTGATGCCAAATCACAACAATAGGCCCTATCTAATTTTGGTTCTCACACCAGTCTAATGGAAATATATAGATATCACACCTTCGAAACACGAACATAAATACTGATGATGTCCCGACATCACCAGAATTATCCCCGTGCAACTAGAGTGCGAATCTATATCTATCCAGTATATTAAAACTTCGAATACACGCGGATCAGACATATATGCAAAATCTTTATATATTGGATGGTCCAGATCAATTTAAATTAACATTCAAATACGAATGTTTGATTTAAATTTTCAAAACAAAATTTGTTTTCATTTTAAAAATATACTCTTCACACCCATTCTAGGATACTACTGATCCTATCTCTAAAGAGTTATTCCCATTGGATATTACTAATCCAACTTCTGATGAATTCTTTCGTACGGTTCTAATGTGCCTTGTTCTCTGAGCTTTGTAAACCAAAGCTCTGATACCAACTGTGAAAACCCGTAACTTCCCCGGTAAGGAAAGCGCGGATAGTTCGAGAACAACACACACAAGAACGCAGACGGAAGAACATTTCATTGTATATTACAACAATTCATCAGAATACAAGAATATACAGAGTGTAAACGAATAATATACATCAGAAAAATATCAGAGATTACAATACATTACATAGCAGCGGAAAATAATACAAAATACAACTGAAGAAGATACACGGATACAAAGCTTTTCGGATATCCTTCCAGCTGTAAACCAGGTTCCTGTGAATATAAATCTGCAAAACCCAAAACTACTAGCTGCCCGTATCGAAAATAAGGGCACCCAGAGTTTAGGTTAAACCAATAAACTCCGGGTCAGTCATGGGACTGGTGTGAGAACTAAAACACTTACTAATCTTTATTTTAATGTTCGGGAAATCAAGGGACCACACTGTACAACACGGAACGGGTTTCCTCCCAAGAACACCAGTGCATAAACCAACAGCGCAATGCTAAATAAAGAAAATGAAGTTATTATAAGACCTAGGTCCCATCACACAACGCAACGCAAGCCGGAGGATAGGGTTTTACCTTATAATAGCCAAAGAATGCTTAATACGTTTAAAACAGATTATTTTGATAGTACTATAAGTGTATAGTGTCAAAAACAATTTCAATCATAAGTATCAATCATAGGCAGCATGAATGCCCCATACCACTATGTCGCCATATCTAGGTTTACAACTAAAACTGCAAAGTCACGTATTTGGAAATTGGATTTCCATCTATGAACCGAGGCAAAAGATAGTCCTCTAACGATTCGAGACTCTCTAGCCTGAGCCTCAGGCTACAGCCGCAACTACACCTAGGAGCCACAGGGCCGGTCCACCGATGTGGATTAAAATGCCTGATAACTACGTCTCCCCGCCCTACGGGGCGTAAATGAGCCAACGAATGACTCCATCGGTTCGAGAACGACCGATATATCCGAGGCGCCTCGCAACAGCAACAACCACATAAGTCAAACTCGTTAGGGCGTGTAAAACCACTGACGCCACTTCTAGCTAGAAAGAGACGCATGCCCTCCCTGGATCCTTCTCCCATTTCTGGTTCACAACTGGGGTGTGAGGCTCGCGAACCCACGCTACAGAAATCTATGCCACACAGGTCGTGCTTTGATCATCACCACAAGACTTTGCTTTTCAACAGAAGCCTTGATCAATTGCCACTTAGGCATGCCACACAGGCAATTCACTCCATGCGATTGATATCCATCAATATATAACCCCTGAGCTCGTACGTCTCAGAGAAGGGCGTTAAGCAAAAGAATAAATTCTCCACCGCAAAACAGATATATATTTAATAGAAATCAATCACACAGACTGAAATCCAATGTCAGACACACAGTCCATCTACAAGTTCGTTCGGGGTCTGAACGAAACCGGAGGCACTAGTACCCCGCATATCCATCGATCTCCAAGTACGTCTGGACGATCACCAACTGTTTCCATCTTCGTGGGTGTACAGCCCAATCAAGATCATTAGTAACCACCCAAACGACGTGAAGACCTCCGGTCTTCAACCACCGTCTTCATCTTCAACACCACGTCGAATTAGTTATTCATAATGGGATTAACCCGGTCTTTCTGAACAACTCGCATATATAATAAACACGTGTTACACAAACACAACATACGCCTCATTCCAATTCAGAATATTCTTTTGTTCAAATATTCTTATACTTTGGGAAAGGTTCCCATTAATTTTATCAAAGATAAATTCTTTAAATTTATTCTTTAATCTCCTTTTAATATCAATTCAAACTAGTCGGGATTAGCGAACCACACAGAAGTAATCATTTATTTTATTTTCCCAATCCCAACCTATTCATCCCATTAAGTAAAACTGGTAATACTTCATATCTAACACCACTGTGTTATCGGTAAATTCAATTACCATTTCACGTTCAAATCTAATTAAAGATTTAACTATCGCCTGGAGTAAAACTGGTGATACTCCTTTCTCGATCATTTCAATCTAATTAAAGATTCATTAAAACTACACTTAGTTTTAATCTTTAACTGGGTTAAAGAATCAGTGTCATTTAAGACACGGTTCACGATAAACCCAAAATCACATCCCATTAATTATCGGGTTAAAGAACAAGTGTTATTTAAAACACTGTTCACGATAAACCCAAAAATCAATACCAATTCATTTCCAATTAAATATTATTTAATTGGTACACTTCATTAAACCTAAATAAAAAGATTTAATCTTTTCCTCCACTGGGCTTAAGAACAGTGTTAATGAAGATACCATTCACGACAAACCCAAATCACATTTGATATTAAATACAAGGCTCTGAATAGAAAATATATCAGCTTATATTCAATATCAAATTCTACGACCAACAAATATCCTATTGGAAATAACGATATTATTATATCTTTCAAATTCCCATAACAATATCTGTATCATCACGAAATCCAACATCGAAATATTCCGAAGACATTTTCGATCCAAATCCATTCCAATGCAATTATTGGAAATTCTAGTTATTTTCAAAACCATTTCAAATCCGATTTATTTATTTTAAAAATAAATTAATTATTATTCTAGTTCAAAACTAGTTCATTTCGATAAAAATCTATTTTTATCTTTTCAAATATGGAGTTTTTCATCCCAATTCTTCACAAATCATTTCTTATGATTTTACACAAATTATTGATATTTTTAACAATTTTATCAAGTCCCGTACAGTCGATTTCCATCAACGGCCATCGAACTGCACTTACAGCGACATTTTCCAGATTTGATTTGGACAAAATTCCAAACACAACCGTTAGATTTCAAATTTATAATATTCGTTAGAAAGCTCTCTTCGATACGAACCCAACGGTTCCGGTTTTAGGAGAATGCGACGGTCGGATCTCCCGTAATATCTGTTCGAAGTCAATGGTCGAAATTCGCGAACTGCCGCGGCGCGGCGTGTTCTATTCAGACCATTATATATATATATAATATAATATATACTTCATCGATTTCAATTCAAAACGTGCTTTATAAATCGTTTTAAATTCATTTTCAAAACGGTTTCAACTTCATATTCAATTTCAAATCAAAATTGAATATTCCAATATAAATTCGTTTTAAATTCATTTCAAGTCAATTTCAATTCAATTTCAATTCAATTTCAATTTATTTCGAATTTCAATTCATTTCAATTTAATTCGAATTTCAATTCTACTCAATTTAATTCAAATTTCAATTTATTTCAATTTAATTCGAATTCAATTCTATTCAATTTCAATTTGAATTCAATTCTATTCAATTTGAATTCAATTCTATTCAATTTCAATTCGAGTTCAATTCTATTAAATTTAATTCGAATTTCGATTATTTTCAATATAATTCAAATTTCAAAATCACTTTCAATATAATTCAAATTTCAAAATCACTTTCAATATAATTCAAATTTCGGAAACACTTTCAATATACATTGAAAATTGAATAAAATCGATATAAATATCGTTCACGTCAAAATGGCGTCAATCTAATCAACACGGCTTCATATATTTCTATTTTCAAATATTCTATTTCAAATATTTCTTTTTCAAATATTTCTTTTTCAAATATTTCTATTTCAAAACTGGAATGAGGCCCAATCAATTACCATATAATGTTAATTATATGGATTTTCTACAACACATGTACAAAATAACAACGATAAATAATCAACCATCATCCAGAGTGCGTTCTTACACTGTATAAGCATCAAATATAAATATTTAATGCTTATAACAGCCTATCAATCAATCGATCGACATACAACTAATTATTGGGATTAGTGTATGTCATATATCATCCCAATACCCGTGTGGGGTTTCAACAAATCAAATACAGATTTTATTTGTGCAGTTGGGCGATGTGTAAAATATATCGTCCCAATCAATATCAATCAAATCATTGTATATAAACAAACCTCCGATTTGTTTATAAATATTTATTTTATATACACATTAAAAATTCTATTCTCAACTATAAAATATTTTTAACTATATAAATATTTTATTTCATTTCACATCACATCACACAATCAACTACACATCAAAATCTAACAAACAAGCATACAAGCCGTCCATGGTCTGTGGACGACGGGTGTCGGCTACGACTAAACACCGTCTGCATCCTAGTATATATTTCAACTAGAAAATTAAATTAAAGGTGAGGAGTTCTCACCGAGGGTTCCACTCCTCCATAGAAATTTCTGAAATTCGGAACAGTCTGGATGTGCCCGTACTTCGAACATAGTCTTTGTCACGCTGTTCACATATAAATAAAAATCACATTTTTATTCCTAAGTTATATGGATAAAAATCATATTTTTATATTTCTGCATTATATAAAAATTATATTTTTACATCGTTAAAAACCATATTTTTATATCGTTATTAGATATATAAAAATCGTATTTTTACTTCGTTAATGAATATGAAAAAATCGAATTTTTATCGCTACTTCTATAAAAATCTAATTTTTATATTCTTCACTTAATGATAAAAATCCTATTTTTATATTGTTCTCTTCATGATAAAAATCATATTTTTAACCTTTTCTATATTATAAAAATTATATTTTTAATTCTCTACATGAATAAAAATCATATTTTTACTATCATACCTATATAAAAATCTTGCCTTTATATAAATAAAATCAAATCTTTTTATTCATTAAAGATTCAACCTTTTTATACATGACATTCATATACGAATTACATTTTTATCTCACTTTCACATATGTAAAAATTTGATTTTTACTCATGAAAAAAAAAATCGAATCCTATTCTAATTAAAAACCTAATTTTTCAACGTATATAAAACTGATTTGTAATAAATAAAATAAAGAAATAAAGGGAAAAACTTACACCAACCTCAAGGCGGAAGGGGATGGGCGGTGGTGGTCAGAGGGTGGTCGGAGGTGGCTGGATCGGGCGGAGGGAGGCAGGTCTGAAGTCGGGTTCGCGGTTTGAATGGGGTGTGGATATTGGCGTCGCGTTTCAAGGATAGGGGGCCATCGGGTTTTAGAGGAAGGGAGAGAGGGCAACGCGAGGTAGAGGGGAGGGGAGATCGGAGGGAAGGCGACGCGGTAGGGGGAGGCTGGAGGCTGTGCGCGCGCGAGTGGTGGGCTGACCAGAGGGCGGCGGTGGCGTCGTTCGTCGATCCCCTTTTTTTGGAAATCTAACGTTGACTGAGAGGAAAGGAAAGGGGGAGAGAGTTATATAATAATATATATTATTTTATTATTTAATTCAATAATTTGTTGACTTTTTATTTGAACTCGAAACGAGATCCAATGATTGTCGCCCTTAGCTAATTACCCCCATTCCGAACACAATGGGATGTGCCACATAAGCCAATTCTACAGTTTCGATAGGTTTTCATTCAATTTAAAATATAAATCATTATATATTCAATTTGAACGTACATTTCAAATTACCGGGGCCACACCATAACTATATAAATTCCCGAAAAATTATTTCTAGCTTCGTATTGACGATACGGTCCTAACAAGACTACTTTCGTCAAACTCTGAGACCGTTTGAAAAATGGCCATTTTCCAGTCGATTAAAATCAACTAAAACTAGCCAAACGCGTTTTCCTTTGCCATGCTCACATATTGATTCGAAAAATTATGAAATTTGAAACCTAGCGATAACTAGACATCACGGATCCAACAAAATTGGTTTCGTCGAAAACCGAGGTCGTTTGCAACATGGCCATTTTTAAGGGCCGAAATTCCATAGCGACTATTCTGAAATTTCAACTGGACATAACTTTTTATCCCCGCTATGAAATTTCAATTTTCTGATTCGTTGGAAAGATATTCACAAATAGATTCTAATATTTTTGGTTTCACTAAAATCAGGTTTATTTTGCACCCGGTACATTTATTTGAATTTTGAAATCGAATTATCGAACTACCACGCCAGTTTCAATTCCTTTAATATATATAAATAAATATTTATAGTCTAACGACGATCTATATAATATATACGTTTCAATTCCATTCAAAATAAATTTCTCGTCGTTAGTATTTAAAATAATTCATTTTAAATAATCAAAATTCGCTAAAATTGCCAAAATAAATTTTTTAAATTGGCTCGGATTTCCGAGTTATTACAATCTCCCCCACTTAAAACTTTTCGTCCCCGAAAAGGAACGAAGCCGAAAGTTGTTTAACTAATCAACTCAACTTTCGTTATTTTCATTACGGCTTAAGTTCTTCAACTTTTCAGTTTCCAAGAATTTTCAAATTTTTTCCAAAAAATTTGGCTAACACCCTAAATTTTCGAAAAATTTGGCCATAACCTCCCCTGCACTGGGGACTTCGGGATATTTCATATAGCCTCCCATAGCCTTCTTCAATCCAAAAGAAAAAGAAAAAGCCAATCGGCTCACAAAATCATCATCACCCAAACAAAACAGTAAATTATGGTAAACATGTACTTATTTGTCGGGCAAACAATTTTATTCTTCTGCTCAAGCCTCCTTGCTATGACCTGTTCAATATAAGTACATGTATATGCATGCAAATGCAACCAATTTTCAATACAATTTAATATTTGGTTCAATTTGGCTAAACGGTTCAACATTTAATTAATTCAAACAATAATCAAGCAACACAACCATCAATCATTTAGTTGATTATCATTTCAAATTCATAATTTTGATACATAGTCAAAAATCAAATTTTTGATGCCAAATCACAACAATAGGCCCTATCTAATTTTGGTTCTCACACCAGTCTAATGGAAATATATAGATATCACACCTTCGAAACACGAACATAAATACTGATGATGTCCGGACATCACCAGAATTATCCCCGAGCAACTAGAGTGCGAATCTATATCTATCCAGTATATTAAAACTTCGAATACACGCGGATCAGACATATATGCAAAATCTTTATATATTGGATGGTCCAGATCAATTTAAATAAATATTCAAATACGAATGTTTGATTTAAATTTTCAAAACAAAATTTGTTTTCATTTTAAAAATATACTCTTCACACCCATTCTAGGATACTACTGATCCTATCTCTAAAGAGTTATTCCCATTGGATATTACTAATCCAATTTCTGATGAATTCTTTCGTACGGTTCTAATGTGCCTTGTTCTCTGAGCTTTGTAAACCAAAGCTCTGATACCAACTGTGAAAACCCGTAACTTCCCCGGTAAGGAAAGCGCGGATAGTTCGAGAACAACACACACAAGAACGCAGACGGAAGAACATTTCATTGTATATTACAACAATTCATCAGAATACAAGAATATACAGAGTGTAAACGAATAATATACATCAGAAAAATATCAGAGATTACAATACATTACATAGCAGCGGAAAATTAGAGATTGACTTTGTCAACTTCAATTCCTTTGTTAGAGATGACATGTCCCAAAACAATGCCATGTTTAACCATGAAGTGACACTTTTCCCAATTAAGCGTTAAGTGTTTCTCTTTACAGCGAATAAGAACAAGATCGAGATGACGTAAACACTCAGAGTAAGAATCACCAAATATGGAAAAATCATCCATGAACACTTCCAAAAATCGCTCGATCATATCAGAAAAAATGCTAATCATGCACCTCTGAAAGGTTGCAGGTGCATTACAGAGACCAAAAGGCATACGTCGGTACGCAAATGTACCAAACGGACAAGTGAAAGTGGTTTTCTCTTGGTCCTCAGGAGCGATAGGGATTTGATTATAGCCCGAGTACCCATCAAGGAAACAGTAGTACTCATGACCCGCTAGTCGTTCTAACATTTGATCGATAAATGGCAGAGGGAAATGATCCTTACGTGTTGCAGCGTTAAGTTTCCTATAGTCAATGCAAACACGCCAACCAGTCTGGGTGCGGGTTGGGATAAGCTCATTAGCTTCATTTTGGATCACGGTAATCCCTGATTTCTTAGGTACGACATGAATCGGACTAACCCATTGACTATCAGAAATCGGGTAGATGATTCCATTGTCAAGGCATTTAAGGATTTCAGCACGAACTGCTTCTTTCATGATAGGGTTTAGTCGACGTTGGGGATCACGAGTGGGTTTGGCATCATCTATAAGGTGGATTCGATGTTGGACTATCGAAGGACTAATCCCCTTAATATCAGCCATGGACCAGCCAATTGCCTCCTTATTTTTGTTAAGGATGGGAAGGAGCAATTGTTCCTGCTCTAAAGTAAGGTCAGAAGCGATAATGACTGGAAAAGTTTCATTTTCTCCTAAGTAAGCATACTTAAGATGACTGGGCAACACTTTGAGTTCAGATTTTGGGGATGACTCAACCGAAGAAATTGGTTGAGGAATAGGCTCAGTCATGAGCGGTTCGACAGGAATTGAGTCAGAGACATTTTCAGAGATATCTTGAAACAAATTTTCGTAATTAGACTCAATGTCAGTGTTCAAATGGTCGAGCTCAGGTTCATTATCGTGGACAGCATGGATTTCAGAAAATTGGTCCACATAAGAGGCAGGAGAGTTTTCGGTTCTAAAGATGTTTAGCTCGAGGGTCATGTTACCGAAAGAAAGTTTCATAGACCCATTTCTACAGTTGATAAGAGCAATTGAGGTGGCTAAGAAGGGTCGTCCTAGAATCAAAGGGATTTGGTTTGCAGGATTGCTTACCTGTTGAGTTTCTAGGACAATGAAATCAACTGGAAAGATGAATTCTCCTATTTTGATCAAAACATCCTCGATTTCGCCCACAGGTTTCTTAATTGAACGGTCGGCAAGCTGAAGAGTAACCTTGGTGGGTTTCAGTTCTCCTAGCCCTAATTGGCGATAGACGGAATATGGAAGCAAATTAACACTAGCACCTAAGTCTAGCAAGCATCTATCGATTTTCTTGTCCCCAATAGTTCATGATATTGTGGGGCAGCCAGGATCTTTGTATTTCACTGGCATAGATTGGGACAAGACTTCGCTTAGAGTCGCCGCTAGAAACACTTTCTTAGGTACATGTGTATGACGTTTCTGGGTGCACATATCTTTTAGAAATTTAGCGTACTGTGGAACTTGTTGTATAATATCTAAAAGAGGAATGTTCACTTTAACTTGCTTAAATATTTCAAGGATCTTTTCTACCTGGTCCGTCTTTTTTCTAGGTCGGAGTCTATGAGGAAACGGAGCAGACAACTCAGTAGGTTGAGCTACTTGAGTTTGAGGATGGGCCTGATTAGAATTGGGCTCGATGTTTTGATCCGAGATGGTCGAATTTTCTGTTGGGTTTTGAATATCGTCTGGTAAATCATTTGGGTCGACCACATGGTTGTCAATCTTCTTGCCAGATCTAAGAGTCGTGACAGCATTCAATTGACTAACGTTCGAGTCTTGATTCTGTCCTCTAGGGTTTTGGATGGGTTGACTTGGAAATGTACCCTTTTCCCTTTCACTTGATCTAGTGTTAAGTTGAGACATTTGTTTTTGAAGTTCACTCATTTGTTGAGTCGTGGTTTGCATGTGTGAAGTCAGTAAGTTTTGAAGATTGGTATTTGATTTGATATTTTGAGTTGTTGCTTTACCCAATTCTTCGAGAGTTTTCTCCAGTGATGTCAATCGTTTATCATCTTGGGGAACAAAAGATTGCTGCGCTTGATTTTGAGGGGTTGGCGCAGGATTTTGGAATTGACTTTGTTGAAAGGGAGGATTCGAGGTATTATTCGAAAATGGTTGAAAAGGAGGTCGAACCAAATTCGTAGTTGCATTGTTTTGGGCCCAAGAGAAGTTAGGATAGTTTCTCCAACCTGGATTGTAAGTTGGGGAGAATGGATCGTTCCTAACTTTATTAAATGCGTTGAGTTGTTCCAATGAATGTGGGCATTGATCGGCTATGTGGTTAGGATCGTTACATTTGTAACATGAGGTCTAAGACGCTTGAGCTTGATTTATTTGAGTTGATGAAAGGACATTATCGAATTTGGATATCATCGCGTCTATTTTTGCTTCTAAAGCCGTTGAGGATCCTACCGAATGAGCGTTTGATCGGGAATAAATTGATTTCTCATTAGATCTTTCCCATTGAGCTGATTTTTCGGCCAAATCTTCGAGAAATTTCCAAGCGACATCGTGATGTTGGGCTAGAAAATTTCCTTGGCACATTGATTCGAGCATAGTTCGAGAGTTATTTTCTAGTCCATCGTATAAAATTTGACAAAGAGTCCATTTTTCGAAATTATGATGTGGACATTTGACTAGAAGCTCTTTGAATCTTTCAAAATATTTTGCAAAGGATTCACCCCCAAATTGACGAAAATTGACGATTTCATTTCGAATTTTAGATGTTTTTTCCAGAGGGTAAAATTTCTTTAGAAAAATGTTTACAAATTCACCCCAAGTTCCAATCGTATTTGAAGGCAAGCTATACAACCATTTCTCAGCATAATCGGTAAGTGCAAATGGAATTAACCTAAGTTTGATTCCATCATCACTTAATTGTTGAAATTTCATGGTTACACAAACTTGTTCAAATTTGGTCAAGAAAATATAAGGATCATCACGTTCAAGATTGCCAAATTTTGGAAGAGTATTTATGTGATTCGAATGAATTTCAAAATGGTTACCCGTTGGGGCGGGCAATATGATGCAGGAAGGAATAGAAACTCGCTCGGGAAAGTATCTATCCATAAGAGTTCGAGGGTGATTTTCTTCGGTCATGGTGAAAGGGGTGTTTGTTCGAACTAGACGATTAGTAGAAGGATCACGGATCCAACTACGCATGCACTAGAGAAAAGAATAAGGGAAGACGAGAAAAACAAATTTGAGAGATTTTTTTTTTTTAAATGAACCTAATGCAATTTACAATTTCTAGAATTATATAATGACGGTTTGATTTATTTCAACAAAAGACTTCTCAGCCAGTTAACGGACAGGAGTTATCGGTGCACCAAGAATCACCCTAGCAATGCAGCCGAAGGTTTAAGTACCTTCAGAGGAACAACCGATATAATATTTACGAATCACCGTAATATTTATAAACAGTTATTACTCTGCCGTAGTCTAGACACCGAGAAATAATCCGTTAGAACTAAACCAAATTGTCAATATATAATGAAGTCCTTAGAAAATAAAAACAAAGCTAAGATGAATGCAAATATTTTTTTTTTCAATCACAGAATGAACAGTCTCAGAACTGTCACAGAACAGGCAATTGCAAAAATAAATAAAAGAAAATTTTACAAGCAAGCTGATGCCCTGCAGAAGATTTTTACAAGCAATGTCTATATATTTTTTTTTATTTGCAGCAGCGGTCCCTGTAGAGTTAGAAAATACTCACCTTGATCGTCAGTCCGTCCAGTGCAGTTGAGTCGCGCGAGCGCGTTCACACTCCACTTGGTGTGCAACCGCTACGACCTGTCTGAATCGTCTGCTGCTATTTATTGTTGTCGCCTCCTATTATTTGCCTGACTGCGCTGTGGCATGGGTTCGGGCTAGGAGCCCGAAAAAAAATTTTTTTTAGGGCCTTTTCTAATTTCCACTGTACCTGCTTTCAAAAAAAAAAAAAAATTCTCTTTTTTTTTTTGGAAGAAAATAAAACAAATGGAAACTAGAAAACCAAAAACAAAGCTAACTAAAAAAATATATAAGCCTAACAAAAACCAAGAAGAAAAGTGAATTTGATCACTCAGAACCAACTAGAATTTAGGCAACAAGGCAGGTGGCTTTACTCAAACAAAAGGCATCCACATTTTAGACCACTCATGCGTTCAAAAGAAGACGGGAATTCACCAAATTCACTTTCCCTTATTAAATTATTTGTTTCACAGAGAATCACAAACAATATTGGAAACAAATATCGCACTCCATTATAAACGATGTAAACCCACAAAAAAAAAATTATTCAGCAAACCTAGTCGACTAAAAACAAAACCTTTCCCAATCCTTTATGTTTCGAAATTCAGATTGTTCTTGGTCAAATTCTTAGGTTATTTCGAATCAAATTTGGGGTTTCACTGTTCGATGCGAGGGTGATTGGGTATGTGAAGTTGATTTTCGGATCTGGGTGGTTTGCATTGTGATCTGATGCTCGTTGATGGGTCAATTGCGGTTTTGGAGCTGATGATTTTTTTGTGATGGCATTCTCCTGTGGTGTGGTCTTGCGTTGCAGGCTGTGTATGGGTTCTTGGTGACAGGGTTTGTTGTGAAGAAGAGTAGAGTGATGGCAGTTTGATGGATGGATTTGGGAGTTGCTGTTTTATGGCAGTTTATATGGATGAAGTGATAGTGAATGGTTATGGGTGCAATAGAGTTGGAGGTATGGATGTGATTTCTTGTATGGTGAGGTTTCAATGATGGTCAATGCAGGTGATGTTATTCGCAATGCTACTGTCAGTTTGGTGAGAGTTGAAGAGTGGCAGAGGATTGCTTGAGTAGAGGTTGACGTACCTATGGGGTAAAGCTTAAGATAGAGTAGAAGGTGAGGGCTGTACTGAAGTGAATTATGTGTGTTGAATTTGTGCGTGGTATGGTGGACTCAGGCAGTGGCGATGCATGTGGAATTGTGGGCGGTATTCAAGATTGTTTGGGGAAGATGTGAACGCTGCAGATGTGAGTGATTTTTGTATTGCAGACTATTAAAATTCAAGGGTATTTTGAAGGGTATTGGTCTATGAAGAGGGTTCTGTGAAGCTGTGGGATAAGAGATTGGTTAGAAAATGATTGCAATGGTTTCAAAGAGATGGTGCGAGGACAGTGGTGCAGTGTTGACACAGGAGTGCGTAGGGTCGAGTTTGGTGCAATGGTGTACGGGGGTGGGGGGGGGGGGAAGTGAAAGATGATAAGGGAAGTAACAGCAAGTAGTAGGAGATCAAAAGCAGAAAGAAAATGCCAAATTTTTTTTTTTTTTTTGGAACTTGTAAATGATAAGATAAGGAGAAAAGAAAGAAATGAACAGGAATGGAAGTGGTTTTTTTTTCTAAAAAAAATTAAAAATAAAATAAAACCAATAACCCGAAGGATTTAAAAACAAAAATTATTTTGGTCCCCGGCAACAGCGCCAAAATTTGTTTGCGAACAAATTATACAATTGTAAACAACTGTAAAATTCGTTCGTCTTTCCTAAACAACAAGGATCGTTGTAGAGGGTGTCGAACTCTGGGACCAAATTATTTTATTAATAAATCCAATCAAGTTATCCCTAACTTTTGAGTGGTTGAAAACAAAGAAAATAGCAGAAATTAAATAAAACAGAGTTTTAACAATAAGTGAAAGCAATTAGGGGATAATGACATAGATCAGATTCATAATCATCAATAGCCAAAAGATTAACCAGATCTAATACATGTTTCTGTCACAAACATGAATCAACGATAATAGGTTTTTAGAAACAAATATGTAAATAACGACAAGCATAGCCTATGCAGGAGCTCAGCTCTACAACCATAGACTATCAGGACAGATTCACTAATTAATTTCTAAAACCCTAAATTAGATCTAGATCTGATAAACGTTAGATCGAACACGAATATATCTTGTGAAGGAGCATAGCTCTTAAACGACACAAAATATGAAGGTTCAGATCTAACCCTTAATTTAGATCCAGATCTACATATATACAGTCTTCATCTTTTGGCTATGTGATTCATATTGAATCATACTATCAGCGTCATCACCCCCTAATTAAAGAGGATTAGCTAGACATAGCTAAAAGAAAAGAAAATAAAAAGAAAATAAACGACATAAATAAAATGCAATAAAAACTAAATAGAAGAGAGAAAGAAGAGTTTTATTCCAAGAAAAGGATTACAGAATAAAACCCAATGTGTTTTTTACAAGAATAAGATACAATGTATTTATAGCTGATATGACAAAGGCTAGCTAGCTAATTACATAATGTGGGACTAAAGAAATAACCCAAATAACGCCTAAGCCAGTGTGAACGCAGCTTTAGAGTGAGTGGTCTAGCAAATAGGCTAGTGTGAACGCAACATGAGTAAGAGGCCTTCCAAATGAGCTAATGTGAATACGGTTTGAGTCTTTATTGAGCCAAATCTTCTTAACTGAAATATAATTGCAACCGTTCTTCAAGCTTTAGATTCTTCAAGCTTTAGTAATTTTAAACTTCACTCTTTTTAAGCAAATTCTTCATGCTTTATCCATTAAATGCTCTAAACCATGCTTCTTGTCAACAATCTGAAAACACAGCTATAAATACACAATATCAATTATTTAAAAGATAAAATAAGATAAATAAGCGGATAAAATATACACATTTACGTGTATATCAATAAACATCATATTAAAAACGTGATTTTTATTATGAACAACATGGAAAGGAATGCGTTAGAATTTTGAGCAAATCCCAGTTATTCAGAAGTTTAGAAATAAAGAATGGCAGAGTGGATCCCAAAGGTGAGAACTTCTCACCAAAATTATTTCTATACAGTTATTTATTTCATAACTACCTATATGAACTTTTCCTCGTCGTCCACAGACAATGGACGACTTGTTTGCTTGATTATGTTGTGAAAATTGGTTGTGATGTGAAATAGACAAAATAAAATATTCATGTGTTGAATAAAATAAATGTTCATGTGTTGAATAAAATAAATGTTCATGTGTTGAATAAAAATATTTAAACAATAAAAATATCATTTTTATTGAACATAAACCATATAAAATTTTCATGCGCTGAATTAAATTAAATATTCATGTGTTGAAACAAAATAATTATTCATTTACAAATCGGACGATTTGTCTATGTACACTCATTTTACTAATATGGATTGGGATGATAAATTTTACACATCGCCCAACTGCACAAATAAAATATGTGTCTGATGATTGAAATCCCACATAGGTATTGAGATGATATTCGACGTACACTAATCCCAATTGTTTAGTTGTATGTCGATCGATTGGTTGACAGATTGTGTAAGTGTTAATTATTTATATTTAATGCTTATGCAGTTGTGTGATGCACTTTGGATGATGGATGATCGTTTATCATTGCTATTATATACATGTGTTGTACATAATCCATATAAATAACATTATATGGTAATTGATTGGGTCTTATTCTAATTTGGAAAATAAAGAATATTTTAAAATAATATTAAGAAAATGATAAAATATATTCATGTGTTGAATAAAAATATATTCATGTGTTGAATAAAATATATTCATGTGCTGAATAAAAACATATTCATGTGTTGAATAAAATATATTCATGTGTTGAATAAAATAATATTCATGTGTTGAATAAAATAAATAATGAATATTATAAAATATATTCATGTGTTGAATAAGATAAAATAACGAACATTTCAAAATTATATTCAAAAAAGAATCAAAATGTGATTTTGATGTCCGATTTGGGATGGACACGAAAATATTTAAATATATAAAGTCGTGTTGATTAGATTAACGCCATTTTGACGTGAACGATATTTATATCCATTTTATTAATTTTTCTAATGAATATCGAAAAGGAAATGATTTCAAAATCTAATGTTTTAAAAATATTATCATTTATATATTAATGATATGGAATATTCAATTTTGATTCAAAAATGAATATGAAGTTGAAATCGTTTTTAAAACAAAGTTAAAACGATTTATAAAATATGATTTAAATGGAAATCGAAGAAATATATAATATATATATTATATATTAAATGGCCTGAATAGAACGCGTTGCGACGCGAACGTTCGCGAATTTCGATCATTGACTTTGAATTGACGTTACGGGAGATCCGACCGTCGGATTCTCCTAAAACAAGCACTGTTGGGTTCGTATTGAAAAGAGCTTTCCAATGAATATTAGAGATTTGATATCGAATGGTTGGATTTCGAATTATATCCAAATCAAATTTGGAAAAGGTCGCTATAAGTGCAGTTCGATGACCGTTTATGGAAATCGACTACACGGGCCTTGATAAAATTATTAAAAATATTAAAAATTTGTGTAAAATCATAATAAATAATTTGGAAATAATTGGGATGAAAAATTCAATATTTGAAAAGATAAAAATTTATTTTTATCGAAATGAACTAGTTAATAACTTGGATTATAATCCAATTATATTTAAATAAATAAATTGGATTGAGAATGGGTTTTAATATAACCAGAAATTCCAATATATGAATTGGAATGGATTTGAATCGAAATCATCTTCGGAATATTTCGATGTTGGATTTCGTGATTATACAGATATTGTTGTGGAAATTTGAAAGATATTTATATTGTTATTTCCAATACGATATTTGTTGGTTTCATAATTTTATATTTAAATATAAGCCAATCTATTTTCTATTCAGAGCCTGGTATTTAATATCAAATGGGATTTAGGGATTGTCGTGAATGGTGTCTTAAATAACACTGTTCTTAAACCTAGTTGAGAAAAGAATAAATCTTTTAATTAAGATTTAGTGAAATTTTCCGGTTAATTAATATTTAATTGGAATTGAATTTAAATTGGATTTTTTGGTTTATCGTGAACCGTGTTTTAAATAACACTTGTTCTTTAACCCGATTAATAATGGAATGGGATTTTGGGTTAGTCGTGAATGGTATCTTTAATAATACTGTTCTTAAACCCAATGGAGTTAAGAAAATTAGAAACTAACTGAAGATTAGCTAAGTTGAATGGTTTTCTGGGTATTGATCTGATGTTGGTTTCGTCCTTCGAGATTAATACTTAGGAAATTGTTCTCTTACTAATTTACGGTTAGAGACTGATGGAATGGGATTTTGGGTTTATCGTGAACCATGTTTTAAATGACATTGGTTCTTTAACCCAGTTAAAGATAAGATTAATTTCTCAGCTTTGAATAATCATTAATATTGATTTTTGGGAAGATTAAAACTAAGTGGAGTTTTAATGAATCTTTGATTAGACAGAAATATGAATGTGATAATTTAAATTATCAAATTCAGGAAATGATCGGGAATAGAGAATCACCAGTTTTGCTTCAAGCGATAGTTAAATTTTTAATTAGATTTGAACGTTAAATGGTAATTAATATTTACCGATAACACCGTGGTGTTAGATATGGAGTATTACCAGTTTTTCTCCATGGGATGAATGGGTTGGGATTGGGAAATAAAATGAATGATTACTTCGGTGTGGTTCGCTAATCCCGACTAGTTTGGAAAACCTTAATATGGTTTGAAATCCAATGGAAAATTAAAGAATAAATTTAAAAGAATTTATCTTTGATAAAATTAATGGGAACCTATTCCCTAATGATGTGAATAATTGAATAAAAGAATATTTTGAATTGGAATGAGGCGTATGTTGTGTTTGTGTAAAACTTGTTTATTATATATGATGGTTATTCGGAAATGTCGGGTTTATACCCATTCTGAATAGCCGATTCGACGATAAGTCGATGATGAAGACGGTGGTTGAAGACCAGAGGTCTTCACATCGTTTGTATGATTACTGATGTCTTGATTGGGCAGTACACCCAAGACAAGGTAATACGTGGTGATCGTCCAGACAGACTTGGAGATCGATGGATATGTGAGGGCCTCTCTCCTGTATTGGACATACGGGACGAGGAATAAGGTGCCTCTAGTTTCGTTCAGACCCAGAGCGAACTTCTAAATGGACTGTGTGTCTGACATTGAATTTTATTCTGTGTTGATTGATTTCTATTAAATATATACCTGTTTGGCGGTAAAGAATTTATTCTCTTGCTTAACGCCCTTCTCTGAGACGTACGAGCTCAGAGGCTATATATCTATATACACTAGTCGCATGGAGTGAATTGCCTTTGTAGCAAGACTAAGTGGCAAATGATCAAGGCTCCTATTGAAAACTAGAGTCTTGTGGTTGATGATCAAAGCACGGCATGTGTGGCATAGCTTTGTGTCTAGCGTTAATTCGCGAGTTTCACACCATGGTATGAGTCAAAAATGGGATAAGGGACTACAAGGAGAACACCACATTTTTTTCTAGCTATGGGTCGTGTCAGCATTTTACAAGCCCTGACATTTATATTATTTTTACCTGTGTGGTTGTTGGAATGCGAGGCGCCTTGGATATATCGGTCTTTATGGAGCCGATGGATAAGTCTGATAGGATCAGGAAACGTGTGTTCAGGTTCAACTAATCTGCCATGTGTGGACCAGCCCTGAAGATTCAAGGGATCTATGTGATCCTGAGGCATTCACTAGAGTGTCTCGAAGCCGGCGAGGAGTACATCGCTTGCCTTGTCTCATGATGGAAATCCAATTTCCAATATGACATTGTGCGGTTTTAATTGTAGAACTAGTATGGTATAGCGACCCGTAACTTCCCCATCTCCGAAGAGAAGAGAAAGAACGAATTACCGTGAGAACACGACATAATAGAACGTAGACGGAAGAACATTTCATTGTATATTACAACAATTCCATCAGATTACAAGAATATACAGAGTATAAATGAATAAAATACATTCGATAAATATCAGAGATTAAAATAAATTACAAAGCAGCGGAAAAATAATATAACACGCGAACTAGAAGTAATACACGGATACAGAGCTTTCCGAGCATCGTTCCAGTTGTAAATCAGGATCCTTTGAATATGAATCCGCAAAACCAAAACTACTAGCTGCCCGTGTGGAAAATAGGGGCACCCAGAGTTTAGGTTAAAACAATAAACTCCAGGTAAGTCATGTGACTGGTGTGAGAACTAAAACAGTTATTAATCTTTATTTTAAAAGAGAGTAATTCAAGGGACCACGCCGTATAACACGGAACGGGTTTCCTCCCAAGAACACTAGTGCATATAACAAAACAACGCAATGCTTTTTGGAAAAATGTAGCTATTTTAAGACCTAGGTCCCATCACACAATGCAAAGCAAGCCGGATGATAGGGTTTTCCCTTATAATAGCCAAACATGCTTGGTACGTTAAAACAAATCATTTGATACTATTATAGGTGTATAGTGTCAAAACAATTTCAATCATAAATATCAATCATAGACGACATGGGTACCATATATCATGTCGTCATACTAGTTCTATAATTAAAACCGCAATATCACGTATTGGAAATTGGATTTCTGTCAAGAGTTGAGGCAAGGGGCAAGCTCCTCTCCGTTCGAGACACTCTAGCAAATGTCTCAGGACCCCACTATGATCCTTGGAATCGGTTGGGCCGGTCCTCACCTAACTTTGGAGTATTAGTTAATCCTGAACACACGTTTCCCGGTCCTAACAGACCTATATCCGAAGCTCCTCGTATCCAACAACCACACAAGTGAAAAGTATATAAATGTCAGCCAGTTTAAGCACTGACACCACCACTAGCTAGAAAGAAACGTCGTGTTCTCCCAACGGTCCGTATCCCGTTTTTGACTCATACCGAGGTTTGAGGCTCGCGAATTCACGTCGTACACAAAGCTACGCCACATAGGCCGTGCTTTGATCATCAACCACAAGACTTTGCTTTTCAACAGAAGCCTTGATCAATTGCCACTTACGTGTGCCACACTGGCAATTCACTCTATGCGACTGATGTCCATCGATATACAACCTCTGAGCTCGTACGTCTCAGAGAAGGGCGTTAAGCAAGAGAATAAATTCTCTGCCGCCAAACAGATGTATATTTAATAGAGATCAATCAACACAGAATAAAATCCAATGTCAGACACACAGTCCCTTTACAAGTTCGTTCTGGGTCTGAACGTAACCGGAGGCACTTTCCTCGCATGTCCATCGATCTCCAAGCACGTCTGGACGATCACCAACTGTTTCCCTCATCTTGGGTGTACAGCCCAATCGAGATCACCAGTAATCACCCAAACGATGTGAAGACTTACGGTCTTCAACCACCGTCTTCATCTTCGACAACTCGTCGAATCGACTATTCAGAATGGGTATAAACCCGGCCTTTCTGAATAACCCACATATATGATAAACAAATGTTACACAAACATAACAAACGCCTCATTCCAATTCAGAATATTCTTTTATTCACAAAATCACATTCTTAGGGAAAAGGCTCCCATTAATTTTATCCAAGTTAAATTCTTCTAAATTTATTTTTTAATCTGCCTTTGGATATCATTTCAAACCATATTATGGTTTTCCAAACTAGTCGGGATTAGCGAACCAGACCGAAGTAATTATTTATTTTGTTTCCCAATCCCAACCTATTTATCCCATGGAGAAAAACTGGTAATACTCCATAACTAACACCACGATGTTATCGGTAAATTTAATTACCATTTCACGTTCAAATCTAATTAAAGATTTAACTATCGCTTTGGAGAAAAACTGGTGATACTCCATTCTCGATCACTTTTCAGATTTGATAATTTAAATTATCAATTCACATTTCAATCTAATTAAAGATTCATTAAACCTCCACTTAGTTTTAATATTTTCAAAAATCAATATCCTGTCTTTAACTGGGTTAAAGAACCAATGTCTTCTAAAACATGGTTCACGATAAACCCAAAATCACATTCAAATTCAATTCCAATTAAACATTATTTAATTGGTACACTTCATTAAATCTAAATAGAAAGATTTAATCTTTTTCTCTATTAGGCTTAAGAATCGGTGTTAATGAAGACACCATTCACGACAAACCCAAATCAAATTTTGTATTAAATACAAGGCACTGAATAGAAAATATACCGGCTTATATCCAATATCAAATTCTGAAACCAACAAATATCGTATTGGAAATAACGATATAAAATATATCTTTCAAATTCCCATAACAATATCTGTATAGTCACGAAATCCAACATCGAAATATTCCGAAGATAATTTCGATTTAACTCCAGTCCAATTCACGTATTGGAAATTCTGATTATTTTCAAAATGACTTTCAAATTCAATTTATTTATTTCAAAAATAAATTGATTTTAATTCTAGTTCAAAACTAGTTCATTTCGATAAAAATCTATTTTTATCTTTTCAAATATGGAAATTTTCATCCCAATTCTTCACAAATCATTTCTTATGATTTCACACAAATTATTGATATTTTTAATAATTTTATCAAGGCCCGTACAGTCGATTTCCATCAACATCCATCGAACTGCACTTACAGTGACCTTTTCTAAATTTGATTTGGACATAATTCCAAATCCAACCTTTAGATTTCAAATTTCTAATATTCGTTGGAAAATTATTTTCGATACAAACCCAACTGTTCCAGTTTCAGGAGAATCCGACGGTCGGATCTCCTGCAACGTCAATTCAATGTCAATGGTCGAAATTCACGAACTGCCGCGGCGCGACGCGTTTTATTCAGGCCATTATATATATAATATATATATACATATATTTCATCGATTTCCTTTTAAAACGTATTTTATAAATCGCGTTAAATTCGTTTTCGAAATGATTTCAACTTCATATTCAATTTTGAATCAAAATTGAATATTCCACATCATCGATATACAAATGATAATATTTTCAAAACGTTATATTTTGAAATCACTTCCTTTTCTATATTCATTATAAAACGAATATAATCGATATAAATATCGTTCACGTCAAAATGGCGCAACTCTAATCAACACGGCTTTATATATTTCAATAAATTCGTTATTTTATTCAACAAATGAATATTTATTCTATTCAACACATGAATCTATATTTCTTTCAACACATGACTGATCTCAACACATGAGTACTGTCGACACATGACTATTTTTGTTATGTAATATATTTTATAAAATTACGGTATCTATCTTTTGATTTTTAATTAGACTCCACCGTGAAGTAGCTTCTAATTTTAAATATGATAAAGACGTAAACTTTATTGTTAAAATATTTCTTTCAACACATGACTAATCTCAACACATGATTATTTATTCTATTCAACACATGAATATATACTTCATTCTATTCTTCACTTTCCCAATAGGAATGAGGCCCAATCAATTACCATATAATGTTAATTATATGGATTCCATACAACACATGTATATAATCACAACAATAAATAATCAATCATCATCCAAAGTGCACCACACTGTATAAGCATCAAATATAGATATTTAACGCTTATAACAGCCTGTCAATCAATCGATCGACATACAACTAATCAATCGGGATGAGTGGACTTCAAATATCATCCCAACACCCGTATGGGGTTTCAAATCAACAAACACAGATTTTTATTTGTGCAGTTGGGCAATGTGTAAAATTTATCGTCCCAATCAATATCAGTCAAATCAGTGTATATAAACAAATCGGCTGATTTGTTTATAAATATTTATTGATTCATATTCACGTTAAAAATTATATTTTTAACGATAAAATATTTTTAACTATATAAATATTTTATTTTATTTCACATCACACAATCAATTTTCATAACAACAAACAATCAAACATACAAGCCATCCACGGTCTGTGGGTGACGGGTGTCGGGTGCTGCTAAGCACCGTCTGCATCCTAGTATATATATTATAACTAGAAAAACAAGATTTAAAGTGAGAAGTTCTCACCGAGGGTTCCACTCCTCCAGTTATATTTCTGAATTTCTGAACATCTGGATTTGCCCGTACTCCCAACATAATCTTTGTCACCCTATTCACATTAAAAATCACATTTTTATCACTCCGCTATATTTATAAAGGTCAAATCTTTTCGCTACAACATATACAAAAATTGTATTTTTATGTTCTCTATCTTATAAAAATTATATTTTTATAATCCCTGCTATATAAAAATTATATTTTTAACCTTCTACCATAATAAAGATTATATTTTTTATCACGCTATTCTCTATATAAAGATTTGGCCTTTTCAAATATAAATATTTCGCCTTTTCAAATATAAAGATTTCATATTTTCAAATATAAAGATTTCATATTTTCAAATATAAAGATTTCATATTTTCAAATATAAAGATTTCATATTTTCATTCTTCTAAAAATATACAAATCATATTTTTGATACTTCTACTATATAAAAATTATATTTTTATTTCACTTTGCGTATTAAAAGAAAACATCTTTCATGTTCATCATATATAAATAAAAACTATATCTTTTCTTGTAATGAAAAATCACACCTTTTTGTAAGCAAAGATCGTATTTTTATCTTGCCATCATATGTAGAAAAATCCAATTCTTCTTATGTAAGAAATTATATTTTTCACTATCTAAAAATACTATTTTTCTTATGTAAGAAATTATATTCTTTTTGTATAACTTAAAAATCATTTCAAAGCAAACATAGAAATTCATTTCGAAAAACATACAAGAAAACCAGAATTTTATACATAAAGAAAAACAATTTTTTTTCATAACCAATGTAATTTATATTAAAAATCATTGTACTAAATTAAATTTTATAACGTTTTTAAAATAAAAAGTGATACCTTTAATCACTGTCATTTGGGGATCAAATCCCACTTCTTCATCGTCGTGCACTGGAAACCCGTCGGTTTTGAAGACCCATCACCTCCGCTGTGTACATCCGAAACAACCTGGAACCCCCTTGTTGACTGCGACTTCCACTTGTTGTTGGCGTCGGGTGGAGCTCCTTGGCGGCGCTGACAAAAGCAGAAGGCGATGATGGGGTCGAAGGTGATGGCGGGGACTGTCAGCAGGGTGGGTGGTCGGGGTCAGGCGGGGTGTGGGGTGGAAGCGGTCTCGATTTGGGGCTTGAGGGGTTTGGCGAACGTCGATTGAAGAGGAGAGAAGGCGGAGCAAGTGGAGGAGGGAGGGAAGGTCAAACGGAGGGGGAGGCGTTTGACTGAGCAGACGGGAAGAAGAGGGGGTGGACTAGAGGGAGGCGCGATCGGGAACTGGCGTCGATGGGGAGGGATTTATGGTTTTTTTTTCTATTTATTCACAGCATTGACCAATTTTTTGTGAGGGAGGAGAGAGGTAGTTAAGGTTTTATATAAATATATATATTAATTTATTATTTTAAATTTCCTAAAGGCATCTTTTTATTTTCAACTCGAAATCAAACCCACCGACTGTCGTCCATAGCGTTTTACCCCCATTCCGAACATAATGGGATATGTATCGCAGGCCAATTCGACCATTACGATCAGTTTCCGTTGAATTTACATTTAAATCATTATACTGAATTTTAAACCTACATTTCAAATTACCGAGGCCACATACGGACTCTAAAAATTCCAGAAAAATATTTTCTAGCTTCATATTGACGATACAGCCCTAACAAAACTATTCGTCAAATTCTGAGACCGTTTGAAAAATGGCCATTTTACAGTCGATTAAAATCAACTGAAACTGGTCAAACGCGTTTTCCTTTGCCACGCTCACATATTGATTCGAAAAATTATGAAATTTGAAATCTAGCAATAACTTGACATCATGGATCCAACAAAAGTGGTTTCGTCGAAATCCGAGGTCGTTTGCAAAATTTCTATTTTTAAGGGCCGAAATTCCATAGCGACTATTCTGAAATTTCAATTGGACATATCTTTTGATTCCCGCTATGAAATTTCAATTTTTCGGATTCGTTGGAAAGATATCCTCAATTAGATTCTAATATTTTTGGTTTCACTAAAATCCGGTTTATTTTGCACCCGGTATGTTCGATTGAAATTTTGAAATCGAATTATCGAACTACCGCGCCATTTTCAATTTCTTTTATAATTATAAATAATTTATTTATATTCTAACGATGCTCTATATAAATATATACGTTCGAATTCAATTCAAAATAAATTTCTCGTCGTTATTATTTAAAATAATCATTTTAAATATTCAAAATTTGCTAAAATTGGCAAAATAAAATTTTTTAATTGGCTTGCATTTTCCGGGTTGTTACATATGGCGACATGATATATGGTACCCATGCCGTCTATGATCGATACATTTATATTTGAAGTTGATTTGTTCACTTATAGTAATAATAAAAGATTAAATTTCGCGTACCAAGCATTACTTGGCTATTCTAAGGTAAAACCCTATCCTACGACTTGCGTTGCATTATGTGACGGGACCTGGGTCTTATAATAGCTTCATTGTAACAACCGGAAAATACAAACCAATTTAAATTTTTTATTTTGGCTATTTCAGTGAATTTTGAATAGTTAAAATAACGTATTTTAAATAATAACGATTAAAAATTTATTAATCAAAGTTAGAGCGAATATATTCATTTGTATTTCTAAAGGAATTATAAATAGTACGGTAGTTTGAAAAGTCAAACCTGTATTTTGACTGAATGTACCGGATTCAAAATTTAACAGATTTTAGTAAAACCAAAAATATCTAAATCTGTTTGGAAATATCTTTCCAACGAATCCAAAAAAGTGAAAATTCATAGTGGGAATCAATAGTTTTGGCCAGTTGAATACTCAAAATGGTCGTTATAGTATAATTTATAGCCCGTATAAAAGGCCATTTTTCAAACGACCTCCGTTTTCGACGAAACCACTTTTGTTGGAACCGGAATGTCAAATTATTACTAGGTTTCAGTTTTAATAATTTTTTTAATTAATGTGTGAGCGTGGAAAACGAGAATGAGTTTTGTCAATTTCAGTCAAATCTGATCGACTTGAAAATGGCCATTTTTCAAACAGTCTCAGAATTCGACGAAATTAATTTTGTTAGGACTGTATCGTCAAAACAAAGCCAGAAATGATTATTCTGGATTTTTCTGAGTTCGAGTGTGGCCCCGGTGAATTTAAATATACGATCAATTTTTTTTAATGATTTAAATAATAAATTAAAGAATTCAGGCCATAGACCGCCATTTGGACTGATGATACCAAGCCCACTAGATCCGGGATAGGGGTTATTGGGTAGGGTAAACTCCTGTTGGACTAAAATTGGATTGATTTAAAAATTTTGGGTTTATTTGTAAAATTAGCATTAAAATAATATAAAAATAGGTCATCTTCTTCAAACCCAAATTCCTATACACGCCGCCGCCCTTTACTAAAATCCATGGCCAAATTCTTCCTCCCTTCCTCCACTAATTCCCGTCAATCCTCTCATTAAAATTAGCTACTCCTTTTGACTTTATCATAGCACTTGTCCTCCTCTACAACCCTGTACGGTTGGATCCACCCTAGTGCTTCACAGCCCGAGAACCGAGCCTCTGAATCACCGCCGTTCGCACCGCCTAAACCCCCCTTCCACGACCGAGCTTCCAGTTGTGGGCCCCCTGTATGCGCCTCACTCTCTTCTCTGACGTGGTAGCACCTGATCCTCCTCCCATGCCCTGCAGTGATCAAAAAGATCAACCCTAGATTCGAACAGGAGGTTGAAACCATCGGCCTAGGTTCTGATTATAGAAGAAGGTATAAAATCCTAAAGTAATTAATTAATTAATTAATTGAAAGTGTTAGCAACCTAAAATAAATGATTACACTCTCATACAGATTCAGAATTGATCAATTTCTGAAGCGTTGTGATCGTACGACAAAGATCTATGCTCCTAGACTGAAAAGGAACAATTCCGAGCTGTTTGAATTTTGGACAAATTTGCAACACGACCATGAGATTTATTTTTTCTATTCAATTAAATTTATTAATTTATTTGCTATGTAATGATCGCATGTTTATGATTTAGATCTACTTTGTTCTGTCATTTTGGATGATGTTTGATCTGTTGTTTGGTGATGAATAATTATAGATCCATATGTGTTAGTCACATGTTATGTTATCATTTTCTTTTATTTTATTGCATTTAATCAGTTCATCAATTCAATATAAAATATTATTTGTCACCTTATGTTGAATTGATTATGTTCATCAATTCAATATAAAATATTATTTGTCACTTTTTGTTGAATGAATTAGTTCATCAATTCAATATAAAATATTATTTGTCACTTTTTGTTGAATTGATTTAGTTCATCAATGCAATATAAAATATTATTTGTCACTTTTTGTTGAATTGGTTTAGTTATCAATTCAATACAAAATATAATTTCTCACTTTTTGTTGAAATGATTTCGTTCATCAATTCAATATAAAATATTATTTTATCACTTTTGTTGAATTGATTTAGTTTGTCAATTCAATATTAAAAATATTATTTTTTAATTTTAGTTGAATTGTATTAGATTTTAAACTCAATATTATAAATATTATTTTTGTCATTTTAGTTGAATTGTGTTAGATTTTCAACTCAATATTATAAATATTATTTTTGTCATTTTGGTTGAATTGAATTAGCTTGTCAATTCAATTATAAAAATATCATTTTGGTTATTTTAGTTGAATTGAATGAGTTTGTAAATTCAATTATAAAAATATCATTTTGTCATATTTGTTAAATTGAATTAGTTTGCCAATACAATTAAAAATATCATTTTGTCATGTTTATTTTATTGTATAGAATTGTCAATTCAATTAAAAGTATCATTTTTGTTATATTATTGAATTGAATTGGAATTTTCAATTCAATGAAAACATCACCTTGTTTATGTTATTGAATTGAGTTAAATCTTCAATTCAATATAGAATATATCACTTTTTGTGTTGTTTGTTGTTGTTTGATTGTAGTATGAAAAGATTACATTTTTTTGTATTTGCAAATTGAGATGCAAATCAATATCCTATCAAAAGTTATATTTTTATTTGCATTCTTTGATGCAAATAAAAAGTTGAACTTTTATTTGCATTTTATTTTTGATGCAAATAAAAAGGTTGAAAATAAAAGTTACATTTTTGTTTCCAATTTTAGATGCAAACAAAACATTAGAATTAAAATTGTATTTTTGTTTGCAATTTTAGTTGCGAACAAAACATTAAAAATAAAAGTTACATTTTTGTTTGCAATTTTAGATGCAAACAAAACATTAAAACGAGGGTCACATTTTTACTTGCATTCCTCGATGCAAATAAAACATGATTTAAAGAATTACATATTTTTTTGCTTGCATGCTTTGATGCAATTAAAACATGAAATAAAGATTTACATTTTTATTTGCATTCCTTGATGCAAATAAAATATGAAATTAAAAATTGAATTTTTATTTGCATTCCTTGATGCAAATAAAACATGAATTCAAAAGGTTACATTTTGGTTTGCAATTTAGGTGAAAATAAAAGCCTAGTTTTAGAAGTTACATTTTTCACTTGCATTTCTGATGCAAATGAAAGATAAAAATAAAATTTACATTTTTCATTTGCATTTTTTATGCAAATGAAAGAATATAATAAAACTTGGAAAAGATACATTTCTATTTACATGTTAGTTGGAAATAAAAAGAATCGAATTTAAAGGTTATATCTTTACCCACATTTTAGATGTAATAAAAAAAGGTATAGTTTTAAATGTTATATTTCTATTGACAAATTAGAGACAATAAAAGAACAAACCAAAAATGACATTTTTTCTGACATGTTAGTTGTGAATAAAGGAGCAGAAATAAATGTTATATTTTTATTATCAAAACTAGAGGCAATAAAAAGCATACAATTAAAAAGTTATATTTTGATTTATATTTTAGAGACAATAAAAAAAGAATTAATTTAAATGTCACATTTTTATTATAAATTTAGATGCATGAAAAATAGTGGAACGAAAATTATGTTGTTATTATCATTTGGTTTCAACAAACAGAGTGAACATTAGGAAAATATATTTCTAATGTAATTTAATTACCATTGGAAATAATTAGTCATTAAAACATGATTTATTTCAAATCATCATTTTTATTATGTTAGTAGATTTATGAAAATCATATATAAAATTTCTAACATGAATATGGACTATATTCGCTTTGTATATGATTGACTGAAAATAGCGGAAACCGCCAACGGGTAATATATATATATATATATATATATATATATATATATATATATATATATATAAATTAAAATTTAAACGAATCGCACGCGATATTTTTCTTTTCGGCAATCATAACTTTAAACGGTTATACCGTAAGATCCAACCGTCGGATTTTCCCAAAACTGGAACCGTTAGGACCGCCTTGGGAAGATCTTTCCAACGATATAAATTTTTGTCAAAATTCAATGGTTAGATTTCAAGATATGTGTAAATCAAATTTTGGTAAAAACAGCACCAGGGCCGCCCATCGACCCGAAGCGTCTTTTAATTATATTGAGCTATTTTTAAATAAATAAAAATTGCAATAAATCGTTATAAATTAATATTAATGATATTATATGGTTTAAATGATAATAATTCAAAAAATTATTTGAAAAGACCGAGTTCAACTCATTTCAAACAATTTTACGGTGATTTTAAATCAAAGATATCGAAGACGGCGATTGAAGACCGGCGATCTTCACATCGAAAGGATAACTACTGATGCCTGTCATTGACTAGCTACCAATAAAGGGTTAAAGTGGTAGTTTCCCGGACGTATTTGTTGATCGTCCGGATAAACGAGCACCAAGGTGACTCCGGTTTCGTTCAGACCCAGAACGGACTTGTAAATGGATGTTTGTCCGACATTGAATTTCATGTCGTTTAATTAAATTGATATCTATTAATATATTTATGTGGTTGCGGAGAATTTATTCTCTTGCTAAAACACCCTTTTTTGTGACGCACGAGCTCGAAGGTTATATATTGGTAGGTATCGATCGCATGGCATGAACTGTCAATGTGGCATACCAAGATGCAATTGATCGAAGCCAACAATAGAGAAGAAGAAGTCGGACAAGAGAATTGAGGCGGGCAGCTCTTCCACCGCCAAGCCCCAAGAGAAGAAGAAGAGGGACAGATCTAAAGTCAAGTGCTTTAATTGCAAGAGAATAGGGCATTTTGACTATGAGTGTCGAGCTCCGAAGAGGCCCAAAAGGAACGAGTCTAGACCGAGTCAGAGCAGTGGGTAGATCACCGTGGCCCAAGGGAATATTTTAACTACCACAAGCCTAGACACCTCATCAAGGATTTCCCTTTGCTCAAGAAATCTCAGGTGGCACATGTCTATGACGGAGCGGCCGCACCGGCTTCTTCCGAAGCAGGTAAACCTGATGTTTTAGGAGGTGCTCTTAACATTAAAAACATTCCTATTACCGTTTTGTTTGACACAGGTGCATCTAGAAGTTTCATATATGTTGACACGATTAAAAAGCTTAAATTGAAACCCAGAAAACTCAAAGAACCAATTAGAGCCCATAGTCCGATAGGAGGTTCGCTTATTCTCGATCAATATTGTAGAGTGCATGTTTCTTACTCCTACTTCCAATTTTCTTTTAATCTGATCATCATGAATTTCTCCGGGTATGATATCATACTTGGAATGGACTGGCTAACAAAATATGAGGATGAGTTACTTTGTGCTGAAAGAGTAGTCAGAATCAAAACAAAATTTGTAGACATTATTGCTATTCCATGCCCCGACTCAGCCACAGATAGGAAAGAATTCTAGTCTTCTCTAGAAGTCACTCCTGCTTCTATTGAGGATATTCCTATCGTCAGAGACTATGCGGATGTGATCGAAGAAGTTGACAGCTTACCTCCGCGTAGAGAAATCGATTTCAGAATTGACTTAGTTCCTAATGCAAGGCCAGTTGTACACCCTATCCGAAGGATGTCACTGAAAGAAAAAAAGGAGCTGAGCATTCAAACAAAGCAACTTTAGTGGAAGGGGCTCATCAGACCTAGCTTCTCAAGCTGGGGTGCAGCAGGGGTTTTCTTCCCAAAGTCAGACACCCTCAGGCTATGTGTGGACTACCGTGATCTAAATAAGCAGACTCTAGAAAATAAATACCCACTGCACCGCATTGTTGATCTGCTAGACCGCTTGAACGGAGCACGAGTGTTCTCTAAGATAGACCTAGCTACAACTTTCCACCAACTACGCATTGCCGAAGAATGTGTGCCTTTGACCGCCTTCAGAGGGCCTGACTTTTTTTATGAATGGCTAGCAATGCCCTTCGGCCTATGCAATGCTCCAGCATACTTTGTTGATCTTATGAATAGAGTCTTCCGCGATGTTCTAAATAAATTTGTGTTGGTGTTCATTGACGATACTCTTATCTTCTCTAAATCCACTACTGAACACAAAAAACATCTGAAAGAAGTCTTGGAGATTTTGCGTAGAAATGTGCTGAAAGCCAAATTCTCCAAGTGCATATTTTGGCAAGAAGAGGTGAAATTCCTCGGCCATTTTGTATCTAAGGAAGGCATCTCTATAGATCCAAGAAAGATCTCGTCCATCAAAGATTGGAAGCAGCCTACTACGCCCACTGAAGTCGGAAGTTTCTTAGGTCTGGCTGGTTATTATCAGAAATTCATTAAGGATTTCTTGAGATTATCTTTCCCATTGACAAAGCTAACTAAGAAGGATCCCAAGTTTAATTGCACACCTGAATGTGAGGCAGCTTTCCAAGAGCTAAAATAGAAATTGATCACTGCTCTTGTGTTGACCATTACTGATGGCAATCAGGATCTGAAAGTCTGGATAGATGCTTCTAGAGAAGGTTATCCTTTTCATCTAAATAAACATGTCAGAAACGACATTTTTCTAATGTCAAATCTTATTTTAACATGTTATTCTTTTCTCTATTTAAGGTATTGGTGCAGTGCTAATGAAAAGAGACAAAGTTGTCGCATATGATATCCGCCAATTAAAACCACATGAGAAGAATTATACCACTCATGATCTTGAGCTAATGGCCATAGTATTTGCTTTAAAGATATGGAGGCACTATCTCTTGGGCGCAAAATTTGAGCTGTATACTGACCACAAATCCTTAAAGTATCTATTCACCCAAAGAGATTTGAACTTAAGGCAACAACGTTGGGTTGAATTCCTTGCACCCTATAACCTAGATATCTTATATACTCCAGGGAAAGCCAATGTAGTGGTAGATGCTCTTAGCAGGAAGAATACGGCCAGCACCAACCTTATCCTTTCAAATCTCATTATTACCCCTACCTTAATCGATAAGATCTCTTCTTTTCAGAAGAATGATGAATTTATTCAGAGAATCATCAAAAGGGTCAGGGAAGGTGAATCCATGAGTTTTCAGATTGATGACAAAGAGTTCTGATTCTATTGGGCCGAATTTGTGTTCCAAATCTTCCTGAGCTCAGAAAGGAAGTAATGGACGAATGTCATAAGTCTAAGCTCAGCATTCATCTGGGTGTGAGCAAGATGTACCATGACCTCAAATGTACTTTTTGGTGGAAATCTATGAAGAGAGACATCTCTATTCATGTTTCTAGACGTCACACCTGTCATAAAAAGCTAGCAGGTCTATTGCAACCACTAGGAGTTCCAAGTTTGAAATGGGACGAAATTTCTATGGACTTCATTGATGGCTTGCCCCAGACCAGGAAAGGCAATGACAGTATATGGGTGATTGTAGATCGCCTCACAAATACTCCCATTTCATTCCTGTCAAATCCAATAGAACAGCTCGGAGTTTGGCACAACTTTATTTTAGAGAGACTCTCAGACTACATGGAGTTCCCAGCAGCATTGTCAGTGACCGCGATCCGATATTTTCTAGCAAGTTCTGGGAAGCTTTCCAAGAAGAGCTAGGGACTAAGCTGAATATGTGCACTGCTTACCACCCTCAGACAGATGGCCAGACTAAGAGGGTGAACTGTATATTAGAGGACTTACTGCGAGCATGCATCCTAGATTTTAGTGAGTCGTGGGAAGATCATTTGCACTTGGTCGAATTTTCCTATAATAAGAGCTATATGGCAAGCCTGCAGATGTCTCCATTTGAAGCATTATATGGCAGGCCATGAAGATCTCCCGCATGTTGGGTGGAACCCGGAAATCGATTGGCATTGGGTCCCGACATGATTCGCGAACCATCAAAAAGGGTTCATTTTATAAAGAAGCGATTACTTGCTGCCCAAAGCCGACATAAGAGCTATGCGGACGCCCGAAGAAGGGATTTAGAATTCTCTGTTGGCGATCTTGTATACTTGAAGGTTTCACCACTGAGAGGTGTACTCTTATTTGGGAAGACTGGGAAATTGGCGCCGAGATTTATTGGTCCATTTCCTATTCTCGAAATAATTGGAAATCTCGCCTATAGAGTGCAGTTGCCTGACTGGTTGCCAGGGGTCCACAGTGTGTTTCATGTGTCCCAACTCCGGAAGCATGTTCATGATCCAGATTTAGTTGTGGTGGAAGCATCACAACGAGATTTGGTGAAACGACCCGAACTTCCCCTGTAAGGAAAGCCCGAATTGAATTGAGAACTAAAACAGTTATTAATCTTTATTTTAAAGTTAGGTAAATCAAGGGACCACACCGTATAACACGGAACGGGTTTCCTCCCAAGAATACAAGTGCATATAACAACAGCGCAATGCTAAATAAAGAAAAATGAAGCTATTATAAGACCCAGGTCCTATCAAACAATGCAACGCATGCCGGGGGATAGGGTTTTCCCTTATAATAGTCAAAGAATGCCTGATATGTGAAATTTCATGTTTTATTGTTCTTAATCAGACTCCAACCGTAAATTAGTAAGAGAACGATTTCCTAAGTATTAACCTCGAAGGCCGAAACCAACATCAGACCAGTACCCAGGAAACCACCCATCTTAGCTCGTTTCAGTTAGTTTCTGATTTTATATACAATCATATATATCAATCATAGACGGCATGGGTACCATATATCATGTCGCCATACTAGGCTCTACAATCAAAACCGCAAATGTCACGTATTTGGAAGTTGGGTTATCATTTATGATATGAACCGAGGCTAGGGATCATCCTCAACGATTCGAGAGCCTCTAGTCCGCCCCTCAGGAACAGAACGCATCGTCCCTTGGACTCAGGGATGGTCCACCTATGTGGATTATAATTCCTGAACACTGCATTTCCCCGCCCAATGGGGCGTAAATGAGCCAACAAATGAATCCATCGGCTTCACGTAGTCACCGATATATCCGAGGCCCCTCGCAACAGCAACAACCACATAAGTCAAACTCATCAGGGCGTGTAAAACCATTGACGCCACTTCTAACTAAAAGGAAACGCATGCCCCTGATATCCGTCTCCCGTTTTTGGTTCATACCGAGTGTGAAACTCGCAAATTAAACGTTACACAAAGCTATGCCACAAAGGCCTTGCTTTGATCATCAACCACAAGACTTTGCTTTTCAACAGAAGCCTTGATAATTTGCCACTTAGGCATGCCACACAGGCAATTCACTCTATGCGTTTGATATCCATCAGTATATAACACCTGAGCTCGTACGTCTCAGAGAAGGGCGTTAAGCAAGAGAATAAATTCTCAGCCGCCAAACAGATATATATTTAATAGAAATCAATCACACAGAATAAAATCCAATGTCAGACACACAGTCCATTTACAAGTTCGTTCTGGGTCTAAACGAAACCGGAGGCACCTAGTACCCCGCATATCCATCGATCTCCAAGTACGTCTGGACGACCACTAACTGATTGCCTCCTCTTGGGTGTACGGCCCAATCAAGATCATCAGTAACCACCCAAACGACGTGAAGACCTCCGATCTTCGACTACCGTCTTCATCTTCGACTTATCGTCATATCAGTTATTCAGAATAGGATAAACCCGGTCATTCCGACTAACTCGCGTATATAATAAACAAGTGTTACACAAACACAACATATGCCTCATTCCAATTCATCAGTCACTAACCGCAAATTACCAAGAGAATAATTCCCCAAATATTAACCCCGAAGGCCGAAACCAACATCAGATCAATACCCAGGAAACCATTCTGCTTAGCTAACCTACAGTTAGTTTCTAAATTTCACATTCTTAAGCAAAGGTTTCCATTAATTTTATCAAAGATAAATTCTTTTAAATTTATTCTTTAATCTTCCTTTGAATATCACTTCAAACTAGTCGGGATAAGCGAACCACACCGAAGTAATTATTTATTTTATTTCCCAATCCCAACCTATTCATCCCATGAAGTAAAACTGGTCATACTTCATATCTAACACTACGGTGTTATCAGTAAATTCAGTTTCCATTTCACGTTCAAATCTAATTAAAGATTTAACTACCGCCCGGAGTAAAACTGGTGGTACTCCATTCTCGATCTTTTCAATCTAATTAAAGATTCATTAAAACTCCACTTAGTTTTAATCTTTGATTGGGTTAAAGAATTAGTGTCATTTAAAACACGGTTCACGATAAACCCCAAAATTACATTCCATTCTATCATCTTTTAACCGTAAAATAGCAAGTGAGCAATTCCCTAAGTATTAACCCCGAAGGCCGAAACCAACATCAGATCAATACCCAAGAAACCATTCAACTTAACTAATCTCCAGTTAGTTTCTGATTTTCTTAACTCATCTGGGTCTAAGAACAGTATTATTGAAGATACCATTCACGACAACCCAAAATCACATTCCACTAATTATCGGTTTAAAGAACGAGTGTTATTTAAAATACCGTTCATGATAAACCAAAAAATCAATTCAAATTCTATTCCAATTAAATACCATTTAATTGGTACACTTCATTAAATCTAAATAAAAAGATTTAATCTTTTTCTCAACTGGGCTTAAGAACAGTGTTAATGAAGACACCATTCACGAAAAACCCAAATCCCATTTGATATTAAATACAATGCTCTGAATAGAAAATATATCCGCTTATATTCAAAATCAAATTCTACGACCAGCAAATATCGAATTGGAAATAACGATATGAATATATCTTCCAAATTTCCATAACAATATCTGTATAATCACGAAATCCAACATCGAAATATTCCAAAGTCAATTTCGATTCAAATCCATTTCCACTTTATATATTGGAAATTCTGGTTATTTTCAAAACCATTTCAAATCCACTTTATTTATTTTAGAAATAAATAGAATTATAATTCTAGTTCAAAACTAGTTCATTACGATAAAAATCTATTTTTATCTTTACAAATATGGAGTTTTTCATCCCAATTCTTCACAAATCATTTCTTATGATTTTAAACAAATTATTACTATTTTTAATAATTTTATCAAGGCCCGTACAGTCGATTTCCATCAACGCCCATCGAACTACAGTTACAGCGACCTTTTCCAAATTTGATTTGGACACAATTCCAAATCCAACCGTTAAATTTCAAATTTATAATATTCGTTAGAAAGCACTTTTCGATACGAACCCAACGGTTCCAGTTTTAGGGGAATTCGACGGTCGGATCTCCCGTAATATCCATTTGAAGTCAATGGTCGAAATTCGCGAACTGCCGCGGCACGACACGTTCTATTCAGGCCATTATATTATATATATATATATATATATATATATATATATAATATATAATTCGTCGATTTCCTTTCGAAAAGAATTTTATAAATCGTTTTAAATTCATTTTCAAAACGATTTTAGCTTCCATCTCAAATTCAAATCAAAATTGAATCTTTCCAATATAAATTCGTTTTAAATTCATTTCAACTTGATTTCAATTCAAATGCATTTCAATTCAAATGCATTTCAATTCAAATCAGTTTTAATTTAAATCGATTTCAGTTCAGTTTCAATACGTTTTAAATTCAATTCAAAATGATTTCAATTCTATTTCAATCTAATTTGAATTTGAATTCTTTTCAATTTAATTCGAATTTCAATTCTTTTCAATTTAATTCGAATTTCAATTCTTTTCAATTTAATTCGAATTTTAATTCAATTCAATTTAATTCGAATTTCAATTCAATTCTATTTAATTCGAATTCCAATACATTTTAAAATATCAAATTTTGAAATCACTTTCGATGTTCATTATAAAATGAATAAAATCGATATAAATATCGTTCACGTCAAAATGGCATAAATCTAATCAACACGGCTTCATATATTTCTATTTTCAAATATTCTATTTCAAATATTTCTTTTTCAAATATTTCTATTTCAAAATTTCTATTCAAATATTCTATTTCAAATATTCTATTTCAAATATTTCTATTTCAAATATTTCTATTCAAATATTCTATTTCAAATATTCTATTTCAAATATTCTGTTTCAAATATTTCTATTTCAAAACTGGAATGAGACCCAATCAATTACCATATAATGTTAATTATATGGATTTTCTACAACACATGTATAAAATAACAACGATAAATAATCAGCCATCATCCAGAGTACGTTCTACACTTTATAAGCATCAAATATAAATATTTAACGCTTATAACAACCTGTCAATCAATCGATCGACATACAGCTAATTATTGGGACTAGTGTATGTCATATATCATCCCAATACCCGTGTGGGGTTTTCAAACAATCAAACGCAGATTTTATTTGTGTAGTTGGGCGATGTGTAAAATTTATCGTCCCAATCAATATCAGTCAAATGTGTGTATATAAACAAGTCCTTTGATTTGTTTATATTTATTTCATTTTAAATACACGTTAAAAATTCTATTTTCAACTATAAAATATTTTTAACTATATAAATATTTTATTTCATTTCACATCACATCACACAATCAACTACACATCAAAATCAAATAAACAAGCATACAAATGTGCTATTAAATATTTTATTTTTAACTAGAATTTAAATTAAAGGTGAGGAGTTCTCACCTTTGGGATCCACTCCACCATTTTTACTTCTGAATTTCTGAACCATTTGGATTTGTTTGAAAGTCCAATGCAGTCCTTACCACGCTGTTCATATTAAAAACCACATTTTTAATCGACGATCCTTATAAATCAAAATCACATTTTTTATACTGTTCGTATATAAATCAAAATATCATTTTTATACTGTTCTATATAAATCAAAACCTCATTTTTATACTATTCTATATACAGTAAAAATTATATTTTTATCACTTCGTTACATATATAAAAATCGAATTTTTATCACTCTTTCTATAAAATAAAAACCAAATATTTTTATATTTCAAAATCAAATCTTTTTATATTTGAAACCTTATTGTTCTTCTTATATTTTCAAACCATATTGTTCTTCTTATATTTTCAAACCATATCGTTCTTCTTATATTTTCAAACCATATTTTTTTATATGAAATAATAAAAAAAAACAATGTCTTTTTTATTTTAAAATCTAATTACTGATTTAATTTAAACTAATTTCATAAAAAAATGACCTTAATCAGTTTAAAAAAAATGGACCTTTCTTCCTCTATCCGTAACAGCCATTTTGAGCCAACCGTTGTCCCCCCCCCCCTTTGACCAACCACCACACCACCAACCTTGCTTTGACCGCCGATCAGACCCCACGCCTCGAACCGCCACCATGAGAGCTTCCTCTGTCCACCACCTCGAAGAACTCGCGGGCCCCAGTGTATCGGAATTCACACTCGAACGGCCCCGCTTCCTGCTCGGATTTCACCGCTTCCGTCGAACCATATTCCATCACAGCAGTACCCACATGAAGCCCTCACCTAGATCGATCATCTTCCCTTTATTTGATTTTGAAACAAATGAGTGGATCAAACGAAATTTTGGGGAGAATCTTGGAGCATTCTGAACGTTTGATTTGGGGGATAGAGGCCACGGGATATTGGGTCTAGGGTTTAGTGGTTGAGCTTCCTTTATAATAATTATTTTTTATTAATATTTAATTCTAATAGTTGTTTAAATGCGAATTTAACGATCTGAGCTCCAAATCAAACCCACTAACTGCCCTCCCTAGATAAATACCCCTATTCGGAACACAATGGGATATGTTTCGTAAGCCAATTTGGCTATTTCGATCAGTTTCCCTTTAAATTAAAAAATAAATCATTATATATTGAATTTGAACGTACATTTTAATTTACCGGTGCCACATACTGACTCTAAAAATTCCCAAAAAATTATTTCTAGCTTCGTATTGATGATACGGTCCTAACAAAACTAATTTCGTCAAATTCTGAGACCGTTTGAAAAATGGCCATTTTCTGGTCGATCCAATTTGACTTAAATCAACCAAACACATTTTCCTTTGTCACACTCACATATTAACTTCAAAAATTATGGAATTTGAAACCTAGCAATAATTTGACATCCCAGATCCAATAAAAGTGGTTTCGTCGAATTCCGAGGTCGTTTGTAAAATGGCCAATTTCACGGGCTATATAAACTCTATAGCGACCTTTCTGAAAATTCGTTTGGCCATTACTTTTGCTTTCTGCTATGAAACTTCGATTTTTCAGATTCATTAGAAATATATTCACTAACAGATTTAAATATTTTTGGTTTCACTAAAATCCATTTTGTTTTGCACCCGATATAGTTAGTCAAATTTTGAATTCAAATTTTGAAACTACCGCGCCATTTCAGGCCTTGTTTATAATTAGAATTAATTATATTTATTTTCAAACGTTGATTCAAACACACTTTTCGTCGTTATTATTTAAAATATTTATTTTAAATATTTAAAATCCACCAAAATAGCTAATTTAAAATTTTCAAACTGGTTCAAATTTTCAGGTTGTTACAATCTCCCCCACTTAAAACTTTTCATCCCCGAAAATGAACAAAGTCGAAAGTGGATTGATTTACTAACCCCTTTTCAATCTGGCTTCCATTCTTCAACTTTTCAGTTTCTAAGAAATTTTCAAATTTTCCAAAAATTTGGATAACACCCTAAATTTTCGAAAAATTTCGCCATAACCTCCTTTGTACGGGGGACTTCGGGATATTTCAAATAGCCTCCCATGGCCCTCACCAGTCCAAATGAAAAAGAAAAAGCCAAGCGGCTAGCCAATCGGCTCATAAAATCATCAAATCCCAAGAAATACAAAAAACGTGTACATATTTGTCGGGCAAACAATTTTATTCCTCTGCTTAGCTGTTCATCCATAACCTGTTCACACATATATAATGCACATGTATATATTCCTATCAATTTTCAATTCAAGTCAATATTTGTTCAATTTGGCTCAATGGTTTAAAATTCTAATTAATCAACCAAAAATCAAACAACACAACCAACAACCAATTTATTGATTAACTTTTCAAATATACAACTTTATATATACTCAAAAATCATATTTTTAAAACTAGATTATATATATAATCACAAATTCGTTATTTATAAACTTATGACTCTCAACTTATTCTGAGGCGTTTCTAACCCCATCTCTAACGAGTCACTCATTCTAGAATGCTACTGATTCTATTTCTAATGAGGATTCTTTTATAGTACATTACTAATCCTACCTCCGATGAGTCTTTTATTCTGTTCTAAAGAGTTGTACCCCAAAGATTTGAGTTTAACCAAAGCTCTGATACCAAAATGAAACGACCCGAACTTCCCGGGTAAGGAAAGCCCGGATTGAATTGAGAACTAAAACAGTTATTAATCTTTATTTTAAAGTTAGGTAAATCAAGGGACCACGCCGTATAACACGGAACGGGTTTCCTCCCAAGAACACTAGTGCATATAACAACAGCGCAATGCTAAATAAAGAAAAATGAAGCTATTATAAGACCCAGGTCCTATCACACAATGCAACGCAAGCCGGGGGATAGGGTTTCCCTTATAATAGCCAAACAATGCTTGATACGTGAAATTTCATGTTTTATTATTCTTAATCAGACTCCAATTGTAAATTAGTAAGAGAACGATTCCCTAAGTATTAACCCCGAATGTCGAAACCAACATCAGACCAATACCCAGGAAACCACCCATCTTAGCTCGTTTCCAATTAGTTTCTGATTTTATATACAATCATAAATATCAATCAAAGATGGCATGGGTACCATATATCATGTCGCCATACTAGGCTCTACAATCAAAACCGCAAATGTCACGCGTTCGGATGTTAGGTTATCATTTATGATATGAACCGAGGCTAGGGATCGTCCTTACCGATTCGAGAGCCTCTAGTCCGCCCCTCAGGAACAGAACGCATCGTCCCTTGAACTCAGGGCCAGTCCACCGAGGTGGATTACAATTACTGAACACTGCGTTTCCCCGCCCTATGGGGCGTAAATGAGCTAACAAATGACTCCATCGGCTTCACATAGTCACCGATATATCCGAGGCGCCTCGCAACAGCAACAACCACATAAGTCAAACTCATCAGGGCGTGTAAAACCACTGACGCCACTTCTAACTAGAAGGAAACGCATGCCCCCCTGATATCCGTCTCCCGTTTTTGGTTCATACCAGGTGTGAAACTCACGAATTAAACGTTACACAAAGCAGTGCCACAAAGGCCTTTCTTTGATCATCAACCACAAGACTTTGCTTTTCAACTGAAGCCTTGATCATTTGCCACTTAGGCATGCCACATACGCAATTCACTCTATGCGTTTGATATCCATCAGTATATAACCCCTGAGCTCGTACGTCTCAAAGAAGGGCGTTATGCAAGAGAATAAATTCTCCGCCGCCAAACAGATATATATTTAATAGAAATCAATCACATAGAATAAAATCCAATGTCAGACACACAATCCATTTACAAGTTCGTTTTGGGTCTGAACGAAACCGTAGGCACCTAGTACCCCGCATATCCATCGATCTCCAAGTACATCTGGACGACCACTAACTGATTACCTCCTCTTAGGTGTACGGCCCAATCAAGATCATATGTAACCACCCAAATGACATGAAGACCTCCGGTCTTCGACCACCATCTTCATCTTCGACTTATCGTCGTATCAGTTATTCAGAATGGGATAAACTCGGTCTTTCCGAATAACTCGCGTATATAATAAACAAGTGTTATGAAAACACAACATGCGCCTCATTCCAATTCATCAGCCTCTAATCGAAAATTAGCAAGAGAATAATTCCCCAAATATTAACCCCGAAGGCCGAAACCAACATCAAATCAATACCCAGGAAACCATTCTGCTTAGCTAACCTACCGTTAGTTTCGAAATTTTACATTCTTAAGGAAAGGTTCCCATTAATTTTATCAAAGATAAATTCTTTTAAATTTAGTTTTAATCTTCCTTTGAATATCACTTCAAACTAGTCGGGATTAGCGAACCACACCGAAGTAATTATTTATTTTATTTCCCAATTCCAAACTATTCATCCTATGAAGTAAAACTGGTCATACTTCATATCTAACACCACGGTGGTATCGGTAAATTCAATTACCATTTCACGTTCAAATCTAATTAAAGATTTAACTACCGCCTGGAGTAAAACTGGTGGTACTCCATTCTCTATCTTTTCAATCTAATTAAAGATTCATTAAAACTCCACTTAGTTTTAATCTTTGACTGGGTTAAAAAATCAGTGTCATTTAAAACACGGTTCACGATAAACCCCAAAATCACATTCCATTCTATCAGCCTTTAACCGTAAAATAGCAAGTGAGCAATTCCCTAAGTATAAACCCCGAAGGCCGAAACCAACATCAGATCAATACCCAAGATATCGTCTTCTTGGTTCTAACGAACTTCGTTTCACTGAATTCTGCTCACAAATGTACAAGATATCGATGTTTCAATATTAATTACATTTTTTAAATTAATTAAATTAATTAATACATTAATTACATTTCCAATCCCCTTTGCTTCATCTCCTTCGTAATACCCTGGACCGACAAAGAAACCCATCGTTCACCGCTGAACTCCCCTCGCACACGCCATCCATACATCCGACCGACGATCTGAAGCCGCTGTTCGGACCCCCTTCCCATCGCCACCAGCTGCCAGAAGCCCCACCCAATTCGAATCCCCTTTGTACCCGAAATCAAGCACGAACGCAGCTTAGTTGGGCTAAAAAATCTCTTAATACACTTCATTAAAATCGATTACAACCGCTCATCATCTAGAGCTCACCAAGCACTTCGATTTTCCTTAATTAACTATTGGTTGATTCATTGTATTTTGGGAGAGATGGAAGGATTTGTTTTCGAGCGTTCCTGGCCCTTGGTTCCTATATGACGGCGGACAGAGATGCTTAGGGTTTGAGGGTGTGTTGTGGAGTATTTATAGCTTTTATAATAATGTTATTTATATTATTTAATTCTAGAACGATAGATTTTCCATTCGAGCTCCAAACAGAACCCAACGACTGTCATCTCTAGCCAAATACCCCCATTCCGAACACAATGGGATATGTTTCGTAAGCCAATTCGGTTGTTTCGATCAGTTTCCCTTTAAATTAAAAAATAAATCATTATATACTAAATTTGAACGTACAATTTAATTTACTGGGGCCACATACTGACTCTAAAAATTCCCGAAAAATTATTTCTAGCTTCGTATTGATGATACGGTCCTAACAAAACTAATTTCGTCAAATTCTGAGACCATTTGAAAAATGGCCATTTTCTGGTCGATCCAATTTGACTGAAATCAACCAAACACATATTCCTTTGTCACACTCACACATTAACTTCAAAAATTATGGAATTTGAAACCTAGAAATAATTTGACATCCTGGATCCAACAAAAGTGGTTTCGTCGAATTCCGAGGTCGTTTGTAAAATGGCCATTTTCACGGGCTATATAAACTCTATAGCGACCTTTCTGAAAATTCGTTTGGCCACAACTTTTGCTTCCCGCTATGAAACTTCGATTTTTCAGATTCATTAGAAAGATATTCACTAACAGAATTAAATATTTTTGGTTTTACTAAAATACACTTTATTTTGCACCCGGTATAGTCAGTCAAAGTTGGAATTCAAAATTTGAAAATACCGCGCCATTTCAGGCCTTGTTTATAATTAGAATTAATCATATTTATTTTCAAACGTCGATTCAAACACACTTTTCATCGTTATTATTTAAAATATTTATTTTAAATATTTAAAATCCACCAAAATAGCCAATTTAAAATTTTCAAACTGGTTCAGATTTTCCGGGTTGTTACATTTGGAGATTACCCCGGCCCTATCCGTGAGAAGGGAGCTAGTGAAGATTGTGGGCAAGGAAACTAGAGTGCTGAGAAACAAGAGGATCCACTTAGTCAAGGTGCAGTGGAGCGGGGATCCTAGAGACTAAACGTGGGAGACTGAGGATTGCATCAAACAGGCCTATCCCAAGTGCAGAGTGGATATCTCCGAGTGACTCTTGTGTTGAGGTACATTTACAATACCTTGCATTTTCCGTTTTGTTTCCTACTTTACTATTATTTCCTTTTCGAGGACGAAAAGCTTTTAAGTGGGGGAGATTGTAACAACCCGGAAAATCCGAACAAATTTAAAATTTTTATTTTGGCTATTTCAGTGAATTTTGAATAGTTAAAATAATGTACTTTAAATAATAACGATTAAAAATTTATTTTAATCGAAGTTAGAGCGAATATATTCATTTTGATTTCTAAAGGAATTAGAAATAGTACGGCAGTTTGAAAAGTCAAACCTGTACTTTGACCAAATGTAACGGATTCAAAATTTAACGGATTTTAGTAAAACCAAAAATATCTAAATCTGTTTGGAAATATATTTCCAATGAATCCGAAAAATCAAAATTTCATAGCGGGAATCAAAAGTTATGGCTAGTTGAATACTCGGAATGGTCGTTAAAGTTTAATTTATAGCCCGTATAAAAGGCCATTTTTCAAACGACCTCCATTTTCGATGAAACCACTTTTGTTGGAATTGGAATGTCAAATTATTGCTAGGTTTCAGTTTTCATAATTTTTCGAATTAATATGCGAGTGTGGCAAACGAGAATGTGTTTTGTTAATTTCAGTCAAATCTGATCAACTTGAAAATAGCCATTTTTCGAACAGTCTCAGAATTCAATGAAATTAATTTTGTTAGGACCGTATCGTCAAAACAAAGCCAGAAATAATTTTTCTGGATTTTTCTGAGTTCGTATGTTGCCCCAGTGAATTTAAATATACGATCAATTTTTTTTTAATGATTTGAATAATAAATTAAAGAATTCAGGCCACAGCCGCCGTTTGGGCTAACGAGACCTAGCCCATTGGATTTGGGATAGGGGCTATTAGGTAGGGTAAACTGCTGTTGGACTGAAATTGGATTGGTTTAAAACTTTTGGGTTTATTTGTAAAATTAGCATTAAAATAATATAAAAATAAGTCATCTTCTTCAAACCCTAATTCCTATACACGCCGCCACACTTTTCTGAAATCCATGGCCGAAGTCTTCCTCCCTTCCTCCACCAATTCCCGTCAATCCTCTCAATAAAATCAGCTACTCCTTTGGACTTTATCATAGCATTTCTCCTCCTCTACAACCCTGTACGGTTGGATCCACCTTAGTGCTTCACAGCCTGAGAATCGAGCCTTTGAATCACCGCCATTCGCACCGCCTAAACCCCCCTTTCACGACTGAGCTTCCATTTGTAGGGCCCATTGAGTGCGCCTCACTCTCCTTTCCGACGTGGTAGCACCCGATCCTCCTCCCGTGCCCTGCAGTGATCGCAAAGATCAACTCTAGATTCGAACAGGAGGTTGAAACCATCGACCTAAGTTCTGATTATAGAAGAAGGTATAAAATCCTAAAGAAATTAATTAATTAATTTAAAGTGTTAGCAACCTAAAATAAATCATAACTCTCTCGTACTAATTCAAAATTGTTGAATTTCCAAAGCGTTGTGATCGTACGATAAAGATCTACGTTCCTAGACTGAAAAGGAACAATTCCGAGCTGTTTGAATTTTGGACAAATTTGCAACACGACTGTGAGATTTCTTTATTTCTTTATTTATTTATTTAATTTAATTAATTTATTTGCTATGTAATGATCGCATGTTTATGATTTAGATCTACTTTGTTCTGACATTTTGGATGATGTTTGATATGTTGTTTGGTGATGAATAATTATAGATCCATATGTGTTAGTCACATGTTATGTTATCATTTTCTTTTATTTTATTGAATTGAATCAGTTCATCAATTCAATAAAAAATATTAATTGTCACTTTTTGTTGAATTGGTTTAGTTCACCAATTCAATATAAAATATTATTTGTAACTTTTTGTTGAGTTGGTTTAGTTCATCAATTCAATATAAAATATTATTTATCACTTTTTGTTGAATTGATTTAGTTCATCAATTCAATATAAAATATAATTTGTCACTTTTTGTTAAATTGATTTAGTTCATCAATTCAATATAAAATATTATTTGTCACTTTTTGTTGAATTGATTTAGTTCGTCAATTCAATATAAAATATTATTTATCACATTTTGTTGAATTGATTTAGTTCATCAATTCAATATAAAATATAATTTGTCATTTTTTGTTGAATTGATTTAGTACATCAATTCAATATAAAATATAATTTGTCACTTTTTGTTGAATTTATTTAGTTCATCAATTCAATATAAAATATTATTTTATCACTTTTTGTTGAATTATTTTAGTTTGTCAGTTCAATATTAAAAATATTATTTTGTCATTTTGCTTGAATTGTATTAGATTTTCAACTCAATATTATTAATATTAATTTTGTCATTTTAGTTGAATTGTATTAGATTTTCAACTCAATATTATAAATATTATTTTTGTCATTTTGGTTGAATTGAATTAGTTTGTCAATTCAATTATAAAAATATCATTTTGGTTATTTTAGTTGAATTGAATGAGTTTGTCAATTCAATTATAAAAATATCATTTTGTCATATTTGTTAAATTGAATTAGTTTGCCGGTACAATTAAAAATATTATTTTGTCATGTTTATTTAATTGTATAGAATTGTCAATTCAATTAAAAGTATCATTCTTGTTATATTATTGAATTGAATTGAATTAGAATTTTCAATTCAATGAAAACATCACCTTGTTTATGTTATTGAATTGAGTTAAATCTTCAATTCAATATAGAATATATCACTTTTTGTGTTGTTTGTTGTTGTTTGATTGTAGTACGAAAAGATTACATTTTTTTGTATTTGCAAATTGAGATGCAAATCAATATCCTATCAAAAGTTATATTTTTATTTGCATTCTTTGATGCAAATAAAAAGTTGAATTTTTATTTGCTTTTTTTGATGCAAATAAAAAAGTTGAAAATAAAAGTTACATTTTTGTTTGCAATTTTAAATGCAAACAAAACATTAGAATTAAAATTGTATTTTTATTTGCAATTTTAGATGCGAACAAAACATTAAAAATAGAAGTTACATTTTTGTTTACAATTTTAGACGCAAACAAAACATTAAAACGAGGGTCACATTTTTACTTGCATTCCTCGATGCAAATAAAACATGATTTAAAGAATTACATATTTTTTTGCTTGCATTCTTTGATGCAATTAAAACATGAAATAAAGAGTTACATTTTTATTTGCATTCCTTGATGCAAATAAAACATGAAATTAAAAATTGAATTTTTATTTACATTCTTTGATGCAAATAAAACATGAATTAAAAAGGTTACATTTTGGTTTGCATTTTAGGTGCAAATAAAAGCCCAGTTTTAGAAGTTATATTTTTCGCTTGCATTTCTGATGCAAATGAAAGATAAAAATAAAAGTTACATTTTTCATTTGCATTTTTTATGCAAATGAAAGAATAGAATAAAACTTAGAAAAGATACATTTCTATTTACATGTTAGTTGGAAATAAAAAGAATCGAATTTAAAGGTTATATCTTTATCCACATTTTAGATGTAATAAAAAAGGTATTGTTTTAAATGTTATATTTCTATTGATAAATAAGAGACAATAAAAGAATAAATCAAAAATGACATTTTTTTACGACATTTTAGTTGTGAATAAAGGAGTAGAAATAAATGTTATATTTTTATTGTCAAAACTAGAGGCAATAAAAAGCATACAATTAAAAAGTTATATTTTGATTTATATTTTAGAGACAATAAAAAAAGAATTAATTTAAATGTCACATTTTTATTATAAATTTAGATGCAACAAAATAGTGGAATAAAAATCATGTTGTTATTATCATTTGGTTTCAACAAAAAGAGTGAACATTAGGAAAATATATTTCTAATGTAATTTAATTACCATTGGGAATAATTAGTCAATAAACATGATTTATTTCAAATCATCATTTTTATCATGTTAGTAGAATTATGAAAATCATATACAAAATTTCTAACATGAATATGGACTGTATTTGCTTTGTGTATGATTGATTGAAAATAGTTGAAACCGTCAACGGATAATATATATATATATATATTAAAATTTAAACGAATCGCGTGCGATATTTTTCTTTTTGGCAATCATAACTTTAAACGATTATACCGTAAGATCCAACCGTCGGATTTTCCCGAAACTGGAACAGTTAGGACTGCATTGGGAAGATCTTTCCAACGATATAATTTTTTGTTAAAATTCAATGGTTAGATTTCAAGATATGTGTAAATTAAATTTTGGTAAAAAATGCGCCAGGGCCGCCCATCGACCCGAAGCGTCGTTTAATTATATTGAGTTATTTTTAAATAAATAAAAATAGCAATAAATTGTTATAAATTAATATTAACGATATTATATGTTTTAAATGATAATAATTCAAAATTTTATATGAAAAGACCGAGTTCAACTCATTTCAAACATTTTTACGGCGATTTCAAATCGAAGATATCGAAAACGGCGATTGAAGACCGGCGATCTTCACATCGAAAGGATAACTACTGATGCCTTTCATTGACTAGCTACCAATAACGGGTTAAAGTGGTAGTTGCCCGGACGTATTTGTTGATCGTCCGGATACACGAGCACCTAGGTGACTCCGGTTTCGTTCGACCCAAAACGGACTTGTAAATGGATGTGTGTCCGACATTGAATTTCATGTCATGTAATTAAATTGATGTCTATTAATATATTTCTATGATGGCGGAGAATTTATTCTCTTGCTAAAACACCCTTCTTTGAGACGCACTAGCTCGAAGGTTATATATTGGTAGGTATCGATCGCGTGGCATGAACTGTCAATGTGGCATAACAAGATGCAATTGATCGAGGCTTTTGTTGAAAAGTAGATCCTTGTGGATGATGATCAAAGCATAGCTTATTTAGGCATAGCTTTGTGTATTACGTTACCTCGCAAGCCTCGCACCCCGGTAGAGTAAAAAACGGGACAAGGGAACGCAGGGAGTGCACACGTTTCTTTCTAGCTAGAAGTGGTGTTTGGGTTTTTACACGGCCCGACATTTTTACTTATGTGGTTGATGGAATGAGGCGCCTCGGATTTTTATTGGTCGCCAATGGCCAATTTATAGGTCCAATAGGATCGGGAAGCGTGTGTTCAGGCATAACTAATCCACTAAAGTATTTGTGGACCGGCCCTGCAAGATCCAAGGGATCGCCATTGTATGAATCCTAAGACATTTCTAGATTGTCTCGAATCGGTTAGGAGATCGTCCCTAGCCTTGACTCATGATGATAAACAACCTCCAATACGACAATACGATCTTGATTGTAAACTTATATATGGCGACATAGTATATGGTAGCTATGCCGTCCAGGATTGATACATTTACTTTGAAAAATCTTTGAAACATATTATACACAAATAATAATATTAAAAATATTATTTTCCATGTACAAAGCATTTTTGATCATTAGAAGGTAAAACTCTAAACTCCATTTGCATTGCATTGTGTGATGGGACTTGAGTCTTATAATGATTTCATTTTCTAAAAAGCATTACGTTGTTTTTAACTTAACAATTTATAGAACTTATGCACTAGCAATCCAATGGAATTAAACCCGTTGCGCGTTAGCGGCGTGGTCTAGTGATTGGCCATATTATTAGTTTAGTAAGATTTCTCATACCAGTCCCATGACTGACTCGTAGTTTGTTTCACTTTCAAATTTTTTTACTAGCTTTTGGAAATTTTCAAGTAGTTCATATTCGGTACAAATAATCGCATATTTCATATAAATAACCACAACACATCATATTCAATACAAAGGTTATTGAGTTTTCATCTTATGCTAAGGACTATATATCGTGAATGTAACGACCCGGATTTCTGTCGATTAATTTTAAATATTTAATATTTTTTCAAATATTGTATAGATAATATAAATGAATTTTTATATTATGTTTTCGATTTAATAATCGATTTTGATTTAATATCGAATATATTAAATTATCGTAATATTATTATATAATTTATTCGAAGTTAGAACTAAATCAAAATGATTCAGATAGTCAATATAAATTCTAACTGAATAGAAACAATGATAATTATTTATTATCAAGTAATTAATTGCTTTGAATTTAAATTATACTGATTTAAATTAATATCTTCTGCGTATGATCGAATTGGGCTTCGAAACCTGTTCCAGTGTGTTCAGAATAGTGATATAACCCTAGGAATGCCATTTGTTGTGTTCTGGAAGGAGTTCGAAATCATGGGTTATTTTAAATTAAATAAAATGGTATCGGTTCAAAACAAATCAAAATAAAATAAAAATTATTATAAAATAAATTCCTTCACTCCTAAGCTAAAGTACACAACTCATCCTCGCTAATGAAAATAGTAGGCCTACTCCTACTACGCAAAGTCTTCTTTTCGCTTATATAAACGTGATACCCTATTTTCATTTGGATTTCCATTCCTCTGAGAAAAATTCAAAGCTTGGAAATCTAAGAATGTCGTTCCTTTCTTCTTTTGATTTAAACAAAATTAGAAATCCGTCTCTCCCATTTATTATTCCTAGTTATTCGAAAATGGCCAGACTTCCTTTTTCATTTCAAAACAATTCGATTTCAGTAAATTGAATCCATTCCTCTGAATAAAATCTAAATATCAATTCGAATTACCTAGTCTCGCACTGTGAACCCGGATTTGAGGAACTCAATCTTTGTTCAATGAGCTGAGATTCGAATTGGGGAAAATTTGGGGACTGCGATAGGAGCGACGTGGCAATCGAGTTAGGGTTGTGAACAGCGGCCAATGTAGTAGGGGGAAGCTGTCTCAGTTGACATCATGATTTGGTTTTGGGGTTTTGCATTCAATAGTTCTAGAAAATGAAACGACCCAAACTTCCCCTTACAAGAAAGCCCAGATTTCTTTGAGAACACGACGCATCGGAACACAAACAATAGAATATTTCATTGCTATTACAACAATTACATCAGAGTACAAGAATATATCAGAGTATGAATAAATAATATACAGCTTAAAAATAATATCAGAGATTAAAATACAAAGCAGCGGAAATTTAAATGTATAAATACAATGTGTAGCGGAAAATACATCAACTAGCACAACTGAATGAAATACATGGATACAAAGCTTTCCGAATATAGCTCCAGCTATAATCCCGGATCCTATGAAAAGAAATATCTATGAAAATCAAAACTACTGTCCGTGTGGAAATTATGGGCACCCAGAGTTTAGGTAGAAATAATAAACTCCGAGTCAGTCGTGGGACTGGTGTGAGAACTAAAACAGTAATTAAATATTTAATTTAAAAGTTTGGAAATCATGGTATGACACCGTAAAACGTGGAAAGGGTTTACTCCACATGAATCTCAGTTTAAAATAAAACAACGCCATGCTTTTTGAAAAAAATGAAACTATTATAAGACTCAGGTCCCATCACATAATGCAACGCAAGCTGGAGGATACAGTTTTACCTTATAATAGCCAAACATGCTTGATACACTTTAAAACAAATCATATTTGATACTATTATAAGTGCATACTATCAAAAACAATTTCAAATATAAATGCATCAATCATAGATGACATGAGTGTCCCATGCCACTATGCCACCATATAGGTTTACAACTAAAACAAACAAGTCATGTATTAGAAATTGGATTTCCATCATGATTTAAGGCAAGGGATCTCTCCTTCCGATTCGAGACAATCTAGCCTACCATGTCTCTGGATTTAGTCGCAACTGCACCTGGGAGCGGCAGGGTCGGCCCACACTTACTTTAGTGGATTGGTTATTCCTGAACAATACATTTCCCTGCCCTATCGGGCATTATGCTCAGTATGTCGACCATATCAAGAGCCAGTAGGGACTCAAATCCGAGGTACCTCGCTTTCCAACAACCACATAAGTAAAATGTCTAGGATCCATACCATAACACCACTCCTAGCTAGAAAGAAACGCATGCACTCCCTACGGTCCCTCATCCCATTTCTGGTTCATACCGGGGTGTGAAGCTCGCGAATTAACGCTATACACAAAGCTATGCTATTTAAAGTCGTGCTTTGATCATCATCGACAAGATTTTGTGTGACGACCCCAAACCCCTGTTCCACGGTAGCAATGGTAATATTTGGAATATAACACATAAACAAATCACGTCAAAACATAAATAAATAAATACACCAGATAATGTACAATAAATACACTGGATAAACATAATTATCAGAGTTACACAGTATACAGGATCATACTTAGTTCAGCTTTACATAAAATGTCTACAGCGGAATCAAAACATAATATGTACAACAGGAGCTGAACAACATAAAAAAAAGAAATGATAGAATCCATCATCAGCTCCAACTATCCAGAAAGAGCCTGCTAAAACCTGAATACAGGGCTGCCCGTGTAGAAAATAGGGCACCCGAGTTTGCAGGTGAAACAAACTATGAGTCAGTCATGGGACTGGTATAAGAAATCTACTTAATTTATCTTAATAATAAGGCCAATCACAGGACCACGCCGCTAATGCGGAACGGGTTTACTCCATTGGATTGCCAGTGCTTAAAACAAGTAAATCTTTTAAACTTCGCAATGGTTTTTATAAAAATGAAGCCATTATAAGACTCAGTTCCCATCACACAATGCAACGCAAACCGGAGGATAGAGTTTTACCTTATAATGGCTAAAATATGCTTGATTCGAATAAAACAAAAGTATTTGATATTATTACTAGTGTTTATATGTTTCAAATACAATTTCAATCATAGACGGCATAGGTACCATATATCATGTCGCCATACATAGGTTTACAATCAAAACCAGACGATGTCGTATTTGGAAATTGGATTCCGTCATGAACCAAGGCAAGGGATCGTCCTTACCGCTTCGAGATTCTCTATCCCGAGCCTTAGGCAAGTACTCAGTCAAGCCTTAGGAGCCACATGGCCGGTCCACATGGAGTGGATTAAAATGCCTGAACAATACGTTTCCCCGCCCTATGGGGTGTAAACTGGTCACATACCGACCAAACCATCGGCTCCGAAGTGATCGAAATAACTGAGGTGCCTCGCAATCCATCATCCACATAAGTAAAATGTCAGGCCGTGTAAAAACACTGACACCACTCCTAGCTAGAAAGAAACGCATGTTCTCCATGGATCCTTCTCCCGTTTCTGGCTCATACCAGGGTGTGAGGCTCGCGAATCAACGCTAAACACAAAGCTAGCTATTTGAAGCCATGCTTTGATCATCAACCACAAAGCTCTGCTTTTCAACAAAAGCATTGATCATAGCATCTCTGCATGCCACGTTGTCAATATACAACGTCAGACACACATCCATTTAAAAGTCCGTTCTGGGTCTGAACGAAATCGGAGGAACCTTATACCTCGCACATCCGAACGATCAATAAGTACGTCCGGACAACCACCACTGTGACCCCGTCAGGGCAGCAACTCCTATCAAAGGCATCAGTAGCCATCCATTCGACCTGAAGATCATCAGTCTTGCACCGTCTTCATATCTACGACTTCTAATCGTCGATCAGTTATTTGAAATGAGAATTAACTCGGCCTTTTCAAATAATTCACGTATATTTAGAATTCAAATCAACTCATTTAATGGTTAAATTATTCGACATCCATAGTTCATTCCATTAATGTAATTTTCATGTCAAACACATTCAACCATCAATTTTTCAATAAACCGGGTAAATTTGGTTTATTTCCATTCCATATCGTTTATAATGTTTTATAACGATTTATCGCCATTTTTATTTATTTAAAAATAGCCAATTCATTCAAACGATGCTTCAGGCCATGGCACTCCTGGTTCAAAATGAATCCAACGGTTCCCGTTTTGGAAAAATCCGATGGTCGAATCTTCCGGTACAATCGTTTGAAGTTAAGATTTCAAAATACGAACAGCAGCGTCATTATTTGATTTATTTTAATTATATATATATATATAAAAATATAATCGATTCTGGCACTGTTTTTATTCGGATTTGATTTAAACATTCCAAATAATCTAACCATTGGATCTTTAAAAAGTTGGTGTCGTTGGAAAGATATTTATAAAGCAAACACAATGGTTTTGGTTTCGGGAAAATCGGATGGTCGGATCTCCCGCAATAATCGTTTGAAATCACGGTTTCAAAATATGAACTGCAGCTTTATTATTCGATTTATTTTAAATTATATATATATATATATATATATATATATATAATCCGTTCTTCGATTTCCAAACCATTTCATTTCATATATTCGATAAAAATAATATTTTTATCCAACAGATATTCATTTCAACACATGACTATTCTTAACACTTCATGTTCATGATAAAAATGTGATTTTTATTGTCAAAACAATTTATTTCAAACACGATTATTTTATATACTTCATATAGATGCTAAAAATGTGACTTTTATTGTCAAAACAATTTATTTCTAAAATGAAGATTTTTAGCGATTTATATATTATAAATAATGTGATTTTTATTTGTAAAACAATTTATTTCAAACATTCGATAAAAATTTTATTTTTATCGTTCAAACCATTTTATTTCATTCATTCGATAAAAATGTTATTTTTTCCGTTCAACCCATTTTATTTCAAAAATGAATATTTTTCCAACACATGAATATATTTCAATATATGAATATAAATCAAACACAGGAATATTTCAGAAAATTTCAACAGCATAACGGCAGGGTAGTTAAAACCGGCACCATCCCGAGTACGGCTCCTCGCTCAACCTTAAAGCCTCGCAGCTTTTGACAATGGGGATTTCAATATCTAGTTCGTACGCAGACGAATTTTCCCATATACTAATCCTATTGGGATTTCAACCACAATCAATCATATCAAATCAACCATTCGTGATATTCACCAAATTTCACATCAACCAAATCCAAATAATTACAACCAATATATATCGTCCATGGTCTGTGGACGAGGGGAGTATATATACATATATGGATATATGTATATAAATATATTTTGATTTCATTTCAATATCATTCAACGCATATATGATTTTTACAATGCATATATAACTATACATCGCACATACAACTTATACAACGCTTATACATGAGGTGTACAACGTTTATATAACTCATACATCGACCGTATAATTTATACATCATCATTCCATATCGTTTATAATTCAGAAATCTCACATTGGGTTCCACTCCTCCAAAAATTGTAGAAGGCTCAAAATAATATCGGGTCTCTTCTAGAATGTAGAAGACATCCACATGAGTCCAATGTCTCTTGTTTCACTGGATTTCGACAACATAGTAAAAAAGATATGATTTTTATTGTAAAATCAAAATCCGTAGCGCTTTAAAGTGCTATAAACTGTTAAATTTATTTTCAGCCGTTACCTTTCAGAAGAGGTTCGAAACTGGGTTTGCATTTATCTTCCAATCCGCTGCGCTATAGGAGGATCGGCCAACGCCACATAGAAGAGGGAGGAGAGGCGCCTCTGCGCGTTGTGGTGGGGTCCACTTCGGTGCACCAGGATAGCGGCGGCGATGGTTTGAAGTTCGGGACTTTCCGAGCTCGATTCGAACGCTACAGGCCACGAAAAAATTCCAATCTTTATATCGATGTGAAGATCGTGAGGAGCACTGCAAAATTCTCCAAAGGGCCATGGGTTTTTATTAAGTGGATTTAAAGAAAAATAGGAGAGAAGGAGGGGAGCACTTCCGTCATTCACGATTTAGAATTTATGGGGAGAGAGAAAGTGAACGAGAAATGTGATTGGTCGGTGGATTTTATATTTTATATTTATTTTATTTAAATCCGAAAATACCCTTCGCTCCATACGAACTCTAATTCAAACCTAACGACTGTCGTCCCTAGCTAAATACCCCCATTCCGAACACAATGGGATATGTTTTGTAAGCCCATTCGACTGTTTCAGTTAATTTTTCTTCAAATCAAAATATAAAACATTCAGTATTTGATTTGAACATACATTTCAATTTGCCGGGGCCACATACTAATCCCAAAAATTCCAGAAAAATAAATCTAGCTATGTTTCGATGATACGGTCCACACAAAACTAGATTCGTTTAATTTGGAGACGGTTTGAAAAATGGCCATTTTCTGGTCAATCCAATTTGATCGAAATCAACCGAACACATTTTCCTTTGCCACTCTCACATATTAACTTCAAAAATTATGGAATTTGAAACCTAGCAATAATTTGACATCCTGGATCCAAAAAAAGTGGTTTCGTCGAAAACGGAGGTCGTTTGGAAAATGTCTACTTCCAAGGGCTATATAAACTCTATAACGACCTTTCTGAAAATTCATTTCGCCATAACTTTTGATTCCCGCTATGAAATTTTGATTTTTCAGATTCGTTAGAAAGATATTTATAAACAGATTTAAATATTTTTGGTTTCACTAAAATCCGTTTTATTTTGCACCCAGTACAGTCAGCCAAAGTTCGAATTCAAATTTCCAAACTACCGCGCCATTTCAGGCCTTGTTTTTTATTTAAAATAAATATATTTATTTTCAAACATCGATTCGAAAAGACTTTTGGTCATTATCATTTAAAATAATTTATTTTAAATATTCAAAATCCACTAAAATAGCCAAATTAAAATTTTTAAATTGGTTTTGATTTTCCAGGTTGTTACAATCTCCCCCACTTAAAATCTTTTGGTCCCCGAAAAGGAACAAAGCTGAAAGTTGTTAAATTAACCAACGCAACTTTCATTCTGGCTTTCATTCTTCAACTTTTCAATTTCTAAGAATTTTCCAATTCTTCAAAAATTTGGCTAACACCTTCAATTTTCGAAAATTTTCGCCATAACCTTCTTTGTACGGGGAGGAGTTAGGAAATTTATTGGGTCGTATTAGGTACCCAATAAATCCTAATAAGCATACACATATTTATAGTGATATATTCCGGTGTCCATAGGAGAGTGTGTATAGATTATAACCCCAGAGAATAAATTCTCGTCACCCTATAAATGGTTTGTGTGCCTTAATGACTAGAGAGACGTGTTTATTTCCATCTCTAGACCCGTGTGGTTTGTTTTATTAATCTGGCAATTAACCGTTGCATTTTATATAGTCCATAACAGTCATCAGTTCAACCTGTAATATATCGTCATCGCCATACAAGCCTCTCGCTCGGATGACAAATCTTCAATCTTGTTACATAAGCTCCAAATGCTTATGTGGTATATGATGAAGTATGCTATCTTCGAGATGTATTCCACGTAGTGTAGTTCAAAATTAATTGTTATTATCTTATGGCGACGTTTATTATTACACACAGAACAACCAGCACTCCGCATCCAATGGCATTCACAGGAGTTGATATAACAATAAAATTGTGCATCTAACTCATTAAGGTTTACCTATTTGTCGGGCACGCAAATAATTTCTTTACTCAACAGCGAATCCATTTACCTGTTCAAACATATATAATGTACTGGTATATATTTCTATCTATTTTTAAACAAGTTCAATACTTGATTTAATCGAATAATTTTACCGTTCATTCTCTTATCGATTAGATTAACTATCATTCCAATAATCTGATTAATCAAATTCTAAATCACACAACACAAACAACAATCAATTTGTGGATTAACTTTTCAAAAATTTAATAATTAATTCATATACTCAAAAATAACATTTAGACTATATAATTAAAAATTATACATACATAAAGAGGAAACAACAGCAAAGCAGAGAACAAAACAGAAATGCAAAATATGGTAAATGTACCTTGCACCAGAGTTAATCAGAGATATCCACCCTGCACTTGGGATAGGCTTTCTTAATGCTTTCCTCAGTTTCCCAAGTACAGTCTCGTGGATCTCCACTCCATTGCACTTTGACTAAGTGAACCTTCTTGTTCCTCAGTTCTTTTGTTTCTTTGCAAATGATCTTTATCTACTCTCTTCTTACAACCAATTCTAGGGTAATTTCTAAATCCCATTGCGTGGCTTCTTCCACGATCAAGTCTTGATCATGTACATGCTTTCGAAGTTGAGATACGTGAAACACATTATGTACTCCAGGCAACCAATCAGGCAATTGAACTTTATAAGCAAGAGTTCCAATTCGTTCTAGAATAGGAAATGGACCAATAAATTTGGGCGCCAATTTCCCTGTTTTACCGAACTGGACTACTCCTCTCATTGGAGATACCCTCAAATATACATAGTCACCAACAGAGAAAGACAAATCTCTTCTTCCCGAGTCTGGGTAGCTCTTCTTTCAGCTTTGAGCAGTTAGTAATCGTTTCTTAACGAAATCCACTTTGTCCGTAGCTTCACGAATCATATCTGGTCCCAATACAAGCCTATTGCCAGGTTCAACCCAACAAGAGGGGGATCTACACGGTCTACCATACAATGCTTCGAATGGTGACATTGTCAGGCTCGCTTGGTAGCTGTTGTTGTATGAGAACTCAGCCAAATGCAAGTGGTCTTCCCATGATCCGCCAAAATCAATAACACAACCCTACAATAAATCTTCAAGAATACGGTTCACCCTCTCAGTTTGACCATTTGTTTGAGGATGATAAGCGGTGCTTAAGTTCAGTTTAGTCCCCAATTCTGCTTGAAATGCTTCCCAGAACTTACAAGCAAAAATCGGGTCATGATCACTAACGATGCTCATGGGTACTCCATGCAGTTTAACAATTTCTCTAAAATGAATCTGCGCCAGACTCTGAGCGGTTCTATTTGATCTGACAGGTATGAAATGGGCGGTCTTCGTGAAACGATCTACGATCACCCAAATATTATCATTTCCTTTCCTGGTTCTAGGCAAACCATCTACGAAATCCATAGAAATCTGTTCCCACTTCCCACCTGGAATTTCCAATGGTTGCAACCGTCCAGCCAGTTTCTGTTGATTGCTTTTGACTTGCTGACAGGTGGAACACCGGCTAACGTATAAAGAATTGTCTCTTTTCATCGATTTCCACCAGAAGGTGCGTTTGATATCATTATACATCTTGCTCACTCCTGGATGGATACTATGTTTGGCTTTGTGACATTCATCCAATACTTCTCTCCGGAGCTCAGATATGTTCGGAACACAAATTTTCCCTTTCAACCTCAGAATCCCATCGTTATCAATCTGAAAACTCGAGGGCTTGCCTTTCTGAATCCTCTCTCTGATCTTCTGAATGAAGTGGTCATCCTTTTGAAGAGCAGATATATTATCAATTAATGAAGGCGTGATTATCAGATTGGCAATGATTACATTCTTTCTGCTGAGTGCATCAGCCACAACATTGGCTTTCCCCGGAGTATATAAAATATCAAGATCATACGCCACGAGAAATTCTAGCCAACGCTGCTGCCTCATACTCAGATCTTTCTAGGTGAATAAATACTTCAATGATTGATGATCAGTATATAATTTAAATTTCTCACCCAATAGATAATGTCTCCAGATTTTCATAGCAAACACTATGGCTAACAACTCAAGATCGTGAGTTGTGTAATTCTTCTCGTGTGGCTTCAATTGACGGCTAGCATAAGCAACTACCTGGCCCTTTTGCATTAATACTGCACCAAGACCTTCTTTAGAAGCATATGTCCAGACTTTCAAGTTCTGATTGCCATCAATAATTGTTAACACTGGAGCAGTTGTCAGTCTTAACTTCAGCTTTTGGAAATCTGCCTCACATTACGGAGTCCAATTGAACCTCGAATGTTTCTTAGTAAGCTTCGTTAAGGAACTGAATATCTTCGAAAAATTCTTAACAAACTTCCGATAATAACTGGCCAATCCGTGGAAACTTCGGACTTCTGTGGGTGTGGTTGTCTGTTTCCAATTACGAATAGCAGTGATTTTACTGGGATCCAAAGAAATTCCTTCCTTTGATACGACATAGCCCAGAAATTTGACTTCTTTTTGCCAGAATATACATTTGGAAAATTTTGCTTTTAAAAAATTCTTTCTGAAAATTTCTAACACTTGTTCCAAATGTTTTTCATGCTTGCTCTCTGACTTAGAGAAGATCAATATGTCATCAATGAAAACCAGTACGAATTTATTCAATACTTCTCTGAATACCCTGTTCATTAGATCAACAAAATACGCTGGAGCGTTCCATAAGCCGAATGGCATTACTAACCACTCGTAGAATAAATCTGGACCTCTGAATGTTGTCAAAGGAACACAATCTTCAGCAATACGAAGCTGATGGAAACCTGTAGCTAGGTCCATTTGGGAAAATACTTCTGCGCCATTCAATCGATCCAACAAATCATCAATTCGCGACAATGGATATTTATTTTTCAATGTCTGCTTATTCAAGTCACGATAATCCACACATAGTCTGAGAGTACCGTCTGACTTTGGGACAAATACCACTGCTGCTCCCCAATCAGAGAAACTAGGTCTAATCAGACCCTTCCATACAAGCTGTCGGGTTTGACTGTCTATCTCTTCTTTTTCCTTCAAGGTCATTCTTCGATTAGCGTGAACTACTAGCCTTGCATTTGGAACTAAAGCAATCTTGAAATCTATTTCTCTACACGGAGGTAAGCTAACAACTTTTTCTAACACATCCGCATAGTTCTTGACAATAGGAATATTTTCAATGTCGACCGGAATATTCTCCGGAACGACAGGAACAGGTTCTAACTGAGCGGGAGAAACATCAAGAGCTGACCAAAAATCTTTTCTATCAGAATTCGGACCTTCACATGGAATAACAATATTGGCAAGCTTTGTTTTAACCTTAACAACCCTTTCTGCACATTTAACTTCCGCTTCGTATTTGGTTAACCAATCCAATCCTAAAATAAGATCTAATTCGGTAAAATTCATAGTGATCGAGATACAAGGAAATCGATAATGGGAAAAAGAGACAGATACCCTATAAATCCAACTAAGATCGAGGGAACCCCAAACCGGGTTATGGACAGTCATGGGTGTTTTGAGCTTTTTCAAATTCAAATCCGTTTCTTAACCGGATTCTTTGCAATAAAGCTTCATGACGCGCTTGTATCAAACAGTACTTTAACTGGAATGTTTTTGACAGTAAGCATGCCTTCTAAAACATCTGGCCTTCTCTGACTAGCTGAGGGTGTTGGAGTTTCTGCCACTTCATTTACCTGCACTACTTCAGATTTCCCTGATAGCAGGCAATTTCTAGCAAGATGACCTGTCTGGTGACACTTATAGCATCCCCTTGTACCATGAGATTTCTTTTTCTTCTCACTGGGTTTAGACCCACCCTTTATTCGTTTCTTCAAAGATTTGCAACTTATCGACAGATGTCCTTGCTTATTGCAGTTAGAGCATATGGCAGTCATTACTGGTCCTTTCTCAGACTTAACCTTTTTCCTCTAGACTTTAGGCTTCTTTCTGACCCCAGATGTCGTACTTGACTTTGGCTGTGTACTTGTCTCTGGGTTATCAGTTTCAAATTTCCTTTTGTTGCCGGAACTACATTCCTCTTCGTCTCTCAAAAGACCTTGCTTATCTAGACCTTCATACTGATAAGCCATGTATATCATTTCAGAAAAAGATTGTTGCACATGTGCAGTTACCTTACTTTGATACTTTCTTTGAAGCCCGTTAATAAACCTCTGATTCTTCATCTTTGGATTATGAATTAAATGCAGGGCAAAACGAGAAAGTTCATTGAATTTCTTATGATATTTTGGAATGGTCATATCTCCTTGTATCAAATAGTAGAATTCATCACTTAACCGCTCAGTTGCTTCTGGAGGAATAAACCTTTCATTGAAATTTTTTTTGAATCTATCCCAGGTGATATCACCTTCTGGATTATCTTTAATAACGGCACCCCACCAGATTAGAGCTTTGTCTTTGAGCACCCAAGATGTCAGTAATCTTTTCTGATCATCTCTTAGCCTTGAACCTTCAAAGATTTTCTCAACAGAACGCATCCATGCTTGTGTTTGAATAATAGATTTATTGCCTGAGAACGGCACTCTACCCCGATTTCGATACTTGATTAATAGAGCTTTAATATCTGGTTCTGACCTACCTCTTCTACTTCTGCTACTCATTTTTCAATGTCTGCAAATAGCAAACAAAGTGTTAGGCCCACAGAAAAGGTATTTTTAAGGCATAGAGACATATACTTGAATGTAAATGTGTCTAACAGGGTGTATTTCATTCTGCTTCACTCATTCTAGGATGTTACTGATCCTATCTGAAATGATTTATTCGCCCTAGAACACTACTGGTTATATTTCTGACGAGTTCGTCAATATGTTATATTCCAAAAATAAGCTTAACCAAAGCTCTGATACCACGTTGTGACGACCCTAAACCCCCGTTCCACGGTGGTAAGGGTAATCTTTGGAATATAACAAAAAAACAAATAACAGTAGAACAGAAATAAATAAATACACCACATAAATGTACAATAAATACATTGGATAAACATAATCATCAGAGTTACACAGTATACAGGATCATGCTTAGTACAACATACAGTTCAATTTTACATAAAATGTCTACAACGGAATCAAAACATAATATGTACAACTGGAGCTGAACAACATAAAAAGAAAGAAATCATATAATCCATCTTCAGCTCCAGCTATCTAGAAAGAGCCTGCTAAAACCTGAATACAAGGCTGCCCATGTAGAAAATAGGGCACCCGAGTTTGCAAGTGAAACAAACTACGAGTCAGTCATGGGACTGGTATGAGAAATCTATTTAACTTATTTTAATAATAAGGCCAATCACAGGACCACGCCGCTAACGCGGAACGGGTTTACTCCATTGGATTGCCAGTGCTTAAAACAAGTAAATCTTTTAAACATTGCAATTCTATTTATAAAAATGAAGCCATTATAAGACTCGTTTCCCATCACACAGTGCAACGCAAACCGAAGGACAGAGTTTTACGTTATAATAGCCAAAATATTCTTGATACAAATAAAACAAAAGAATTTGATATTATTACTAGTGTTTATCTGTTTCAAAAACAATTTCAATCATAAGTATCAATCATAGACGGCAAGGGTACCATATATCATGTCGCCATATATAGGTTTACAATCAAAACTGCACGATGTCGTATTTGGAAATTGGATTCCGTCATGAACCAACGTAAGGGATTGTCCTTACCGCTTCGAGACTCTCTATTCCGAGCCTCAGGCAAGTACTCAGTCAAGCCTTAGGAGCCACATGGCCGATCCACACGGAGTGGATTAAAATGCCTGAACAATACATTTCCCTGCCCTATGGGGCGTAAACTGGTCATATACCGACCAAACCATTGGCTCCGAAGTGACCGAAATAACCGAGGCACCTCGCAATCCATCATCCACATAAGTAAAATGTCAGGCCATGTAAAAACACTAACACCACTCCTAGCTAGAAAGAAACGCATGTTCACCCTGGATCCTTCTCCCGTTTCTGGCTCATACCGGGGTGTGAGGCTCGCGAATCAACGCTAAACGCAAAGCGAGCTATTTGAAGTCATGCTTTGATCATCAACCATAAAGTTATGCTTTTCAACAAAAGCTTTGATCACAGCATCTCTGCATGCCATGTTGTCAATATACAATGTCAGACACACACATCAATATACAAGTCCGTCCTGGGTCTAAACGAAACTGGAGGCACCTTATACCTTGCACATCCGAATGAACAACAAGTACGTCTGGACAACCGCCACTATGACCCCGTCAGGGCAACAACTCCCATCAAAGGCATCAGTAGCCATCCATTTGACCTGAAGATCATCAGACTTGCACCGTCTTCATGTCTTCGACTTCTAATCGTTGATCAATTATTTGAAATGAGAATTAACTTGGCCTTTTCAAATAATTCACGTATATTTAGAATTCAAATCAATTCATTTTAATGGTTAAATTATTAGACATCCATAGTTCATTCCATTAATGTAATTTTCACGTCAAACACATTCAACCATCAACTTTTCAATAAACCAGATAAATTCGGTTTATTTCCATTCCATATCATTTATAATGTTCGCCATTTTTATTTATTTAAAAATAACCAATTCATTCAAACGACGCTTCAGGCCATAACGCGGCCATGGCGCTATTTTTCTTCAGATTTGATTTACACATATCTGAAAATCTAACCATTGGATTTTTACAAATTTTGTATCATTGGAAAGATCTTTTCAAAATGAATCCAATGGTTTCAGTTTTAGGAAAATCCGATGGTCGGATCTCCCGGTACAATCGTTTGAAGTTACGATTTCAAAATACGAACTACAGCGTCGTTATTCAATATATTTTAATTATATTTATATATATATATAAATATAATCGAATCTGGTGCTGTTTTTATTTGGATTCAAATTAAACATTGCAGACAATCTAATCGTTAGATCTTTACAAAGTTGGTGTCGTTGGAAAGATATTTCCAAAGCAAACCCAATGGTTTCGGTTTCGGGAAAATCCGATGGTCGGATCTCCCGCAATAATCATTTGAAATCACGGTTTCAAAATACAAACTGCAGCTTCGTTATTCGATTTATTTTAAATTAAATATATATAATCCGTTCTTCGATTACTAAACCATTTCATTTCATATATTTGATAAAAATAATATTTTTATCCAACAGATATTCATTTCAACACATGACTATTTTTAACACTTCACGTTCATAATAAAAATGTGATTTTGATTGTCAAAACAATTTATTTCAAACATAATTATTTTATATAATTCATATAGATAGTAAAAATGTGATTTTTATTGTTAAAACAATTTATTTCTAAAATGAAGATTTTTAGCGATTTATATATATTATATAAAATGTGATTTTTATTCGTAAAACAATTTATTTCAAACATACGTTAAAATTGTTATTTTTATTGTTCAAACCATTTTATTTCATTCATTCGGTAAAAATGCTATTTTTATCGTTTAAACCATTTTATTTCATTCATTCGATAAAAATGTTATTTTATTGTTCAAACCATTTTATTTCAAAAATGAATATTTTTCCAACACATGTATATATTTCAATATATGAATATAAATCAAACACAGGAATATTTTAGAAAATTTCGGCAGCATAACGGCAGGGTAGTTAAAATAGGCACCGTCCCGAGTACGACTCCTCTCTCTACCTTAAAGCCTCGTAGCTTTTGACAATGGGGATTTCAATATCTAGTTCGTATGCAGACGAATTTTCCCATATACTAATCCTATTGGGATTTCAACCACAATCAATCATATCAAATCAACCATTCGTGATATTCACCAAATTTCACATCAACCAAATCCAAACAATCACAACCAATATATATTGTCCATGATCTGTGGACGAGGGGAGTATATTTATATAGATATACGTACATAAATATATTTCAATTTCATTTCAATATCATTCAACGCATGTATGATTTTTACAACGCATATATAACTTATACATCGCATATACAACTTATACAATGCTTATACATGAGGTGTACAACGTTTATATAACTCATACATCGACCGTATAATTTATTCATCGTCATTCCATATCATTTATAATTCAGAAATCTCACATTGGGTTCCGCTCCTCCAAAAATTATGGAAGGCTCAGAAAAATATCCGTTTTCTTCTAAAATGTAGAAGACGTCCACACGAGTCCATTGTCTCTTGTTTCACTGGATTTCGACAACTTAGCAAAAAGATGATTTTTATTGTAAAATCAAAATCCGTAGCACTTTAAAGTGCTATAAACAGTTAAATTTATTTTCAGTCGTTACCTTTCAGAAGAGGTTCGAAACTAGGTTTGCATTTATCTTCCAATCCGCTGCGCTATAGGAGGATCGGCCAACGCCACGTCGAAGAGGGAGGAGAGGCACCTCCGATCATGGTGGTAGGGTCCACTTCGGTGCACCAGGATAGCGGCGGCAACGGTTTGAAGTTCGGGACTTCCCGAGCTTGATTCGAACGCTACAGGCAACGAAAAAATCCAATCTTTATATGGATGTGAAGATCGTGAGGAGCACTACAAAATTCTCCAAAGGACCATGGATTTTTATTGAGTGGATTTAAAGAAAAAGTGGAGAGAAGGAGGGGAGCACTTCCGTCGTTCGTGATTTAGAATTTACGTGGGAGAGAGAAAGTGAACGAGAAATTTCATTGGTCGGTGGATTTTATATTTTATTTTTAATTTATTTAAATCCAAAAATACCCTTCGCTCCATACGAACTCCAACTCAAACCCAACGACTATCATCCCTAGCTAAATACCCCAATTCCGAACACAATGGGATACGTTTCGTAAGCCCATTCGACATTTTCAGTCAGTTTTTCTTCAAATCAAAATATAGAACATTCAATATTTGATTTGAACATACATTTCAATTTGCCGAGGCCACATATTGACCCCAAAAATTCCAGAAAAATTAATCTAGCTATGTTTTGACGATACGGTCCTAACAAAACTAGTTTCGTCGAATTTGGAGACCGTTTGAAAAATGGCCATTTTCAAGTCGATCCAATTTGACTGAAATCCACCAAACACATTTTCCTTTGCTTCTCTCACATATTAACTTCAAAATTTATGGCATTTGAAACCTAGCAATAATTTGACATCCCGGATCCAACAAAAGTATTTTCGTTGAAAACGGAGGTTGTTTGCAAAATGTCTATTTCCAAGGGCTATATAAACTCTATAGCGACCTTTCTGAAAATTCATTTGGCCATAACTTTTGATTCCCGCTATGAAATTTCGATTTTTCAGATTTGTTAGACAGATGTTTATAAACATATTTAAATATTTTGGTTTCACTAAAATCCGTTTTATTTTGCACCCGGTCCAGTCAGTCAAAGTTCGAATTCAAATTTTCAAACTGCCGCGCCATTTCAGGCCTTGTTTTATATTTAAAATAAATATATTTATTTTCAAAAATCGATTCAAATAGAATTTTGGTCGTTATTATTTAAAATAATATATTTTAAATATTCAAAATCCACTAAAATAGCCAAATTAAAAATTTTAAATTGGTTCTGATTTTGCAGGTTGTTACATTTTGCTTTTCTACAAAAGCCTTGATCATTTGCATCTCACTATGCCACACTGACAATTCATGCCAGGCAACAGATGTCTATCAATATAAAACATCTAGGCTCGTACGTCTTAGAGAAAGGTGTTAAGAAAGAGAATAAATTCTACGCCACCAAACAGATATATATTTAATAGAAATCAACCAACACAGAATGAAATCCAATGTCAGAAACACATCCATTTATAGGTCCGTTCTGGGTCTGAACGAAACCGATGGCACCATATTCCTCGTCCTATATGTCCAATATAGGAGAGAGGCCCTTGCATATCTAGTCGATCTCTAAGTACGTCTGGACGATCACCACTTATTACCTTGTCTCGGGGATCGGCCCAATCAAGACATCAGTAACCATCCATACGATGTGAAGATCTCCGGTCTTCGACCACAGTCTTCATCATCGACTTTTAAATTCCATATCAAATCAATACTATAAATGGAATAATGGCAAAGCCTTTTAAATTCCATATATAGTAAATTAGTAACGGTCTTCCTAAACAGAAGCTCGTCTCAATTATTACCAAATCGAATTCCATTCAATTCTAATTTAATATATTAAATTGGAAAACTTTACTTTGGAAAATTCCATTAATCTTATTTAAAAGTTTTATAAATTCCAAATCATAACTTAACTGTTAATTGGGTTAAAGAACGAATGTTATTTAAAACACAGTTCATGACAAACCCAAAATCCAATTCGATATTAAATATAATGCTCTGAATAGAAATTATATCGGCTTATATTCAACCTAAAATTTTGAAACTAACGGATATCTTATTAGGAATAATGATATCTATATCTTCCAAATTTCTCAATAATATCCGTATAATCACGCAATCCAATGTCGAAATATTTCTAAGATTATTTCCATTCAAATCCATTCCAATTTATTCATTGGAAAATTCTAGTTATTTTAAAACCACTTTTTCAATCCAACTTATTATTTAAGAATAACTGGATTATTATTCTAGTTATTAACTAGTTCATTTCGATAAAAATAAATTTTAATCTTTTAAAAATTGAAATTTTTCATCCAAACTCTTTACAAATCATTTATTATGAATTTACACAATTTTTCCATATTTAAAAAAAAATTAAAATCTCCATTTCAGTAGGATTCCAATAACGACCACCGAACTGCTTCCATAGCGACCTTTTCTGAAATTGATTTGGACATAATTTGAAATCCAACCGTTCAAATTTAATCTCTTATATTCACTGGAAATCACTTTTCGATACGAACCCAACGGTTCTGGTTTTAGGAGAATCCAACGGTCAGATCTCCCGTTACATCAATTTGAAGTTAATGGTTAAAATTCGCGAACGGTCGTTGCGCGGCGCGTTCTATTCATACCATTATATATATATATATATATATATATATATATATATAATATATATCATCGATTTCCATTCAAAATGTATTTTATAAATCATTTATAAATTCATTTTAAAATAATTTCAACTTCATTTTCAATTTTTAATCAAAATTGAATATTTCATATCATTATAATTTCAAAATGATAATATTTTCAAATATCAGATTTTGAAACCATTTCTTTTTCGTATTCATTAACAAATGAATAAAATCGATCGATAAACCCGTTCGGGTTAAAATGGCGTTTCTATACTTATTCGGGCTTCATATATTTTTATATATTTTCGTGTCCATCCAAAATCAAACATCAAAATCGTATTTGGATTATTCACCGAATATTATTTTCAAATATTCGTTATTTCTAAATCGGAATGCGACTCAATCAATTACAATATAATTTCAGTTATATGGTTTTCATACATCGCATGTATTCAACAATAATGATAAATAATCATCAAACAGTTAATTCACATCCAGAGTGCAATTTTCAACTATATAAGCATTAAAAAATTAAATAATGCTTATCACAGTCTGTCAACCAATCGATTGACATACACCTAAATATAAGGATTAGTGTACGTCAAATATCATCCCAATAGCCATGTGGGGTTTTCAAACAACAATAGCGAATTTAAATAAATTATTGGTTAAAAATGTAGGAACTCGTAACTTCCCAGTAAGGAAAGAGCGGATACTATGAGAACAACACACAAAAAGAACGCAGACAGAAGAACATTTCATTGTTAATTACAACAATTCCATCAGATACAAGAATATACAGAGTATAAATGAATAAAATACATTCGATAAATATCAGAGATTACAATAAATTACATAGCAGCAGAAAAACAATATAAAACACAACTGAAAGTAATACACGGATACAGAGCTTTCCGAGCATCGTTCCAGCTGTAAATCAGGATCCTATGAATATAAATCTGCAAAACCAAAACAACTAGCTGCCCGTGTCAAAATAAAGACACCCAGAGTTTAGGTTAAAACAATAAACTCCAGGTCAATCATGGGACTGTTGTGAGAACTAAAACAGTTATTAATCTTTATTTTAAAGTTAGTAAATCCCAGGACCACGCCGTATAACACGGAGTGGGTTTCCTCCCAGGAATACCAGTGCATAGAACAAACAGCGCAATGCTAAGTAAAGAAAAATGAAGATGTTATAAGACCCAGGTCCCATCACACAATGCAACGCAAGCTGGAGGATAGGGTTTTACCTTATAATAGCCAAAGCATGCTTAATACGTTAAAAACAAATCATTTGATACTATTATAAGTGTATAGTGTCAAAACAATTTCAATCATAAATATCAATCATAGACGGCATTGGTACCATATATCATGTCGCCATACCTGGCTCTACAAATCAAAACCGCAAATGTCATGTATTTGGAAGTTGGATTTCCATCTGTGAACCGAGCCAAAAGATAGTCCTCTACCGATTCGAGACGCTCTAGTCCGTGTCTCAAGCAAGTACTCAGTCAAGCCTTTGGATCGTCAGGGCCGGTCCACCGATGAGGATTAAAATGCCTGAACACTGCGTTTCCTCACCCTTTGGGGAGTCAATGAGTCAACGAATGACTCCATCGGCTTCACATAGTCACCGATATATCCGAGGCGCCTCGTAAACCAACAACCACATAAGTCAAACTCGTCAGGGCGCGTAAAACCACTGACGCCACATCTAACTAGAAGGAAACGCATGCCCTCCCTGATGTCCTCTCCCGTTTCTGGTTCACAACCGGGGTGTGCGGCTCACGAATCAACGCTACACAAAGCTATGCCACAAAGGTCGTGCTTTGATCATCAACCACAAGACTTTGCTTTTCAACAAAAGCCTTGATCATTTGCATCTTAGCATGCCACACTGGCAAACCACTACATGCAACCGATATCCATCAATCACACAGAATGATATCCAATGTCAGATACACGGTCCATTTACAAGTTCGTTCTAGGTCTAAACGAAACAGGAGGCACCTAGTACCCCGTATATCCATCGATCTCCAAGTACGTCTGGACGATCACTAACAGATTCCCTCCTCTTGGGTGTACGGCCCAATCAAGATCATCAGTATTTATCCAAACGACATGAAGACCTACGTTCTTCAACCACCGTCTTCACCTTCGACTTATCGTCATATTAGTTATTCAGAGTGAGATAAACCCGGTCTTTCCGAATAACTCGCGTATATAATAAACAAGTGTTACACAAACACAACATACGCCTCATTCCAATTCATCAGCCACTAACCGTAAATTAACAAGAGAATAATTCCCCAAGTACTAACCCCGAAGGCCGAAACCAACATCAGATCAATACCAAGGAAACCATTCTTCTTAGCTAACCTACAGTTAGTTTCTAAGTTTCACATTCTTAGGGAGAGGTTCCCATTAATTTTATCAAAAATAAATTCCTTTAAATTTATTCTTTAATCTTCTTTTGAATATCAATTCAAACTAGTCGGGATTAGCGATCCACACCGAAGTGATCATTTATTTTATTTCCCAATCCCAACCTATTGATCCCATGAAGCAAAACAGGTAATACTTCATATCTAACACCACGGTGTTATTGGTAAATTCAATTACCATTTCACGTTTAAATCTAATTGAAGATTTAACTATCACCTGGAGCACAACTGGTTATACCCCATTCTCGATCTTTTCAATCTAATTAAAGATTCATTAAAACTCCACTTAGTTTTAATCTTTGACTGGGTTAAAGAATCAATGTCATTTAAAGCACGGTTCACTAATAAACCAAAAATTACAGTCCATTTCAATCAGTCCCTAACCATAAATTAGCAAGTGAGCAATTCCCTAAGTATTAACCCCGAAGGCCGAAACCAACATCAGATCAATACCTAAGTAACCATTCAACTTAACTAATCTCCAGTTAGTTTCTGATTTTCTTAACTCCTTTGGGTCTAAGAACAGTATTATTAAAGATACCGTTAGCGACAACCCAAAATCACGTTTCATTAATTATCGGGTTAAAGAACAAGTGTTATTTAAAACACTGTTCACGATAAACCCAAAAATCAACACCAATTCAATTCCAATTAAATATTATTTAATTGGTACACTTCATTAAATCTAAATAAAAAGATTTAATCATTTTCTCAACTGGGCTTAAGAACAGTGTTAATGAAGACACCATTCACGACAAACCCAAATCACATTTGATATTAAATACAGGGCTCCGAATAGAAAATATATCGGCTTATATTCAATATCAAATTCTACGACCAACAAATATCGTATTGGAAATCACGATATATATATATATATATATATCTTTCAAATTTCCATAACAACATCTGTATAATCACGAAATCCAACATCGAAATATTCCGAAGACAATTTCGATTCAAATCCATTCCAATGCTATTATTGGAAATTCTGGTTATTTTCAAAACCATTTCAAATCCAATTTATTTATTTTAAAAATAAATATATTATTATTCTAGTTCAAAACTAGTTCATTTCGATAAAAATCTATTTTAATCTTTTCAAATATGGAGTTTTTCATCCCAATTCTTCACAAATCATATCTTATGATTTTACACAAATTATTGATATTTTTAATAATTTTATCAAGGCCCGTACAGTCGATTTCCATCAACGACCATCGAACTGCACTTACAACGACCTTTTTCAAATTTGATTTGGACATAATTCCAAATCCAACTGTTAGATTTCAAATTTCTAATCTTCGTTAGAAAGCTCTTTTCGATACGAACCCAACAGTTCCAGTTTTAGGAGAATCCGACGGTCGGATCTCCCGCAATATCCATTCGAAGTCAATGGTCGAAACTCGCGAACTGCCGCGGCGCGGCGTGTTCTATTCAGGCCATTATATTATATATATAATATATACTTCGTCGATTTCCTTTTAAAACGTATTTTATAAATCGTTTTAAATTCGTTTTCAAAATGATTTCAACTTCCTTTTCAAATTCAAATTGAATTTTCCCTTACAAATTCGTTTTAAATTCATTTCACATTGATTTCAATTCAAATCGATTTTTAATTCAATTTCAATTCGAATTCATTTCTATTCCATTTCAATTCGAATTTAATTCTATTCAATTTCAATTCGAATTCATTTCTATTTAATTTCAATTCGAATTCAATTCTATTCGAATTTCAAATCATTTCAGTTTATTTCGAATTTCAAATCAATTTAATTTAATTCGAATTTCAATTCACTTTAATATTCATTTCAATTTGAATAAAATCGATATATATATCATTCACGTCAAAGTGGCGCAAATCTAATCAACACGGCTTCATATTTTTCTGTTTTCAAATATTCTATTTCAAATATTTCTTTTTCAAATATTTCTATTCAAAACTGGAATGAGGCCCAATCAATTACCATATAATGTGAATTATACGGATTTTCTACAACACATGTATAAAATAACAACGATAAATGATCAACCATCATCCAGAGTGCACCACACAACTGCATAAGCATTAAATATAAATAATTAACGCTTACACAGTCTGTCGACCAACCGATCGACATATAACTAAAAAATCGGGATTAGTGTAGTTAAAATATCATCCCAATACCCGTGTGGGGTTTTCAAACAATCAAACATAGATTTTATTTGTGTAGTTGGGTGATGTGTAAAATTTATCGTCCCAATCAATATCGGTCAAATATGTGTATATAAACAAATCGTTCGATTTGTTTATATTAATCTATTTCATTTCATATACACGTTAAAAAATCTATTTTTAACTATAAAAATATTTTTAACTAAATAAATATTTTATTTCATTTCACATCACATCACACAATCAACTACACATCAAAATCAAACAAACAAGCATACAAGCCGTCCATGGTCTGTGGACGACGGGGGTTGGGTGCTACTAAACACCGTCTACATCCTAGCATATATTTTAACTAGAATAATTAAATTAAAGGTGAGGAGTTCTCACCCAAGCTATACCATTAGCCTCGACACTTCTTCTTTAGAATATCTTTGCCGTGTTTCTATTGAGATCTGTTTCACACGGCATATGTTAAAAATCACATTTTTATAATACCACTTCATGATAAAAATAAAATTCATACTTTTATTTCACTTCTCATATAATAAAATTATATTTTTTAATCGTTCTATAATATAAAAATCATATTTTTATTCTTGCTACTTCATTGTAAAAATTATGTTTTCACAACGCTACTTTATATATAAAAAAACGAATTTTTATCGCTATCAAAAATCTAATCTTTTCCTTTATCTTGTTTTCATTCGTATAAAGATCACTCCTTTACTTCATTTTCATTCGTATAAAAATCATCCTTTATCATTAAAAATCATAACTTTAAAGAAATAGAAATCACAACTTTAAAGAAATAAAAATCATAACTTTCATAAGGTAAAAATCATTTCTTTCTATAAATGAAAATCTTATCATTATATATAAATTAAAAACCATAACATATATAAACCTTAGATTTTTAACTAACTAAAAATCAGTGTTCATACTCACAAAATAAATGAATAAACGAAAATTATAAAAAATCAGAGAACTTACATTTACTTTCAAGAACGATAGGGGGTTTACTGAACCACCGTCGGAGGAGGGGTTCCTCAGATCGCCGGAGGCGGTCAGTGTGCGGCGGTGGGGCCATTGATGGTCGGGGTGGTGGATTACAGAAAAGGGGGCTAGGGTTTCGCTAGAGGAAGCGCGAGGAGGTGCTGGGGGGGTGTAGCATCACGCGTGGTGGGGGAACGGCAGCGGAGGAAGAAGATGGTGGCGGAGGCTCGACGGGCGACGGGCTTAGGGCACAACGCCCTTGCCCCTTTTTTTCGATTTCTGAAAAGTAAACGGGGGGGGGGGGGCTGAGGAGAAATAAAGGGTAAGGTTTTTTTTATTAATTTAATTTTAATATTAAATCCATAAAGTAAGTTTTTATTTTGAACTCAAAACGAAACCCACCGCCTGTCGTCCCTAGCGTAATACCCCCATTCTGAACACAATGGGATATGTATCGTAGACTGACTCGATCGTTTCGATCAGTTTTCATCAGAATCAAAATATAACACTATATATTGAATTTGAACACGCATTTCAATTTACTAGGGTCACACACTAACTCGAAAAATTCCAGAAAAATATTTTCTAGCTTCGTATTGACGATACGGTCCTAACCAAACTAATTTCGTCAAATTCTGAGACCGTTTGAAAAATGGTCATTTTCCAGTCGATTAAAATCAACTGAAACTGGTCAAATGCATTTTCCTTTGCCAAGCTCACATATTGATTCGAAAATTACGAATTTTGAAACCTAGAAATAACTAGACATCACGGATCCAAAAAAGTGGTTTCGTCAAAAACCGAGGTCGTTTGCAAAATGGTCATTTTTAAGGGCCAGAATTCCATAGCGACTATTCTAAATTTTCAACTGGACATATCTTTCGATTTCCACTATGAAATTTTGATTTTTCTGACTCGTTGGAAAGATATTATCAACTAGATTCTAATATTTTTGGTTTCACTAAAATCTGGTTTATTTTGCACCCGGTACATTCATTTGAAATTTGAAATCGAATTATCGAACTACCGTGCCATTTTCAATTCCTTTTATAATTAAAATAAAATATTTATATTCTAACGTCGAGCTATTTAAATATATATGTTTTAATTCCATTCAAACTATATTTCTCGTCGTTATTATTTAAAATAATTCATTTTAAATAATCAAAATTCGCTAAAATTGCCAAAATAAAAATTTTAAATTGGCCCAGACTTCCGGGTTATTACAATCTCCCCCACTTAAAACTTTTCGTCCCCGAAAAGGAACGAAGTCGAAAGTTGTTTCACAAATCAACTCAACTTTCAGTGTTTTCATTATGGCTTAAGTTTTTCAACTTTTCAGTTTCTAAGAACTTTGCAAATTTTTCAAAAATTTGGCTAACACCCTAAATTTTCGAAAAATTTCGCCATAACCTCCCCTGCACCGGGGACTTCGGGATATTTCATATAGCCTCCCATGGCCTTCTTCAATCCAAAAGAAAAAGAAAAAGCCAAGCGGCTAGCCAATTGGCTCATAAAAACGCCCAAACAAAACAGTAAATTATGGTAAACACGTACCTATTTGTCGGGCAAACAATTTTATTCATCTGCTCTAGCCTTCTTGCTATGACCTGTTCAATGTAAGTACATGTATATGCAAGCAAATGCGACAAATTTTCAATGCAATTCACTATTTGATACAATTTGGTTACAAGTTCAACTTTTAATTAATCTCAAACAACACAACCATTGATCAATTAGTTGGTTATCATTTAAATCACATAATTTTGATACATAGTCAAAAATCACATTTTTTATGCCAAATCACAACAATAAGCCCATCTAATTTTGGTTCTTACACCAGTCAATAGGAAATATATAAATATCACACCTTCGAAACTTGAATACCAATTCTGATGATGTTCGAACTATAGCGATCATCAGAACCATCTCCGGACGAATAGAGTGTGATCCTATATCTATCCAGTATATTTGGGACTTCGTATACACGCTAGCTAGGCGTATATGCAAAATCTTCATATACTAGATTGTCCAAACTCAATATAAAATAAATAATCAAATACGAATTATTGATTTAAATTTTCAAAACAAAATTCGTTTTCATTTTAAAAATATACTCTTCACACTCGTTCTAGGATACTACCGATCCCATCTCTAACGAGTCATTCTCATTGGATATTACTAATCCAATTTCTGATGAATTCTTTCGTATGGTTCTAATGTGTCTTGTTCTCCGAGCTCTGTAAATCAAAGCTCTGATACTATTGTAAGAACTCGTAACTTCCCCTGTAAGGAAAGAGAGGATACTATGAGAACAACACACAAAAGAACGCAGACAGAAGAACGTTTCATTGTTAATTACAACAACTCCATCAGATACAAGAATATACAGAGTATAAATGAATAAAATACATTCAATAAATATCAGAGATTACAATAAATTACATAGCAGCGGAAAAACAATATAAAACACAACTGAAAGTAATACACGGATACAGAGCTTTCCGAGCATCGTTCCAGCTGTAAATCAGGATCCTGTGAATATAAATCTGCAAAAACAAAACTACTAGCTGCCCATGTCAAAATAAGGGCACCCAGAGTTTAGGTTAAAACAATAAACTCCAGGTCAGTCATGGGACTGGTGTGAGAACTAAAACAGATATTGATCTTTATTTTAAAGTTAGGTAAATCAAGGGACCACGCCGTATAACACGGAACGGGTTTCCTCCCAGGAATACCAGTGCATAGAACAAACAGCGCAATGCTAAGTAAAGAAAAATGAATGTGTTATAAGACCCAGGTCCCATCACACAATGCAACGCAAGCCGGAGGATAGGGTTTTACATTATAATAGGCAAAGCATGCTTGATACGTTAAAAACAAATCATTTGATACTATTATAAGTGCATAGTGTCAAAACAATTTCAATCATAAATATCAATCATAAACGGCATGGGTACCATATATCATGTCGCCATGCTAGGCTCTACAAATCAAAACCGCAAATGTCACATATTTGGAAGTTGGATTTCCATCTGTGAACCGAGGCAAAAGATAGTCAGTCCTCTACCGATTCGAGATGCTCTAGTCCGTGTCTCAGGCAAGTACTCAGTCAAGCCTTTGGATCGTCAGGGCCGGTCCACTGATGTGGATTAAAATGCCTGAACACTGTGTTTCCCCACCCTTTGGGGGCATCAATGAGTCAACGAATGACTCCATCGGCTTCACATAGTCACCGATATATCTGAGGCTCCTCGCAAACCAACAACCACATAAGTCAAACTCTTCAGGGCGCGTAAAACCACTGACGCCACTTCTAGCTAGAAGGAAACGCATGCCCTCCCTGATGTCCTCTCCCGTTTCTGGTTCACAACCAGGGTGTGAGGCTCGCGAATCAACGATACACAAAGCTACGCCACAAAAGCCGTGCTTTGATGATCAACCACAAGACTGCTTTTCAACAAAAGCCTTGATCATTTGCATCTTGGCATGCCATACATGCAAAACACTCCATGCAACCGATATCCATCAATCACACAGAATGATATCCAATGTCAGACACACAGTCCATTTACAAGTTCATTCTGGGTCTGAACGAAACCGGAGGCACCTAGTACCCCGTATATCCATCGATCTCCAAGTACGTCTGGATGATCACTAACTGATTCCCTCCTCTTGGGTGTACGGCCCAATCTAAATCATCAGTAATTATCCAAACGACGTGAAGACCTCCGGTCTTCAACCACCGTCTTCACCTTCGACTTATCGTCGTATCAGTTATTCAGAATGGGGTAAACCCGGTCTTTCCGAATAACTCGCTATATAATAAACAAGTGTTACACAAACACAACATACGCCTCATTCCAATTCATCAACCACTAACCGTAAATTAACAAGAGAATAATTCCCCAAATACTAACCCCGAAGGCCGAAACCAACATCAGATCAATACCCAGGAAACCATTCTGCTTAGCTAACTTACAGTTAGTTTCTAAATTTCACATTCTTAGGGAGAGGTTCCCATTAATTTTATCAAAGATAAATTCCTTTAAATTTATTCTTTAATCTACTTTTGAATATCAATTCAAACTAGTCGGGATTAGCGATCCACACCGAAGTGATCATTTATTTTATTTCCCAATCCCAACCTATTCATCCCTTGAAGCAAAACTGGTAATACTTCATATCTAACACCATGGTGTTATTGGTAATGTAATGACCCGCATATGCAGAGGTATAATAATTAATTTATTTAATTATTTAAAATGGTGATCGAGAGAATTTAATGGTCGTTGAATTAAATAATGGTGAATATTTAATTAAACTAATAAATTAAATAATATATTTAATTCTGAAATTATCAAAATTGGCTAAAATGGCGATATGGTGTGAACTGGATCATCTGTGATATTTAATTCAGCTAGGAATTGAATTTAAATAACGAATATATTATATAAACGATAGTTTGAACGTGGAGTTATAATATAATTAAAATCGAGCTCGAAATGGCGCTGCAGTTCGTAATTTGGTGATTTGAACTTCAACTGAATGTACAGGATTCGTTTTAAGCCGGATTTCTATGAAATAAGAAACGTGTGGAGCTGGTGGAGTATATCTTTCTAGTGGAAGAGAAAAATCAGAATTTTATCGTGTAGATTTTGGTTTATGTCCAAATCAAATTACAGAAAAGTCGCTATGGAATTCCTTTATAATTTATAAAGGAATTATTTATATTTTAAAAAGGAATTTCAATATAAATCGAATATCGAGTTGACCCAGAAGTGAATATCAAGTTAGAAATTCATATAGAAATATTCTAAAGTTGTATGGTATTCCACTAAGAATATATATACGATAGTATAAATTTATTCATATTTAATTTAATTATATTTAAATATATTTATATATTTAAATATATTTATATATTTAAATAGGTCATTCAAAGTAGTAAAAATAAGCCACTTTTGCAAACGAAGTCGGAATTCTACGAAACTAATTTTGTTGGATCTGCAATGTTAAATTATTGCTATATGTCAGTTTCCGTGATTTTTAGAGTCACTGTTTGGTCGTACGGATTTTTAGAGTGAAAAACAGTCAGTATTTTGACGGTTAAAAATATGCCGTGTGAGCATACGAAGTCGGAATTCGACGAAACCAGTTTCGTTCGGACCGTAATGTTAAACCTTAGTTGCATGTCCAGTTTCGTGATTTTTGGGTACCGTGTGTGGTCACACGGATTTTTAGATTGCAGAAACAAATATAAAAGGATAAAATAAAATATCGAACAAATATTTAAAAATATCTAGGTAGTTTATCAACCCTATAAATACCTCCTAAACTTTTTCTAAACCTAACAAATCACTTTCCTCAGTTAAAACATCCGCCGACACCTCCAACAAAAATCCATAGTGAAAATCATAATTCAAAAATCCATGGATAATGGAATAAATTCTTTTAAAATCCAAACCAACGCTTTATGAGTTCGGCAAGGGGAGATCTTCAGTTCTGCATAGTTATTGAATGGTGAAATGCTAATTTCCTGGGTGCTGGAAAACCTACGGCAAACTAGGGTTGGATGGCGAGCATAAATGGGGAAGTCGGAGTTCATATTGAGGGCATAGGGAGGTTCGTGGTAGGAAGGCAGTTCGATTTGAGGGCTTCGGTGGGGTTCCGACGTCGGTAGGGAAGAGCGGTGGTCACGTGAAGTCTCGATGTCGACTTCTGTAATTTGAGAACTGGGTGGAGTGTGTTCGATACAGGAAGAAGGGGTTGAACTGGAAATGCGTTTGATGATGTCGGCGTGCATCAGTGGGGAGAGGCTAGACTTCGGTGGTCCGACGATGTCAGTAGAGAGAGGAAGAACCGAAGTTAGGGTCTGGGTTATTTTTGATTTAAAGTGAAGAATGAAGTGGCATTAAGTTCTTGAAGACACCGAAATGTCTGGAGTGGTATACTGGAGTCCACGAGTTCATTTAGGGGAAGAAGGGATAAAGGTCGGGTCTGGTATTTGGTAGTTGGGCTTGGGATGAGAATTGAAGTTAAGCCCAAAAATATAAAATCATTTAAGTTATATATATTTTTTTGATTTAAAATGTATTAACTTTGTTTTATTGTATCTTTCTCATACGATATTGAAATTCAGCGAAACAAGATCCGACAGGATCGTATGGACGAGCACTCCACAATGAAACTGACTGGAAGTCCATTGGAGCTCATATAAATTTATGGCGAAATAAACTGTTTGATTCAAATCAAACAACAGTTTATCGTTCTTTAACGATGAACTGCCAAAGTGAGTAAATCTCACTAACTCTGAACAGTTTATAATATCATGTTGTATTTTTAGAACTGTTAGATATTGGCTGATTGACTGTGTGTTGACTGTTTGATTGAACTGCTAGTCAGTTAGTTGAATTTCTATATTAATTCTGTTCAACAGAATATATCATATGGAACTGAAAGTGATGTTGATTTTATTATATAACATCTGTGGATGCAGGGAAACAGGTGCGATATATAATCTATTGTCGATTATATGTGTTTGAACGATATTGGTCATCGTGATTTGATGTGTTAAATACCATAGCATACAGGAATGGTGAAAAGGGAATTTTCAAAATGAATATTGAAAATAGATTATTTATAAAATCAAAGGATTTTATAAAAGAGATAATATTTATAACAATCAAAGGAGATTTTATAAAAAGGAAATATTTAGAAAATAAATAGAGTTATAAAAAGGAAATTTGTTTATAACCGAATAGGATGTTATAAAAAGGAAAACGTTATGAAAAGGAAAACGTTACTAAAAGGGAAATCATTTGTAAAGTGAAGAACCGTTACTAAAAGTAAATATTTATAAATGAATTGTTTATTCGGAAAGGAGTTAATCGAATTTAGTTATTCGAATAGAGTTAAATCGAATATGGTATTCGAAGGGAGTCAATCGAATAAGGTATTCGAAAGTTAGTAAATCGAATATGTTATTCGAAAAGGGGTTAGTCGAGTCGAGTTAGCTGAATAGAGTTAATCGAATATTTGTTATTCGAATAAGAGTTAACCAGTTAGAATTAATTGAATAGAGTTAAATAGAATTAAAGGAATAAATTGAATATAGTTTATTCGAATGGAATTAAAGGAGTTAATCGAATTTGGTTTATTCGAATAGAGTTAACGGAGTTATCGACTAGAGTTAAATCAAATAGAGTTAATCCAATAGTGTTAATCCAAAGGAGTAAATCGAATAGAGTTAAGTGAAAAGAGTTAATCAAATACAGTTATTTGAAAGAAATGTTAAGTAAGGAAGTTAGTTAAAGAAATTTAAAGTGAACTTTGCCTGTTTCAAGGTTAGAAATGTTGTTCAGTTAAGGTCTGAGAGGTAGTTCTACCCCAACTTGATTGGCTTCGTTTTTAACTAAGGAATGGTTAAGGTTCGGCAGTAAAGGATGGTTAAGTGAATAAGTATGATGGTTTGAGTTGGCATCACGATGGCTTGTTTAAACATCTGTCTAAATCCAATGAAGAAGTTTTGGAAATGTTTTCCAAATAAGAACCAGAAATTTTTTCTGATATAGAAAACAAGAAATGGAAATGTTATCCAATGGTAATAACATATATTTTCTGAACATAGAAAATAGGAAATATGAATATATATATATATATATATATATATATATATATATATATATATGATTGATGATTGATTTGATAGAATTTCCATCTGGAAATAATATCGTTGTTTGCACACCTGTTTTCTTCGATAGTTAAATCACAGACTATCGAAGTTTTGACCATTTTAACGTTGTTAATAAGGAGACACCGGTTGGATTATTATCCAAAGAACCACACTGTATTGGCATAAGCGTTGCGAATCATATATGCCAAAAGATAATTAAAGACGGAGTAAATTGCAAGGGCTGTTGTATAAATCTTAGATAACAGTGACTAAGAAGGATATACTGAATAGTGCCTTCGGTTTATCCTGTTCCTGGATGACTTGTATAGATGAATGTCTGACAGAGTATTTCCAGAAAAGTCACGTACATTGATTTTCTTCAACCGTACCAAGAGTGGAAGCGGAGAAGGAAACTTCTTTTAGCTGACACGTAATGTATGGTTGTAGACGTCAATCGGTGATTTGATGGATTTGACGATGTGACATTCGAAGTGAATCTGATGTGATGATGAAGCATAACCTCAAGCCTCATCAACCGTTAAATGACAGAAATCGGGCAGACGGCATGGCTAAGTCGGTCGCTCCAAAGTAGGGTGTATAATCACCTGATTTAGGGTTTCATTTATTTCTAAAAATCTATTGTTGATGCTATCCCATTCGGGAAACAGTTGCTGATCCCAACCATTGGTGATATACATTCGATACACTCAAGCGAAATGAGTGGTCGATCATGTGTGGCCGGGTTGCAAGATGTTCTTGTTGAACCCAGTGTATTCCTCTCTAGAGGTACACTAGCGAAAGGTGGTTCCATACCTTGTCATAGTTAGAAATCCATTACCCAATACGTGCTTGCGGTTTTGATTGTATATATATGTAGAACGTGAGATGAAAGCGTTTCTGCTAGATGATTTGTAACACCCCGTGTATTCTATAACTGTGAAATTCACAAATTAAAGTATAATTAATTTCAAATCAAAGAACTAAGGGAAACGGGATACGCCATTGCGTTCGTCTCGGAAAAATACGCGAAATAGAGTCCGAGTTTTCGAAAAACGGAGTCCGTATGAAGAAGATATGGCCTTCGGAAGTTTCTGAATTAAGTTTAAAACTCGAACAGAATAAAACAGTTTAAAATTAAAAATCGGGCCCAATTGGCCAGGGCGGGAAAATTCCCGCCTAAGACACCCAGGTCGACTGGGCTGTCGACCTGGTCTAGCCAGGTCGACAGGGCTGTCGACAGGGCTGTCGACCTGGTCCAGAGCCAGGTCGAACCCAGCCCAACCTGGCTGGCCTATTCTATGTTGGTCGATTTTCTGTAGTCTGCTTTGTCATTAGGGCTAGGTGGCAGGCTCTAATTGGTCTCTCTTTCGAATGAATGGCTACGATCAATCCAAGCAACATCAATGGTCCTAATCAGTTCATAACCTCTATAAAAATGACCCTAGACTCAACCTAATCTATTCATTCAAAAATAAGAACAAAGCCGTCATGTTGCTGAGGAACGACTAAGAGTAGCCGCCAATTGGAGAGAGGATTAGGAGGCAAATTCTAAGGCATAAAGCAACTTAATCAAATCAAATCAACAAGGAATCGCATCTCCAAAACCCTAAATTGGAGAATTCGCCACACAATTGTAAGTAGAGTATTATCTTGGCATGAACAAATAATTGTGTTGGTTTGTATACTTGATTTGTGGCAATAAAGTAATTCATATTTGTGCGTTACTATGATTCTTATCGATTTGGAATATTGTATACGTTTGGATGTTCTCAAATTATGTTATTCATTATAAAAAAACTACATGCGGTAGTTTTATGCAAGTACACGTTTGGAATATTCGCAAATTATGTAATCCATGTTGAAGCTACATGTATGTAGTCGATTAATTGAAATTCATGCAAGTTTGGGGTTTTGCTACTATGCCATCATAATTTTTGTACAAAAATCATTTTGTACATAATTGGAACAAATTTGGGTTGCTATAGTTCATATGAAACTATGTTGAAATTTTGGCACCATGATCTATGTATTAAGCCATGCTTTTGTACTAGAAAACTTATTTGCAGACTTATGAATATGACTAGGCTATGATTGATATTTTGCATAATTGAAATCCATATTGTTAACAAGAATTATATGATGACATATGTGGTACATAGCTAGGTTAGATTCAAAAATCCCTTTTGCAAGTTTGCATGACTAAAGTAAAAATCATGATTTCATGTTAGAAATATTTATGCCATGGTATTGTGAATAGATTTAAAATCATGATTAAGTTGAACTATACTTTTGTGTTAATAACAAAAGTAAGCACCTTTGTAAACATGTAGTAATCTTATGAACATGATTTGCTTATGTTTGAAATTATGCCCGAATAAGAATATAGGTTTATGTTGTAGTTAAGCCTATGTGTCAATAGTGATATTCTTAACTTAACTACAAGTTTACATGGTTTGATTCATGTCACTTATGCTTTATGACCAAAGTATAGGTTACCACTATGCAAGTACACCAGTTTATGATTTGTAGTTCCAACGTTATGTTGCAAGTTCATGCGTTCACATTCCCCTTTAGTGTATGAACGTTTTAAGCCTCCCCTTCTTCTCATGGCTAAGTTGGGCTTAAAAGCTTAAGCCCAACATATATAATAAACGAGCGTATTAAACGGGGGTAAATAACGTTGGGCCAAATTAATTAATAAATGAAAATATAAAGTAGAAGGGCCCAAATTCAAGTATGGGTTGGGCCCATGTTTGGTGTAACCTTTACACCATTTACTTAATAATGGGCCGCAAATATTTACATATAAGAAAATAAAGAAGAAAGACAAAATATGTAAATGTAGAACATACGATGTGTTTAACCCGAGGTTGGATTGAGTTGTGATGTAAACCTGCCCGTAACCGCCCGGCTGTCCAGTAGTCACAACAATACCTATCCAATGTGGGAGGTTAAACATGGAGCCCAATAAGGACCCGAGGTTAGACTGAGTTGTGGCGTAAGACTGCCCGGAACCAACCGGCAACAGGCAGCCACAACAATACCTGTCTAATGTGAGAGCTCAAGGCTTTAATAAGACAATTAAGGCTGAGCCAGGATTGTTAGGATTAAGTGAACTAAAGACTTAATCAAAATGGAACATGCTAGACTAAACGGACTGGTGGGGGTTAGGTTAGAAAACACTTAACCAACTTAGCATGTTGGCTAGAGATAGAAAACCTAGTAACGGGGGACCCTTTTTAGCAGTAACCCTAGAAGGTGTATCAGGATACCCTGAAACTAGGCAGGGTGGGGCACGATTACTGGGCTGATTGTAAGAGGTCAAATCGACGGCGGTGGTGTAGCAGTGTAGGTTCTAACGGGGTGCGGGCATGCACACACTCCGGCGCAGAAAAATAAGGCACTGGACACCAGTAGCATACCTGTGCATTCTAGGATTGTGTCGGGCCGCCTCTATGGGACTTGATACACCCCATGGTGGGACCAGCATAGGTAACTACAACATCGGGGGCCGTAAGACACATGTAACTATGCGAGTAGGAGCCGATCATCATAGAATGGATCACATCACCCTGATTTTGGGGTGCCAGTTGGAAACTAGTTTATGTGGGTTCAGAGATTAACATGGGGTACGATAGTGTATTCGACCCTAGACAACTTAACCAAGTTTATAGTGCTTTCCCACTTCTTGTTTATACTTATCATACCCAGTTCTTTATTCATAAACAGAATAGTACTAGTCTTACTCAGGCTTTATGTCTGACTCTACTTTTCTTTCGTCTTCTTTTCTTCCGTTTCCCCCCCAGGTCCACAGGGAGGGAACACAGCAGCTTGACCAGCCTTAACATCCAGCTTGAAGAAGAGAAATGTATTGCTTGGACTTTTTCGTTTTGAACTATGGCTTTGGACAAATCCACTATGGGGCTTTTGCAGTTTATCTATGTTTTATTTATGCTTCTTTAAATAATGTAATCAAGACAGATTATGAAAGTGTTATGTTATGTTTTTGGAAAAGATGTAAGACAATTATGGTGATATTGTTGTAGCACGTATTTGCTTTTATGAAATAAGAGTTGTTGTTTTTCCGCTGTTTACAAATATGTGTTCTTATATCTGTCTTGTATATCTGTGACTTATACTTATAAACCTCCACCAAAATTAGGGCATTCCCTTTGAGAGTGACCCTAACGGAGGTGGGGTGTTTCACTTGGTATCAGAGCATAGGTTTACCAGATAAGATAAAAAGTTTTGAAAATTTATTTTCAAAAAGGAAATTTAAAGAAGCAATTTTAGAAGAAAATTGTTATTTTATTTTAAAAGGCAAAGTCCACTCCCCAAAGCCATAGGTACTATCTCTTATCCTTCTTTTTGAATCTACCCTTTTTGTTTCAGCATGTCCGAAGATCTTAACTTGCCAGAAGGGGTGCCAATACCTGGTTGGTTTAGACGGTTCTTAGAAGCAAGGGCCACTCAGCCAGGTCCTACCGTTCCTCCTCCCCCAGCTGCAGGAAATCATCCAGCTGCAGCGGCACCTTTTCCTCCACCTCCTCCACGGGGAAACACTTTTGCTAAGATATGTAAAGATTTTAAAGCTATGGGAGGAAAGGATTTTCATGGAACTGAGTTCTTCGTGGCAGCTAGAAATTGGCTGAAAGAAACGGAGGACTTATTCATCATCTTTGAGGTAGAGGATAGACAAAAAGTACAATTGGCAGTATGGCTATTGAAGGGCGAGGCTTCCTACTGGTGGGAAGTCACTAATGCTGAAAGACCAGTGGAGACATGGGAGGATTTTAGGGCAAGGTTTGAGACTAAATTTCTCTCAGATGCGGAAAGAAGTTTACAGTTGGAAAAAATCTTATTTCTTAAGCAAGGGGACAAGACAGTCAGAGAGTATGTGAATCAGTTCGATGAGCTGGCTAGGTTTGGGCTTGACCTAGTCAACACCCCGCACAAGAAGGCTCTCCGTTTCGTCAAAGGGTTGAATGAGCCATTACACAGTTTGGCCATGACCCATATACCCATGGGAGCCACGTATGAAAGATTGGTGCAAATGGCATTGCTGAATGAAGAGGATAAGGGCAAGAAGGAGACAAAGGCAGAAAGCTCTTAAGGGAAGAAAGAGGGTTTGCAGCCTAAGAAGACAGACTTTAAGAAGGGCGGGAAAGGCAAAAAAGAGAAGAGGAAGTGCAATTTCTATGGCAAAGTGGGGCACTTAGTTAAGGACTGCCGGAAAAAGAAGGCCAAGGAGAATGGTGGGTGCTTTTCTTGCGGTGAGACAGGCCACATGGCTAAGGACTGCCCAAAGAAACGAGGACAGGGGCAGAGGGCTGGATCCACCCCAGGGGCACAGGTTCATGTGATGGAAGCGCCACCTCTGCAACAGCGAGGTATAAATACTTCTGTAGAAAGTGTAGTTTATCTTTATGATCACCCCGTTCGCACTTTATTTGATTCTGGCGCATCACACTCCTTTATCTCGTCTGCTTTAGTAGAATCTCTACACCTAAAAACTAGTATGGTAGAGGACCCCTTAATTGTTTCAAACCCAATTGGGGGCCCAGCTCATTTGTCTATGATCTGTTTGGGATTGAAAATTTCTATTCTAAGCGTAGAATTTCAATGTAGTGCCTTTGTTTTGGGTTTTTCGGGGTATGGTTTGATTTTGGGTATGGATTGGCTATCCAGTAATGGGGCCATCCTTGATTGTGAGAAAAGGGTTGTTAGGCTCCTAACCCAGCTCGGTAATACTTTGGAAATTTCTTGTAATCCCTCGTATGCGGTTATGCTTAGTTATCTTGAATCGCTAGATGCCTCTGTTGAAAATTTGCAATCAGTTAGAGTGGTCCGGGAATATCCGGATGTCTTCGAAGAGGTGAAGGGCTTGCCTCCGAAGCGGGAAATAGACTTCCGCATATATCTTGTAGATAATGCAAAGCCCGTTGCGTTACCCGTTAGACACATGGCTCCACGGGAAAGGAAAGAGCTCAGTAAACAGATTAAAGAGCTTCTAGAAAAGGGGTTCATTAGGAGAAGCATTTCAGAATGGGGCGCTCCAGTGGTGTTCGCTACAAAGGCGGATGGTTCACTCCGTCTATGTGTTGACTATAGGGAGCTCAACAAGCTAACGAAAAAGAATAGGCACCCTCTCCCTAGAATTGACGATTTATTTGACCAGCTTGTAGGAGCGTCTGTTTTCTCCCAACTCGATTTAGCAACCGGTTTTCATCAGCTAAGGGTGGCTGAAGATACCATCGATAAAACGGCGTTCAGAACCCCAGACGGCTTCTTTGAATGGCTTGTCATGCCTTTTGGTTTGACAAATGCACCTGCTTACTTCATGGACCTGATGAGTAGGGTATTTAGGGATTTCCTCAACAAATTCGTAGTGGTCTTCGTAGATGATATCCTTATCTTCTCAAAGAGTGAAGAGGAACATGCTCAGCACTTAAGGGCAATCATGGAAACTTTGCGAGTCCATCAACTAAAAGCCAAATTCTCCAAATGCCACTTTTGGAGAGAAGAGGTGAGGTTCCTTGGGCACATAGTATCCAAACAAGGGTTAGCAGTGGACCCTGCTAAGGTGGTGGCGGTACAGGATTGGAAGATACCAAGGAATGCGACTGAGGTCCGAAGCTTTCTAGGACTAGCAGGTTTCTATCGAAAATTCATAAGGGATTTTGCGAAAATCTCAGCTCCGCTCACGAAATTGACCAAGAAGAATCTAGTGTTCAATTGGGACTTGGATTGCGAGTTTGCTTTCCAACGACTGAAAAGGGCTCTCACAACAGCCCCAGTTTTGACGCTGCCAGATGGGAGCAAGATGTTCACTGTTTATAGGGATGCATGTGGGACAGGGCTAGGCGCCGTCTTAATGCAAGAAGGAAGGGTAGTAGCTTATGGCGGAAGGCAGTTAAAAGTGCACGAAAAGAACTACCCAACCCACGATCTTGAGTTAGCCGCCATCGTCTTCGCACTCAAGTCTTGGCGACACTATCTCCTAGGTGAGAAGTTCGAACTTTACACTGACCATAAATCGTTGAAATATCTTTTCTCGCAGAAGGATCTTAACTTTAGGCAACAAAGATGGATGGAGTTTCTTGCCTCATACGATTTCGAAATCTCCTATACTCCGGGCAAAGGCAACGTAGTGGCAGACGCGTTGAGCCGAAAGAAATTGACCCTAAGCCCGTTGTTTGTTGAAAGACAAAGCCTAGAGTTTATAGCCAGCTTCGACTTTAGGCCTTCCTCCGATTTCGTACCAGGCCTGCTAGCATCTCTCGAAGTGCGCCCAACTTTAGTGGATTCGGTAGGGACAGCACAACGCGAAGACCCTCAGCTTGTGGTAACAATTGATAGGCTAATTAGGGGTGAGACTTCAAGTCACCTAAACAGATACTCCATCGACGATAAGGGTTTGCTAAGGCGATACGGAAGACTATGCATCCCACCAACAAAAGATTTAGTAAAGAAGGTTCTCGAGGAAGCACATCACTCCAAGATGACGATACATCCAGGCGGAGATAAAATGTACAAAGATATAAAAAGGACTTTCTTCTGGAGTGGCATGAAAAAGGACGTGGCAGAGTTCGTTTCTAAGTGTATGGTGTGCCAACAGGTTAAGGCGGAACAGAAAAAGCCTGGCGGACTACTACATCCTCTGGAGGACCCGCAGTGGAAGTGGGATAGCATCTCAATGGACTTCATCGATGGGCTGCCTAGGTCTAGGAGAGGCAACACTAGCATTTGGGTAATAGTGGATAGGCTTACTAAAAGCGCCCACTTTTTACCTGTCAAAAGTAAAAGAACCGCCTCATCCCTAGCATCACTTTACCTCAAAGAAATCGTTCGACTCCATGGAATACCATCTAGCATTGTTAGTGACCGAGACCCCATCTTCACCAGTGAGTTTTGGCAGAGTCTGCAAGAAGCAGTAGGAACGCAGTTATGCTTGAGCACAGCCTATCATCCCCAAACCGACGGCCAAACAGAGAGAGTGAACAGAGTTTTGGAAGACCTTTTAAGACTATGCGTCCTTGACTTCGGAGGGACATGGGAAGACCACCTTCCTTTGGTGGAATTTTCCTACAACAACAGCTATCAAGCAACCATCGGAATGGCGCCCTTCGAAGCTTTATATGGAAGACCGTGCCGATCGCCCACTTGTTGGTGGGAGTCTACTGATAAGCTCATACTTGGACCGGATATGATCCGAGAGACTTCAGAGAAAGTAGACTTAATACGAAGAAGGATGAAGACGGCCCAAGACAGACAAAAGTCCTATGCCGACAAGAGAAGGACCGACCTTGAATTTGAGGTTGGAGACAGAGTTTTTCTCAAGGTATCACCACTAAGAAACGTTGTTCGTTTTGGAACCACAGGAAAACTGGCGCCAAGGTTCGTAGGGCCATTCCCTATCATCGAGAAAATTGGGAAAATGGCCTATAGATTAGAGCTACCCGAGAAGTTAGCCGGGGTCCACAACGTTTTTCACATTTCACATCTCCGAAAATGTCTACATGAGTCAGCCGAGGTGGTAGAGCCAAATATCCTCGAAGAGGCCGAAGTGGAACGCGAAGCAACCATAAGAAAAGTTCCAACCCGCATCTTAGGAACGGAAGTGAAGAAGCTACGCAACCGCAAAGTCAAGCTCGTCAAAGTTCAGTGGAGCGACGCCGAGGGAGACGCGACTTGGGAAACTGAAGCTAGAATACGCACTGCCTACCCTTTTCTGTTCGAGGGTACATCCTTGATCTTTCTTTTCCTTAAGTTGCGCTTTCATCTATCTTTTTAGGTATATTTCCTCGACCTTATCTTTTAGGAAGAATCTTTTTGGATGTAAACATGTAATTAAAACATGTTATGGATGATGGTTGCAAGTGGTTGCAAGTGGTTGCTAGTGGTTGCTCGTGGTTGCATATACACACACAATCTAGGGTTTAGATCGGCTCAGTCACTTTATATTGCATATGCATATATGGTTGCATTCGTATATGGTTGAACTTTAATGTGTTGTCGTATGGATGCTGCATTTGTAATGAATGATTGTGCACTCATGTAGAATCATGAATAGGAAAATTTGCATACATAATGGATTCATGACACTTACATAATTCGCATTAAGGAGGTCAACTGAATCAGTAGACCGCCTGATTTTGCATTAGATAAGTACATGTACACACACACTTCGCATTTGATCATGAAGCATTAGAAGTCTGTTAAGGACAATGGATGCTCGTGGTTGATGGATGAGTAGATGGATGATTGGATGTTAGGATATACATTCCTCCTAACTTGAAGATTTCGGGGACGAAATCCTTTTAAGTGGGGGAGAATGTAACACCCCGTGTATTCTATAACTGTGAAATTCACAAATTAAAGTATAATTAATTTCAAATCAAAGAACTAAGGGAAACATGATACGCCATTGCGTTCGTCTCGGAAAAATACGCGAAATAGAGTCCGAGTTTTCGAAAAACGGAGTCCGTATGAAGAAGATATGGCCTTCGGAAGTTTCTGAATTAAGTTTAAAATTCGAACAGAATAAAACAGTTTAAAATTAAAAATCGGGCCCAATTGGCCAGGGCGGGAAAATTCCCGCCTAAGACACCCAGGTCGACTGGGCTGTCGACCTGGTCTAGCCAGGTCGACAAGGCTGTCGACAGGGCTGTCGACCTGGTCCAGAGCCAGGTCGAACCCAGCCCAACCTGGCTGGCCTATTCTATGTTGGTCGATTTTCTGTAGTCTGCTTTGTCATTAGGGCTAGGTGGCAGGCTCTAATTGGTCTCTCTTTCGAATGAATGGCTACGATCAATCCAAGCAACATCAATGGTCCTAATCAGTTCATAACCTCTATAAAAATGACCCTAGACTCAACCTAATCTATTCATTCAAAAATAAGAACAAAGCCGTCATGTTGCTGAGGAACGACTAAGAGTAGCCGCCAATTGGAGAGAGGATTAGGAGGCAAATTCTAAGGCATAAAGCAACTTAATCAAATAAAATCAACAAGGAATCGCATCTCCAAAACCCTAAATTAGAGAATTCGCCACACAATTGTAAGTAGAGTATTATCTTGGCATGAACAAATAATTGTGTTGGTTTGTATACTTGATTTGTGGCAATAAAGTAATTCATATTTGTGCGTTACTATGATTCTTATCGATTTGGAATATTGTATACGTTTGGATGTTCTCAAATTATGTTATTCATTATAAAAAAACTACATGCGGTAGTTTTATGCAAGTACACGTTTGGAATATTCGCAAATTATGTAATCCATGTTGAAGCTACATGTATGTAGTCGATTAATTGAAATTCATGCAAGTTTGGGGTTTTGCTACTATGCCATCATAATTTTTGTACAAAAATCATTTTGTACATAATTGGAACAAATTTGGGTTGCTATAGTTCATATGAAACTATGTTGAAATTTTGGCACCATGATCTATGTATTAAGCCATGCTTTTGTACTAGAAAACTTATTTGCAAACTTATGAATATGACTAGGCTATGATTGATATTTTGCATAATTGAAATCCATATTGTTAACAAGAATTATATGATGACATATGTGGTACATAGCTAGGTTAGATTCAAAAATCCCTTTTGCAAGTTTGCATGACTAAAGTAAAAATCATGATTTCATGTTAGAAATATTTATGCCATGGTTATGTGAATAGATTTAAAATCATGATTAAGTTGAACTATACTTTTGTGTTAATAACAAAAGTAAGCACCTTTGTAAACATGTAGTAATCTTATGAACATGATTTGCTTATGTTTGACATTATGCCCGAATAAGAATATAGGTTTATGTTGTAGTTAAGCCTATGTGTCAATAGTGATATTCTTAAATTAACTACAAGTTTACATGGTTTGATTCATGTCACTTATGCTTTATGACCAAAGTATAGGTTACCACTATGCAAGTACACCAGTTTCTGATTTGTAGTTCCAACGTTATGTTGCAAGTTCATGCGTTCACATTCCCCTTTAGTGTATGAACGTTTTAAGCCTCCCCTTCTTCTCATGGCTAAGTTGGGCTTAAAAGCTTAAGCCCAACATATATAATAAACGAGCGTATTAAACGGGGGTAAATAACGTTGGGCCAAATTAATTAATAAATGAAAATATAAAGTAGAAGGGCCCAAATTCAAGTATGGGTTGGGCCCATGTTTGGTGTAACCTTTACACCATTTACTTAATAATGGGCCGCAAATATTTACATATAAGAAAATAAAGAAGAAAGACAAAATATGTAAATGTAGAACATACGATGTGTTTAACCCGAGGTTGGATTGAGTTGTGATGTAAACCTGCCCGGAACCGCCCGGCTGTCCAGTTGTCACAACAATACCTATCCAATGTGGGAGGTTAAACATGGAGCCCAATAAGGACCCGAGGTTAGACTGAGTTGTGGCGTAAGACTGCCTGGAACCAACCGGCAACAGGCAGCCACAACAATACCTGTCTAATGTGAGAGGTCAAGGCTTTAATAAGACAATTAAGGCTGAGTCAGGATTGTTAGGATTAAGTGAACTAAAGACTTAATCAAAATGGAACATGCTAGACTAAACAGACTGGTGGGGGTTAGGTTAGAAAACACTTAACCAACTTAGCATGTTGGCTAGAGATAGAAAACCTAGTAACGGGGGACCCTTTTCAGCAGTAACCCTAGAAGGTGTATCAGGATACCCTGAAACTAGGCAGGGTGGGGCACGATTACTGGGCTGATTGTAAGAGGTCAAATCGACGGCGGTGGTGTAGCAGTGTAGGTTCTAACGGGGTGCGGGCGTGCACACACTCCGGCGCAGAAAAATAAGGCACTGGACACCAGTAGCATACCTGTGCATTCTAGGATTGTGTCGGGCCGCCTCCATGGGACTTGATACACCCCATGGTGGGACCAGCATAGGTAACTACAACATCGGGGGCCGTAAGACACATGTAACTATGCGAGTAGGAGCCGATCATCATAGAATGGATCACATCACCCTGATTTTGGGGTGCCAGTTGGAAACTAGTTTATTTGGGTTCAGAGATTAACATGGGGTACGATAGTGTATTCGACCCTAGACAACTTAACCAAGTTTATAGTGCTTTCCCACTTCTTGTTTATACTTATCATACCCAGTTCTTTATTCATAGACAGAATAGTACTAGACTTACTCAGGCTTTATGTCTGACTCTACTTTTCTTTCGTCTTCTTTTCTTCCGTTCCCCCCCCCCCCCAAGGTCCACAGGGAGGGAACACAGCAGCATGACCAGCCTTAACATCCAGCTTAAAGAAGAGAAATGTATTGCTTGGACTTTTTCGTTTTGAACTATGGCTTTGGACAAATCCACTATGGGGCTTTTGCAGTTTATCTATGTTTTATTTATGCTTCTTTAAATAATGTAATCAAGACAGATTGTGAAAGTGTTATGTTATGTTTTTGGAAAAGATGTAAGACAATTATGGTGATATTGTTGTAGCACGTATTTGCTTTTATGAAATAAGAGTTGTTGTTTTTCCGCTGTTTACAAATATGTGTTCTTATATCTGTCTTGTATATCTGTGACTTATACTTATAAACCTCCAGCAAAATTAGGGCATTCCCTTTGAGAGTGACCCTAACGGAGGTGGGGTGTTTCATGATTATTATATTGTGTTCATAGACATTATTATAATATCAAAAGGTTTTTGATATAAAGATATTTTGGATTCTCATAAGGTAAAAACCCGTTCCGTTATACGGCGTGGTCTTATGAGATATCGTTTACTTGTTGGAATTGTTTTAAATTGTTTTACTCATACCAGTCCCATGACTGACCCAGAGTTTATTTTGTTTTGTTTTCCCTAAACTCTTGGGTGCCCAATTTTGTACGGGCAGTCAAGTAGTCGGGATTTACAGATATACTGGAAGAGCTTGGAGCAGGAGGCTTCGGGATATTATAGCTATAGTTTTTCAGCTGAGTTGTAAGTTCTGTACTTTGATAATGATATGTTTATTCAAGTATAGATTTGTATTTCAAAGTTATGTTATGAAATATATTTATTCGTTCCGCTATGAGATTCGTGTTACTCTGATATTGTGTTCTTCTTCTTCTTCTTTTCTATAAGTTTCTATCTTATCTTTCCTCACCCTCTGTTTTCTTTCTATTAATTTCCTGATTTTCAGTTTAATTTGGGGTGGGACTTGTGTTTTGGTCAGCTCAAATTGGACCGTATTTTCGGGTCATTACGGTTGGTATCAGAGCAGAAGGTTAATTGATTAACTTGGCTCTGTGGCGTGACTCGGTAGAGATAGGGATAATAATGCCCTAGATTGAGTTTGAGTGTATATATACGAGTGAACGTATTTGTTATTGATGTAAAAATTGTTTTATATTGTGGAGATTCATTGGTTGAGTTGTTTATCGGTTCTGGTCGATCATTTTGATCCACTGTATCGGTAGGAGTTTATAAACACTCGAATACGATGGGTCGGCACGATATGTTTTGAAAAGAGGGTAAATTAAAATAAGTTTACTCAAGGTATATCTTGATGTAGAGAAGATATATATCTATCAAAATTATAATATATTGGATATATTGGTTGTTATTATAATCGAGTAAGATTATAAATTAAATGGTTATGTAAATAACCAATCAGAATTCATATAAGTGAAATACGTGAAATCAGATGAGTTAAATCTGAAATTTAAACCAGAAAATGAATTAAAATTCTGGAAAATTAGATAAGTGTTTGTAAATGGATTTGGATTAAAAATAAGGAAAATTTAAGATCCTGGGAGATTTTAAATTGTTTTACAAGTAGTGTGAATTATATTTTGAAATGGATTTCAAAGTGGAAATGTTTAGAAATGATTTTATAGTATTGAACTCACTTCGATCGCTGGAAAATAGATTCCGATGATGACAGCTGCATCATCAGTATTCATTTTCGAGTTGTAAGTGACAAATTACTACCAGAGGTACTGTTTTGAATTTTTTGGGAAAGACAAGTTGTGTTGAATTCCAAAATGGGATTTATAATATAGAATTTGAATAGAATTTGATATATAGAATTTGAATAAAATTTGATATATAGAATTTGAATGTATAAAATTTGAATATAGAAATTCAAATGGGATTTATAATATAGAATTTGAACAGAATTTGATATATAGAATTTGAATAGAATTTGATATATAGAATTTGAGTAGTAGAATTTGATATATAGATTTGAATAATAGAAGTGATATAAAATTTGAATAGAAATTGAATTGAATTAACTAAGTCGAAGAGGAATTAGTTAATCGAGATTTGAATTTGAAGTTGAACTTTGAAAGGTGAATTGGATTTGTAAATGGATATTCGAAATCGAATATAGAACTTAAATTTGAAATTTGGATTCAAATTAGTTAATAAGTAAGTTAAAATATATTTGAACATGTCATGTTCAAATATAAAAGTGAAATAGACTAAAGAGTTAATTAACGAATTGAGTTAAAACGATCAGGTATAGTTAAAATAGATTGGGCAGGTATAAATATACATGAGATAGGTATGGATAAGGTTAATGAAGGTATATAAATAGAATGCTCGACAAAAAGGTATGTATTTAATTCATATATGAGATTTTATGTGCCATATCGGCTAGCCGCTTGGCTTTTTCTTTTTCTTTTGGATTGGTGAGGGCCATGGGAGGCTATTTGAAATGTCCCGATGCTCCTGGTACAAAGGAGGTTATGGCGAATTTTCCTAGGAATTTAAGGAGTTAGAATATTTTTAAGATAATTTGATAGTTAGAAATCAACGTATCGATATATATATAGAAGTCGATAAGGAAACGAACTTATAAATAGAATAGTAAAATCAAAAAAAGGAAGACTAAGAATAAAATCGAGTAAGAATAGAAAGAGGAAGAGTATACGTGTTTAAAAGTGAATAAGTAGTCGTATGGTATTGATTATTCGAGTAAGTAGTCATATCTGTTTTGACGTTATAAATGTTATTCAGTCAAGGTCTGAGAGGTAGTTATACCCCAACTTGATTGATTTCATTATTAACAAATAAATAGTAAGATTTCAGGCTCGAAGATCAATGTTGAATAAGAGTTAGTTGAATATAGTATCTGGGTTGTCGTAACGATGTTTTACACAACATCCATTTTAACCAAAATAAGTGTAAGCTTGGAAATATAATAAAGAATATTTCCTAAGTATAGAAATAAACGAGATCGGAAAAGAGATAAGTAATTGGAATATTTTCCAATTATAAATAGCATATATTTTCTAAAGTTTAGAAAATAAAGGAAGGCGATATTCGGAAATGTTTTCCCAAATAACATAAAAGGCCAATATTGTTATTGAAAATATTTGGTTAACAAATATTGATAAAGAAATAGAGAAGTGATTTAACTAATGGAATATTAATTAAGGGCTTAGTGACATCTTCAAAAGGAAAATTTGTTTTTTTTGAAAATAGTAAACTGTAACACCCCACGTCCATTAATGTCACTCACAAAGGGAATGCATTAACTTCCATGGAGGTTTTAAGTGAAAATAGAACAGAAAAATTACAACAAGACAGATAATAAGTAGTACTTGGAAACTAAAACTTCATTTTATTGCAGCGGAATTTAAACATGTTTATTACATCATAAAACCATAAATCAGAGTCAAGTACAATATCCATCTTCATAAAAACAAAATACATAACCCCATTACACAAATAGCAATTAAAGAAGATAACAAGTTGGACTTTACTTCAACGGTCCAAGCTTTCCAAAGAGAGATGAAGCAATCCAATCAAACTCCACTAGAGCTGGGCCCAACCTGAGGACCTGGAGGGGGGGAAGGATAGAAATGGAGGGGGTCAGACATAAAGTCTGGCGAGTATGATAATTCTAACAATACTATTATCAAAATAACTAGACCAAGGCATAAGCTGGAAGACAAGTAAATGTCTATGAACTATTAGGTATGGAAAAGCAGATAAAGATAACGTTAAAGGTAACGTTGAAGATAACGTTAAAGGCATACCTAATTACTAACGAATAATTACTACACTGCACCGCACATTACTACACTGCACCGCACCAGTCACCCTAAAGGTTGATCCCACTTGATTCACACAGAAACTATATAAATAGCCTTGCGTACCCCTAGCTGACTACATAGGTGTCGTCTGCCCCTATCTCCACTAGGTGTACCCCACTACCCACTTTCGATCGACTACCTACTCGTAGATACCCGTGCTGGCCCCATAGTGGGGTGTATCACTCCCCTAAAGTGGCAACCCGATACAACTTGAGAATGCACGGCTTATACCTACACGATGCAACAACGTCTTACCTACCAGCCCGGGTCCACACACGCATATGAAACCCATTGGACTTGTGTTGCCACCGCTCCCCCTTTTGGCCTCCTATAGTCAAACCCAGTATGCGTGTCCCGTCCTCGACTTGGGTCGAGCCCACAAAGATACATTTGGGATACTGGTTGAAATGGGCCCCCACAAGCTACCCACCTAAGCTTTTCCACTAGTACATCCCACTTAACCCTCTTAGTCATGTTCATTTACATGTGTGTTTGATTAAGTCTTACTAATCATATTTCACATGCCACTAAGGGCACACACTAGATTCCTCATGCCACCCAAGGCACCTACTTAACCCCCATGTCCCACCTTACATGTTTATCTGGTTAAGTATTTCTTAATTCATTCAGGACATAACCTCATAAAGACCTCTCACATTAGACTGACATTTATGGCAGCTGGATTTGCCGGGCGGGTCCGGACAGTCTTACACCATAAAAGAGTCTAACCTCGTGTCTTTACAACTATTATGCTTTAGTTTAGGCCTAGGACCTCTCGCATTGGGCTGACATTTGTGACCACTGGATTTGCCGGGCGGGTCCGAGCAGGTTTACGTCACAAACGAGTCCAACCTCGTGTCCTAAGCATTGATTATCACTTATAATCCTTTACCACAGTTTTAATAATTCCCTATTCAAATTATTATTTAAATCCACTTTTAATGATGTCCATAATTGACTCAATAATGGCCATCCATTCATGGCATGCAAAATCATATCAATTGCACCCCATCTTCTTTATATTAAATCCTTAACATTACCCCTACCCCACGTTTATACGTTCGCTTATTCAACGCAGAATATACGTTAGACTCGAATAGTCTAACTCATAGCACAGAAATAAATTATCACAACATATAGACAATTAAAATGAATCTAATCATAATAGGGGTGAAACTTGCATAAACTACACATGTTAAGGATCTAAAGGTGTCAACTTGTTAAATGTCACAATTTACATGATATGATCATAACCCAAATTTATGTATAATCTTGCATATGGGGTTTTAGGCAACATAATGATGGTGTGAACTAGCATAGAATTTCACATATGTCATAGCATAATTCTAGATGTCATAATTCTAGATCAAAATAGATGTCATGGCATATGTTCATAATCTCAACCTAAACTTTCATATGTGACTTGCCATGTAGATCAACATAACCCAAATAATATCAACATCATGATTTGATTAACATGAACTAGTTAGCATAGATAGTAACATCATGGCTTTTTAACATGTATGATTCATCACAACTTAGCATAGAAACTCTCAACATACATAACATCATCATAGCATGATTTACAACATATAGGATATCATCACCACATAGCATAGGATTATAACATACATGATAGTATAAGGTTTACAACAACATATATGACAATTTACATCATCTACTCATAATCCATTCATGACTTAACCTAATTAAAATAATAATAATCTTGTTAAGATCGTCATACTCACAATTTAGAAGAGAAAAGATAGCCTAAATTTGCTTTAGAGTTGAGTAGAATTAGGTTTTGATTAGCTTTTCTTCCTTCTTAGTTGGCGGCGGCTCCACTGAGTTCCATGGCGGCGGTATGACGGTAGCTATTCTATTTTTCATATGAATTAGGGTGAGAGACTACCCAGTTATTTATAGAGTTTATGTTTTATTTAGACCGTCAGATTAACTTAGAACTAACCTGAACCGTTTAATTTGCCAACTCAGCCCTAAAGACACATCAGCAGCTAAGAATTGGGCTCAGTCAAAACCCTAGCCGACTGACCAGGTCGACACTATAGTCGACCTGGGGGGGAGGTCGACATGGTAGTCAATCTGGGGGGGGGAGGTCGACACTAGTGTCGACTCCCCAGTCGACCTGCCTGGGCGGGAATTTTCTCGCCCAGCCCGCTTCTGCACTTTCAGTTTGAATTTTAAATTTCCTGCGAGTTGTTTAGCATTTTCTGAAAATTCTGATGCCCATAACTTCTTCATACGAAGTCCAAATCACATAAACTCGGACTCTATTTCAACCAGAATTCCGATACGAACACAATGGAGCAACCCGTTTCCCACAATTCTCACGTCTGAGATTAGTTATTCTTTAATTTGTGAATATTAATATTAACAGAATTACGGGGTGTTACATTCTCCCCTCCTTAAAGGATTTCGACCCCAAAGTCTTCAAGTTAAGAAGAATGTATATCTTAACATTCAATCGTCCATCTATTCAACCATCAAACACAGGCATCCATTGTCCTTATAGACTTCTAATGTTGTATGAACATATGCATGAAGTGTGTGTATATGTTCCTTATCTAATGCAAAATCAGGCGGTCCACTGAATCAGTTGACTCCTTAATGCAAACCATGATAGTGCCATGCGTCCATTATGTATGCAAAAGTTCCGTAATGCTGCATATTATCTCTATATGCGTGCACAACCACCATCTGAATGCAACATCCATATGATAAAACAGTCATCATACATCCAATTTACTAAATACAACCATTTATATGCAATATGCAATATGAAGTGACTGAGCCGATCTAGTGCCTAATAGTGTGTGTGTATGCGTCCACGAGCAACCACTAGCAAACACTTGCATCCATCATCCATAACATGTCTCAAACACATGTTTCAACCATAGGATTATCCTAACTAAAGGTCAAGAATACTAGCGAGAGGATACTCTAAAGATAAGTACAAGATAAGCGATAAAGGAGAAACTAAAGGACATAACCTCGAAAAGGAAAAGGTATCGTGAACGCATCTTCTCTTCCGTCTCCCAAGTAGCGTTGCTCTCATCATCTCCCCATTGTACTTTGACTAGTCTGACCTCTCGATTTCTCAGCTTCTTGATTTCTGACCTAATAATGCGCGTAGGAGCTCGTCGAATCTTTTCCTTAATAGGAAACTCCACTCTATACGCCATCCGTCCAATCTTTTCCTTAATAGGAAACGGCCCTACGAACCTTTGTGCTAATTTCCCAACGGACCCAAAGCGAACAACGTTTCGTAATGGAGACATTTTGACAAAGGCCATGTCCCCAACCTCAAACTCGAGATCTGTCCTTCTCTTATCCGCATAAGATTTATGCCTATCTTGCGCTGCTTTCATCCTCCTTCGAATCAATTAAATCTTTTACGAAGTCTCCCTAATCATATCGAGCCCAAGTAAGATCTTATCCGTAGATTCCCACCAACATGTAGGTGAACGACAAGGTCGTCCATAAAGAGCTACGAAAGGTGCCATGCCAATGCTGGACTGAAAGCTGTTATTATATGCGAACTCCACTAATGGAAGACGTTCTTCCCATGTACCCCCAAAGTCTAGGATGCATAGCCTCAAAAGATCCTCTAGAATGTGATTCACCCTCTCGGTCTGGCTATCCGTCTGAGGATGATATGCGGTGCTCAAACATAATTGAGTCCCTACCGCCTCTTGTAAGCGTCTCCAAAATTCGCTAGTGAAAATAGGATCGCGGTCGCTCACTATGCTAGAAGGAACACCGTGCAAACGAACTATTTCTCGGACGTATACAGAAGCTAACCATGGAGCAGTCCTCTTACTCTTCATGGGAATAAAATGGGCACTCTTAGTAAGTCTATCTACTATAACCCAAATCCCCGTATTACCCTTCCTTGATCTCGGTAATCCATCCACAAAATCTATCGAGACGCTTTCCCATTTCCATAGTGGAACCTCCAATGGGTGAAGCATCCCACCGGGTTTCTTTTGCTCCGCTTTTACTTGTTGGCACACCAAGCATCTAGCGACATGCTCGGCCACATCTTTCTTCATACCGGCCCAAATGTAAACTCGCTTCATATCTTTATATATCTTGTCCCCGCCGGGATGAATGGTCATCTTCGAACGATGTGCTTCGTCAAGAATAGTCTTCCTTAGGTCATCGTCTTTTGGTATACAAAGTCTACCATCCCTACGTAACCAACCCTTATCATCTAGGGTATACCTACGGAGATGGCTTGATGACTCCCCTCCTTTGAGCTTTTCTACTAACTCAACCAACTGTGGGTCGTCTCGCTGCGCCTCGCCAATCCGTCCCAAAAGTGTAGGTCTGACCTCCAACGATGCTAGCAAACTGGGTACAAAATCAACGGAAGGTCTAAAGTCAAACATCGAAATGAATTCTAAACTTCGCCGCTCAACAAACAAAGGACTTAAGGATAATCTTTTTCTACTTAAGGCATCTGCCACCACGTTACCCTTGCCAGGGGTATATGCTATCTCGAAGTCGTAGGATGCTAAGAACTCCATCCACCTTTGCTGCCTTAAGTTCAAGTCCTTTTGAGAGAATAAATATTTTAGCGATTTGTGGTCAGTGAATAATTTGAATCTCTCGCCAAGAAGATAATGACGCCAAGACTTAAGCGCGAAAACAATAGCGGCCAACTCTAGGTCATGTGTAGGGTAATTTTTCTCATGCGCCCTCAACTGCCTTACACCATAGGCTATTACCCTTCCCTCTTGCATTAAGACTGCGCCTAGTCCTGTTCCACAAGCATCAGTATAAACGGTAAATGGCTTACTCCCGTCTGGCAATACTAAGACTGGGGCTGAAGTTAAAGCTCTCTTCAATCGTTGGAACGCATCATCACAATCTACGGCCCATGTGAAAACTAGGTTCTTCTTCGTCAAGCGTGTCAATGGAGCTGATATCTTTGCGAAGTATTTGATAAACTTCCTATAGTAGCCAGCCAATTCCAAGAAACTTCTTACTTCGGTAGCACTTTTAGGGACCTTCCAATCATGGATGGCCACCACCTTCGCGGGATCCACAGCTATCCCTTCCTTGGAAACCACGTGCCCTAGGAATCATACTTCCTTCCTCCAGAAGTGACACTTAGAAAATTTGGCTTTAAGATTATGCGCTCGTAGGGTCTCCAACACTTCCCTAAGATGTAGGGCATGCTCTTCTTCATCCTTAGAAAAGATCAGGATGTCGTCTACAAAGACTACCACGAATTTGTTAAGGTACTCCCTAAACACCCTACTCATCAAATCAACAAAGTATGCGGGGGCGTTTGTCAAACCGAAGGGCATCACTAGCCATTCATAGAAACCGTCCGGAGTCCTAAAGGCAGTCTTGTCAATGCTATCCTCAGCCACTCTCAACTGATGGAAACCCATGGCTAAGTCCAACTGCGAAAACACTGAGGCGCCAACTAACTGATCGAAGAGATCGTCAATCCTTGGCAGTGGGTGTCTGTTTTTCTTCGTAAGCCTATTAAGTTCTCAATAGTCCACACAAAGTCTAAGGGACCCATCCGCCTTCGTGGCAAATACTACTGGAGCACCCCACTCTGATATACTTCGTCTTATAAACCCCTTCTCAAGCAACTCCTTCACTTGCTTATCGAGTTCCCTCCTTTCACGTGGAGCCATGTGACGCACTAGCAACGATACTGGTTTTGCATTATCCACAAGATATATTCGAAAATCTATCTCCCGCTTCGGAGGCAAGCCCTTCACCTCCTCAAACACATCCGAATATTCTCGGACCTCTCTAATAGATTGTAGATTTTCCTCAGACGCGTCAAGCAATTCTAAATAACTTAGCATAACGGAATTTATGGGATTACAAAAGATTTCGAGAGTGTTGCCAAGGCGAGTCATGAGCCTAACTACTCTCCTTTCACAATCATGTACGGCCCCATTTCTGGATAACCAATCCATTCCTAAAATTAGCGCATAGCCCGTGAAGCCCAACACATAAGCATCACATCTAAACTCAACGCTAAGTATAGAAATTTTCAAATCCAAACACATCATGGACAAATAAGCTGAGCCCCCAATTGGATTCGAAACAACTAAGGGATCCTCTACTAAACTGGTGTTTAAGTGCAGTGGTTCAACTAATGATGTAGAGATAAATGAATGCGATGCGCCCGAATCGAATAAGGTACGGACAGGATGATCAAACAGAAAAACTAAGCTTTCAACAGAAATGGTTCTACCTCGTTCTTGCAGCAGTGGGACCACGAGAGCCTGAACTTGTCCCCTTGCCTTCCCTGGTGCCATAAGAGCTTGCACCTATCCTCCCGAGGTAACTTCTGCCCTCTGCCCCTTCTTTGGGCAGTCCTTCACTAAATGTCCCGCTTCGCCACAATGAAAACAGCCAGTCTTCTTTTTCTTTCGGCAATCCTTGCTAAGATGGCCTGGTGTCCCACAGTTAAAGCAATTCTTCTTTCCCTTGCCGTTATTGTCTTTACCACCCTTCTTGTTTTGCTGTTGAGGTTTCTTCTGATCCCCTTTCTTCTCGGGTGCCTTATCAGCTTTACCGCCTTTCTCCTCATGCATAAGTGCCATGTCTACAAACTTCTCAAAGGTGACCCCCATAGGGATGTGGGTCATAGCCAACCCTTGCAATGGTTCATTCAAGCCATTAACGAACCTCGGTGCATTCTTCTCCGGCGTGTTCACTAAGTCCAAGCCAAACCTTGCTAATTGATTAAATTTATTGACATATTCTTTTACTGATGAGCTTCCTTGCTTTAATGCCAAGAACCTTTCCATATATAGATTCTCTTCTGCCCTTGAGAGAAACTTCGCCTCAAACCTACGTCTGAAATCCGCCCAAGAATCAACAGGACGCTCCTCATTAGTGACCTACCACCAGAACGAGGCCTCTCCCTTCATTAACCAAGCTGTTAATTTAAATCTCCTCCCTTCTTCTACTTCAAAGATCTCTAGCAATTCTACCACCTCCCTAAGCCAATCTCTAGCTTCCACAAACGTTTCTGGCCCTTGAAAAGGTTTTCCACCCATAGCCTTAAATTCCTTGCACGTCTTTGCAAAAGTATCTACGCGAGGAGGAGGAGGAGGAATGGGTGCAACTAGTGGTGGAGGAACATTGGCCGGACCTGCGGCGGCCCTAGCCTCCAATAGTCTCCTATACCATCCTGGTATCGTTACACCGTCAGGTAGATTAAGATCTTCAGCCATGCTGAAACGAAAAAGGAAAGATTCAAAATGGAGAATTCGAAAGATAAAGATATGGCTATTGGGGATTATGTTTTTCTTAAAAAAACTTTCCTCTTCAAATTACCCATTAAAACATGTTTTTGAAAGCACTTCTTCCAAAAATACTTTAGAAAAAAAGTTTTTCTAAAAAAAAATATCTGTTCTGGTAACATTAAGCTCTGATACCACGTGTAACACCCCACGTCCATTAATGTCACTCACAAAGGGAATGCATTAACTTCCATGGAGGTTTTAAGTGAATATAGAACAGAAAAATTACAACAAGACAGATAATAAGTAGTACTTGGAAACTAAAACTTCATTTTATTGCAGCGGAATTAAAACATGTTTATTACATCATAAAACCATAAATCAAAGTCAAGTACAATATCCATCTTCATAAAAACAAAATACATAACCCCATTACACAAATAGCCATTAAAGAAGATAACAAGTTGGACTTTACTTCAACGGTCCAAGCTTTCCAAATAGAGATGAAGCAATCCAATCAAACTCCACTAGAGTTGGGCCCAACCTGAGGACCTGGAGGGGGGAAAAGGATAGAAATGGAGGGGGTCAGACATAAAGTCTGGCGAGTATGATAATTCTAGCAATACTATTATCAAAATAACTAGACCAAGGCATAAGCTGGAAGACAAGTAAATGTCTATGAACTATTAGGTATGGAAAAGCAGATAAATATAACGTTAAAGGTCACGTTGAAGATAACGTTAAAGGCATACCTAATTACTAACGAATAACTACTATACTGCACCGCACATTACTACACTGCACCGCACCAGTCACCCTAAAGGTTGATCCCACTTGCTTCACACAGAAACTATATAAATAGCCTTGCGTACCCCTAGCTGACTACATAGGTGTCGTCTGCCCCTATCTCCACTAGGTGTACCCCACTACCCACTTTCGATCGGCTCCCTACTCGTAGATACCCGTGCCGGCCCTACAGTGGGGGTGTATCACTCCCCTAAAGTGGCAACGCGATACAACTTGAGAATGCACGGCTTATACCTACACGATGCAACAATGTCTTACCTACCATCCCGGGTCCACACACGCATATGAAACCCGTTGAACTTGCGTTGCCACCGCTCCCCCTTTTGGCCTCTTATAGTCAAACCCAGTATGTGTGTTCTGTCCTCGACTTTGGTCGAGCCCACAAAGATACGTTTGGGATACTGGTTGAAATGGGCCCCCACAAGCTACCCACCTAAGCTTGTCCACTAGTACATCCCACTTAACCCTCTTAGTCATGTTCATTTACATGTGTGTTTGGTTAAGTCTTACTAATCGTATTTCACATGCCACTAAGGGCACCCACTAGATTCCTCATGCCACCCAAGGCACCTACTTAACCCCCATGTCCCACCTTACATGTTTATCTGTTTAAGTATTTCTTAATTCATTCAGGCCATAACCTCATAAAGACCTCTCACATTAGACTGGCATTTATGGCAGCTGGATTTGCCGGGCGGGTCCGGGCAGTCTTACACCATAAAAGAGTCTAACCTCGTGTCTTTACAACTGTTATGCTTTAGTTTAGGCCTAGGACCTCTCACATTGGGCTGACATTCGTGACCACTGGATTTGCCGGGCGGCTCCGAGCAGGTTTACGTCACAAACGAGTCCAACCTCGTGTCCTAAGCATTGATTATCACTTATAATCCTTTACCCCAGTTTTAATAATTCCCTATTCAAATTATTAATTAAGTCCATGTTTAATGATATCCATAATTGACTCAATAATGGCCATCCATTCATGGCATGCAAAATCATATCAATTGTACCCCAACTTCTTTATATTAAATCCATAACATTACCCCTACCCCACGTTTATACGTTCGCTTATTCAACGCAGAATATACGTTAGACTCGAATAGTCTAACTCATAGCACAGAAATAAATTATCATAACATATAGACAATTAAAATGAATCTAATCATAATAGGGGTGAAACTTGCAAAAACTACACGTGTTAAGGATCTAAAGGTGTCAACTTGTTAAATGTCACAATTTACATGATATGATCATAACCCAAATTTATGTATAATCTTGCATATGGGGTTTTAGGCAACATAATGATGGTGTGAACTAGCATAGAATTTCACATATGTCATAGCATAATTCTAGATGTCATAATTCTAGATCAAAATAGATGTCATGGCATATGTTCATAATCTCAACCTAAACTTTCATATGTGACTTGCCATGTAGATCAACATAACCCAAATAATATCAACATCATGATTTGATTAACATGAACTAGTTAGCATAGATAGTAACATCATGGCTTTTTAACATGTATGATTCATCACAACTTAGCATAGAAACTCTCAACATACATAACATCATCATAGCATGATTTACAACATATAGGATATCATCACCACATAGCATAGGATTATAACATACATGATAGTATAAGGTTTACAACAACATATATGACAATTTACATCATCTACTCATAATCCATTCATGACTTAACCTAATTAAAATAATAATAATCTTGTTAAGATCGTCATACTCACAATTTAGAAGAGAAAAGATAGCCTAAATTTGCTTTAGAGTTGAGTAGAATTAGGTTTTGATTAGCTTTTCTTCCTTCTTAGTTGGCGGCGGCTCCACTGAGTTCCATGGCGGCGGTATGACGGTAGCTATTCTATTTTTCATATGAATTAGGGTGAGAGACTACCTAGGTATTTATGGAGTTTAGGTTTTATTTAGACCGTCAGATCAACTCAGAACTAACCTGAACTGTTTAATTTGCCAACTCAGCCCTAAAGACACATCAGCAGCTCAGAATTGGGCTCAATCAAAACCCTAGCAGACTGACCAGGTCGACACCCAGGTCGACACTATAGTCGACCTGGGGGGGGAGGTCGACTTGGTAGTCGACCTGGGGGGGAGGTCGACAATAGTGTCGACTCCCCAGTCGACCTGCCTGGGCGGGAATTTTCCCGCCCGGCCCGCTTTTGCACTTTCAGTTTGAGTTTTAAATTTCCTGCGAGCTATTTAGAATTTTCTGAAACTTCCGATGGCCATAACTTCTTCATACGAAGTCCAAATCACGCAAACTCAGACTCTATTTCAACCAGAATTCCAAGACGAACACAATGGCGCAACCCGTTTCCCACAATTCTCAAATCTGAGATTAGTTATTTTTTAATTTGTGAATATTAATATTAATATTAATAGAATTACGGGGTGTTACATAAACTGTTTAAAAACTGCCAGGGAAAGACTGTTTGAATTAAAAACCAGTTTAACAGAAATTTGTGAAAGCAAATTTGAATTAAAGTAAAGCCAGTAAAGTGGTAACAGAGATTGAATTAGAATGATATCAAGACAAATTGGATTGTGAGATTCAAATTTGAAGTGTAATATGATAATCAAGTTAAGAGTTGGGAATCGAGAAGAAACTTGAGTTGAAATGATATTTGGCTCGGATATAAGCGAATGGTTGTGTTGTGGATAAAAGCAGATTGGAATTTGATTGGGATGACCCTTGTATCCGCTGAATTGATAACAGGTGGAAAGGATATAATGATATGACGTCAAAAAGGTACAAGTTTATATTTCTATTGGATATAAGATTTATGAGCCGAATTGGCAAGCCGCTTGGCTGTTTGATTTTCTTTTGGGTTGGAGATGGCCTAGAGAGGGGAGTTGGAGTTTGACCTATTGACCAGTACAAAGGAGGTGTTGGAGAAATTTTTCGAAAAGTTAAGGCGTTAGAAAATTTTTAGGATTTTTTAAAATTTTCGTTGATAAGAATTAATTAATAATTTGATAGAAATTAAATTGGTTCAGTTGAAACTGAAGTTAAGAAGTGAACAAATATGTTCTAACCTGTCGATAGGGTCGTTCTCTACCTTAGAAATTTCGAGGACGAAATTATTTTAAGTAGGGAAGGTTGTAATGACCCGCATTTGCAAAGGTATAATAATTAATTTATTTAATTATTTAAAATGGAGATGGAGAGAATTTAATGGTCGTTGAATTAAATAATGGTGAGTATTTAATTAAACTAATAAATTATATAATATATTTAATTCTGAAATTATCAGAATTGGCTGAAATGGCGATATGGTGTGAACTGGATCATCTGTAATATTTAATTCAGCTTGGAATTGAATTTGAATAACGAATATATTATATAAATGATAGTTTGAACGTGGAGTTATAATATAATTAAAATCGAGCTCTAAATGGCGCTGCAGTTCATAATTTGGTGATTTGAACTTCAACTGAATGTACAGGATTCGTTTTAAGCCGGATTTCGGTGAAACAAGAAACGTGTGGAGCTGGTGGAGTATATCTTTCTAGTGGAAGAGAAAAATCAGAATTTCGTTGTGTAGATTTTGGTTTATGTCCAAATCAAATTTCAGAAAAGTCGCTGTGGAATTCCTTTATAATTTATAAAGGAATTATTTATAGTTTAAAAAGAAATTTCAATATAAATTGAATATCGGGTTGACCTAGAAGTGAATATCGAGTTAGAAATTCATATAGGAATATTCTAAAGCTGTATGGTATTCCACTGTGAATATATATACAATAATATAAATTTATTTATATTTAATTTATTTATATTTAAATATATTTATATATTTAAATGGGTCATTCAGAGCTTTGAAAATAAGCCACTTTTGCAAATGATGTCGGAATTCGACGAAACTAATTTTGTTGGATCCGCAATGTTAAATTATTGCTAGATGTCAGTTTCCGTGATTTTTAGAGTCACTTATGGCCGTATGGATTTTTAGAATGAAAAACTCTCAGTATTTTGACGGTTAAAAATATGCTGTGTGAGCATACGAAGTCGGAATTCGACGAAACCAATTTTGTTGGGACCGTAATGTTAAACTTTAGTAGCATGTCCAGTTTTGTGATTTTTGGGTATCTTGTGTGGTCACACGGATTTTTAGATTGTAGAAACAAATATAAAAGGATAAAATAAAATATCAAACAAATATTTAAAAATATCTAGGTATTTTATCAACCCTATAAATACCTCCTAAACTTTTTCTAAACCTAACAAATCACTTTCCTCAGTCAAAACATCCGCCGACACCTCAAACAAAAATCCACAGTGAAAATCATAATTCAAAAATCCATGGAAAATGGAATAAATTCTTTAAAAATCCAAACCAACGCTTTATGAGTTCGGCAAGGGGAGATCTTCAGTCCTGTATAGTTATTGAATGGTGAAATGCTAATTTCCTGGGTGCTGGAAACCTACGGCAAACTAGGGTTGGATGGAGAGCATGAATGGGGAAGCCAGAGTTCATCTTGAGGGCATAGGGAGGTTCGTGGTAGGAAGGAAGTTCGATTTGAGGGCTTCGGTGGGGTTCCGATGTTGGTAGGGAAGAGCGGTGGTCACGTGAAGTCTCGATGTCGACTTCTGTAATTTGAGAACTGGGTGGAGTGTGTTCGATACAGGAACAAGGGGTTGAACTGGAAATGCATTTGATGATGTCGGCGTGCATCAGTGGGGAGAGGCTAGATTTTGGTGGTCCGACGATGTCAGTAGAGAGAGGAAGAACTGAAGTTAGGGTCCGGGTTATTTTTGATTTAAAGTGAAGAATGAAGTGGCGTTAAGTTCTTGAAGACACTGAAATGTCTGGAGTGATAGACTGGAGTCCACGAGTTCATTTGGGGGAAGATGAGATAAAGGTCGGGTCTAGTATTTGGTAGTTGGGCTTGGGCTGAGAATTGAAGTTAACCCCAAAAATATAAAATCATTTAAGTTATATATTTTTTTAATTTAAAATGTATTAACTTTGTTTTATCGTATCTTTCTCATACGATATCGAAATTCAGCGAAACAATATCCGATAGGATCGTATGGATGAGCACTCCACAATGAAACTGACTGGAAGTCCATTGGAGCTCGTACGAATTTATGGCGAAATAAACTGTTTGATTCAAATCAAACAACAGTTTATCGTTCTTTAACGATGAACTGCCAAAGTGAGTAAATCTCACTAACTCTGAACAGTTTATAATGTCATGTTGTATTTTTAGAACTTTTACATATTGGCTGATTGACTGTGTGTTGACTGTTTGATTGAACTGCTAGTCAGTTAGTTGAATTTCTATATTGATTATGTTCAACAGAATATATCATATGGAACTGAAAGTGATGTTGATTTTATTATATAACATCTGTGGATGTGGGGAAACAGGTTGGAGGAATCCGACTGGATTCCTCAACAGTTATTTTTATTGTTTTTCATATATTTTGATATATGATGCGATATATAATCTGTTGTCGATTATGTGTTTGAACGATATTGGTCATCGTGATTTGATGTGTTAAATACCATAGCATACCGGAATGGTGAAAAGGGAATTTTCAAAATGAATATTGAAAATAGATTATTTATAAAATTAAAGGATTTTATAAAAGAGATAATATTTATAACAATCAAAGGAGATTTTATAAAAAGGAAATATTTAGAAAATAAATAGAGTTATAGAAAGGAAATTTGTTTATAACCGAATAGGATGTTATAAAAAGGAAAACGTTACAAAAAGGGAAATCATTTGTAAAGTGAAGAACCGTTACTAAAAGTAAATCTTTATAAATGAATAGTTTATTCGGAAAGGAGTTAATCGAATTTAGTTATTCGAATAGAGTTAAATCGAATATGGTATTCGAAGGGAGTCAATCGAATAAGGTATTCGAAAGTTAGTAAATCGAATATGTTATTCGAAAAGGGGTTAGTCGAGTCGAGTTAACTGAATAGAGTTAATCGAATATTTGTTATTCGAATAAGAGTTAACCAGTTAGAATTAATCGAATGGAGTTAAATAGAATTAAAGGAATAAATCGAATATAGTTTATTCGAATGGAATTAAAGGAGTTAATCGAATTTGGTTTATTCGAATAGAGTTAAAGGAGTTATCGACTAGAGTTAAATCAAATAGAGTTAATCCAATAGTGTTAATCCAAAGGAGTAAATCGAATAGAGTTAAGTGAAAAGAGTTAATCGAATATAGTTATTTGAAAGAAAGGTTAAGTAAGGAAGTTAGTTAAAGAAATTTAAAGTGATCTTTGCCTATTTCAAGGTTAGAAATGTTGTTCAGTTAAGGTCTGAGAGGTAGTTCTACCCTAACTTGATTGGCTTCGTTTTTAAATAAGGAATGGTTAAGGTTCGGCAGTAAAGGATGTTTAAGTGAATAAGTATGATGGTTTGAGTTGGCATTGCGATGGTTTGTTTAAACATCTGTCTAAGTCCAATGAAGGAGTTTTGGAAATGTTTTCCAAATAAGAACCAGAAATGTTTTCTGATATAGAAAACAAGAAATGGAAATGTTTTCCAATGGTAATAACATATATTTTCTACACATAGAAAATAGGGAATGTGAATATATATATATATATATAGATATATATATATATATATGATTGATGATTGATTTGATAGAATTTCCATCTGGAAATAATATCGTTGTTTGCACACCAGTTTTCTTCGATAGTAAAATCACAGACTATCGAAGTTTTGACCATTTTAACATTGTTAATATGGAGACACCGGTTGGATTATTATCCAAAGAACCACTCCGTATTGGCATAAGCGTTGTGAATCATATATGCTAAAAGATAATTAAAGACGGAGTAAAGTGCAACGGCTGTTGTATAAATCTTAGATAACAGTGCCTAAGGTGGATATACTGAATAGTGCCTTCGGTTCATCCTGTTCCTGGATGACTTGTATTGATGAATGTCTGACAGAGTATTTCCAGAAAGGTCACGTACATTGATTTTCTTCAACCGTACCAAGAGTGGAAGTGGAGAAGGAAACTTCTTTTAGCTGACACGTAATGTATGGTTGTAGACGTCAATCGGTGATTTGATGGATTTGACTATGTGACATTCGAAGTGAATCGGATGTGATGATGAAGCGTAACCTCAAGCCTCATCAACCGGTAAATGACAAAAATCGGGCAGGCAGCATGGCTAAGTCGGTCGCTCCGAAGTAGGGTGTATAATCACCTGATCTAGAGTTTCATTTATTTCTAAAAATATATTGTTGATGCTGTCCCATTCGGGAAACGGTTACTGATCCCAACCGTTGGTGATATACATTCGATACACTTAAGCGAAATGAGTGGTCGGTCATGTGTGGCCGGGTTGCAAGATGTTCTTGTTGAAACCAGTGTATTCCTCTCTAGAGGTACACTAGCGAAAGGTGGTTCCATACCTTGTCATAGTTGGAAATCCATTACCCAATACCTGCTCGCAGTTTTGATTGTATATATATATATATATATATATATATATATATATATGTAGAACGTGAGATGAAAGCATTTCTGCTAGATGATTATAATATTGTGTTGATAGACATTATTATAATATCAAAAGATTTTTGATATAAATATATTTTGGATTCTCATAAGGGAAAAACCCGTTCCGTTATACGGCGTGGTCTTATGAGATATCGTTTACTTGTTGGAATTGTTTTAAACTGTTTTGCTCATACTAGTCCCATGACTGACCCGGAGTTTATTTTGTTTTGTTTTCCCTAAACTCTTGGGTGCCCAATTTTGTAAGGGCAGTCAAGTAGTTGGGATTTACATATATACTGGAAGAGCTTGGAGCAGGAGGCTTCGGGATTTTATAGCTATAGTTTTTCCGTTGAGTTGTAAGTGTTGTACTTTGATAATGATATGTATATTCAAGTACAGATTTGTATTTAAAAGTTATGTTATAAAATATATTTATTCGTTCCGCTGTGAGATTCGTGTTACTCTGATATAGTGTTCTTCTTCTTCTTCTTCTTTTCTATAAGTTTCTATCTTATCTTTCCTCACCCTCTGTTTTCTTTCTATTAACTTCCTGATTTTCAGTTTAATTTGGGGTTGGACTTGTGTTTTGGTAAGCTCAAATTGGACCAGATTTTCAGGTCATTACAGGTAAATTCAATTACCATTTCACGTTTAAATCTAATTAAAGATTTAACTATCGCCTGGAGCACAACTGGTGATACTCCATTCTCGATCTTTTCAATCTAATTAAAGATTCATTAAAACTCCACTTAGTTTTAATCTTTGACAGGGTTAAAGAATCAATGTCATTTAAAGCACGGTTCACGATAAACCCAAAATCACAGTCCATTTCAATCAGTCCCTAACCATAAATTAGCAAGTGAGCAATTCCCTATGTATTAACCCCGAAGGCCGAAAACAACATCAGATCAATACCCAAGAAACCATTCAACTTAACTAATCTCCAGTTAGTTTCTGATTTTCTTAACTCCTTTGGGTCTAAGAACAGTATTATTGAAGATACCGTTCACGACAACCCAAAATCACATTTCATTAATTATCGGGTTAAAGAACAAGTGTTATTTAAAACACTGTTCACAATAAACCCAAAAATCAACACCAATTCAATTCCAATTAAATATTATTTAATTGGTACACTTCAGTAAATCTAAATAAAAAGATTTAATCATTTTCTCAACTGGGCTTAAGAACAGTGTTAATGAAGACACCATTCACGACAAACCCAAATCACATTTGATATCAAATACAGGGCTCTGAACAGAAAATATATCGGCTTATATTCAATATCAAATTCTACACCAACAAATATCGTATTGGAAATAACGATATATATATATATATATATATATATATCTTTCAAATTTCCATAACAACATCTGTATAATCATGAAATCCAACATCGAAATATTCCGAAGACAATTTCGATTCAAATCCATTCCAATGCAATTATTGGAAATTCTGGTTATTTTCAAAACCATTTCAAATCCAATTTATTTATTTTAAAAATAAATAAATTATTATTCTAGTTCAATACTAGTTCATTTTGATAAAAATCTATTTTTATCTTTTCAAATATGGAGTTTTTCATCCCAATTCTTCACAAATCATTTCTTATGATTTTACACAAATTGTTGATATTTTTAATAATTTTATCAAGGCCCATACAGTCGATTTCCATCAAAGACCATCGAACTGCACTTACAAGGACCGTTTTCAAATTTGATTTGGACATAATTCCAAATCCAACCGTTAGATTTCAAATTTCTAATATTCGTTGGAAAGTTCTTTTCGATACGAACCCAACGGTTCCGGTTTTAGGAGAATCCGACGGTCGGATCTCCCGCAATATCCATTTGAAGTCAATGGCCGAAATTCGCGAACTGCCGCGGCGCGGCGCGTTCTATTCAGGCCATTATATATAATATATATAATATGTACTTCGTCGATTTCCTTTTAAAACGTATTTTATAAATCGTTTTAAATTCGTTTTCAAAACGACTTCAACTTCCTTTTCAAATTCAAATTAAAATTGAATTTTCCCTTACAAATTCATTTCAAATTGATTTCAATTCAAATCGATTTTTAATTCAATTTCAATTCAATTTGAATTTCTAATTAATTCAATTTCAATTCGAATTCATTTCTATAACATTTCAATTCGAATTCGAATTCAATTCTATTCAATTTGAATTTGAATTCATTTCTATTCAATTTCAATTCGAATTCATTTCTATTCGAGTCTCAAATCATTTCAGTTTATTTCGAATTTCAAATAAATTTAATTTAATTTGAATTTCAATTCACTTTAATAATCATTTCAATTTGAATAAAATCGATATAAATATCGTTCACGTCAAAATGGCGCAATTCTAATTAACACGGCTTCATATATTTCTATTTTCAAATATTTTATTTCAAATATTTCTTTTTCAAATATTTCTATTCAAAACTGGAATGAGGCCCAATCAATTACCATATAATGTTAATTATATGGATTTTCTACAACACATGTATAAAATAACAACGATAAATGATCAACCATCATCTAGAGTGGACCACACAACTGCATAAGCATTAAATATAAATAATTAACGCTTACACAGTCTGTCGACCAATCGATCGACATACAACTAAACAATCGGGATTAGTGTAGTTAAAATATCATCCCAATACCCGTGTGGTGTTTTCAAACAATCAAACACAGATTTTATTTGTGCAGCTGGGCGATGTGTAAAATTTATCATCCCAATCAATATCAGTCAAATATGTGTGTATAAACAAATCGTTCGATTTGTTTATATTAATCTATTTCATTTCATATACACGTTAAAAATTCTATTTTTAACTATAAAAATATTTTTAACTATATAAATATTTTATTTCATTTCACATCACATCACACAAGCAACTACACATCAAAATCAAACAAACAAGCATACAAGCCGTCCATGGTCTGTGGACGACGAGAGTCGGGTGCTACTAAACACCGTCTACATCCTAGCATATATTTTAACTAGAAAAGTTAAATTAAACGTGAGGAGTTCTCACCCAAGCTATACCATTCGCCTCGACACTTCTACTCTAGAATATCTTCGCCGTGTTTCTATGGAGATCTGTTTCACACGGCATATATTAAAAATCACATTTTTATAATACCACTTCATGATAAAAATAAAGTTCATACTTTTATTTCACTTCTCATGTAATAAAATTATATTTTTAATCTTTCTATAATATAAAAATCATATTTTTATTCTCGCTACTTCATTGTAAAAATTATGTTTTCATAACGCTACTTTATACATAAAAAAACGAATTTTTATCGCTATCAAAAATCTAATCTTTTCCTTTATCTTGTTTTCATTCGTATAAAGATCAATCCTTTACTTCGTTTTCATTCGTATAAAAATCATTCCTTTATCATTAAAAATCATAACTTTAAAGAAATAGAAATCACAACTTTAAAGAAATAAAAATCATAACTTTCGTAAGGTAAAAATCATTTCTTTCTATAAATGAAAATCTTATCGTTATATATAAATTAAAAACCATAACATATATAAACCTTAGATTTTTAACTAACTAAAAATCAGTGTTTATACTCACAAAATAAATGAGTAAACGAAAATTATAAAAAATCAGAGAACTTACATTTACTTTCAAGAACGAGAGGGGGTTTACTGAACTACCGTCGGAGGCGGAGGGGGGGTCCTCTGATCGCCGGAGGCGGTCATTGTGCGGCGGCGGGGCCATTGATGGTCGGGGCGGTGGATTACAGAAAAGGGGGCTAGGTTTTCGCTGGAGGAAGCGCGAGGAGGTGCTGGGGGGTGTAGCATCATGCGTGGTGGGGGAACGACGGTAGAGGAAGGCGATGGTGGCGACGGCTGGACGGGCGACGGGGTTAGGGCACAACGCCCTTGCCCCTTTTTTTTCGATTTCTGAAAAGTAAACGGGGGGGCTGAGGAGAGATAAAGGGTGAGGTTTTTTTTTATTAATTTAATTTTAATATTAAATCCATAAAGTAACTTTTTATTTCGAACTCAAAACGAAACCCACCGCCTGTCGTCCCTAGCGTGATACCCCCATTCCGAACACAATGGGATATGTATCGTCGATCATTTCGATCAGTTTTCATCAAAATCAAAATTTAACTCTATATATTGAATTTGAACATGCATTTCAATTTACTGGGGTCACACACTATCTCGAAAAATTCCCAAAAAATAATTTCTAGCTTCGTATTGACGATACGGTCCTAACAAAACAAATTTCGTCAAACTCTGAGACCGTTTGAAAAATAGCCATTTTCCAGTCGATTAAAATCAACTAAAACTGGTCAAACGCGTTTTCCTTTGCCACGCTCACATACTAATTCGAAAAATTATGAATTTTGAAACCTAGCAATAAATAGACATCACGGATCCAACAAAAGTGGTTTTGTCGAAAACCGAGGTCGTTAGCAAAATGGTCATTTTTAAGGGCCAGAATTCCATAGCGACTATTCTGAATTTTCAACTGGACATATCTTTTGATTCCCACTATGAAATTTTGATTTTTCTGATTCGTTGGAAAGATGTTTTCAAATAGATTCTAATATTTTTGGTTTCACTAAAATCCGGTTTATTTTGCACTCAGTACATTCATTTGAAATTTGAAATCGAATTATCGAACTACCACGCCATTTTCAATTCCTTTTATAATTAAAATAAAATATTTATATTCTAACATCGAGCTATATAAATATATATACGTTTTAATTCCATTCAAACTAAATTTCTTGTTGTTATTATTTAAAATAATTCATTTTAAATAATCAAAATTCGCTAAAATTGCCAAAATAAAAATTTTAAATTGGCCCTGATTTCCGGGTTATTACAACAAATTTAACCAATTTTAGTTTGATTTGAATTATTTTTCTAATTAGCCAATTTTCAATGTTTGAAATTATAAATGGATATTTATAATTTAATTTCGATTACCATATTAATGTTAACATTATTTTTAATGTGTTAATCATTTCAACATCACAAACAAAACATATCACAGTCAATCAAATAGTCCATGGTTTGTGGACGAGTTAGGTGAGCTAGCAGGCACCGTATACAATTTATAATTATTAAAATTGATAAAAATCTACACTGGCATTTCTATATATTTTTATATATGAATACAATTGTTAACCCCATTGTAAAAATGCGGTTCAAAATAATGAAGCGCGTACGAACATTGGCACACGATTTCATTTAGTTCGCATCTACCTTTAGCTCGTGAATCCATTTAGCTCGTGCATCCGGTTAACCCGCTCGTCTCATTAGCCCACCCACATGCTTTAGCTCGTTTTCACTGCTTAGCTGGTGTTCATCATTCTAGGTCATCGCACTACATGAAGCTCATCAGCTCGTTATAGGGTTTGGTGTAACGTCCCGTATTTTATACGGTATAATAATTAATTTTGTTTATTTATTTAAAATATGGTTTAGTGATTTAAATGGTTTAAATTAAAATAACTATTGAATATTTAATTAATATAATAATAAAATAGTATATTTAATTCTGAAATAATCAGAATTAGCTGAAATGGCAATATTATGTGAATTGGGTAATTCAAAATATATAATTCAGTTTAAAATTGAATTACGATAACGAATATATTATTTGAATGACAGTTGAACGTATAATTATATTATAATTATAATCGAGCTCGAAATGGCACGGCTGTAACACCCCGTAATTTTATAACATAAAATTCACAAATTAAAGTATACTTAATTTTTAGAAAAGAATTAAGTGAAATGGGTTGCGCAGAGAAATATATATATATTGATATATATATATATATATATAAATAAATTAAAAATTATATAAATAAATATGCAAAAAAGTTCAAAACAGCGAATTGGGAGGGGGAATAACCGAATCGGCCCATTTTTGAGGTCGACCCAGCCCCGCTGGGTCGACTAGGGGTTAATCCAGGGTGTTTGGCTGTCAACCCGTGGGCCGATTCGCTCAAATGCAGATTTTGCATTTGATTGGTTCTTATGGTTCAAGGTTAATCTAATGGTCCTAAATAACTTCCTACACCTATAAATACATCCTAATGCTAACCCTAAACCTAATTAAAATAGAATAGTTACCGTCGCCATGGAAATCAATGGAGCCGCCGCCAACTAAGAAAGAAGAAAAGCAAATTCAATTCTAATTCTCTCAACCCTAAAGCAAAGCAAAACTCTCTCTTTTCTTCTCTAAATTGTGAGTATGATGATCTTAACAAGATTATTAACATTTTAATTAGGTTGAGTTATGAATGGATTATGAGTAGATGATGTGAATTATCATATATGTTGTTGTAAACCCCTTTTGCTATCATGTATATTGTAAATCGAATGTTATGTGATGATGATATCTTATATGTTGTAAATCATGCTATGATGATGTTATGTATGTTGAAAGTTTCCATGCTAAGTTGTGATGAATCATACATGTTAAAAAGGCCATGATGTTACCATCTATGCTAGTTAGTTCATATTAATTAAATCATCATGTTTGGGTTATGTTGATCTATATGACAAGTCACATATGCAAGTTAGATTGATTAGAAAAGTTATGAACATATGCCAAGACATCTATTATGACATCTAGAATTATGCTATGACATATGTGATATCCTATGCTAGTTCACACCATCATTATGTTGCCTAAAAACCCCATATGCAAGTTTATGTATAGATTTGGGCTATGATCATATCATGTAAATTGAGACATTTAACAAGTTGACACCTTTTGATCCTTAACATGTGTAGTTTATGCAAGTTTCACCCCTATTATGATTAGATTTATTTTGATTGTCTGTATGTTGTGATAATTTATCTTTGTGCTAGGTGCTAGACTATACAAGTCTAGCCTATATTATGCATTGAATAAGCGAACGTATAAACGTGGGGTAGGGGTGATATTAAGGATTTAATATTAAAAAGTTGGGGTGCAATTGATATGATTTTGCATGCCATAAGTGGATGGCCATAATTGAGTCAATTATGGACATCATTAAAAGTTGACTTAATTAATAATTTGAATAGGGAATTATTAAAACTGGGGTAAAAGATTTTAAGTGTTAATCAATGCTTAGGACACGAGGTTGGACTCGTTTGTGACGTAAACCTGCCCGGACCCGCCCGGCAAATCCTGTGGTCACAAATGTCAGCCCAATGTGAGAGGTCCTAGGCCTAAACTAAAGCATAACGGTTGTAAAGACACGAGGTTAGACTCTTTTATGGTGTAAGACTGCCCGGACCCGCCCAGCAAATCCAGCTGCCATAAATGTCAGTCTAATGTGAGAGGTCTTTATGAGGTTATGGCCTGAATGAATTAAGAAATACTTAACCAGATAAACATGTAAGGTGGGACATGGGGGTTAAGTAGGTGCCTTAGGTGGCATGAGGAATCTAGGGGGTTCCCTTAGTGGCATGTGAAATACGATTAGTAAGACTTAACCAAACACACATGTAAATGAACATGACTAAGAGGGTTAAGTGGGATATACTAGTGACAAGCTTAGGTGGGTAGCTTGTGGGGGCCCATTTCGACCAGTATCCCAAACGTATCTTTGTAGGCTCGACCCAAGTCGAGGACGGGACACGCATGCTGGGTTTGACTGTAAGAGGCCAAAACGGGGAGCGGTGGCAACGCAAGTCCAACGGGTTTCATATGCGTGTGTGGACCCGGGCTGGTAGATAAGACGTTGTTGCATCGTGTAGGTATAAGCCGTGCATTCTCAAGTTGTATCGGGTTGCCACTTTAGGGGAGTGATACACCCCACTGTGGGGCCAGCACGGGTATCTACGAGTAGGGAGCCGATCGAAAGTGGGTAGTGGGGTACACCTAGTGGAGATAGGGGCAGACGACACCTATGTAGTCAGCTAGGGGTACGTAAGGCAATTTATAAAGTTTCTGTGTGAAGCAAGTGGGATCAAACAATAGGGTGACTAGTGTGGTGCAGTGTAGTAATGTGCGGTGTAGTGTAGTAATCATTCGTTAGTAATTAGGTGTGCCTTTACCGTTATCTTTAACGTTATTTTAAACACTATCTTTATCTTCCTAAGAGTTCATAGACATTTACTTGTCTTCCAGCTTATGCCTTAGTCTAGTTATTTTGATAATAGTATTGTTAGAATTATCATACTCGCCAGACTTTATGTTTGACCCCCTCTATTTCTATCCTTTTTCCCCCTCCAGGTCCTCAGGTTGGGCCCAGCTCTAGTGGAGTTTGATTGAATTGCTTCATCTCTCTTTGGAAAGCTTGGACCGTTGAAGTAAAGTCCAGCTTGTTATCTTTTTAATGGTTATTTATGTAATGGGATTATGTATTTTGTTTTTATGAAGATGGATATTGTACTTGGTTATAATCTATGGTTTTATGATGTAACAAACATGTTTAATTTCCACTACAATAAAATGAAGTTTTAGATTTTCAAGTACTATTTATTATCTGTCTTGTTGTAATTTTTCTGTTCTATATTCACTTATAACCTCCATGGAAGTTAATGCATTCCCTTTGTGAGTGACATTAATGGACGTGGGGTGTTACACGTGGTATCAGAGCTTAAGGTTACCAGAACAGATAAAAATACTTTAGAAAAATAGTTATTTTTGGAAGAAGTGTTTTCAAAAACATATTTTAATGAGAAATTTAAAGTGAAAAGTTTTTAAGAAAAACATAATCCCCAATAGCCACATATCCTTATCTTTCGAATTCTCCATTTTGAATCTTTCCTTTTTCGTTTCAGCATGGCTAAAGATCTTAATCTACCCAACGGTGTAACGATACCAGGATGGTATAGGAGGATATTGGAGGCTAGGGCCGCTGCAGGTCCAGCCAATGTTCCTCCGCCACCAGTTGCACCCGTTCCTCCTCCTCCTCACGTAGATACTTTTGCAAAGACGTGCAATGAATTCAAGGCTATGGGTGGAAAACCATTTCATGGGTCAGAAACGTTTGTGGAAGCTAGAGATTGGCTTAAGGAGGTGGAAGAATTGCTAGAGATCTTTGAAGTAGAAGAAGGGTGGAGAGTTCGTTTAGCAGCTTGGTTGATGAAGGGAGAGGCCTCGTTTTGGTGGGAGGTCACTAATGGCGAGCGTCCTGTTGACTCTTGGACGGATTTCAGACGTAGGTTCGAGGCGAAGTTTCTCTCAAGGGCGGAAGAAAATCTATATATGGAAAGGTTCTTGACATTGAAGCAAGGAAGCTCATCAGTGAAAGAATATGTCAATAAATTTAATCAATTAGCAAGGTTTGGCTTGGACTTAGTGAACACGCCGGAAAAGAAGGCGCTGAGGCTCGTGAATGGCTTGAATGAACCATTGCAAGGGTTGGCTATGACCCACATCCCTATGGGGGCCACCTTTGACAAGTTAGTAGAAATGGCGCTCATGCATGAGGAGAAAAGTGCTAAAGCTGATAAGGCACCCGAGAAGAAGGGGGATCAGAAGAAACCACAACAGCAAAACAAGAAGGGCGGAAAGACAATAATGGCAAGGGAAAGAAGAAGTGCTTTAACTGTGGAACCCCAGGCGATCTCAGCAAGGATTGCCGAAAGAAAAAGAAGACAGGTTGTTTTCATTGTGGCGATGTGGGACATTTAGTGAAGAACTGCCCAAAGAAGGGGCAGAGGGCAGGAGCTACCTCAGGAGGACAGGTGCAGGCTCTTATGGCACCAGGGCAGGCAAGGGGACAAGTTCAGGCTCTCGCGGTCCCACCGCTGCAAGAACGAGGTAGAACCATTTCTGTTGAAAGCTTAGTTTTTCTGTTTGATCATCCTGTCTGTACCTTATTCGATTCGGGCGCATCACATTCGTTTATCTCTACATCATTAGTTGAATCGCTGCACTTAAACACCAGTTTAGTAGATGATCCCTTAGTTATTTCAAATCCAATAGGGGGCTCAGCTTATTTGTCCATGATGTGTTTGGATTTGAAAATTTCCATACTTAGCGTTGAATTTAGATGTGATGCTTATGTGTTGGGCTTCACGGGCTATGGGCTAATTTTAGGAATGGATTGGTTATCCAGAAATGGGGCCGTTCTTGATTGTGAAAGGAGAGTAGTTAGGCTCGTGACTCGCCTTGGCAATACTCTCGAAATCTTTTGTAATCCCATAAATTCGGTTATGCTAAGTTATCTAGAATCGCTTGACGCATCTGAAGAAAATCTACGATCTGTTAGAGTGGTCCGAGAATATTCGGATGTGTTTGAGGAGGTGAAGGGCTTGCCTCCGAAGCGGGAGATAAATTTTCGAATATATCTTGTGGATAATGCGAAACCAGTATCTTTGCCAGTACGCCACATGGCTCCACGTGAAAGGAGGGAACTCGATAAGCATGTGAAGGAGTTGCTTGAGAAGGGGTTCATAAGACGAAGTATATCGGAGTGGGGTGCTCCAGTAGTATTTGCCACGAAGGCGGATGGGTTCCTTAGACTATGTGTGGACTATAGAGAACTTAATAAACTTACTAAGAAAAACATACACCCACTGCCGAGGATTGACGATCTCTTCGATCAGTTAGTTGGCGCCTCGGTGTTTTCGCAGTTGGACTTAGCCACTGGGTTCCATCAGTTGAGAGTGGATGAGGATAGCATAGACAAGACTGCCATTAGGACTCTGGACGGTTTCTATGAATGGCTAGTGATGCCCTTCGGTTTGACAAACGCCCCAGCATATTTTGTTGATTTGATGAGTAGGGTGTTTAGGGAGTACCTTAACAAATTCGTGGTAGTCTTTGCAGACAACATCCTGATCTTTTCTAAGGATGAAGAAGAGCATGCCCTACATCTTAGGGAAGTGTTGGAGACCCTACGAGCGCATAATCTTAAAGCCAAATTTTCTAAGTGTCACTTCTGGAGGAAGGAAATATGATTCCTAGGGCACGTGGTTTCCAAGGAAGGGATAGCTGTGGATCCCGCGAAGGTGGTGGCCATCCAAGATTGGAAGGTTCCTAAAAATGCTACCGAAGTGAGAAGTTTCTTGGGGTTGGCTGGCTACTATAGGAAGTTTATCAAAGACTTCGCAAAGATATCAGCTCGATTGACACGCTTGACGAAGAAGAACCTAGTTTTCACACGGGATGTAGATTGTGATGATGCGTTCCAACGTTTGAAGAGAGCTTTGACTTCAGCCCCAGTCTTAGTATTGCCAGACGGGAGTAAGCCATTTACCGTTTATACTGACGCTTGTGGGACAGGACTAGGCGCAGTCATAATGCAAGAGTGCAGGGTAATAGCCTATGGTGGAAGGCAGTTGAGAGCGCATGAGAAGAATTATCCCACACATGACCTAGAGTTGGCCGCTATTGTTTTCGCGCTTAAGTCTTGGCGTCATTATCTTCTTGGCGAGAAATTCGAACTATTCACTGACCACAAGTCTTTAAAATACCTATTCTCTCAAAAGGACTTGAACTTAAGGCAGCAAAGGTGGTTGGAGTTCTTAGCGTCCTACGACTTCGAAATAGCCTATACCCCTGGCAAGGGTAACGTGGTGGCAGACGCCTTAAGTAGAAAAAGATTATCCCTAAGTCCTTTGTTTGTTGAGCGGCGAAGTTTAGAATTCATTTCGATGTTTGACTTTAGACCTTCCGTTGACTTCGTACCAGGTTTGCTAGCATCCTTGGAGGTCAGACCTACGCTTTTGGGACGGATTGGCGAGGCACAGCGAGACGACCCGCAGTTGGTTGAGTTAGTAGAAAAACTCAAAGGAGGGGAGTCATCAAGCCATCTCCGTAGGTATACCCTAGACGATAAGGGTTGGTTACGTAGGGACGGTAGACTTTGTGTACCAAAAGACGATGACCTAAGGAAGACTATTCTTGACGAAGCACATCATTCGAAGATGACCATTCATCCCGATGGGGACAAGATGTACAAAGACATGAAGATAGTTTACTTTTGGGCCAGCATGAAGAAAGATGTGGCCGAGTATGTCGCTAGATGCTTGGTGTGCCAACAAGTAAAAGCAGAGCAAAAGAAACTCGGTGGGTTGCTTCACCCATTGGAGGTTCCACTATGGAAGTGGGAAAGTGTCTCGATGGATTTTGTGGATGGGTTACCGCGATCAAGGAAGGGTAATACGGGAATTTGGGTTATAGTATATAGACTTACTAAAAGCGCCCATTTCATTCCCGTAAAGAGTAAGAGGACTGCTCCATGGCTAGCCTCCGTATACGTTCGAGAAATAGTTCGTTTGCACGGTGTACCTTCTAGCATAGTGAGCGACCGCGATCCTATTTTCACTAGCGAATTTTGGAGAAGCTTACAAGAGGCGGTAGGGACTCAGTTATGTTTGAGCACCGCATATCATCCTCAGACGGACGGCCAGACTGAGAGGGTGAATCGCATTCAAGAGGATCTGTTGAGGCTGTGTATCCTAGACTTTGGGGGTACATGGGAAGAGCATCTTCCATTGGTTGAGTTAGCATATAATAATAGCTTTCAGTCCAGCATTGGTATGGCAACATTCAAAGCTCTATATGGACGACCTTGTCGTTCACCTACATGTTAGTGGGAATCTACGGATAAGATCTTACTTGGGCCCGATATGATTAGGGAGACTTCGGAGAAGATCGACTTGATTCGAAGGAGGATGAAAGCAGCACAGGATAGGCAGAAATCTTATGCGGATAAAAGGAGGACAGATCTCGAGTTTGAAGTTGGGGACATGGTCTTTGTCCAAGTGTCTCCATTATGAAACATTGTTCGCTTTGGGTCCGTTGGGAAATTAGCACCAAGGTTTGTAGGGCCGTTTCCTATTAAGGAGAGGATTGGACGGATGGCGTATACAGTGGAGTTGCCCGAGAGACTTAGTGGTGTACATGACGTATTCCATGTGTCACATTTGAGGAAGTGCTTGCACGAGACCGCGGAAGTGGTAGAGCCAAGCTTGCTTAGAGAGGTGGAGATAGAGCATGATGCGACAATTCGACGAGCTCCTACGCGCATTCTTGGGTCGGAGATCAAGAGGTTGAGGAATCGAGAGGTCAGACTAGTCAAAGTGCAATGGGGAGATGATGAGAGCAACGCTACTTGGGAGAAAGAAGAGAATATGCGTTCACGATACCCTTTTCTTTTTGAGGGTATGTCTTTTAATTTCTCCTTTATCGCTTAGCTTGTACTTATCTTATCTTTAGTATATCCTCTCGCTAGTATCTTTGACCTTTAGTTAGGATAATCCTATGGTTGAAACATGTGTTTGAGACATGTTATGTATGGTGGATGCAAAGTGGATGCAAGTGTTTGCTAGTGGTTGCTCGTGGATGCATATACACACACGATTAGGCACCAGATCGGCTCAGTCACTTCATATTGCATATTGCATATATACGGATGTATTTAGTAAAATGGATGTATATTGGTTGTATTATCATATAGTTGTTGCATTCGGGTGGATGGTTGCGCACGCATATAGAATTAATATGTATCATTAGGAATCTTTTGCATACATATTGGACGCATGGCACTATCATGAATTGCACTAAGGAGGTCGACTGAATCAGTAGACCGCCTAATTTTGCATTAGATATGGACATATACACACACTGTGCATATAAACATTAAAGCATTAGAAGTCTTTTAAGGACAATGGATGCTGGTGTTTGATGGTTGAGTAGATGGACGATTAGATGGTAGGATATACATTCTTCTTGACTTGGAGATTTCGGGGACGAAATCCTTTAAGGAGGGGAGAATGTAACACCCCGTAATTTTATAACATTAAAATTCACAAATTAAAGTATACTTAATTTTTAGAAAAGAATTAAGTGAAATGGGTTGCGTAGAGAAATATATATATATATTGATATATATATATATAAATTAAAAATTAATTAAATAAATATGCAAAAAAGTTCAAAACAGCGAACTGGGAGGGGGAATAACCGAACCGACCCATTTTTGAGGTTGACCCGAGCCCTGCTGGGTCGACTAGGGGTTAATCCAGGGTGTTTGGCTGTCAACCCGTGGGCCGATTCGCTCAAATGCAGATTTTGCATTTGATTGGTTCTCATGGTTCAAGGTTAATCTAATGGTCCTAAATAACTTCCTACACCTATAAATACATCCTAATGCTAACCCTAAACCTAATTAAAATAGAATAGTTACCGTCGCCACGGAAATCAATGGAGCCGCCGCCAACTAAGAAAGAAGAAAAGCAAATTCAATTCTAATTCTCTCAACCCTAAAGCAAGGCAAAACTCTCTCTTTTCTTCTCTAAATTGTGAGTATGATGATCTTAACAAGATTATTATCATTTTAATTAGGTTGAGTTATGAATGGATTATGAGTAGATGATGTGAATTATCATATATGTTGTTGTAAACCCCTTTTGCTATCATGTATATTGTAAATCCAATGTTATGTGATGATGATATCTTATATGTTGTAAATCATGCTATGATGATGTTATGTATGTTGAAAGTTTCTATACTAAGTTGTGATGAATCATACATGTTAAAAAGACCATGATGTTACCATCTATGCTAGTTAGTTCATATTAATTAAATCATCATGTTTGGGTTATGTTGATCTATATGACAAGTCACATATGCAAGTTAGATTGATTAGAAAAGTTATGAACATATGCCAAGACATCTATTATGACATCTAGAATTATGCTATGACATATGTGATATCCTATGCTAGTTCACACCATCATTGTGTTGCCTAAAAACCCCATATGCAAATTTATGTATAGATTTGGGTTATTATCATATCATGTAAATTGAGACATTTAACAAGTTGACACCTTTTGATCCTTAACATGTGTAGTTTATGCAAGTTTCACCCCTATTATGATTAGATTTATTTTAATTGTCTACATGTTGTGATAATTTATCTTTGTGCTAGGTGTTAGACTATACAAGTCTAGCCTATATTATGCGTTGAATAAGCGAACATATAAACGTGGGGTAAGGGTAATATTAAGGAATTAATATTAAAAAGTTGGGGTGCAATTGATATGATTTTGCATGCCATAAGTGGATGGCCATAATTGAGTCAAATATGGACATCATTAAAAGTTGACTTAATTAATAATTTGAATAGGGAATTATTAAAACTGGGGTAAAAGATTTTAAGTGTTAATCAATGCTTAGGACACGAGGTTGGACTCGTTTGTGACGTAAACCTGCCCGGACCCGCCCGGCAAATCCAGTGGTCACAAATGTCAGCCCAATGTGAGAGGTCCTAGGCCTAAACTAAAGCATAACAGTTGTAAAGACACGAGGTTAGACTCTTTTGTGGTGTAAGACTGCCCGGACCCGCCCGGCAAATCCAGCTGCCATAAATGCCAGTCTAATGTGAGAGGTCTTTATGAGGTTATGACCTGAATGAATTAAGAAATACTTAGCCAGATAAACATGTAAGGTGGGACATGGGGGTTAAGTAGGTGCCTTGGGTGGCATGAGGAATCTAGGGGGTGCCCTTAGTGGCATGTGAAATACGATTAGTAAGACTTAACCAAACACACATGTAAATGAACATGACTAAGAGGGTTAAGTGGGATATACTAGTGACAAGCTTAGGTAGGTAGCTTGTGGGGGCCCATTTCGACCAGTATCCCAAACGTATCTTTGTGGGCTCGACCCAAGTCGAGGACGGGACACGCATGCTGGGTTTGACTGTAAGAGGCCAAAACGGGGAGCGGTGGCAACGCAAGTCCAACGGGTTTCATATGCGTGTGTGGACCCGGGCTGGTAGATAAGACGTTGTTGCATCGTGTAGGTATAAGCCGTGCATTCTCAAGTTGTATCGGGTTGCCACTTTAGGGGAGTGATACACCCCACTGTGGGGCCAGCACGGGTATCTACGAGTAGGGAGCCGATCGAAAGTGGGTAGTGGGGTACACCTAGTGGAGATAGGGGCAGACGGCACCTATGTAGTCAGCTAGGGGTACGTAAGGCTATTTATAAAGTTTCTGTGTGAAGCAAGTGGGATCAAACAATAGGGTGACTGGTGTGGTGCAGTGTAGTAATGTGCGGTGCAGTGTAGTAATCATTCGTTAGTAATTAGGTGTGCCTTTACCGTTATCTTAAACGCTATCTTTATCTTCCTAAGAGTTCATAGACATTTACTTGTCTTCCAGCTTATGCCTTAGTCTAGTTATTTTGATAATAGTATTGTTAGAATTATCATACTCGCCAGACTTTATGTCTGACCCCCTCTATTTCTATCCTTTTTCCCCCTCCAGGTCCTCAGGTTGGGCCCAGCTCTAGTGGAGTTTGATTGAATTGCTTCATCTCTCTTTGGAAAGCTTGGACCGTTGAAGTAAAGTCCAGCTTGTTATCTTTTTAATGGCTAATTATGTAATGGGATTATGTATTTTGTTTTTATGGAGATGGATATTGTACTTGGTTATGATCTATGGTTTTATGATGTAACAAATATGTTTAATTTCCACTGCAATAAAATGAAGTTTTAGATTTCCAATTATTATTTATTATCTGTCTTGTTGTAATTTTTCTGTTCTATATTCACTTATAACCTCCGTGGAAGTTAATGCATTCCCTTTGTGAGTGACATTAATGGACATGGGGTGTTACAACGGCAGTTCTCTATTTGGCAATTTGAACTTCAACTGAATATACAGGGTCCGTTTTAAGTCGGATTTCTGTGAAACAAGAAACGTTCGAAGCTGGTGAAGTATATTTTTCTAATGGAAGACAAAATTTGGGATTTCATTGTATTGATTTTGATTTATGTCCAAATCAAATTTTCGAAAAGTCGCTACGGAATTCCTTTATAATTTATAACGATTTATTTATATTATAAATGAATTTTTCAATATAAATTAAATATCGATTCAACCGGGATTTTAATATCGAGTTATAAATACAATTGGAGTTGTATGATATTCTATTGTGAATATATACGATAATATTTAATTATAAATATTAAATTTAATTATTTAAATATATTAATATTTAAAAGGGTTTATTTAGAGCTTTAAAAATAGCCAGTTTTCAAACGACCTTCGTTTTTGACGAAACTAATTTTGTTGCATCCGCAATATTAAATTATTGCTAGATTTCAATTTTCGTGATTTTTAGAGGTAGTATGTGGACGTACGGAATTTTAATGTGAAAAACAGTCAGTATTTTGACGGTTAAAAATATGCTGTATGAGCAAATGGAGTTGGAATTCAACGAAACTAGTTTCGTTGGGTCTGTAATGTCAAACTCTAGTTGTATGTCCATTTTCATGATTTTTAGATATCGTGTGTATTCGTAGGGATTTTTAGAGTGCAGATATAAGTAGAAAATTGAATATAAACTAATATAAAAATAGTAGCTTAACCTCTAAGCTATCATATCCTTATAAATACCCTTCTATTCTAACCCTAAACTATATTTCTTCTGGTCAAAGGAAAGGGAGCCGCCAGTTCCTTTTTCAAAAACCAAATCGTGTTCTTCATAAATCCACCATAATTCAAACAAGATTCTATAAATCCAAATACCAATATATTCGGATTATCCTTTTGTTTCTCTTCAATCTCTGGTGCGGTTTTCTATGCTCGAACCACTTTCTTGTCGCTGGAATGAATCCGCGCAGCTAGGGTTAAAAAAATCAAAATATTGAGTCATCGATTCGAGAATTTGACATTTATTTTGGGGTTCACAGTAGTGTGTGGGTTTGTTCATGATTTTTTCATGGTATTCGACACTGATTTTTGACGCGAGTTGTAATGGTAATGTAGGTTTTCACCAAAAATCGTGAGCTCTAGTTGAGATGCGAGTTTTGTGAAATTGGGAGGACGTGAAGGAAATTTTCAATAGGAGTAGTTCGGTGGTTTCATTCTTGAAAAACAGTTGGAAATAAGGACCGCGACTTTACTGTGTGGGCGGTGGGAAGCTCGAGATCGGGGTTTGTTACTGGAGTCGAGTTGGTCGTGTTCTGTAGGAGAAGGAGGAGATTTCGAAGGTGAGGAGGGCGGCGAAGGTCTGATGATGTATCATGAAGAGGAGCGAGTGCAGTAGAAAGGAAAAGAGTTCGGTGGTGTTTGTTTGAATAACATTGAAGTGATAAAGGAGAGGTGACTAGCGTGATGGGTTTATTTGGTAATAAACTACGTTTAAAATCCTCGGAAGAAGAAGGCCGGCGTGAGGGAGTTGGAAATGAGTGATTGGGCTGATGTTTGGGTGAGAGTGGGCCCATTTGAAAGTAAGTGAAGATAAGCCCAAATTGTTTAATAATAACTTTAAGTTTAGTTTAAAATTCAATAGCATATAAACTGGTTAATATCGTATTTTACTCATATGTTATCAGAACTTCGCAAAGTGGGATCCGTTGGGATCGTATGGATGGTGGCTACGTAATGGAACTGACTGGAAGTGAATTGGAGCTCGATACAATTTATAGCGAAATAAATTGTCCGTCTGAATCAAAGATAATTAATCGTTTTTAACGATAACCATCCAATGTGAGTAAAACTCACCAACTCTAATAGTTATATTTTTGTAACGTATTTTTAGAACTGATAGATGATGGTTGATTCTGTGTGTTGACTATTTGGTTCGACTGCTTATGTATTGGTTGAAATTATAGATAACGATATATATATAAATCATTAATCAAATATTGATTCTGTTTATCAGAATATTTCATATTGAAATGAAATTGATGTTAATTATATTGTGTAACATCTGCGGATGCAGGGAAACAGGTTGGAGGGATCCAACTGGATTCCTCAATATTTATCATACTGTTCTTTTCATATATTGTAATATATGATGTGATATATATAATCTGTGTTGATTACGTATGTTGAATGATATCGATCGTTGTTATTTGGTATTTTAAAATACCGTAAGAAATACTGGAATGTAGAAAAGGGGATTTTCAAGTGTATTTTGAAAATATATTATTTATATAAAATCAATGGATTTTATATATAAAAGGAAAAGGATTTTATAAAAGAAAATAATTATAAAATCAAAGGATAATAAATAAAAAAGGAAAATATTTGTGAAACAAATATAAAAAGAAAATATTTGTGAAATAAATATAAAAGAAAAATATTTGTGAATCAAATATAAAAGGAAAATATTTGTGAAACAAATAGGAAAGGAAATATTTGTGAAACAAATAGAATAGAAAAGGAGATAGTTAGAAAATAAATAGATTTGAAAAAGGAAATATTTATTTATGAAATAAATAGAGTTATAAAAAGGAAAATTTGCAGGATATAAAAGAAATGGAAAAGATATATTTAAAGTGGAATTAAATAGAAATTTGTTTTAATAGGTAAACTGGAAAGATTAATTTATAAATATGTTCTATAAATTAAGCAAATTATTTTATCATTGAATAAATTGGATATATAAGTCTGAACTTATATAGAGGAGTAGAAATCGGTTTTGACACCGATATGTTAAGTAGAATGTGAACTCAACATTTAAAAAGAGAAATATAATTGAGATTTAGTTGTTAGAAATAAAAGGAGTTAATCGAGTTGGAGTTAATCGATTAGAGTTAATCGAATTAGAGTTAATCGATTAGAGTTAATCAAATTAGAATTAATCGATTAGAGTTAATCGAGTTAGAGTTAATCAAAAGGAGTTAATTGAGTTGGAGCTAATCGATTAGAGTTAATCGAATTAGAGTTAATCAATTAGATTTAATCGAATTAGAATTAATTGATTAGAGTTAATCGAGATAGAGTTAATTAAAAGGAGTTAATCAAAACGAGTTAATTAAAAGGAATTAATCAAAATGAGTTAATTAAAAGGAGTTAATCAAAAGGAGTTAATCGAGTTGGAGTTGATCGATTAGAGTTAATCGAATTAGAGTTAATCGATTAGAGTTAATTGAATTAGAATTAATCAAGTAGAGTTAATCGAGTAGAGTTAATTAAAATGAGTTAATAAAAAGGAGTTAATCAAAATGAGTTAATCAAAAGGAGTTAATTAAAATGAGTTAATCGAATATAGTTTGTTCGAAAGGAGTTAATCGAATATAGTTTATTAGAAAGGAGTTGATCGAATACAGTTTATTCGAAGGGAGTTAGTCAACTATAGTCATTCGAAAGAAGATTATCGAATATAGTTTATTCGAAAGAGATATTATCGAATATTAGTTATTCGAAGAGAGTTAATCGAATATAGTTTATTCAAAAAGGACTTATCGAATAGAGATTATTTGAAAGAGAATTATATGTTGAATTCGATTATATCGAATTGGGGAAAGTACTATTCACTTTCCGTTTTTAATCAAGATTTATTTGTTTATTAATAAATTAGTTGTAATGTCCCGCATTGTCAAGGGTATTATAATTAATTTATTTAATTATATATATCGTGATATAGTGAATTAAATGGTCGTGGAATTAAATAATTGGGAATATTTAATTAAAATAATAAATTAAATAATATATTTAATTCAGAAATAATCAAAAATAATGGAAATCACAATATTCTGTGAACGGGGTCGTCCCCAAGATTTAATTCAGCTTAGAGAGTTGAATTATATTGACGAATATATTCAATCGACGGCAGTTTGAACGTATAATTATATTATAATTAAATTCGAGCTCGAAATGGCGCTGCAGTTCGTAAATTGGTGATTCGAACTTCAAATGAATGTACAGGATTCGTTTTGAGCCGGATTTCTGTGAAACAAGAAACGTGTGGAGCTGGTGGAGTATATCTTTTTAGTGAAAGAGAAAAATCAGGATTTCGTCGTGTAGATTTTGAGATATATCCAAATCAAATTTTAAAATAGTCGCTATAGAATCGTTTATCGACCATAACGGTTTATTCGATATAACTAGAGATCGGGTTTGATTTTTGACAAGGTTCTTTTGGGAAGTAGTTATAATTTAATTTTTAGAATTTTATGATAATTTTTAATTAATTAAATAAGAAACTTTTTATTTGGAGTATTTTGCACCCTGTAATCAACATTTTGAGGTTTCAAAATATGAGTTAATCTACCGATATTATTATATTTTTGGGATCGTGGCACCGAGCTGATTTCAACGGTGTATTTATTTCGGTCGGCAGCGCTTGTTCATGGATATAATTGTGCATAGCAGGGTATATGAACTTCTATACCTTAAAGAAATTCAATTACGAGGTCAAAAATGTGTCCACGTCCTCTGTGTGCTTGGGCGACCAGTCTCCTTGGGTTGGAACACACATTCGTGACCAGAAAAAAATCCACAAAAGAAATATCTAAACAACCCGATAAATAAACAATTACCTCAACTTCCTTAAGACCTAAAAGGGTTTCTTCAGCAACAAAAGGAGCCGCCACTTAATAATTATTCAATAAATTGTTTCAAGTGAAATACTCAACCAAATCACCTCATGTTCAACTTTTGAGCTTGTATGGCTGAGGGGATGGCACGGTTTGGCCAAGTATGGGTGAGCGATGATGTTGGGTGTCGCGAGTTTTTATGGGAGGTCTCGAAGTCGGGTTCGCCAATGTGGTTTCGGGTTTGATAAGAGGCTGCGGGGTAATTTTGGCGTTGGTTGGTGTTGAAAGGGGTCGGTCACCTGTAGCGAGGGCGAGCAAAAGTCGTGAGTTCGAAGGCTCATACGAGCTGCTTGAGGGTGATGACGAGCTGTGCTTTGATGGGTGGAGAAGGAAGTGGTAATGGGTGTGAGGAGTTGTTGTGTGTTTACAGGATTTTCTGGAGTTCGAAGTGGTTGCGGGTACGGGGAGTTACGAGAAGGAAAGGGGGCAGTCGTGAGGGACTGTCAGGCAAAAGGGAAATTGGTGAACTGCGATTAGGAATAGTTGGGGAAGAAGTTGGGTTTGTTGTACTAGTTTTGGAAAGGGAATGGGCCGATCCTTAGTGATAAAAGCCCAAGTGAGAGAATTATATTAGTTTAATTAAAAGGCAATGGTACTTTTTAGTTTGAAAGCTACAAGGTGGAGTAATGAGGGAGATGCGTGGATGAAGTTTATGTCCCTAGTTTTGAGTAGCAGTTTTCGAAAGTTAGAGAACAAGGATAAGCGTGGTGTATTAGAAGTAATGATGTGGATTAAGGAAGTAAATCAAATGGTGTGGTTCTTAAATTCATGAAGTGTGGAATGGAAGATCTAGAAATGGTGAGTAAACTGGAGTCGTCTGTATTCGGTAAAGAAGAAGCAGGAAAAGGGCAGGCCATCTTTGATAATGGGCCGAAGTGAATTAATGGTTAAACCCACTTTGATTTAAGTAAAGTAAAGTTTTATTTTTATTTTTAATAGTACAAACTTTAAAAATGCATAACTCGATCATACTTTATCAGAATCACGAACCGTAAGTTGCGTTGGGACCGTATGGACGAGAGCTTCACAATGAAGCTGACTGGAAATGGATTGGGACTCGCATGAATTTATGGCTAAATAAACTATTTGATCCAAATCAAATAACAGTTTATCTTTCTTTAACGATGAACTGCAACTATGAGTAAATCTCACCAATTCTGAACAGTTTATAATTTCATGTTGTATTTTTAGAACTATTAGAAATTGTCTGTTTGATTATGTGTTGACTGTTTGATTGAACTGCTAGTCAGTTAATGAAATATTATATATATATAAATATATATATAATATATAAACAGTTATATAGTTATATATTGATTTGGTTTATCATAATAATCCATATTGAACTGAAAGTGATGACAATCATGTTGTGTATCATCTGTGGATGCAGGGAAATAGGTTGGAGGAATCCGACTGGATTCCTCAACAGTTATTTTATTGTTTTTCATATATTTTGATATATGATGTGAATTATAACCTGTTGTTGATTGTGTGTGTATGGACGATATTGGACATCGTAATTTGATATGTTAAACACCATAACATACCAGAATGTTGATAAGGGAATTTTCAAAGTGATATTAAAATATAATATTTATAAATGGAATATTTATAAATAAGAGATATTTATAAATAGAAATATTTATAAATAAGAAATATTTATAAATTGGTATAGTTATTCAATAGGAGATATTCAAAAAGGAAATAATTACAAACCATTTTCTTTTTGAATGGAAAGGCCTATGTGGCGGGTTTGGGGATTCTCCCGATGCTCCCGATACAAAGGAGGTTATGGCGAATTTTTCCAGGAATTTAAGGAGTTAGAATATTTCAAGAATAAATTTAAAAAGGAAATATTTGTAAACCATTTAAAAATAGAATTGAAAGGGAAAACATTATAAAGCAGAAACCATTATAAAGAGGAAAACGTTATTAAAAGGAAATCATTTTTAAAGTGTAGAACCGTTATTTAAAAGTAAATCTTTTCAAATGAATAAAACGTTGTTAAAAGGAAATCTTTATAAAGTGAATAAAGAAAATCCAATATGGTATTCGAAAGGAATTAAATCGAATATGGTATTCGAAGGGAGTAAATCGAATATGGTATTCGAAAGTTAGTAAAACGAATATGTTATTCGAAAGGGGTTAGTCGAGTCGAGTTAGTTGAATAGAGTTAACCGGTTCAGTAGAGTTAACCAGTTCAATAAAGTTAACCAGTTGGGTTAAGTAAGTAGAGTTAACCAGTGAGTTAAGTAAGTCAAGTTAACCAGTTGGGTTATGTAAGTCAAGTTAACCAGTTGGGTTAAGTAAGTCGAGTTAATCAAGTCGAGTTGATCGAGTTAGAGTTACTCAGTTAGAGTTAATGTATTTGAGTTAAAACGAACTAGAGTTAATCAAATATAGTTATTTGAGATAGAGTTAGTCAAACATAGTATTCAGGGTAAGTTACCATCTCGTACGACTGCTAGCGTAATTCGCAGGGCTGTAAATAGCCTAAGGCGGTCGGATTTTTCCTGAGGCAGTCAGGCGTAACCATTGTGATCGCTGCGATCTAGAGTCAAGCGAATAGAGTTAATTAAATAGAGTTATCGAATATTAGTTATTCGAATTGAGTTAAATGGAGTTAAATAGAGTTAATCGAATTAGTTATTCGAATAGAGTTAAATAAATAAGAGTGATTCGAATTAGTTATTCGAATAGAGTTAAACATAAAGGAGTTATCGATTAGTTAAATCGAAAGGAGTTATCGATTAGTTAAATCGAAAGGAGTTATCGAATTTAGTTATTCAAAAAGGAGTTATCGATTTGTTAAATCGAAAGGGAAGATTATCGAATATCGTTTATTCGAGAGGAGATTATCGAATGTAGTTTATTCGAAGGAGTTATCGATTATTAGTTAATCGAAGTGAGTTATAGAATATTAGTTAAATCGAAGGAGTTATCGAATATAGTTTATTCGAATAGAGGAAAGGAGTTAATCGAATATAGTTTATTCGAATAGAGTAAATGAGTTAATCGAATATAGTTTATTCGAATAGAGTTAGAGGAGTTATCGAATATAGTTTATTCGACAGGAGTTAAGTGAATAGTTAGGTTAAACTAAGTGAATTAGCTAAGTGAATTGGTCAAGTTAACCAAAGTGAATTAGTCGAGTTAATCAAAGTGATTAGTTCATTTAATCGAGATAAGTAAATCAAGTTAGGTTAATCGAGTTGAATTAGCCAGTCGAGTTAATAAATTGAGTTAGTCAAACCAAGTAAAACCAGTTAGAGTTAATCAATCAGAGTTAATCAAATAGAGTTTACTAAATTAGAACTGACTAGAGATTAGTAAATTGAATGGTTTTCTAAGTGCCTATCTGATGTTGGTTTCGGCCTTCGGGATTTATACTTAGGGGATTGTTCCCATACTAGTTTACAGTCAGGGACTGATAGTTGGGGAAGAGTAGTGATTTGTAAATAAGAAGATGGAAACGTTTTCCAGTGTTAATAACATATATTTTCTAAACATAGAAAATAAGGCAATGTGAATATATATATATATATGTTGATGATTTACCGATATAATTTCCATCTGGAAATAATATCGTTGTTTGCACACTTGTTTTTCTTTGATGGTTAAATCACAGACTATCAAAGTTTTGACCATTTTAACGTTGTTAATATGGAGAGACCGGTTGGATTATTATCCAAAGAACCACTCTGTATTGGCATAAGCGTTGCGAATCATATATGCTAAAGATAATTGAAGACGGAGTAAAAAGCAAGGGCTGTTGTATAAGTCTTAGATAACAGTGACTAAGATGGATATACTGAATAGTGCCTTCGGTTTGTCCAGTCCCAGGACAACTTGTATGGACGAAGGTCTGACAGAGTATATCCAATGGATCGCGTAAGTTGATCTGTTCAAACGTATTCACGTTTGGTGGCGGAGGAATTCGTTTCTCTTAGCTGTATACCCGTGTTATTTTTGGATAAGTCAATTTGTGATTTGGCGGGTATGACGATGTGACATTCTAAGTGAATGAGGATTACTTGTGTGAATGAATGTCTGACAGAGTATTTCCAGAAAGGCCACGTACATTGATTTCTTCAACCGTACCAAGAGGGGAAGTGGAGAAGGAAACTTCTTTTAGCTGACACTTAATGTAGGGTTGTAGACGTCAATTAGTGATTTTCGATGGATCTGAAAATGTGGCATTTAAAGTGAATCTGATGTGATGATAACGCGTAACTTCTAGCCTCATCATCCGGTAAATGACAGAAATAGGGCAGGCAGCATGGCTAAGTCGGTCGCACCGAAGTAGGGTGTATAATCACCTATCTAGAGAATATTCATTTGTTTCTTAAATCTATCAATGCTGTCCCATATATATATATACGGGAACGGTTGCTGATCCCAACCGTTGGTGATATACATTCGATACACTCAAGCGAAATGAGTGGTCGGTCATGTGTGGCTGAGTTACAAGATGTTCTTGTTGAACTCCAGTGTATCGTTTCTAGAGTACACTGATCGGAAGGTGGTTCCATACCTTGTCATAGTTGGAAACCCATTACACAATACGTGCTTGCGGTTTTGATTTTATACTATATATGTAGAACGTGAGATGAAAGCGTTTCTGCTAGATTGATATATATTTGTACTTAGACATTATTATAATACCATAATGATATTGCTTGTCAAAGATGTTGGATTCTCATAAGGGAAAAACCTGTTCCGTATTCACGGCGTGGTCTTATGAGATATCGTATATATGTTAAACTATGTTAAACTATTTTACTGACAACAGTCCCATGACTGACCCGGAGTCTACTTTGTTGTTTTCCCTAAACTCTTGGGTGCCTAAATTTGTACGGGCAGCCAAGTAGTCGGGTTTTACAGATATACCTGAAGAGCTGGAGCAGGGGGCTTCTGGATCATATATCTATAGTTTATTTCCGCTGTGTTGTAAGTGTTGTACTCTGATAAGTGCTATTGTATACATAACTGTTATATTTCAAAGTTATGATATATATTATATGTTATTCGTTCCGCTGTGAGGTTCGTGTTACTCTGATGTTGTGTTCTTCTTCTTCTTCTATTCTAAGTTTCTATCTTATCTATTCTCACCCTCTAATTTCTTTCATTAATTACCGGGATTTTTCGATGTTTTGGTTATCGACATCGAGCTTATGTCGATAACCAAAGTCGCTCAAAAATCCGGGTCGTTACAGTTGGTATCTGAGCTTAAGTTAAGAATCACTTGGCTCTGTGGCGTGACTCGGTAGAGATAGGGTTAGTAATACCCTAGATTGAGTTTGAGTGTATATATATGAGTGCGTATTTGTATTTGATATAAAAATGGTTTTATATTGTGGAGATTCATTGGCTGAGTTGTTTATGAGTTCTGGTCGATCAGTTTGATCCACTGTATCGGTAAGAGTTGATAAATACTTGAATACGATGGACCGACACAGTATGGATATGTAATATATTATCATATATTAGATATATTGGTTGTAATTATAATCGAATGAGATTATAGAGCGAAATGGTTTGTAAATGACCAATCAGAATCATATAAGTAAAGTATATGAAATAAGATGAATTAAATTTGAATTTAAATCAGATTTGGAATTAAAATAAGGAAATTTTAAGTTCCTGGGAGATTTTGAAATGTTTTCAAAATGGAAGTATTTAGTAATGGTTTTGAAAATGATATAGTATTGAAATCACGTGGGTCGCTGGAAAATAATTCCGATGATGATTGCGCAGTATCATCGGTGTGATTTTCGAGTTCTAAGTGGTGGATTACTACCAAAGATTTTAATTTGAATTGTTTTGAGAAAAAAAGTTGTTTAGAAAATTCAAAGGTTTTGAATTGGCAGTATGATTTCAAATTTGATTTGAAATAAAACCAGGAATTTAAGTTCTAGAAATTAAAATTTAACTTGTGAAGTTAATTCAAATGGGATGGTAAAAGTAAATAATAAACCAGGATTTAACTTGAGATGATAGGTTAAGAAAAACTGGAAGTGATTAGAGAATAATCTGGATTTGGATTTGAAATGATAAGTTGAGAGTTTGGAATTTGAAACTCGAATTTGAAACTGAATTCGGCTTGAATAAGCGAATGGTTGTGTTAAGAATAACTTGGTTGGAGTTGATTGGGATGGCATTTGTATATGCCGAGTTGATAACAGATGGTAGGGATATAATGATATGCCCAACAAAAAGGTACAAGTTTATATTTTATATGAGTTTGGAATTTATGAGCCGAATTGGCAAGCCGTTTGGCGTTTTGATTTTCTTTTGGGTTGAAGAAGGCCCAGAGAGGCGAGTTGGAGTTTGAGCTATGGACCAGTACAAAGGAGGTGCTGGCGAAATTTTCCGAAAATTTAAAGTGTTAGATAATTTTCAGAATTTTTGAAAATTTTAGTTAGTCGGAAGTAATATTTTAGTCGATATTAATTGGTTCTGTTGAAATCAGAAATAAGGGGTAAACAAACCTTAGGAATTCCAATAGATAGGGTCGTCCTCTAACTTAGCAATTTCGAGGACGAAATTATTTTAAGTGGGGAAGAATGTAATGACCCGCATTGTCAGGGGTATTATAATTAATTTATTTAATTATATATATCGTGATATAGTGAATTAAATGGTCGTGGAATTAAATAATTGGTAATATTTAATTAAAATAATAAATTAAATAATATATTTAATTCAGAAATAATCAAAAATAATGGAAATCACAATATTCTGTGAACGGGGTCGTCCCCAAGATTTAATTCAGCTTAAAGAGTTGAATTATATTGACGAATATATTCAATCGACGTCAGTTTGAACGTATAATTATATTATAATTAAATTCGAGCTCGAAATGGCGCTGCAGTTCGTAAATTGGCGATTCGAACTTCAAATGAATGTACAGGATTCGTTTTAAGCCGGATTTCTGTGGAACAAGAAACGTGTGGAGCTGGTGGAGTATATCTTTTTAGTGAAAGAGAAAAATCAGGATTTCGTCGTGTAGATTTTGAGATATCTCCAAATCAAATTTTCAAATAGTCGCTATAGAATCGTTTATCGACCATAACGGTTTATTCGATATAACTAGAGATCGGGTTTGATTTTTGACAAGGTTGTTTTGGGAAGTAGTGATAATTTAATTTTTAGAATTTTATGATAATTTTTAATTAATTAAATAAGCAACTTTTTATTTGGAGTATTTTGCACCCTGTAATCAACATTTTGATGTTTCAAAATATGAGTTAATCTACCGATATTATAATATTTTTGGGATCGTGGCACCGAGCTGATTTCAACGGTATATTTACTTCGGTTGGCAGCGCTCGTACATGGATATAATTGTGCATAGCAGGGTATATGAACTTCTATACCTTAAAGAAATTCAAATACGAGGTCAAAAATGTGCCCACGTCCTCTGTGCTTGGGCGACCAGTCTCCTTGGGTTGGAACACACATTCGTTACCAGAAAGAGATCCACAAAAGAAATATCTAAACCACCCTATAAATAAACATTTACCCCAACTTCCTTACGACCTAAAAGGGTTTCTTCAGCAACAAAAGGAGCCGCCACTTAATAATTATTCAATAAATTGTTTCAAGTGAAATACTCAATCAAATCACCTCATGTTCAACTCTTTGAGCTTGTATGGCCGAGGGAATGGCACGGTTTGGCCAAGTATGGGTGAGCGATGATGTTGGGTGTCGCGAGTTTTTATGGGAGGTCTCGAAGTCGGGTTCGCCGATGTGGTTTCGGGTTTGAGAAGAGGCTGCGGGGTAATTTTGGCGTTGGTTGGTGTTGAAAGGGGTCGGTCGCCTGTAGCGAGGGCGAGCAGAAGTCGTGAGTTCGAAGGCTCATACGAGCTGTGCTTTGATGGGTGGAGAAGGAAGTGGTAATGGGTGTGAGGAGTTGTTGTGTGTTTACAGGATTTTCTGGAGTTCGAAGTGGTTGCGGGTACGGGGAGTTACGAGAAGGAAAGGGGGCAGTGGTGAGGGACTGTCAGGCAAAAGGGAAATTGGTGAACTGCGGTTAGGAATAGTTGGGGAAGAAGTTGGGTTTGCTGTACTAGTTTTGGAAAGGGAATGGGCCGATCCTTAGTGATAAAAGCCCAAGTGAGAGAAATATATTAGTTTAGTTAAAAGGCAATGGTGCTTTTTAGTTTGAAAGCTACATGGTGGAGTAATGAGGGAGATGCATGGATGAAGTTTATGGCCCTAGTTTTGAGTAGCAGTTTTCGGAAGTTAGAGAACAAGGATGAGCGTGGTGTATTAGAAGTAATGATGTGGATTAAGGGAGTAAATCAAATGGTGTGGTTCTTAAATTCATGAAGTGTGGAATGGAAGATCTAGAAATGGTGAGTAAACTGGAGTCGTCTGTATTCGGTAAAGAAGAAGCATGAAAAGGGCAGGCCATCTTTGATAATGGGCCAAAGTGAATTAATGGTTAAGCCCACTTTGATTTAAGGAAAGTATAGTTTTATTTTTATTTTTAATAGTACAAACTTTAAAAATGCATAACTCGATCATACTTTATCAGAATCACGAACCGTAAGTTGCGTTGGGACCGTATGGACGAGAGCTTCACAATGAAGCTGACTAGAAATGGATTGGGACTCGCATGAATTTATGGCGAAATAAATTTATTGATCCAAATCAAATAACAGTTTATCGTTCTTTAACGATGAACTGAAACTGTGAGTAAATCTCACCAATTCTGAACAGTTTATAATTTCATGTTGTATTTTTAGAACTGTTAAAAATTGTCTGTTTGATTGTGTGTTTACTGTTTGATTGAACTGCTAGTCAGTTAATAAAATATTATATATATATAAATATATATAATATATAAACAGTTATATAGTTATATATTGATTCGGTTTATCATAATAATCCATATTGAACTGAAAGTGATGACAATCATGTTGTGTAACATCTGTGGATGCAGGGAAACAGGTTGGAGGAATCCGACTGGATTCCTCAACAGTTATTTTATTGTTTTTCATATATTTTGATATATGATGTGAATTATAACCTGTTGTTGATTGTGTGTGTATGGACGATATTGGACATCGTAATTTGATATGTTAAACACCATAACATACCGGAATGTTGATAAGGGAATTTTCAAAGTGATATTGAAAATATAATATTTATAAATGGAATATTTATAAATAAAAGATACTTATAAATAGAAATATTTATAAATAAGAAATATTTATAAATTGGAATAGTTATTCAATAGGAGATATTCAAAAAGGAAATAATTACAAACCATTTTCTTTTTGAATGGAAAGGCCTGTGTGGCGGGTTTGGGGATTTTCCCGATGCTCCCGATACAAAGGAGGTTATGGCGAATTTTTCCAGGAATTTAAGGAGTTAGAATATTTAAAGAATAAATTTGAAAAGGAAATATTTGTAAACCATTTACAAATAGAATTGAAAGGGAAAACATTATAAAGCAGAAACCATTATAAAGAGGAAAACGTTATTAAAAGGAAATCATTTTTAAAGTGTAGAACCGTTATTTAAAAGTAAATCTTTTCAAATGAATAAAACGTTGTTAAAAGGAAATCTTTATAAAGTGAATAAAGTAAATCGAATATGGTATTCGAAAGGAGTTAAATCGAATATGGTATTCGAAGGGAGTAAATCGAATATGGTATTCGAAAGTTAGTAAAACGAATATGCTATTCGAAAGGGGTTAGTCGAGTCGAGTTAGTTGAATAGAGTTAACCAGTTCAGTAGAGTTAACCAGTTCAATTAAGTTAACCAGTTGGGTTAAGTAAGTAGAGTTAACCAGTGAGTTAAGTAAGTCAAGTTAACCAGTTGGGTTAAGTAAGTCAAGTTAACCAGTTGAGTTAAGTAAGTCGAGTTAATCAAGTCGAGTTGATCGAGTTAGAGTTAATCGATTTGAGTTAAAACGAACTAGAGTTAATCAAATATAGTTATTTGAGATAGAGTTAGTCAAACAGAGTATTCAGGGTAAGTTACCATCTCGTACGACTACTAGTGTAATTCGCAGGGCTGTAAATAGCCTAACGCGGTCGGATGTTTCCTGAGGGAGTCAGGCATAACCATTGTGATCGCTGCGATCTAGAGTCAAGCGAATAGAGTTAATTAAATAGAGTCATCGAATATTAGTTATTCGAATTGAGTTAAACGGAGTTAAATAGAGTTAATCGAATTAGTTATTCGAATAGAGTTAAATAAATAAGAGTGATTCGAATTAGTTATTCGAATAGAGTTAAACACAAAGGAGTTATCGATTAGTTAAATCGAAAGGAGTTATCGATTAGTTAAATCGAAAGGAGTTATCGAATTTAGTTATTCGAAAAGGAGTTATCGATTTTTAAATCGAAAGGGAAGATTATCGAATATCGTTTATTCGAGAGGAGATTATCGAATGTAGTTTATTCGAAGGAGTTATCGATTATTAGTTAATCGAAGTGAGTTATAGAATATTAGATAAATCGAAGGAGTTATCGTATATAGTTTATTCGAATAGAGGAAAGGAGTTAATCGAATATAGTTTATTCGAATAGAGTAAATGAGTTAATCGAATATAGTTTATTCGAATAGAGTTAGAGGAGTTATCGAATATAGTTTATTCGACAGGAGTTAAGTGAATAGTTAGGTTAAACTAAGTGAATTAGCTAAGTGAATTGTTTAAGTTAACCAAAGTGAATTAGTCGAGTTAATTGAAGTGATTAGTTCAGTTAATCGAGATAAGTAAATCAAGTTAGGTCAATCGAGTTGAATTAGCCAGTCGAGTTAATAAATTGAGTTAGTCAAACCAAGTAAAACCAGTTAGAGTTAATCAATCAGAGTTAATCAAATAGAGTTAAGTAAAATTAGAACTGACTAGAGATTAGTAAATTGAATGGTTTTCTAAGTGCCTATCTGATGTTGGTTTCGGCCTTCGGGATTTATACTTAGGGGACTGTTCCCATACTAGTTTACAGTCAGGGACTGATAGTTGGGGAAGAGTAGTGATTTGTAAATAAGCAGATGGAAACGTTTTCCAGTGTTAATAACATATATTTTCTAAACATAGAAAATAAGGCAATGTGAATATATATATATATAGATATATGTTGATGATTTACCGATATAATTTCCATCTGGAAATAATATCGTTGTTTGCACACTTGTTTTTCTTTGATGGTTAAATCACAGACTATCGAAGTTTTTACCATTTTAACGTTGTTAATATGGAGAGACCAGTTGGATTATTATCCAAAGAACCACTCTGTATTGGCATAAGCGTTGCGAATAATATATGCCAAAGATAATTGAAGACGGAGTAAAAAGCAAGGGTTGTTGTATAAGTCTTAGATAACAGTGACTAAGATGGATATACTAAATAGTGCCTTAGGTTTGTCCAGTCCCAGGACAACTTGTATGGACGAAGGTCTGACAGAGTATATCCAATGGATCGCGTAAGTTGATGTAACGAACCATAATTTCTGTATATTTAAAATTTAAATTTTAATTAAATAAATCGTATACTAATGGTTAAATTTATATTTATTTATATTACGAGCCTGAAATGGCGCGGTAGTTTGAAAATTCGATTTTAAACTTTGGAAAAATATATAAAATTCATTTTAAATCAGAATTGGGTAAAACTGGAAACGTTAGAATCGAATTTAGCATATCTTTCCAGAGAATGTAAGAAATTGAAATTTCGCCGGATAAATTGCAAGTTATGACTAAATCAAAATTTCGAAAGGTCGCTATGGAATTTATATAAAGAAATTATAAGCGTTTGCGATTAAAATTTGAATTCCGGATTTGTTAAATTTTAAATAATTATATATATGGGAATATAAAATATGTGAATTTGATTTATAAAATTTTATTTAAGTTATAAATTGATTTAAATTGAATTTTAAGGATATTTAATTTGAAAGTTAAGTTAAAGTTGGAATTTTATTTGTTTATATTTTATTTGATATTCAAGTTTGAAATTTGAAAATAATTAAATGTGGAATTTAAAATATATGTGAAATAAATTTGTAAATTTATCTAAATTGTAAGTTGGTTTAAATATGAATTTATAAATATTTAAATAGGATTTTATAGATATTTAAATTCGAATTAAAACAGTTAATCGAATAATTGAATATTTTATTTATTTAATTAACTGTGGAATTTAACTGTTTTGGCGACTATCTCGGAATTCGACGAAACTGGCGCCATTGGATCCGGAACGGAGAATTATTCTAAGATTCCAAATTTTGTAAACATCGGACTTGTTATGTGAGCGTACGAGAGAAAACGCGAAATGGACCTATGGAACAAGATGGCAAGGGTTTACTGGATCTGGGCCTTCATCTATATAAATAAAAATTTCTTTTAGTTCTCACCAGCCCATTCCTCCTTGTACGTACTTCTCCATCAGCTCATTTTATTTTATAATGGCTGAAATAATTTTACCAAAACCCTAGAAAAATAGAAATACATCTCCAAAATAAAATCTCTCCAAACGCTGGCTTGTTGTATATCAATTCGAAGCTCTCAACTAGTAGAATCCCGATCTACAATTCGTTTTGACATGCATCACCTCAGTCGATCAGAATTCACGGTCAAAGCTGAGGAATTTCGAAACCCTAGCTTCAAATTTGGGGATTTTTGATTTAGCCATCAATCGAGGAATCATGCATATGGGTTTTGTTGCTCTCGTCGATACGAGCTTATTGGTGGTGGTTAGAGGTTCTATCATTAAGTATACTACCGGAATTTGCTCGTCAAAGGTCAAAAAACCCTTTCGTTCGTTGGACCGCCGGCGGCAAGAAGGACCACCGGAGGTGGTGGCTTGGGGACCCAGGGGCGCGGCTTTCAACGCAGGTCACGATGGAGGTGGTCTCGCATCCTCTGATGGCCGGAGCAGGGAGAATCGGGCGGTCAAACATGGCGGGTTTTGGGTTTTGCGCGGTCGACTGTAGCAGGCACAGGCGGGAAGAAGGGTTGACCTGCTGATGACGTGTCGAGTTATCACTTGGTGAGGGTTTATTTTATTAATTATATATATTTAAAATCCAAATAGAAAAACACTGATAACTTTTGCATGCGGACTCGGATTGACGCACGGTTTGTTGCGTTGGGATCGTGGCGGAGTTGCGGACGTTTTGACACTAATTTCGCAGCGTTTGGAGACTGTCAAATTTTGGGCTTCTTCTGGACGTCCGATTCAAATTGAAACCCGAAAGTGAGTGTTTCTTCGCTCACGTAATACTAAATTTATCCCATATTTATCGAATTAAAGTATGAAATAAATTAGTTGCATGGTTGTGTTTGATTTGGTGAATGATTGCTTGAATTTGACATGCCAGTGTGTTACATGCAATAATAATCGATAATTGGTTATTTAAATTTAATTTAAATTTCTAATTAGAAACTCCGACACCTGTCAACCCGTATATGATTCGATTTACTGTTCGAATGAATGTTTGTGATGGATGCCTCGGTTTACTTGATTTCTGAATTTATACTGTTTGAATTATTCTGGCATTCAGTACATGATGTTGTGCGCCCATGTGACGATAAATCCTATGTACCCCTTGATGTTACGGGCATCGAAAAAAACCGGGATTTATCGATAAAAATGAATTAAGAACACAGAGTGAAATGATACATCTCTGTAACCCTGATTTGGATTGAAATGATAGATCCATCCCTGAATATCGAGGAATAAAAATTTAATTACTTGGCCATAGGATAGCAAATTATATACGGACATCGGTTGGTTAAATAATTTTTAAAATTATTTGAAATATATTCAATGTGAAATTTCATTTAAAGGAAATGTATCGATTTTCGATAAATTATTATTTTCTTTTAAATTATGGATTCTCGATGACATTTGAAATGATTAATGAAAATTTCCAAATTAATTCGGAATTCGAAATTCGGATTTAAATATAATGTGGGATTTATTCCAATAGTTGGACTCAAGTGTAAATAATTCTTTTGAATTAAAATTTTGGAATAAAAAGTAATCGAGGATATTTGAATTGTTTAAAAACTATATACGAGTATGGTTTGAATTCTCGAAACGTAAAATGGTTGAAGGGGTTTGAAACAAGACTTTGAAATGGGGTAACTCCATTTGAGGTTGAGATTTAGATTCGAGTGCTGAAATTAGGAAGGAGAAATAATTTAAATTTAAATTCTATTTTTAATTTGTTTTATTTTATTTTACTTTAAACTATATATATCTACCTTATTTCAAGTAAAGTTTTTATACATTATTATTTTGAAATCATTTAGTAAAACCTTGTTTTATATATATAGCAATTTGAATTTCCTCAGTATACTCTAATAATTTATATCAGTAAGTTTTATATATGGTTTATTCTTAAGTATATATATTTTATAAATTTTTATATAAATTTTATTCTCCTTCCGAATGGAAAGTGTTGGGTTTTTAAATCGTTGGTTCAGATGGAGTCGAGAGAATGTTATATTTTCTTTTTGAATATAAATTGATTTTAAATCGATTTTTTTTTTGGAAAAGGTAGATTTTATTCTATGTGAATATGAAAGGTGATTTCAAGAATTGAAATGAATAGATATGGAAATATATATACCCTATTTGAATATGAATGGGTTCAAATGTAATTTGATTTGGAATAACTGAAATCGTTTGGAATGAAGTAAATTCTGTATGAATATATATATATCGATTTGAAATATTATATATGAATATAATATAATGGCATGGAAATAAATCCCGGTTTGGAATATAATCGGTTTGGGAATGATCGAAATATTTTGATATGAAAAGTATATTCTATTTGAATATAAACTGGGCTCGAAACAAAATATGATGTTGATATGAAAGCGAACTTTTGTGAAATGTAAAAGAACCGACCGATGTGAAAATGTAAACGATTGGTTGTTAAGGAGACCAGAGTCGACATAAGGCATACTCTCTGTCAGTGTCGATACCACTTTGACAACTGTGTACGCGGTGGAAGTTCCAGAACTGGAGTAGGATGGTATGGAGGCGATTACTGGATTTGAAGAAAGAGAACGATGATGGATTAGCCTTGACCTTCGGGTCATAATTGAAATGACTAAAACAGGAGCCATACCCGGGTTAATGAGATCGCATCTCTGATCGAACGCGCTCCTTCGATACCATCTCTATTACTGTTGTGATTGTTTTGGGTGCACCTTTTGAATATGGGAATGTCGTTCGAGGTGGGCGGTAGTTGCGGCTATGCGTTACCACCGGCCTGGGGGCCGCGAATTCGGTAGAATCCTACCGGGGTATTTCCTCAGTGCCTTGTCATATTATCCTGATCGAGCCCCTACGATTTTGATTTAACGTTGTCGTATCACGGCGCATCCCTATCCACCGACGTACTGGTGTGTTATATGCAAACTGTACGACAATGGTATAAACGGCGTAAGGGTAACATGGTAATCCCGCTTACGCTATTTTCGATATTATATTTTACTGAATAAACACTATTGTAATAGCGTATTATACTATGTATGTATTAGTTTAACGGATCCTTGAGAGATGGAAAAATCCCGTAACATCTCTTGAGTTACTGCACCATGACACTGATATTATTTCGTATTTTAATTTGACTAATATGAGATGATTTAGTGCTGATCCGAGTGTTTGTTGTGTTTTCTTTTATGCAATATGCTCGGGTCGGCAGTCGTTGCAGTTAATGAAGATTATTTGGCCTTGGAGATCGAAGACGGGGTTTGGTATATGTATCCACTACATTTTATTCCCGCTGCATTACTGTATGTAAGTGTATAACTCTGATGATTTAAATGTTGTAACTCGAATGTATATGTTTAAATGCTTTTGAATATTTATTTGTCTATTATATGTGATCCTTCCGCTGTGAGATTCCGTGATTGTTTTTCTTTTCTGTCTTCTTCTTCTTTTTCCCAATAACTATCCGGATTAGTGATTTGTTTGGGTCGACATGTGTGGTTTATTGTCGATTTAAACGGTCAAAAATCTGGGTTGTTACAGTTGATCTATTCAAACGTATTCACGTTTGGTGGCGGAGGAATTCGTTTCTCTTAGCTGTATACCCGTGTTATTTTTGGATAAGTCAATTTGTGATTTGGCGGGTATGACGATGTGACATTCTAAGTGAATGAGGATGACTTGTGTGAATGAATGTCTGACAGAGTATTTCCAGAAAGGCCACGTACATTGATTTCTTCAACCGTACCAAGAGTGGAAGCGGAGAAGGAAACTTCTTTTAGCTGACACGTAATGTAGGGTTGTAGACGTCAATTAGTGATTTTCGATGGATCTGAAAATGTGGCATTCAAAGTGAATCTGATGTGATGATAACGCGTAACTTCTAGCCTCATCATCCGGTAAATGACAGAAATAGGGCAGGCAGCATGGCTAAGTCGGTCGCACCGAAGTAGGGTGTATAATCACCTATCTAGAGAATATTCATTTGTTTCTTAAATCTATCAATGTTGTCACATATATATATACGGGAACGGTTGCTGATCCCAACCGTTGGTGATATACATTCGATACACTCAAGCGAAATGAGTGGTCGATCATGTGTGGCTGAGTTACAAGATGTTCTTGTTGAACTCCAGTGTATCGTTCCTAGAGTACACTGATCAGAAGGTAGTTCCATACCTTGTCACAGTTGGAAACCCATTACCCAATACGTGCTTGCGGTTTTGATTTTATACTATATATGTAGAACGTGAAATGAAAGCGTTTCTTCTAGATTGATATATATTTGTACTTAGACATTATTATAATATCATAATGATATTGCTTGTCAAAGATGTTGGATTCTAATAAGGGAAAAACCCGTTCCGTATTCACGGCGTGGTCTTATGAGATATCATATATATGTTAAACTGTGTTAAACTATTTTACTCACACCAGTCCCATGACTGACCCGGAGTTTACTTTGTTGTTTTCCCTAAACTCTTGGGTGCCTAAATTTGTACGGGCAGTCAAGTAGTCGGGTTTTACAGATATACCTAAAGAGCTGGAGCAGGAGGCTTCTGGATCATATAGCTATAGTTTATTTCCGCTGTGTTGTAAGTGTTGTACTATGATAAGTGCTATTGTATACATAACTGTTATATTTCAAAGTTATGATATATATTATATGTTATTCGTTCCGCTGTGAGGTTCGTGTTACTCTGATGTTGTGTTCTTCTTCTTCTTCTATTCTAAGTTTCTATCTTATCTATTCTCACCCTCTAATTTCTTTCATTAATTACCAGGATTTTTCGATGTTTTGGTTATCGACATCGAGCTTATGTCGATAACCAAAGTCGCTAAAAAATCTGGGTCGTTACATTAGTTATTTGTTTATTTATCCAAATTAATAAATAAAAGTTATATTAAAGTTATTATATTTTAGAAGCATGGGATTTTAACACTATTGTTAAAATCAAATGATTTCTGTAAAAGAAGTTGATTCGTAAATAGTATCCGGGAGTTACGTAAGGAAGTTTATTAGAGGTTTAAAAGGTGAACCTTATCTATTTCGAAGTTAGAAATGTTGTTCAGTTAAGGTCTGAGAGGTAGTTATACCCCAACTTGATTGACTTCGATTTTAACAAAGGAAAGGTTAAGGTTCGATAGTGAAGGTTGGTTAAGGGAATTTAGTTAGTGAGTGTAATGGTTTGAGTTGGGGTCGCGATGTTTTATTTAAACATCTGTCTAATTCCAATGTAGGAGTTTTGGAAATGTTTCCCAAATAAGAATCAGAAATGTTTTCTAATATAAAAAATAAGAAATGGAAATGTTTTCCAATGTTAATAAAGTATATTTTCTAAATTTAGAAAATAAGAAATGTTGAATATATGGAAACAGGAAAAGAAAAAACTGAATAAATTAATGAACTAAAGAGATAAGTGTTCAATGATGATTGATCGATAGAATTTCCATCTGGAAATAATATCATTATTTGTACATATGTTTTCTTTGATAGTTAAATCACCGACTATAGAAGTTTTTGACCATTTTTCCATCGTCAATACGGAGAGACCGGGATCAGATTCATTATCTGAAAACCACTCTGTATGGACGTTAGCGTTGCGATCAAGTATGATGAAGATAATTGAAGATGGAGTTATGCAAGGGCTATCCTATTTACAGAATAGTACCTATAGTTTGTCCAGTCCCAGGACAACCTATGGAAGAATGTCTGACAGAGTATATTTGATGGATCACGTAAATTGATCTCTTCAGACGTATGTACGTTTGGTGGCGGAGGAATTTGTTTATCTTAGCTGTATACCCGTTGTATTTTTGGGGAAATCAATTTGTGATTTGGCGGGTACGATGATGTGACATTCAAAGTGAATAATTGTGTGATCTGTCAGAGATAAGCGTGGCCTCTAGCCTCACAACCGGGAAATGAAAAAAATCGGGCAGGCAGCATGGCTATGTGGGTTGCTTCCATTAGGGTGTATTATCACCTATCTAGAGATATTCATTTCATTAATTAATCTATTTGATGTTGTCCCATTCGGGAAACAATTGTTGATCCCAACCGTTAGTGATATACATTCAATGCACTCAAGCGAAATGAGTTGTTGGTCATGTGTGGTCGGGTTGCAAGATGTTCTTGTTGAACCCAGTGTATTCCTCTCTAGAGGTACACTATCGTAAGGTGGTTCCATACCTTATCATAGTTGGTAATCCATTATCCAATAAGTGCTCGCGGTTTTGATTGTATACTATATAAGTAGAACGAGAGATGAAAGCGTTTCTGCTAGATGATTATTTAGTTGTGTTTGATAGACATTATTATAATATCAAAAGAGTTTTGATATAAAGTTTATCGTTTCTTTCAAAAGGATTTTGAGAGTTAATTCAAATGTTTTGGATTCTCATAAGGGAAAAACCTGTTCCGTTATACGGCGTGGTCTTATGAGATATCGTTTTATTGCTCAAACTGTTTTAAATTGTTTTACTCACACCAGTCTCATGACTGACCCAGAGTTTGTTTTGTTTTGTTTTCCCTAAACTCTTGGGTGCCCAATTTTGTACGGGTAGTCAAGTAGTCAGGATTTTTCAGATATACTTGGATAGCTTGGAGCAGGAGACTTCAGAATTATATAGCTATAGTTATTTCCGTTGTTTTGTAAGTGTTGTACTCTGATAATGTTATTGTATACATATACTAGTTTTATTTCAAATTTATGTATCTATTATATATTGTTCGTTCCGCTGTGAGATTCGTGTTACTCCGATGATGTTGTATGTTCTTCTTCTTCTTCTATTCTAATTTTATATCTTATCTATTCTCAACCTCTAATTTCTTTCACGGACTATCTGGTGTTTTCGATGCTTGGGTAGTCGACATTGAGTTTATGTCGATATCCAAGGTCGCAAAATCCCCGGGTCGTTACTGTGGTATCAAAGCTGAAGGTTAAGTAGTTACCTTGGCTCTATTGCGTGACTCAGTAGAGATGGGGTTAGTAATACCCTAGATTGAGTTGAGTGTATATATATGAGCGTGTATTTGTTATTCAATACAAAATTGTTTTATATGGTGGAGATTTATTGATTGAGTTGTTTATGAGTTCTGGTCGATCAGTTTGATCCACTGTATCGGTAGGGATTTATAAACAGTCGAATACGATGAACTGACATGGTATGTTTTGAATAGAGGGTAAATGGAATAATTTTACCCATAATATATTTTGATATGAAATAATTGGAATTTTTATATTATATTGGATGTGTTCGTTGTTATTATAATCGAATGAGATTATAATTGGAATGGTTATATAAATAGCCAATTAGAATTGATATAAGTGTAATATATGAAAGCAGATGAATTAAATCTGGATTAAAATCATAATTTGGAATTAAAATTCCGAAAACATGAAAAGAGTTTGGAAATGGAGTTGAATTAAGTATAAGAGAACTTTAAAATCCTGGGAGATTTTAGAAATGTTTTCCAAGCATTGGGAATAGTATTTTGAAATAAATTTCAAAAAGGAAGTGTTTAGAAATGATTTTAAAAGTGATATAGTATTGAACTCACTTCGATAGCTGGGAAATAAGCCTGATGATGAATAGCGACATCATTAGTGTTCATATTCGAGTTGCTAAGTGATGGATTACTACCAAAGATTTTGTTTTTGAAATGTTTTGTGAAAAGCAAATTGTTTTGAATCCTGAAAAGGGAAATCTGGTTTTAGAAAAGCTAAACTGTTTGAAAATCCCTAGGGAAGATTGTTTGAATTAAAACAAATTAAATTATAATTGGTAAAAGCAAATAGAAATAGAAAATTGAATTGAAACCAGTTAAGTGGAAAATGAATTAAGATAGAATGTATCAAATTAGATTGGATTAGAGATAATTCGAAATGGAATTTGACTGGTAAGTTAAGAGTTGAAATTAAAAATCGAATACGAGATAAGAACATAATTTGGCTTGGGTATAACCGAATGATTGGGATGACATTGGTATATGCAAAAGTGGTAACACATGGAAAGGATATATTGATATGCCCGACAAAAAGGTACCAGTTTATCTTATATATGGATTTGAGATTTTGATGAGCTGAAATAGCAAGCCGCTTGGCTGTTTGATTTTCTTTTGGGTTGAACAAGACCTAGAGAGGCGAGTTGGAGTTTGAGCCATTGACCAGTACAAAGGAGGTGCTGGCGAAATTTTTCGAAAAGTTAAGGTGTAGAAAATTTTCAGTATTTTTGAAAATTTTCGTTAGTAGGAATGAATAAATATTTAATTGAAATTAAATTGGTTCAGTTGAAACTGAAGTTAAGAAGTGAAAAAATAAATTCTAACCAGACAATAAGGTTTATTTTCTACCTTAGCAATTTCGAGGACGAAATTATTTTAAGGGGGGAAAATGTAATGTCCCGTATTTTTATACGGTATAATAATTAAAAAAAATTAATTATTTAAAATATGGTTTAGTAATTTAAATGGTTTAAATTAAAATAACTATTGAATATTTAATTAATATAATGATTAAATAATATATTTAATTCTGAACTAATCAGAATTAGCTGAAATGGCAATATTGTGTGAATTGGGCAATTCAAAATATATAATTCGGTTTAAAATTGAATTACAACAACGAATATATTATTTGAATGACAGTGGAATGTATAATTATATTATAATTATAATCGAGCTCAAAATGGCGCGGCAGTTCGCTATTTGGCGATTTGAACTTCAACTGAATATACAGGGTCCGTTTTAAGTCGGATTTCTGTGAAACAAGAAACGATCGGAGCTGGTAAAGTATATTTTTCTAATGAAAGAGAAAAATCAGGATTTCATTGTGTAGATTTTGATTTATGTCCAAATCAAATTTTTGAAAAGTCGCTATGGAATTCCTTCATAATTTATAACGATTTATTTATATTATAAATGAATTTTTCAATATAAATTGAATATCGATTCAACCGTGATTTCAATATCGAGTTATAAATCCAATTGGAGCTGTATGATATTCTATTGTGAATATATACGATAATATTTTATTATAAATATTATATTTAATTATTTTTAAATATATTAATATTTAAAAGGGTTTATTTAGAGCTTTAAAAATAGCCAGTTTTGCAAATGACCTCTATTTTCGATGAAACTAATTTTGTTGTATCCGCAATATTAAATTATTGCTAGATTTCAAAAAATTTTATTTTTAGAGTCAGTATGTGGTCGTACGGATTTTTAATGTGAAAAACAGTCGGTATTTTGATGGTTAAAAATACGTTGTGTGAGCAAACAGAGTCGGAATTCGACGAAAACAGTTTCATTGGGTCCGTAATGTCAAACTCTAGTTGTATGTCCATTTTCATGATTTTTAGATATCGTGTGTATTCGTAGGGATTTTTAGAGTGCATGTGACACCCCATCACCATTAAGGTCACTCACAAAGGGAATGCCTTAGTTTTGGTGGAGCGTTTATTGTGTATAGAACAGAAAAGTAAACAAGACAAATAAATATATTGGTGTTTGGAAAATAAAAACCACTTTTATTGCAGCGGAGAAATAGTTTGGTTACATCACATCAAAAATCAACTACAAAACCAAATACACTTATTATCCATCTTGACAAATAAGTTCTGAGTACATAAAATAAAAGACATAACCCCAACATAAAATATCCATAAATAAGATAGGCTGAACTTTACTTAAGCAACCCAAGCAACTTCCAAAAGAAAGAGATAAAGCTGTCCAAATCAAGCTACACTGGTACTAGTCCCACCCTGAGCACCTGGGGGGGAAGGAAGAAAAGAGGTGGAAACAAAGGGGGTCAAACATAAAGTCTGGCGAGTGCAATAACTTTAACAATATAATCATTAAAGTAACTAGGATAAGGCATAAGCTGGGAAATAAGGAAATGACCGTGAACAATGGGCATGACAGACCACCCAAAGGAAATAAGATGAACAAAGATAACGTTAAAGGCGCACCTAATCACTATTAGATAATTACTACATTGCACCACACCAAACACCCTAAAAGTTGATCCCGCCTACAGAACTTAATAATGATAATGGTAGTTTCGTTTACACCTAGCTGCCTTCATAGGTGTCGTCTGCCCCTATCTCCACTAGGTGTACCCACTACCCTCATTCGATCGGCTCCCTAACTCGTAGATACCCATGCTGGCCCCACAGTGGGGTGTATCACTCCCCAAAGTGGCAATCCGATACCCCCAAAATGAGCACGGCTTATATCTACACGATGCAACAACGTCTTACCTACCAGCCCGGGCCCACACACGCACATGACCCCATTGGACTTGTGTTGCCACCGCTAACCCGTTTTGACCTCTTACAATCAAACCCAGTACGCGTGTCCCGTCCTCGACTTAGGTCGAGCCCACAAAGATACTTAATGTGTTACTGGTTTGAAAAGGGCCCCCATGCATGACACAAGCTTTCCACCTATGCTTGGTCCCCTCTAAGGTTCTGCCCACTTAACCCCATTATTATTCATGTCTTCTTACATTTTTCAATCTTGGTTAAGTGCATCTAATCGTATTTCACATGCCACCCAAGGCACCCTCTTAATTTCACATGCCACCTAAGGCACCCACTTAACCCCTCATGTCCCACCACATGTTTATCTGGTTAAGTGTTTCTTAATTCATTAAAACCGTAACCTTGAAAAGACCTCCAACATTAGACTGGCGCTTGTGGCTGCTGGATTTTCCGGGCGGGTCCAGGCAGTCTTACACCACAAACGAGCCTAACCTCGTGTCTTTACAATTGTTACGCATTTAATTCGTGCCTTTGACCTCTCACATTAGACTGGCATTTGTGGCTGTTGGATTTGTCGGGCGGGTCTGGCTAGTCTTACACCACAAACGAGTCTAACCTCGTGTCTCAGGCGGTTAATTATTACATATCTTTATTTAAACCCAAAGTGGACTAATATCCCTATTCAAATTTGTATATAAATTCCAAATATACTTATGTACATAATTGTCACCTAAATTATGTCAATTTATTTCAGGTATAACAAATTTTAACAATTATTGCCTCAAATTAATTATATGCCTTTTAAGCCCATTACATGCCAATTCTTAAAATGGGTATATTCAATATTTCCCCCATCGTCCCCATGTTGTTCGTTCGCTTATCATGACATATATATATATATATATATTAGACTAGCAATTAGTCTATCCACATAAAAGGGAAGAACATCGCAAATTTTCGTAACACACAAAATGGATCTAACTTACGAATAAGGATTACAACTTATCTTGCATAAACTTTGTGTTGTCATGAATCTAAACATAGACCTAAAGGTGTGAACTTGCAGGTATGAACATAGTTTCCACCCAAACTTGCGTAGGCCATAGTCACAAACTTGCATAAAACTATGTATGTCACAGATCTAAATCCAAAGGTGTAAACATGCATATATGTGGATCCAATTCCTACCTAAACTTGCATATAGTCATTTTACTTGGTTCACATGTAAACTTGTGTATAATTCACATAGAAACTAGCATATAATCTACACCCAAACTTGCATATAAAATGATGTCAAACATGAATCAAGTTGAACATAGGTGATTTGGCATATACAAAGGGATCCACAACAAAACTATCATTATGAACAACTAGCATATATTCACAAAATATCACATTTTTCCAATGTTTCACATACATAGCCATATAACTCAAATTATAACTCAACCTAATTAACTTGTTAATTATCTTATTAAAGAAATCAAACTCACAACTCAAAGAAGGTCTTGAGTTCTGGGATCTGTGTTCTGAAATTGATTTAGCTCGCCTTTGAAGTAGACAAATTCTTTGCTGTTGTTGTTATAGATTTGAGTTGAATTGAGTTGATTAGCTTTACTTTTCCTCTAGTTGATCGCGGCTACTCTAGGTTGCGGGGTGATAGCTTGACGGCCATTGTTCTAATTTTGATTAGGATTTAGAGTTTGAGTCTACATGTGTTTATATAGAGATTAGGATTAATTTAGGCCATCCGATCAACCTAGAATCAATCAAGACCATCCAGTCAAGATAGAGTGACACCTCAGCCCTAATGACTCAGCACTGAGTCACAAAATCGTCATCTTTCAGATCTGCCCGGAGGGGCAGGTCGACCACCAGGTCGACACTAAGGTCGACCTGTATAGGGGAGGTCGACCCCCTGGTCGACCTGGCCTTGGGCAGGAAATTTCCCTCCCTGCCCCGTTCTGAGTCTGAATTCATTTTTGAATTTAAATTTCTGGAAACTTCCGACAGCCATAACTTCTTCATACGAAGTCCAATTTACGCAAACTCGGACTCTATCTCAACCAGAATTCTAAGTCGAACAAAATGGCGTAACCCGTTTCCCTTGATTCTCACATTTAAAATTAATTATTCCTAAATTCGTTAGTTTAATGTTAATAGAAAACACCGGGTGTTACATTCTCCCCTCCTTAAAGGATTTCGCCCCCGAAATCTCCAAGTTAAGGAGAATGCATATCCTAACATCCAATCATCCATCTACTCAACCATCAAACACAGGCATGCATTGTCCTTACAAGATTTCTAATGCTGTATGAACATATGCAAAGAGTGTGTATATGTTCCTTATCTAATGCAAAAATCAGGCGGTTTACTGATTCAGTTGACCTCCTTAATGCAAATTATGATAGTGCCATGCGTCCATTATGTATGCAAAAGATCCCTAATGATACATATTATTCCTACATGCGTGCACACCCATTCATCCATATGCAGCATCCATATGATAACACCACTATTACACGTCCATTAATCTAAATAAGCACACATTTATATGCAGTATGAAAGTGATTGAGCCGATCTAGTGCCTAATGTGTGTGTATATGCATCCACGAGCAACCACTGGCAAACACTTGCATCCACTAGCATCCATCAATCATAACATGTTTCAAATACATGTTTACATCCATTGGTCTCTACCTAAGGATAAATAATATGACCGAGGAGATACACTAAAAAGGTAGATACAAGCTTGAATAAACTTAAGGAAAAAGAGATCAAAGATGTACCCTCAAAAAGAAAAGGGTAGGCTGCACGTATTTTGGCCTTAGTCTCCCAAGTGGCGTCTTCCTCGGCGTCGCACCATTGAACTTTGACAAGCTTAACTTCATGGTTGCGTAGCTTTTTGACTTCCATCACCAAGATACGAGTTGGAACACTCCTCACAGTCGCTTCTCGTTCCACTTCGAATTCTTCTAGTATGATTGGCTCCATAACTTCTGCCGACTCATTAAAGCACTTTCGTAGCCGAGAGACATGAAAGACATTATGAACTCCAGCTAGTTTTTCCGGCAGCTCTACTCTGTAGGCCATTGTCCTAATCCTTTTGATGATAGGAAATGGTCCCACGAATCGTGGTGCCAACTTTCCTATGGACCCAAAGCGGATGACATTCCTCAAAGGAGATACTTTAAGGAACACCTTATCCCCAACTTCAAACTTAAGGCTGGCCCTTCTCTTGTCAGCGTAGGATTTCTGTCTATCTTGGGCAGTCTTCATTCTCCTTCGTATCAAGTCCACTTTCTCTGAAGTCTCTCTAATCATGTCTGGCCCAAATATAAGTTTATTATCTATGGACTCCCACCAACAAGTTGATGATCGACATGGCCTTCCATATAAAGCTTCGAAGGGTGCCATGCCTATAGTGGCTTGGTAGCTATTGTTATAAGTGAATTCCACCAAAGGGAGATGTTCCTCCCAAGATCCTCCAAAGTCAAGAATGCACAGTCTCAAAAGATCTTCCAGCACTCTGTTCACCCTTTCTGTCTGACCATCGGTTTGAGGGTGATAGGTTGTGCTTAAACATAGCTGTGTGCCTACAGCCTCTTCCAAACTCCTCCAGAACTCGCTTGTAAAGATATGGTCTCGATCACACACTATGCTGGAGGGTATCCCATGGAGTCGAACTATCTCCTTAAGATAAATGGAGGCTAAAGACGAGGTGGTCCTCCTACTCTTGACAGGTATAAAATGAGCGCTTTTCGTGAGCCTGTCCACTATTACCTAAATACCGGTATTGCCCCTTCTTGACCTAGGCAACCCATCAACAAAGTCCATCGAGATGCTTTCCCATTTCCATTGTGGGACTTCTAGAGGATGAAGCAAACCACCAGGCTTCTTCTGCTCCGCCTTGACTTGCTAGCTTATCATGCATATTGAAACAAATTCAGCTACATCCCTCTTCATGCCATTCCAAAAGAAAGCTCTTTTGATATCTTTGTACATCTTGTCTCCACTGGGGTGTATGGTCATCTTGGAATGGTGTGCCTCTTCCAGAACCATCTTCACCAAATCTCTTACTTGTGGGACACATAGTCTTCCATCCCGTCTCAGACAACCGTTATCATCGATGGAGTATCTATTGAGGTGACTAGAAGTCTCTCCCCTAATCAACTTATCTATCACATCAACTAGCTGAGGGTCTTCACATTGCGTGGCTCCTATTGAGTCCAACAAAGTAGGCTGCACCTCTAGCATTGCCATCAACCCAGTCACATAATCAACAGAGGGTCTTAAATCAAAATTGGCTATGTACTCCAAACTTTGCCTTTCCACAAAGAGAGGACTTAAGGTCAGCTTCTTTCTACTTAAGGCGTCTGCTACTACATTGCCCTTGCCAGGAGTATAGGAGATCTCAAAGTCGTATGAGGCGAGAAACTCCATCCATGTTTGCTGCCTTAGATTGAGGTCTTTCTACGAGAAGAGGTACTTCAGCGATTTATGGTCAGTATACAATTCAAATTTCTCACCTAAGAGATAGTGGCGCCAAGACTTAAGCGTAAAAACGATGGCTGCTAACTCTAGATCGTGGGTTGGGTAGTTTTTCTCATGCACTTTCAACTGCCTTCAACCATAAGCTACTACCATCCCCTCTTGCATCAAAATAGCGCCTAGTCCCGTACCGCATGCATCTTTGTATACCGTAAACATCTTGACCCCATCTGGTAATGTCAGAACTGGGCTGTTGTCAGAGCCCTCTTCAATCATTGGAAAGCGACTTCGCAATCCAAATCCCAAATGAAAGTCAGGTTCTTCTTCGTTAACCTTGTAAGTGGAGCTGAGATTTTTGCAAAGTCTTTAATGAACTTGCGATAAAAGCCAGCTAGTCCAAGAAAACTTCAAACTTTGGATGCATTCTTTGGAAGCTTCCAATCCTGGACCGCAACTACTTTTGCAGTGTCCACAACTAACCCTTCTTTGGACACCACATGCCCAAGAAATCTTACTTCTTCTCTCCAGAAGTGGCACTTGGAGAATTTTGCTTTTAACTGATGTGCACGGAGAGTCTCCATGACTACCTTTAAATGCAAAGCATGCTCTTCCTCATTCTTCGAGAAAATCAGAATATCATCTACGAAGACCACCACAAATTTATTGAGAAATTCCCGGAACACTCTATTCATCAAATCGACGAAATAAGCAAGTGCGTTTGTCAAGCCGAAAGGCATGACGAGCCATTCGAAGAAACCGTTTGGGGTTCTGAATGCCGTCTTATCAATGCTACCTTCAGTCACTCTTAGCTAATGAAATCCGGTAGCCAGATCCAATTGGGAGAAAACTATTGCACCTACAAGCTGATCGAACAAATCGTCTATTCTTGGCAGTAGGTGCCTATTCTTCTTGGTCAGCTTGTTTAGCTCCCTATAATCAACGTATAGGAGAAGTGACCCTCTGCTTTGGTTGCGAACACCACTGGAGCACCCCATTCAGATATACTCCGCCTTATAAACCCTTTTTCTAGCAGCTCCTTAACTTGCTTGCTAAGCTCCTTTCTCTCCCTTAGAGCCATGTGTCTAACGGGTAAAGCAACGGGTTTTGCGTTATCAACTAGGTATATGCGGAAGTCTATCTCCCGCTTCGGAGGCAAGCCCTCTACTTCCTCAAAGACATCAGAGTATTCACGGACCACTCTGACAGACTGGAAATTCTCAACAGACGCGTCAAGCGATTCTAGATAACTTAGCATAACAGAATTCATGGGATTACAAGAGATTTCGAGAGTGTTGCCTAAACGAGTCATAATCCTAACCTCTCTCTTTTCACAATCTAGGATGGCTCCATTACTGGATAACCAATCCATGCCCAGAATTAACCCATAGCCCGTGAAGTCCAAAACATAAGCATCGCATCTAAACCCAATGCTGAGTATAGAAATTTCCAAATCCAAACAAATCATGGACAAATATGCTGAGCCCCCAATTGGATTTGAAACAACTAAGGGATCCTCTACTATACTGGTGTTTAGGTGTAGTGACTCAACTAAAGCAGTAGATATAAAAGAGTGTGATGCACCAGAATCAAAGAGTGTGCGAACAGGATAATGAAAAAGATAAACTAAACTTTCAATGGAAATCGCTCTACCTCGTTCTTGCAGCGGTGAGGCCACGAGAGCCTAGACCTGCCCCCTTGCCAGCCCTGGTGCCATGAGAGCCTGAATCTATCCTCCAGAGGTAGGCCCTGCCCTCTTCCCTTTATTTGGGCAGTCCTTAATCAGATGTCCTGCCTCGCCACAGTGGAAACAACCAGTCTTCTTTTTCTTCCTACAGTCTTTGCTTAGATGGCCTGGTGTCCCACAGTTAATGCATCTTTTCTTTCCCTTGCCATTGTTGTCTTTACCACCCTTCTTGTTCTGTTGTTGATGTTGTAGTTTCTTTTGATCCCCTTTCTTCTCAGGTGCCTTATTAGCATTGGCGTCTTTCTCCTCTTCATGCGTAAGTGCCATGTCAACCAGTCTCTCAAAGGTGGCCCCCATAGGGATGTGGGTCATAACTAACCCATGTAGCGGCTCGTTCAAACCCTTAACAAATCTCAGGGCCTTCTTTTCAAGTGTATTCACCAATTCCAAGACAAATCTCGCCAACTGATTGCACTTGTTGATGTACTCTTTCACTGATAGATAGATTTCCTTGCCTCAATGCCAAAAACCTTTCCATGTATAGATTCTCTTCGGCCCGCGAGAGAAACTTTGCCTCAAACCTACGCCTGAAATCCGGCCATGTATCAATTGGACGCTCTCCATTAGTGACCTCCCACCAAAATGAGGCCTCATCCGTCATTAACTAGGTAGCTAATTGGACCTTTCTTCCGTCTTCTACCTCAAAGATTCCAAACAATTCTTCCACCTCCTTTAGCCAATTTCGATCTTCAACAAACGTCTCCAACCCGTGAAAAGGTTTTCCGCCCATTGCCCGAAAGTCCTTGCATATCTTTACAAAAGTATCAACACGGGGAGGAGGAGGAGCATTTGCTGGGCCTACGACATTGGCCCTAGCTTCCAGATACCTTCTAAACCATCCTGGTATCGGTATCCCCTCGGGTATCTTGGGAATTCCAGACATGTTGAAAAGAAAATGAAGAGATTCAAACGGAGAATTCAAAAGAAAGATATATGGCTCTTGGAGGTTATGTTTTTAAAATAAACTTTTCTCCTGAAAATACTCTCCTTAAAACGTATTTTTGAAAGTATTTCTTTATAAAAATGCTTTTTGAAAAATAGTTTTTCAAAATTCATATCTGGTCTGGTAACCTTCAGCTCTGATACCACGTGTGACACCCCATCTCCATTAAGGTCACTCACAAAGGGAATGCTTTAATTTTGGTGAAATGTTTATTGTGTATAGAACAGAAAAGTAAACAAGACAGATAAATATATTGGTACTTGGAAAATAAAAACCACTTTTATTGCAGCGGAGAAATAGTTTGGTTACATCACATCAAAAACCAACTACAAAACCAAATACACTTATTATCCATCTTGACAAATAAGTTCTGAGTACATAAAATAAAAGACATAACCCCAACATAAAATAGCCATAAATAAGATAGGTTGAACTTTACTTCAGCAACCCAAGCAACTTCCAATAGAAAGAGATAAAGCTGTCCAAATCAAGCTCCACTGGTACAAGTCCACCATGAGCACTCGGGGAGGGGGGGGAAGGAAGAAAAGAGGTGGAAATAAAGGGGGTCAGACATAAAGTCTGGCGAGTGCAATAACTTTAACAATATAATCATTAAAGTAACTAGGATAAGGCATAAGTTGGGAAATAAGAAAATAACCGTGAACAATGGGCATGACAGAGCAACCAAAGGAAATAAGATGAACAAAGATAACGTTAAAGGCACACCTAATCACTATAAGATAATTACTACATTGCACCACACCAAACCCCTAAAAGTTGTCCCGTCTACAGAAATTAATAATGGTAATGGTAGTTTCGTGTAGCCCTAGCTGCCTTCATAGGCGTCGTCTTCCCCTATCTCCACTAGGTGTACCCACTACCCCAATTAGATCGGCTCCCTAACTCGTAGATACCAGTGCTGGCCCCACAGTGGGGTGTATCACTCCCCAAAGTGGCAACCCGATACCACCAAAATGAGCACGGTTATATCTACACGATGCAACAACGTCTTACCTACTAGCCCGGGCCCACACACGCATATGACCCCGTTGGACTTGCGTTACCACCGCTAACCCGTTTTGACCTCTTACAATCAAACCAAGTACGCGTGTCCCGTCCTCTACTTGGGTCGAGCCAATAAAGATACTTAATGGGTTACTGGTTTGAAAAGGGCCCTCATGCATGACACAAGCTTTCCACCTATGCTTGGTCCCCTCTAAGGTTCTCCCCACTTAACCCCATTCTTATTCATGTCTTCTTACATGTTTCAATCTTGGTTAAGTGCATCTAATCGTATTTCACATGCCACCCAAGGCACCCTCTTAATTTCACATGCCACCCAAGGCACCCACTTAACCCCCCCCCCCATGTCCCACCACATGTTTATTTGGTTAAGTGTTTCTTAATTCATTAAAATGGTAACCTTGTAAAGACCGCCCACATTAGACTGGCGCTTGTGGCTGCTTGATTTGCCGGGAGGGTCCGGGCAGTCTTACGCCACAATCGAGCCTAACCTCGTGTCTTTACAATTGTTATGCATTTAATTCGTGCCTTTGACCTCTCACATTAGACTGGCATTTGTGGCTGCTGGATTTGCCGGGCGGGTCCGGGAAGTCTTACACCACAAACGAGTCTAACCTCGTGTCTCAGGCGGTTAATTATTACATATCTTTATTTACCCCCAAAGTGGCTTAATATCCCTATTCAAATTTGTAAGTAAATTCCAAATATACTTATGTCCATAATTGTCACCTAAATTATGTTCATTTATTTCAGGTATAACAAATTTTACCAATTATTGCCTCAAATTAATTGTATGCCTTTTAAGGCCATTACATGCCAATTCTTAATATAAGTATATTCAATATTTCCCCCATCGTCCCCACGTTGTTCGTTCGCTTATCATGACATATATATATATATATTAGACTAGCAATTAGTCTATTCACATAAAAGGGAAGAACATCGCAAATTTTCATAACACACAAAATGGATCTAACTTACGAATAAGGATTACAACATATCTTGCATAAACTTTGTGTTGTAATGAATCTAAACATAGACCTAAAGGTGTGAACTTGCAGGTATGAACATAGTTTTCACCCAAACTTGCGTAGGCCATAGTCACAAACTTGCATAAAACTATGTATGTCACAGATCTAAATCCAAAGGTGTAAACATGCATATATGTGGATCCAATTCCTACCAAAACTTGCATATAGTCATTTTACTTGGTTCACATGTAAATTTGTGTACAATTCACATAGAAACTAGCATATAATCTACACCCAAACTTGCATATAAAATGATATCAAACATGAATCAAGTTGAACATTGGTGATTTGGCATATACAAAGGGATCCACAACAAAACTATCATTATGAACAACTAGCATATATTCACAAAATATCACATTTTTCCAATGTTTCACATACATAGCCATATAACCCAAATTATAACTCAACCTAATTAACTTGTTAATTATCTTATTAAAGAAGTCGAACTCACAACTCAAAGAACATCTTGAGTTTTGGGATCTGTGTATTGAAATTGATTTAGCTCGCCTTTGAAGTGGAAAAATTCATTTTTGTTGTTATAGACTTGAGTTGAATTGAGTTGATTAGCTTTACTTTTCCTCTAGTTGATCACGGCTACTCTAGGTTGCGGGGTGATAGCATGGCGACCATGGTTCTAATTTTGATTAGGTTTTAGGGTTTGAGTCTACATGTGTTTATATAGAGATTAGGATTAATTTAGGCCATCCGATCAACCTAGAATCAATCAAGACCATCCAGTCAAGATAGTGTGACACCTCGGCCCTAATGACTCAGCACTGAGTCACAAAATCGTCATCTTTCATATCTTCTTGGGGGGGCAGGTCGACCCCCAGGTTGACACTAAGGTCGACCTGTATAGGGGAGGTCGGCACTAAGGTCGACACCTTGGTCGACCTGGCCTTGGGTGGGAAATTTCCCGCCCTACCCAGTTCTGAGTCTGAATTCATTTTTGAATTTAAATTTGAATTTCTGGAAACTTCCGACTGCCATAACTTCTTCATACGAAGTCCAATTTATGCAAACTCGGACTCTGTCTCAACCATAATTCCGAGACGAAAAATGGCATAACCCGTTTCCCTTGATTCTCACATTTAAAATTAATTATTCCTAAATTCGTTAGTTTAATGTTAACAGAAAACATGGGGTGTTACAATGCAGATACAAATAGAAAATTGAATATAAACTAATATAAAAATAGTAGCTTAACCTCTAAGCTATCATATCCTTATAAATACCCTTCTATTCTAACCCTAAACTATATTTCTTCTGGTCAAAGGAAAGGGAGCCTCCAGTTCCTGTCTCAAAAACCAAATCGTGTTCTTCATAAATCCACCATAATTCAAACAAAATTCTATAAATCGAAATACCAATATATTCGGATTCTCCTTTTGTTTCTCTACAATCTCTGGTGCGGTTTTCTATGCTCGAACCACTTGCTCTTCGCTGGAATTAATCAGCGCAGCTAGGGTTAAAACAATCAAAATATTGAGTCATCGATTCGAGAATTTGACATTTGTTTTGGGGTTCAAAGCGGCATGTGGGTTTGTTCATGATTTTTTTGTGGTATTCGACACTGATTTTTGATGAGAGTTGTAATGGGTAGTGTGGGTTTTCATCGGAAATCGTGAGTTCTAATTGAGATGCAAGTTGTGTGAAATTAGGAGGACGTGAAGGAGAGTTTCAATAGGAGTATTTCGGTGGTTTCGTTCTTGAAAAACAATTGGAAATAAGGACCGTGACTTTACTGTGTGGGCGGTGGGAAGCTCGAGATCGGGGTTTGTTACTGGAGTCGAGTTGGTCGTGTTCTATATGAAAAGAAGGAGATTTCGAAGGTGAGGAGGGCGGTGAAGGTCTGATGATGCATCGTGAAGAGGAGCGAGTGCAGTAGAAAGGAAAGAGTTCGGTGGTGTTTGTTTGAATAACATTGAAGTGATAAAGGAGAGGTGACAAGCGTGATGGGTTTATTTGGTATGAAGTCTGCGTTTAAAATCCTGGGAAGAAGAAGGCCGGCGTGAGGGTGAGTTGGAAATGAGCGATTGGGCCGATGTTTGGGTGAGAGTGGGCCCATTTGAAAGTAAGTGAAGATAAGCCCAAATTATTTAATAATAACTTTAAGTTTAGTTTAAAATTCAATAGCATATAAGCTGGTTAATATCGTATTTTACTCATACGTTATCGGAACTTCGCAAAGTGGGATCTGTTGGGATCGTATGGACGGTGGCCACATAATGGTATTGACTGGAAGTGAATTGGAGCTCCTTACAATTTATAGCGAAATAAATTGTTCGTATGAATCAGAGATAGTTAATCGTTTTTAGCGATAACCGTCCAATGTGAATAAAACTCACCAACTCTACCAATTATATTTTTATAACGTATTTTTAGAACTGATAGATGATGGTTGATTCTGTGTGTTGACTGTTTGGTTGAACTGGTTATGTATTGGTTGAAATTATAGATAACGATATATATATAAATCGTTAATCAAATATTGATTCTGTTTATCAGAATATTTCATATTGAAATGAAATTGATGTAAATTCTATTGTGTGACATCTGTGGATGCAGGGAAACAGCTTAGAGGGATCCAACTAGATTCCTCAATATTTATCATACTGTCTTTTCATATATTATAATATATGATGTGATATATATAATCTGTGTTGATTACGTGTGCTGAATGATATCAATCATTGTTTTTTGGTATTTTGAAATGCCGTAAGAAATGCTGGAATGTAGAAAAGGGGATTTTCAAGTGTATTTTGAAAATAAATTATTTATATAAAATCAATGGATTTTATATATAAAAGGAAAAGGATTTTCTAAAAGAAAATAATTATAAAATCAAAGGATATTAAATAAAATGGGGATTTTCAAGTGTATTTTGAAAATAAATTATTTATATAAAATCAATGAAGGAAAAGGATTTTCTAAAAGAAAATAATTATAAAATCAAAGGATAATAAATAAAAAAGGAAAATATTTGTGAAACAAATATAAAAGGAAAATATTTGTGAAACAAATATAAAAGGAAAATATTTGTGAAACAAATATAAAAGGAAAATATTTGTGAAACAAATAGGAAAGGAAATATTTGTGAAACAAATAGAATAGAAAAGGAGATAGTTAGAATATAAATAGATTTATAAAAGGAAATATTTATTTATGAAATAAATAGAGTTATAAGAAGGAAAATTTGCAGGATATAAAAGAAATGGAAAAGAATTATTTAAAGTGGAATTAAATAGAAATTTGTTTTAACAGGTAAATTGGAAAGATTAATTTATAAATATGTTCTACAAATTAAGCAAATATTTTATCATTGAATAAATTGGATATATAAGTCTGAACTTATATAGAGGAGTAGAAATCGGTTTTGACACCGATATGTTAAGTAGAATGTGAACCCAACATTTAAAACGGGAATTATAATTGAGATTTAGTTGTCATAAATAAAAGGAGTTAATCGAGTTGGAGTTAATCGAGTAGAGTTAATCGAATTAGAGTTAATCGATTAGAGTTAATCAAATTAGAATTAATCGATTAGAGTTAATCGAGTTAGATTTAATTAAAAGGAGTTAATCAAAAGGAGTTAATCAAAAGTAGTTAATCGAGTTGGAGTTAATCGATTAGATTTAATCGAATTAGAGTTAATCGATTAGAGTTGATCGAATTAGAATTAATCGTTTAGAGTTAATCGAGTTAGAGTTAATTAAAAGGAGTTAATCAAAATGAGTTAATTAAAAAAAGTTAATCAAAATGAGTTAATTAAAAGGAGTTAATTAAAAGGAGCTAATCGAGTTGGAGTTAATCGATTAGAGTTAATCGATTAGAGTTAATCGAAATAGAGTTAATCGATTAGAGTTAATAGAATTAGAATTAATCGATTATAGTTAATCGGGTAGAGTTATTTAAAAGGAGTTAATCAATAGGAGTTAATCAAAATGAGTTAATCAAAAGGATTTAATCGAATATAGTATATTCGAAAGGAGTTAATCGAATATAGTTTATTCGAAAGGAGTTAATCAAATATAGTTTATTCGAAGGGAGTTAGTCGAATATAGTCATTCAAAAGAAGATTATCGAATATAGTTTATTCGAAAGAGAGATTATCGAATATTAGTTATTCGAAGAGAGATAATCGAATATTGTTTATTCGAAAAGGAGTTATAGAATAGAGATTATTCGAAAGAGAATTATACGTTGAATTCAATTATATCAAATTAGGGAAAGTACTATTCACTTTCCGTTTTTAATCAAGATTTATTTGTTTATTAATAAATTAGTTATTTTTTTATTTGTCCAGATTAATAAATAAAAGTTATATTGAAGTTATTATATTTCAGAAGCATGGGATTTTAACACTATTGTTAAAATCAAATGATTTCTGTAAAAGAAGCGGATTCGTAAAAAGAATCCGAGAGTTACGTAAGGAAGTTTATTAGAGGTTTAAAAGGTGAACCTTGTCTATTTCGAAGTTAGAAATGTTGTTCAGTTAAGGTCTGAGAGGTAGTTATACCCCAACTTGATTGACTTCGTTTTTAACAAAGAAATGGTTAAGGTTCGATAGTGAAGGTTGGTTAGGTAAATTTAGTTAGAAAGTGTAATGATTTGATGTGGCGTCGCGATGTTTTATTTAAACATCTGTTTAAATCAAATGTAGGAGTTTTGGAAATGTTTTCCAAATAAAAATCAGAAATGTTTTCTAATATAGAAAATAAGAAATGGAAATGTTTTCCAATGTTAATAACGTATATTTTCTAAATTTAAAAATAAGAATGGTTGAATATATGGAAACAGGAAATGAAAAAACTGGAAAAATTAATGAACTAAAGAGATAAATGTTCAATGACGATTGATCGATAGAATTTCCATCTGGAAATAATATCGTTGTTTGTACACATGTTTTCTTTGATAGTTAAATCACCGACTATCGAAGTTTTTGACCATTTTTCTGTCGTCAATACGGAGAGACCGGGATCAGATTCATTATCTGAAAACCACTCTGTATGGACGCTAGCGTTGCGATCAAATATGGTGAAGATAATTGAAGATGGAGTTATGCAAGGGCTGTCCTGTTTATAGAACAGTACCTTTGGTTTGTCCAGTCCCAGGACAACCTGTATGGTAGAATGTCTGACAGAGTATATTTAATGGATGTGATGACCCCAAACTTCCGTGGTTCGAAAGCAAGGATAATCATTTGGAATGCAACATATTTACAACAATAACCGATCTCAGATAATACCATAACGCAAAATCATTGCAGCGGAAATACAAATATCATAACATCAAATCAACTGAACATCCGAGTACACAGTTACAGAATCCACTTAGCAAAATAGAAAGTCTGAATGAAAAGGAAATAAGTCTCAAAAGGAAATAGGTCTCAACTCCATAACGTACATAAAAATCCAAAGATGAAATAAAGTCTCTAAAGCAAAATAAAAGATAAAAGAGAGGTCTTCATATTCTTCTCCAGCAAGCTCCAATCCAGAAAATGTCTCCCTAAAACCTGTCACTTGGTTGCCCGCGTAAAGAGAGGGCACCCGAGTTTGCAAAGTGGAACAAACTTCGAGTCAGTCATGGGACTGGTATGAGAAATCTTTCTATACTAACTAACAATATGGCAAATCATAGGACCACGCCGCTAACGCGGAACGGGTTTACTCCATTGGATTGCCAGTGCATCATTAAATAAATTTGATACAAAATAACGCAATGACTTTGGAAAAATGAAATCATTATAAGACTCAAGTCCCATTACACAATGCAACGCAAACCGGAGGATAGAGTTTTATCTTATAATGATCAAATATGCTTAATACGTATAAAATAGTATTTTAATAGTATTATTAGTGTCTATGCAGTATTAAAATACTTCAAAGTAAATGTATCAATCCTAGACGGCATAGTACCCCATCCTACTATGTCGCCATATATAAGTTTACAATCAAGACCGTAATGTCGTATTGGAAATTGGTTTTCCATCATGAAATCGAGGCTAGGGATCGTCCTCTCCAATTCGAGACACTCTAGCAAATGCCTCAGGATCACACCTATGGGCAACCCTTGGATCTTCAGGGTCGGTCCACACCTAGCGTTAGTGGATTGGCAATTCCTGAACACACGTTTCCCGGTTCCTTTAAACTCTATATGGCCACTAACAACCTATAAATCCGAGGTACCTCATAATCCATCATCCATATAAGTAAAAATGTTAGGGCTGGTAGGTCACTAACACCACTTTAGCTAGAAAGAAACGTGTGCACTCCCTGCAGTCCTAATCCCGTTTCTGACTCATACCGGGGTGTGAGGCTCGCGAAGTCACGCTATACTCAAAGCTACGCCTAAACAGGCTATGCTTTGATCATCAACAACAAGGCCCTGCTTTTCAACAAAAGCCTTGATCATCTGCATCTTGGCATGCCACATTGACAATTCATGCCATGCGATCGATAACTATTAATATATACCAAGGTGTTAAGCAGAGAATAAATTCTCCACCACCAAACAGACATACATTAATAAAAATTGATTTAATTACATGAAATGAATTCCAACGTCAGACATGCATCCATTTACAAGTCCGTTCTAGGTCTGAACGAAACCGGAGACACCTGAGAGGTTCTCGCCTATCTGGACAATCAACACATACGTCCGGTCAACTACTACTTTAACCCCTTCCTGGGAACAAGTCAGTCCAAGGCATCAGTAGTCGTCGTCCATTCAATGTGAAGATCGTAGGTCTTCAATCACCGTCTTCTACATCTTTTATTTAATCGTCGTGTAATTATTTGAAATGAGTTGAACTCGGTCTTTTCAAATAATTCTCGCAAAATTATTATTTAAATCATTTCACGCCGTTAATATTCATTTATAACAATTTATCGCTATTTTTATCTATTTAAAAATAGCCCAAAATAATATAATGACGCTTCGGGTCATTGGGCGGCCCTGGCGCTGTTTTTATCCAATTTTGATTTACACATATCCTGAAATCTAACCGTCGGATTTTGAAGAAATTTATAACGTTGGAAAGATCTTCCCAAAGCGGTCCTAACGGTTCCAGTTTTGGGAAAATCCAACGGTCGGGTCTTTTGGTATGATCGTTTAAAGTTACGATTGCCGATATGCGAACTACCGCGCGCGTTTCGTTTTAAGTTTTAATTTATATATATATATATATATATATATATATATATGTATATATCATTTGGCGATTTCAACTATTATAATCTATTCTTTTTATCGCACCTAAAATGACGATAAAAATATCACTTTTAATATTACTCTTTTTATCGCATTTAAAATGATGATAAAAATATTACTATTAATTTCACTCTTTTTATCGCATCTAAAATGACGATAAAGATATCACTTTTAATTTTACTCTTTTTATCGCATCTAAATGACGATAAACATATTACTTTTAATTTCACTCTTTTTATCGCATCTAAATGATGATAAAAATATCACTTTTAATTTTACTCTTTTTATCGCATCTAAAATGACGATAAAAATATCACTTTTATATCTCTATTCTTATTTACATCTAAAATGTAAATAAAATTTACTTTTTAAATTCATGTTTTTATTCATATCTAAAATGTGGATAAAAATGTACCCTTTTAAATTCATGTTTTTATTTGCAACTAATTTTCAAATAAAATTCACTTTTTCATAATCTTGTTTTTATTTGTAACTAAATTACAAATAAAAATGTACTTTATATATTCATGTTTTTATTTGCAACTAATTTGAAAATAAAATTCATTTTTTCTAATCTTGTTTTTATTTGTAAGTAAATTACAAATAAAAATGTACTTTATATATTCATGTTTTTATTTGCAACTAATTTGCAAATAAAATTCACTTTTTCTAATCTTGTTTTTATTTGTAACTAAATTACAAATAAAAATGTACTTTATGTATTCATGTTTTTATTTGCAACTAATTTGCAAATAAAATTCACTTTTTCTAATCTTGTTTTTATTCCCATCTAAAATGTGAATAAAATAACCTTTTTAAAATTCATGTCTTTATTCACATCTAATATGTGAATAAAATATCCCTTTTAATTCCATGTTTTTATTTGCATCTAATTTGCTAATAAAAACGTGTCTTTTACATTCATGTTTTCTATTTACAACTAATTTGCAAATAAAAATATACCTTTTTACATTTATGTTCTTATTTACAACGATAAGGTAAATAATATGTACTTTCCTAAAATCATGTTCTCATTTACAACAGAAATGTAAATAAGATGTACTTTGTAAATTCATGCTTTTATCTACAATAATAATGTACATAAAAGGGTCATTTTAAGTCTAAGTTTGTTTTCACATATAAAATGTGAATAAAAATGTATTTTTAATTTTCATGTCTTCATTTGCAAAAAATTTGCAAATAAGAAATGTACTTTTAAATTCATGTCTGTTATTTACATGTGGATGTAAATAAAATAGACTTCCTTTCTTTTCATGACCTTTATTTACATGTAATTGTAAATAAGATAAATTTTCTCTTTTTTTTATGTTCTTTATAATCATATTTTTTATTTATACCTAACATGAAAATAAGGATGTCCTTTAATAATCATATTTTGATTTACGCTTAACATGTAAATAAAAATGTCCTTTTCTGTAACATGATTTATTCACATGAACAATGTCAATACAATATTCTTCTTCTAACTTGTTTTATTTACATAAAAAAATGCAAATAAAGGTGCCATCGCATGTTGTTCTTTTTATTTACATAAAAAATGTAAATAAAGGTGTCATCGAAAGTTGTTCTTTTTATTTACATAAAAAAAATGTAAATAAAGGTGTCATCGCAAGTTGTTCTTTCTATTTACATAAAAAAATGTAAATAAAGGTGTCGTCATACATTTGGTCTTTTTACTTACATAAAAAAAATACAAAATAAGATATTCCTTTTCTTTTTCTATTGCATGTCTCATGTAAATAAAATATACTTTTTCCTATTCATGTTTATGAATAAAATTTTAATTATCATTCCTAGATCTGAAATAAAAGATAATTTCAGATCTGAATTCTAAAGTCAAACTAGAAATTAACAAACATGAGGTAGATCTAACAATTTAGAATATTCCACAAACAATGAATAAGTTCTATTTTACAACATCGCAGATCTAGATTATTTATATACATACAATGATTCAAATAACGAGAAAAATAATTAAATTATTTAATTATTTAAAAATTAGAAATCTCACTGTCAGGTTGCGAATTTAGCCAAAATTTGAACTGCTCGGAATTGCTCTCTTTTAGTCTAGAAACGTAGATCTCAGCTTCACGATCACAGCGCTTTAGAAATCGTTAAATTTTGATTCAGAACGAATGAGTTACGATTTGATTAAGATTTTCACATTTTAAATTAATTAATTAAAATAATTAAATATATTTCCACCTTCTTCTACTTCAGGAACACAGGTCGTCGAGTTCATCTTCTGTTCAGAACTTAGGGTTCAACTTAGCTCGCGGTTCGAGGTGTTAGAGGTCAATCAGAGACTGGGACTTCGAAGAGGGAGGCGGTGCGCGTCCAGGGGCTCCTCGGCCTGAGGTGCGATCGCCATTACAGGGGGTGGTGGCGGTCGAACGGTGGAAGCTTTGGGGTGACAGTTCTCGGTCTGGGTGCAGTTTCAGGGTAGGTTACCCGTTTGGATGTGAAGCTCGAGGAAGTCTTTACGATAAGCTACAAAAGAGGATAGAGTTTTGGTGATTGGATCGGTAGAATTTAGTGGTGGAAGGTTGGTGTAGTTTCGGCCATGAGATAAAGGGGATGGCGGCTGAGAAGAACGATGAATAGTATTTTTTAGGGTTTAATTCTCTAATATTTATAATATTTAAATGTATTTTTACAAAAAAATCCATAACTTCTTAACAGTTCCGATTCCAGTCCAACCGAAGGTGACCCTACCCAATAGCCCATGTTCCGGATCCAACGGGCTAGGTCCCGTAAGCCTAAACGTCTATCTATGGCCTGAATTAATTAATTTAATAATTAAATCCTTTATTAAATTAACTCATTCGTATAAATAAATTCACCAAGGCCACATACGGAATAAGAAAATTCCCAAAAAAAAATATTTGGCTTTGTTATAATGATACGGTCTTAACCAAATTAATTTCATCGAATTCTGAGACCGTTTGAAAAATGGTTATTTTTCAGTCGATTAAATTTGACTGAATTGAACAAAACACATCTTTTTTCGCCACGCTCACATATTAATTCGGAAAATTCTAAAAATTGAAACCTAACAATAATTTGACATTCTGGTTCCAACAAAAGTGGTTTCATCGAAAACAGAGGTCGTTTGAAAATTGACCATTTTCACTTGCTTTAATATTATTTAAAAATGAAAATTTTAATTTCTGGCACATTTTCCAACCAAAATATTTATAATAAAAATTTTAAATTGGTTCTGGTTTTCCGGGTTGTTACAATGGATCACGTAAGTTGATCTCTTCAAACGTATGTACATTTGGTGGCGGAGGAATTCGTTTCTCTTAGTTGTATACCCGTTGTATTTTAGGGAAATCAATTTGTGATTTTATGGGTATGACAATGTGACATTCAAAGTGAATAATTGTGTGATCTATCAGAGATAAGCATGACCTCTAGCCTCACAACCGGGAAATGACAAAAATCGGGCAGGCAGCATGGCTATGTGGGTTGCTTCCATTAGGTTGTATTATCACCTATCTAGAGACATTAACTTCATTCTTTAATCTATTTGATGTTGTCCCATTCGAGAAATAGTCGGTGATCCCAACCGTTGGTGATATACATTCGATGCACTCAAGCGAAATGAGTGGTCGGTCATGTGTGGCCGGGTTGCAAGATGTTCTTGTTGAACCCAGTGTATTCCTCTCTAGAGGTACACTATCGGACGGTGGTTCCATACCTTGTCATGGTTGGTAATCCATTATCCAATAAGTGCACGCGGTTTTGATTGTATACTATATATGTAGAACGTTTGATGAAAGCGTTTCTGCTAGATGATTATTTAGTTGTGGTTGATAGACATTATTATAATATTAAAAGAGTTTTGATATAAATTTTATCATTCTTTCAAAAGGATTTTGAGAGTTAAATCAAATGTTTTGGATTCTCATAAGGGAAAAACCCGTTCCATTATACAGTGTGGTGTTATGAGACATCGTTTTATTGCTCAAATTGTTTTAAATTATTTTACTCGCATCAGTCTCATGACTAACCCATAGTTTGTTTTGCTTTGTTTTCCCTAAACTCTTGGGTGCCCAATTTTGTACGGGCAGTCAAGTAGTCAGGAATTTTCAGATATACTTGAAGAGCTTGGAGCAGGAGGCTTCAGGATTATATAGCTATAGTTATTTCCGCTGTTTTGTAAGTTTTGTACTCTGATATTATTACTGTATACATATACTAGTTTTATTTCAAAGTTATGTATCTATTATATATCGTTCGTTCCGCTGTGAGATTCGTGTTACTCTGATGATGTTGTATGTTCTTCTTATTCTTCTATTCTATGTTTCTATCTTATCTATTCTCACCATCTAATTTCATTCATGGACAATCTGGTGTTTCCGATGCTTGGGTAGTCGACATTGAGTTATTTCGATATCCAAGGTCGCAAAATCCCCGGGTGGTTACATTTAGCTCGTGTAATTCTTTTAGGCCGCATGAAGATGTGTTGGACCATTCTAATGAATGTTAGCTCGGCAACATACATTCAGGACAGTGAATAAGAAGTTGGGTGCTTTGCACGCCATCAGTTTGACATGTAAAGTTGTTTGCCAAGTTTATAAAGCTTAAAAGGTTTGGACCATTAATATGATGACATGTGGCCACGTGAATTGACAAGTTTAATGAAAATAACATAGTATGAAACGAGTAGAGCCTAGAACCATAAATGTACAACAAAACCGTGAATACTAATCCCATACTCACAAGAGAAGTAATGGAACAATCATAAGCATCTAAGGACCAATGCACGGTAACGTACAAACAAAAGGAACGAGCTAAAGAGTGTTGTGATTGTTTTAAGCCGTGTTTTGTGGAACATCTCATAGGTCGTTCGAAGCATAAAAGGAATTGTGGGACCACTTTATTTAGCTCGCATGCACGTAATAACAAATTGTTTACAGTTGTAAAGGGGAACATGCCAGCTCTCACTGCTTAGGACTTGAAGTTGATACGTGAAACATTCAGGCAAGCTCGAGGTCGTTAAACATATTAGCTTTTTGGACCGCGTTGCTTCAGGTTGTGAGAACACTATCACGTATGCGTTTAAGTTGCTGGGAACATTTTAGCTCGCTGGGCATGCTTTAGGTCGTTATTATTTCAGACCGGGTCGTTGCAATACAAGCTTTTAGCTCGCATGAGTGTTTAAGGCCGCAGCTCATTTTAGTTTGTGCCATCAGCTTTAGACCGTGGATTGGTTTAACCCGTGCCAGTCTTAGGATGTGGGATGATTTTTAGACCATATAGCACACTTTAACCCGCAAAATTTTTGGGCACGTGAAGGCTTTTAGACCGCCAACCTAGCGCCAATTATACACCCTTAATTACAACCTTGCCACTCCATCTAAACACCACTATAAATACTCCTCATAATTCACATTGAGAGAGGAGGGAATTTCATTCTTACGAGGAGGTGCCGCCAAATCTAAAGCTTTTCTACAACTCCACTAATGGCTCTCATGGATCTAACAACTCATTTCCAACTTCATGTGGATCAAATCCATTCCTATGATCATTAAAGCTATCTCCAATTGGATCAAAGCTCTTGGAATCTCATTCATACTACATAAAAAAGCTCTCCAACACCATTCCAAGGAATCTCGAACCTTTTCCAATCCTCTCGAAATTTGGATCTAAACGCAAAATTCTATCAAATCATGGATAAACACAAGAGAACTTAAGTGATCATGGATTAATACATCTACCATCGCAAAGCACGTGATCTCTTCCATCCATTTGCTAAATTCAAGTGAATTAGATCGTAAAGAGAGTGAAAAGGGAGGAGAATGAGAAATGAATGTATAGTGAAAGTTCATTCATGTTGTAAACAAAATATCGTAATGAGAATTGATTGAAAAGTGGACGTAGATTCATTTAGAATCGAACCACTATAAAAATTCCTTTGTCTTCATTTTATGGTTTTTATTTTGTAATTGCGCGGTTCCACATTTTAGTCTTACTGAATCAGTGAAGTGCATCGTTTGCACCTTTGGTGTTGATTCCAAATTTGGAGTAAACATTTGGCACCCACTGTGGGGCCACGTGCGCATTTCTCTAGATCCTAAGAGCCTACTTCTAATATAGATTACGCAAATCTAAGATCTAGTCCAATCGACGAATTATCTTCCAAATTCAAGGCCTTATTCGATATAATGGCCAAATATAAGAAGACTACTACCAATGTTGTTGAAGAAAACAACAATGTTATTAGTAACGAAGCTACTCAACTCACTAACCGTTTCGAAGTTGGAGAAAATTCGATGTCCGTGACTGGAGTAACTAAAGCAGAATTAGATGCCGTCATTGCTAACTTGAGCCAGCGAATGGAAATTTCCAATAAAGCCTTAATCGATGCTAATACAACTCTCGTGGATGCTAATCAAGCTTTGATGGATAAAGTGAGTGCTCTCCTAAGCGCTCAAGCAAATCCCGCTCCTCCTCCGAAAATTCATGTCAACCTCGAAGAGAATGCAAACTCATCAGCCTCCGATCCTCGCAATGATAACTTGGAAAGATTTGTGGGTAAAAATGATGCTAATGTCGAAGAATCAAAGCTAAAAGCTATAAACCTTTCCGATTGAAGTGACCACTGACAAGTTGCAATTCCATAAAGGGGGCACCTTCCCATAGTGGAAGTAAAAGATCTAGATCCTCTAAACGCAATCGGTCGCCACGACGAGCATCCGCGAAAGAGATCGAAGTCCGCTCTCCATAACAACACAACTCGAAGGAATATATCGCGGATATGGTAAAACAAATCATGAAAGATAACATGCCTGCAAGGATAGTGAAAGGGAATGGGACATCTCCATCGGCAAAAATCCATTCACAAAGAGGATCTGCAAAGCTGAATTCCCCAAAAAGTTCACTCATCCTACTCTGCGTCCGTACAACGAGACTTCTGATCCAAATCACTTCCTATATAAATATGAGTGGCACATGAATGCACCCAAGGCAATAGACGAAATCAAATGCTTGTGCTTCCCTCTCTATCTAGAAAGTGTCGCATCGTCGTGGTTCACAAGGCTTCCACCCGAATTCGTTGCTGATTTGGTGATTTGACCATGAAGTTTAAGGAGCAGTTTAGACTGCAAGCTACGAAGGCTAAGGACGTTATTTCTCTTACATCCATGAAGCAGAATCTAGGAGAATCTGTTAAAGCTTTCCTCAAAAGGTTCAATGACGCTGTATCCGAACTAGGATGATCTTAATGTCTCTAATAGGCGCCATAAACGAAAATAGCAAATTCGGTAAATGGATTAAAATGAAAGAGTCGAGTACGCTTGAGAAATTCTATAAAAAGGCCGAGGAGTACATGAGATTGGATAATAATCTTGCACCTCTTCGGATCGTTGATGCAAACCAACCCCTTGAAGCTTCCAAAAGCGCTCCTACTCAGTACAATCAGAAAAATACTGGAGGTCAGAAAAGAGGAGACGATGGAAAAGAAAATCGAGACAGCAAGAAGCCACACTTTTCCAATACATCTAAGCTAACACCTTTAAATGACACTCCAGAAAACATCTTTGCTGCAACCAAAGAGACCGAAGATTATCCAATACCTAAACCTCGGAAAATCAGTGACCATCAAGCAAATTCTGGAAAATTCTGCTGATTTCATAATCAGCCAGGCCACAACACCAACGAGTGTAGGCGTCTAAAATCACTGATCGAAGAGCTAATTAGGAAGAATCGTCTACAACAATATGTGAAGAATCCACAATCCTTAAATGCTATTCCGATTTCCCAGTGCTAGAGGGCAACAAGCAACGAAGCTTTTATTCAGACCAAGCCTAGGCTGATCATCAACTGAAAAACTGTTGACAGTGCTTCAATTTCAATGGCTCAAAATAAGCGATCAACATCGTCACTGCTTTACTTCATGCTCTATTTCCTGCTTTAGTTCATGCTTTATTTCATGTTTTACTTTCTGTTATATTCGAAACTTCTTGTAAACAGTCTGTAATAACCTGCAAGTGATGTACTGAACTTTAGCTCTACGATTAAGAGCATATCTGTCTAAATGAATTTCTAGCTTGCAAATTTCATGATTAAATCAAAACTTGATTAAATGTGATTTCATATTGCAGGCCATTTGTTGAGCGCTTGTCCCTGTAACATCGCGACCCCAACAACGCTAGTTCAAGTGCCAAATGCTGTAAATATTAACAAGCGCAAATGCAAAAATGGAAAAGCATAGCCTTGAAAAGTGAATGGGAAAAGTCGCAAAGATTCAAACAGTGAACAAGCGGCACGACAAATAAAAAAGAATGTTGTAATTTTCATCGAAGGGGCAATCCCCTAAATAAAAGTTTTAAAGCTTCGGTTCCCAATCTGTTACAGCCCACCAAGTCAAGCGGCCAACAAGGGGATTGGAGTTAACCCAGAGTTGGAATAACCAGTATCAAGGCAGAAGGACAGACAAACACGCTGGAAGGACCAGCACCAAGTCGGAAGGACCGACAAACCTGATGTTAGAAGTACCGACATCAGGCCGGAAGGAAAAGGCAAACAAGCTGGAAGGACCAACACCAAGTCGGAAGGACCGACAAACCTGATGTTAGAAGTACCAACATCAGGCCGGAAGAACTTGCAAACACACTACAAGGACCAACACAAACCAAAGTCCTCTCCGTGGGCACCCAATTGATCGTCAGAATCAGGAAGTACCTAATGCGAAAACGACAAACATTGGGGTTCTAACCAAAGACCTCTCCGGGGGCACCCAATTGATCATCAGTATCATGAAGCACCTGATCCGATCACGACAAACATTAGGGTTAGAGTCGAAGTCCTTACTCGGGGTACTCCTTTTAAATCTACCAACGCTTGGAATAATCAGTACAATTGATTGGAAAAAGTCTCCAATGGCTGAATTAACCAAGTTGGATTGTAAACGGAGTTTGGACATTAACCACTTAACTTGCGCAGTGTCTGAAAATCTCACACATAACAAGTTTATGGAATCCAAAATACTTCCCGTGGAGAAGACTGATAACGACTTCCTAAAACAGGGGCACAAATGTCCAAGTCTTCTCTGGAAGAAAGCCAAAAAATTCCCTCAGATGCACATTTCCCAAATAAGAATTGTTTTATACCATCATATAAGTTATCGAAACGATAAACGTTTGAAATCCACAGTCGGCTTTAGTCGATTAGTTGATTTTAAAGCATCAATGCGAATTCGAATTAGAATATCGTATTTGTGCGGATTATACTTGACGAGTTTTAAACCGTCGAATAAAATAATCCTATGAACATGCTTTATTCAATTCAAAATAAAATTCGCTATAAGCCATTTTTAACGATTAATGTAACGAACACGGATTTCGACCGAACCTAATCGATCGCTAATCGACCAAGACCGTTCAAAACCTGCATATGCTAACTTTGGGCATACAACACATCAGAACAAATAACATAAGACTTTTAGAAACATTATAATAATGTTACATACGAGTACAAAATATATCGGAGTACATCGAAATATAATACAGCGGAAGATAAATTTACAATAGATTTTAATACAGTGCAGCGGAAGACTATCTATGCTCTGGACATAGCTTTAAGCTTCAACCCAAAATCATGTTCTATAAATCTGCAAAATAAGCTACTCAACTGTCCGTGTGGAAAATATGGGCACCCGAGTTTGCAAGTGAAACAAACTACAGGTCAGTCATGGGACTGGTATGAGAATCTTTACTTAACTTATCTAATAATAGGGCTAATCACAGGACCACGCCGCTAACGTGGAATGGGTTTACTGCATTGGATTGCCAGTGCATGAAATAAAATAAATCGTTAAACAACACAATGCTTTTTAGAAAAATGAAACCATTATAAGACCCAAGTCCCATCACACAATGCAACGCACACCAGAGGATAGAGTTTTACCTTATAATTGTCAAAATATGCTTGATACGTAAAAACGGATTTGATATTATCATTAGTGTCTACTAGTTTGGAACCCGTGCTTCGCACATGGGTAGGTAGGTAAGAGTTAGTGTGAAGTAGAAGCAACTTGGAGTTGGTTCGTGGTGCTTGTTGGTGTGTAAGGGTAGACATTAAATGAACTGATAGGCGTATTAGTTATGTAAGCATATGTGAGAGTTGATGGTGTAAGGAAGGAAACGTTATGTGGTATTGGCATAGTTTGTTGCAATAAAGGTTTAATAGTATTTAATCACTGGTTATGTAATTGGAATTTGCTGACAATTTTTAATTATATGTTGTAGGTTAGAGGGGCGGTCGATATCGTGATGGACCGTAAAAGTAGTGTGTGGTGCATGTGCGTCTAATGTTAATGGTGCAGTTAAATAGAAAATTTTAGTGGGTTATTTAAACATAGACAGAAGCCCAGCTGGAAATGCATATGTTTTAGAAAAATAGTAGTGCAATGTTTTGTCAGACATGATTTGAATTATAAGTGTGACTAAAGACACGATCGACAATAACTAGTGGCGCACATCAGCATAAAAATTTACCCTGCATTTGAACACTGGAACTTATCCTCAACAAATAGAAAGCATAGCAAAAAATGCAAAAAGATGCTTACATTGCCATAAAGTAGCTTTGAAGGGAATTTAAACATTCCGAAAGAATGTCTTAAATGATGCCTGAGAAGTTTAAACAAAATGAAAATGACATGCATAGATGAAAAATAGGAAAAAAAATGATATTATGTGACTAATGATCAGTGGACCAAGACCTACATCGTTATGCCTGGAAATGAAAAATTAACAAAACCCAACTTCATCTTAAACCACTCAAACCTAAATCCAATATACTTTTGAATGTAAAATATTATATCTATCATATTCAATCAACTCAAAACCAATTCGAATCATTAGCATAAATATTTCAACTACATTAACCTCTCTATATTTTTTTTCGCACATTAACATAGGAGAATAAGAAATCAAAGATTTTATTTCTGGATGTATCAAAATATGAGGTCGTTATGTGTACATAACTTTATGTATCTAGAAAATAACATACCATAAGCATAATGCTCTAAATAGCAAAAAAATGACATAACATAAAATCTATAGGCACCAAAAACCATGATTACGGACAGAAAAATGCATTAAAAAGTTTCAATGGTGTATAGTAGAAAGGAACTTGCATACGAATTGAAAATACAAATTTGGTATTTACAGTTATCCAAATTCTTAAATACTGTAGGTCAGCAAACATATAGCCAAAAGTGGATTAAAAGATAACATGCAATGGAAGATGCATGTTATGGATTTTCAATATACCAATACTATTGAAATGACTCATATAATACAGCTGAGCTTACCTTGAAATATTTAGGTTGCGACAATGGGAAGAAGCTTGATGCAGGACAATAGAAAAGCGCTTCATGGAATAAACTCTTGTTAAAAGCATGAGTAACATTCTCGTTTGAATTTTTTGTAGGAATCACATTCGAACATTGCTTTTAGCATGACTTGAAAATGATAGTATGCATGAGAAGCTAGTTTAATGGCAATGTACAAAGATAAATATGTTGTATTATTATATATGCTAATAGCATGCACAAAAACTCCTGTTCATTCTAAGCTCAAAACTGCAAATTCGAAAGACATTCTCATGGAGCACTTTTAAGATGTTAAACTTCATTTCAAATTACATTACCAAAAGGGATGGCCCGAGCATAAATTGTAAAAAGGTAGATTATATACGCATATCACGTTCACAGAGAGAGATGTAGAAATTGTACATTTGTAATCTAAATGGCCATAGCCCAAATCGTTGCACTTTCATTGTACACAAGACATGGCAAGTAAAAGCCCAAACTGCACATAAAAGAGACAACTGTTAATACCTACTACAGTAGCATCACATACAGCAGTTACGTCTGGAGATTCTATACATAAAATAAATAATCAGTTCACACCGGTAAAAGGTAAGGAAAGAAAGTGGTCTACACATGTTACACTATTACAACTTCAAATCCGTATTCCTCCCTTGATTTAGGGTGTGTTCTTAACGAACGTGAGCGTGCCATTTGAGCATGGCATTTGAGCGTGCCATTTGAGCGTGGTACTGTAGCGAAGGGGAATTGTGTTTTTAGCTACGAATGGGGTATTTGAGCGTGGTATTTTTAAAATAAGATTTAAATAGAGATGGTTTGGCAAATTCGAATACAAATACAAATACAAATACAGTTTCTAATACAGATACAAGTACAATTACAAATACAAACACAAATTAGTGCAGACCCGCAGCAACCAACCGATCTCTAATGGTATCTCGAACTAATGACATTTCTCGGGATCCTTCTGCTTGAACACGTTCTGTGCCTCTATTCGTCGTATTTCTCATACTATAATATTCCGTCAAGTAATTATCGGGTATTCGTTCAGGATCATCATCAAAAGCCATAAAATCTGGGTCACCACTATTGAATTTGCGTATGAAGTTGTGTAAGGCCATTGTAGACACCACAACTTTCACTTGAGTTTGAAACCGATATGTAGGCATCTTGTTGAGAATGATAAATTTTTTCTTCCAAATGGCAAATGTTCGTTCTATAGTCATCCGTAAACTCGAATGGTAGTAATTAAACACTTCATTGGCCGACTTTGGTTGATTCATTGTATCACGGAAATGCGGAATATGATATCTCATATTTCGATATGGCGGTAAATATCCAGTATGTAGTGGATAGCCCGAATCAACTAAATAATACTGTCCAGCTGGAGGGTAAGGAAAGTTATAGTTTCTATCGTTTGTAACAGCATTAAAAATTCTGCTATCATGTGCAGTCCCTTCCCAACCAGTCATAACATACGTAAACTGTAAATAGAAATCACAAACCGCTAATATATTTTGAGTTGCAAACCATTTTCTTCCAATATAAGAGATAATTTGATCAGTGGGTAAATGTGCAGATACGTGGGTACCGTCTATAGCGTCAATACAGTTTTTGAAATACGGGTAATACCGGGTGGAAGTTCTGATGTGATGTGGAGCAGTATTAAATTGTTGTTCCGCTGACTTTATTACATCAGCAGCGAGTAATTGAAAAGCGTTTAGGACATCATGAAAACAAACGGAAATTGTGCTACCTGATCATTGAAATCTTTCTTGTAGTTTTATATTTGAAAGTCCAGTAGCCATTGTATAAATGAATATTCCAACCATTTCGACGACACAGATTTCTGGTCTGGAAGCGAGACCATGATGTTGCAGTTTCTCACATAATGCGTAGAAACAAAGTCTTTTCATCCGAAAATTATTTTAACAACGGCTTTGATGGCCATTCAAAATTTCGTTGATCCAAGATAAGCCAGTGAACTCCGAAATATTAATCCGCGTCATATGATTTCTCCTTTCATTCTAAACCAGATAAACCCCGTAGAGCTCCATCAAATCGTCGTTCTCGGAGTACGAATCGGAGTTTGACATTAGTCGAATAAGTAGAAAGAGTTGAAGAAGTAGTATTGTGTAAGGTGTTAAGATAGAGGGGGTAATATATAGGGAGGAAGAGAAGTTGGAAATCAAGCCGTTGGCGTCCGACGCCAACGGCTTGATTTTCAACATCCATCGGTCGTTCCATTTGAAAGTGGAAAAAGTGCTCGGACGTCGGACGCGAACACAATCTTGAACGTGCCAAAACTTTGCTGCGAACGCACCCTTAGAGACGTCATCAGTGGACCCCTTACATTATCATAATGTATCCGTCATGAATAATAATTCTTCTATTCTGGGCTCTCATCCCTCAACATCAATACCAACAGCTCGACCCAATGCAGCCCATGAAGTTCAGACCCCCACCTCTTCAATTCCACAGAATAAAGTACCTCCTACCTGGACCAGTGTCTCCTTTGAGGTAGATCCTCTTAAAGGTCCCCTTTGCCTATACATCCGAAAGAAATTTCTCAAAATACATACGTAGATGAAGTCATAGTCGATAACTGCAATTCTTATGACTTGGGACTTTGAAACTGCAGCACATACAGATACAAAACACAATAATTTATGGATGATATCGCTTCGCAAGTACAAGAAATTCCAAAAAAGCCTAAAAATGTTAATTTATCCCACTCTGTTAATAACTAATCCTACACATGAAGCCAGCATCATAAAAAGAAGCCCCAAAGTTGCGACTCCTCTTAAAAGGCACACAAGGACCTCGACTGTTAAATGAATATGTAATCAAACGTCAGAAATGTATCAATGTTTTCAGATTTCTATAACTCCAGAAACATTGTTAAGCTTAATGGAAAATAAATTGGAAGCTAATAATATTTAAACATTGCACTCTTATTTGCCTAAGCCATACGAAATATTTTGTAATAATGATTTAGGCTACAAGGGCTGTATTCTACTACTTGTTAATATATCAGTTTGGTCTTATGAAATTCTACATAAAAGTGAACGACATATAACATCCCAAATGAAATAACGGTGATTTTTAAATGTGTGATCTTTTTCGTGTATGCTGGTAATTTTTATTGAGATAAAGAGACACTTTGGGAGTATCTTATTATGAATGCTCAGAGTATAAAACTGCCGTGGTTGATAGTGGGCAATTTTAATAATGCTTCAAGTCCTACAGATAAAAAGGGAGGGTTGCCTTTCGCTTTTCCCTACATTACCAACTTCAATTTTTGCCCTGTGTTACCAACTTCAAAATCTATATGTTACACTCTGGTTTAGTTGAGACTGTTTTAGAGGAGTGCAAGCATACATGGAGACGAAGACATAAGTGACAGGAATTATGACCACTGTAGTTACATCTATGCATATAGAACCCATCTGCTTCCAATGTCTGGTGAGAATGGTAACTGCAACAAAAAATGCAGCAATCATTCCACATTATACTTGTCAAATTAGTGAACAAAGCATTGCTTTTTGTTGTTTTGAAAATATCATACAACATATTGTAATGATGTAGTAATCATATGAAAACAGAACATCAATAGATAAGTAAAAGGTTACAATTAACTTAAAAAGAACGACAGAAGCTGAAGTGTATCAAAATAAAATGGCACGTAAATTATCATGGTGAGTGTTGAACTGAAACTATTGTATGGCATAGCACATGTGGAAGTTTAGTCATACTTAGTCATCAATTATAATATTCAAAATTTAAGACTGTCTTAAAGATGAATAACGCAAGTTAACAGGCTCTATTATGCTAAGTAGTTCATCTATTTGTAATAATTGTAACAAATCAGGGACCACATAAGTGGCTTTAGGTAGAGAATGGACAATAGTCTTTTCTATTTTTGTCTATGGACTATGGACAGTTGATGTGATGATAATCTGCTTCACGAAGCGCGTTGCGTAGAGAATGGAAAGATTTAAATCTATAATAGAATACCAGCAAAGCAAAAGAATTACATGTTCTTTTATTAGTTTTTGCAATTTCCTTTTTTTTCCATAGGTGTTTGTTTTCAAACATCTAACATATGTCATTAAAATAATTATCACAAAGTCACATTTATTTTGTTCATTTACATTTACATTTTTATATCAACAATTAATAAATTTTACAATTAATTACCATACTTAAGTTATATTTAATTTTTTTACGTTTAAGCACATATTTTAAATTAATTAAGTGATTTAAGGCATGAACTTTTCAATTAAATCTAATATGTCCTAAAAATGACAATTTAATGTATGTTTATTTGAACATGAAAATAGATACAATTGGTGATACAATGAAAATAGATACAATTGGTGATACAATGAATTTACATTATTGAATTGCTCTCTGAATTCCACCTTTCGTATAAAAACAAAATAATCCATCAGTCGGATTTTTGTGTTCAAATAGCCGACCCCATTATAAATTATCCTCTACACCTTTTAAGCGTTATATACCAAGCATATATTGACAGAAGTCCTAAAAATGGCAATTTAATGTTTTATATACCAAGCCTTCAAACATTGGCCGCTTCCACTTTAATTTCCATTAGTCCTCAATTTAAATCCTTTCAAACATCAGGTCTAAACAAAATTGCTTGCAAGGATAAAACTTTTCGCTAACATAAAAGAGGTGACTAAATTGATAATTTTGCACTGTAGTATGTACGGATCAGTTGTAGACAAACATAGTAGAAAAAATAAAATTATTATTTCAAACGCCTAGAGAAGAATCTATTCATCAACGAACGACGAAAACTTCTGCTGTAGGGCATCAAAATGAGAGTATAACCAATACATAATTTACTAATATACAAAATAAAAGGTATTAATTGAAATTTGAAATAATTAGAAGTAGATTACCAAAAGTGTTTCTAATTGAACATAATAACTAATTGTCCAACTAAAGCAGAGTAATGCTTTCTGCCAATAAAAGTAAAAGTGGATATGGTACCCTTATAGGGTTTGTGGAACTGCGTTGATGATGTTATGAACGTTTAAATTTGATGGCCAGTCGAGAAATAATGTAGTTTGGAAATATGTTTCATGATTTATTTCCTGTGATAATGAAAAAATATGATATATTCAATTTAAGATAATAATAATACTACACGTAGTTTAATTTATGTTTTAGTCCTTCTATGCTTTGTTCTCCTGTTGAGAATTGTTCTCCTGCTGAGAAGACGCGACATAAATTGACATTATTGTAGGAATTGAACAAGAAGATGCAACGAAAAAGCTTATCAATTAAAAGAAGATATGAAAATAAATTTAAAATATGATAAGTAGGTTAAAAACATGTTCAAAAATGAACATATCTGAAAGGATAGAGTTTAGCTTGGTATATGTTCCAACTTACATCCATCGACATCAGTGTTGTTTCCCTTGGAAACTTATGTCCCTTTTTCCTCTAAATCTAGTACATTGTGAATGACTAAAGTAATATTCTAAGCTGTAGGATAGAGATAATTCAAAAGTGAAGTGGGTAGTGGTACCAAATACATCAATTGCAAAAATTTAAATCAATGAAAAATACTAATGTATTTAAACAGTGAATGGTTTTTGACAGTTCAATGTGTATGCATGTTTGAGAACTGAAACACATAGTGATAGCGAGCCAACAACTGCAGTGAAGAAAAATCGAGAGATAATTTTTTTTGACAATTTAGTTATTACTAATTTTAGTTTTCTTACATGCACATTTGGTAATAATAATCGATGTTATAAAATACTGTTTGTAATAAGCTTACAGTTGGAAGATCGTGTAGACTTACTTCTATAGGAACTCTTCTTCGACCTCCTTTTCTTCCAGTCGTTGTGGATGGACTACTACCTTTATAATTAATACCACTGCTACAACAATCCTATTTGCAGGTGCTGGTTAGCAAGAAATTATTTGCGGAAAAAAATTAGTTAGGAACAACATTAAACAACCTTGTTCAAAAGTTCTCTTTTTCCAACCCATATTGGATAGGAGTTTGTTGATATCAGCAAAGCAACTATCTTGTTGGGTTGGCTCTGTCCAACTGATGCAGTACCATGAAATATAAAAGTTATTAGAATATAATGATCAATAACAGTTGTTTAGTGATTCTAAGCGACATTAAATTCTTATTAGGTCTGATTGACAAAACTATGTTTTAGTTAAATAACAACTTTACGGTTTTCAGACGCAATTACGAACTATATGTCGATTGCTCTACACGCCTGAATGACAACAGTATTTATATACAATTCTTATTATTATCGATGTGCGGAGATTTCCATTAACTGTTAGCATGTTTTAAACAAAATACTTTACCAATGAATATTTATTCTTCATGTCTAAATCCAAATGAACCCAAGATCAATAAAAATAGAATATTATTTTCTAAGGATTGAATCCAGCATTTTGGAACAAAATTAACGTGTGTTTACCTATGCTAAAAAAAGGTGAAATAACGGTTAACAAATCATGCGTAGGTGAACAAATACTTACAATCAAATGCTTTTGTATATGCGTGTGTGCCCGCATATAAAGGTATCGAAATTTAGATGTACATAAATATACATATACAAATATACGTCTGCCTTCTTTAATACATATATGGACACATACAGTCAGATAGATATATTTCTTGTTCATATATACTTATATATAATAATAAATAGACCAACCCTGTTTGCCAAGCAGCATAAATTATTGCAGTTGATGCAGGGTATACTTGGGTTATAATTCAATTGGACCCGACAAAAGGGACAAAAAATATATGCAAACTACATGCCTGTCACCGTAACTAACCATAAAAGAAAGTTATTTGCAGCAAATAAATGATTTAAATCAACAGATACGGGTAGTGCAACAAATGATTTGTTACAACATGATACAATACGTTGTTACAAAAAAAAAAAAAAAAAAAAAAAAAAAAAAAAAAAAAGAGCAGATAAGTTTATGAAATCTAACTTATTTATGATCAGTAAAAGATAATAACATTACCAGGCGTTATCTATGGACTATAAGCCTGATGCGGTACACAGACAGTGAGGACGACATTGAAACCTTGCACCTACCAATCAGGATAGAAATTAACAAAAATTCAGTCACATACATAATCTAGTATAAAACACATTTCAGCATCCTTTCCGCAAATACTATGTGAAATTTACCTGTTATTCTACAAAAGCAACCAAAGTCCTCAAATTTGGTTATCTCCAACTTAGATAGTTTGGAGTTATGTTGACATTGAAATGTCGTCAAAGTCCTGAAATAGTAGTCACACAGGAAAAAAAAACACATGTCATCACTTGCTTGTTAGACACGACTTATATAAATAATAGGCCTTTCAAATGAAACAAACTTTGTCACCATCTATGGGTAACTTAATTGCAGACAGGAGTAAATGTTACATTTATATTGAAGTTAGGCGTTTGTTCCAACTGCAAAATTTTTTTTTCAAACAAATCAAATGAATAAGTAACACAGGTACAGTGTATGGCTAAAGGTTTAGTGTAATGCAAGCAGCCAAAATTTGAATTTATGTATGCTGGCAAGAATGTTTTTACTTTTACAAAATGCAGACTTTTTCGAGGAAAAATTGAAGCTAATAATTTTCTAATTTATAACATACTATAATTGGAAGCACACTTCAGTTTGTAGTATATTGTTATAAATTCATAGGAGAAGTTTCGAAATAAATAACCAATGTGAATCTCGCATCAATGTTATGCATTATACATGCACAAACTTACAGTTCCAAGAAAAAAAGAACAAATAAAATGAAAAATAATACATTTTTTTTTATCTAAAGTTTGTTAGTTCGGACACCATTTCATAGCATCTTTTCCGTTTCTCACAAGCTCCCGCTTTAACATTTCAGTTATCAATATTTTTTCTGCACCTTTCTTTCCGCAACTTCTTATGTAGCCTTTCCTTTTCTCATCTCCTTTCATCCCCAAATTCCAATTGCCTTACTCTATCAGTTTTTTGTGGACAAAGTCCAATCGGTTATTTTCCATACATTGTTCCTTGATGTATACATTCCTTGTACTCTTTCGTGGTTTCATCTTCTCAAATTGACATCAACTTCGCTGGTCAGATTAAAGATTATGGCATACATTAGATTTTCAGATCTATTCGTCGCACCATCACTTGATACGTTCATCTTTCTAAACTACAGACTCTTTATTCAACATTCCAGATTTCAGATTTCAAATTAATAGCATGATCGGTACATTATTTCGATTTAAAATAGATAAATGTTTCTCGATTTAACTACAAATTTCCATTAGATTTTCTTCGTACCTATTTCTGATATTAGATTGTTGTTATTTAGACTTACCATTAAATTAATGCCATATGAACATTCACAGATGACGGAAATGATAAAATGAGTTGTGTTTTATTTTCAAACATCTAGATATTATTTTTCAAATCTGACAAAGGGAATCTAACCTCAAATGCAAAGATTACACCTTCTAGCATAGCAATAATGTAAAAAATTGTGAAACCCAAGTGAACGGAAAAATCGGAAAATTGAGCGTATTCGCAACTATAATTATCAGATCGAAAATTTTAGAGTTTTCAAATCGAGTCGAGAGAGAAGGTATAGAGAAGGAAAGGAAGAGCAGTTAGAAAAAGGTAAAAAGGGGATGGCGTTGACCCTGAACATCGAGAAAACACGGAATACACTGTGAGAAAAATCGCGGAATACATAAAACGGAGATGTGGAAAATTTTAACACATGTCAAATTTTTAGATATGGGGTTTCTGTGTTTTTATTTAAGTACTAGAAACACCATATCCTATGTTAAACGCTGAAATAAAAACACCAATTAGAAAGAAGTAGCTGTAATATCTGCATGCTCGAACCCATTTAGGCTACCACCCGATGGAAATCAACTAATAGTTGAAGACGGTCATTATTTCCACAATTATATTTTCTTTCTTTATTCCAGCAAATCAGAAAGCATAAACCACATTGGAAATCAAGCTTTGTTGTATCCATTTATCCAGTCAAGACACGCAAAACACATACCATGCATGACAGTCTTCAAAATAAATTCTTTCAGTTGATGCTTGTAGATTAAATTATAGTGTCTTATTTTTTCCTTCAGGAATGTAGAATATGAACTCCAGTTTCTGTCCAAGTTAGTTTTACATTGATGTTTCTCATTTAAGAACAAACATAATAGAATAGGAAGTACATTGATCAATTTACAGATGTAGGTTCATATAAAGCAATTAGCAAACAAAAGTCCAATTTTTTTTCCAAAACGCTAAGCTACTGAATTATATGCATTTGCAAATTTATTTAATTACATTTCTAAATTTAAAGTTTTATAACTTTTGCAATAAAATTATTTGAGTTTTAAAATAATTCTAATTGTGATTTTATTTTATAGGTTTAAATATTCAATTTGTTTGCAAACTTTTTAAAAATTAAATAAATGTTAAGAGCAACGAAATGCGTACTATATTGATTTAAAACAATTAATTTAAGCAAAAAGTTGATCTTTCAATTTGAAATTTTTAAAATTTTGTACGCTACAGTTGAAAAAGTAAATTTAAAATCACAAAATACCGGTTCTAAAATATGAAGTTTCAATTCTGCGTATAGTACAATTTTGGAACTCATTTTTTACATGTTAATGCCTTTGAATGCATTGGTTAGGCTATTGAAAAATCAATGACCAAACAAAAAGAATGTATAAGAAAACTAAGAATTTTTTAGTTTTGCTACCAAATTAAACACAGACTAGCACTTTGGATATCATATTTCCTAATTTTGAGTTTTTTGCTTAATATTTTATTGTTTCAATCTCATTGAAGTTGCTTGTTTCTTGTGTTTTTATGATGTAAAATGATGTGAGTCAACAAAAATTTCCTGAGCGTTACACAAACAAAACTAAAAACACTAATTTAAAGTACATGTATTCGGTTTTGTAAGAATTTAATTCAACAAATGGTAAAACTTAGCTAGCTAATGGTGTTTAGTCATTATGATAGCTATTTTTATTAGCGAACGAACTTAGCTCTGCTGGGTATTAATATAATGGCGTGAATACCACAATAAACTAAAGAAAATAAATATAATGATACGAATAGACACTAATTAACGTACAATGGAACAAAATCCCTAATTAAAATAGGATTAACATGTTATATGGAGATGATTCATTTATGAAATATGCCACGGTGATGAATCTATCAAGAGCAGCACTTATTGGAAAGGGGAATACTGAATGCTTCGCATCAAAGAGCTACATCAAAATATCAACACAGTCAATTTTAAATATAAAAGATCGGCCCCAGAAGTGTAGTACAGTCGACTGAAGACTAATAAAGCAATACATGCAAGATAAAAGCGTGTGGGAGGTTTTCTTCATATTAAGAGCAGCATTTCGAAATAGTTTTTATTTATTTATTTTTTGCGATTCTTTCTCACCACAAAAGGCATTAATTTCAAAAGCTGGGTTTCACCAAACAAAGCGCCTAAAAATAGTTGTACTGTTTTAAATATCTGCTTTGAGCAACTAAATAGGAGGAAAAATTATATCATGAGGATTGGGAGGGTAGAACTAAACAAATAGATTATATTTTTATGAACAACCCTATTAAGTTGGATTATTAGCCTCGCGCAAAGAGCCCTTAAATTCAACATGTTAAATTTGATAAATCTTGCATGGACAATCTCCAAGAACCTCCATTTTAGCCAGGAGTCTGAGAATATTAGATGCATACTTTGACAGCAGATATCCTATATTTTTGGGTGTTGAAGTAAGAAATATTGAATTTAGCCGAGCTTAGTGGCATGAGCTTGTAACCGAGCTCAATATACTGCAAATATGTCAACATTTTGCTTTGCCAAAAAAAAGTAAAAAATATTGAATTCAAATGAAAGCAAAGAAAAGAATATGTTTCCCCTTCAGTCTTAAAGTAATTAGGAAATAAGCACAAGCATCAAAGTGAAATTTTATTGGATTCAATTTTATTCATTATCAATATGTTCCTTATAGACTACATGCAATTGTCTTTGGAGTTTTCTCGAAAGAAAACCTTCCTGATCTCACTCACATATATGTTAACAGATGTTGCATGAAGAATGTGATCTTAAACTCCTAAATGATTATGTCAGGAGAGAATAGGACACTATGGAAATATTTTGATATTTCTGCGTTTCTCATGAAATATATGTTGAAAATTCAGTGCGGATCCATAAAGTAACCTATTAAGTTAGATTATCAGTCATGGATTCATATAGTTTTTGATACATGGGATATGTCATCGATTCTTTGTTGAAAGGGTAATCAGAATTATAAAGAGACGCTATATTTCCTGATCTCACTCACATATATGTTAACAGATCTTGCATGAAGAATGTGATTTTAACTCCTAAATGATTATGTCAGGAGAGAATAGGACACTATGGAAATATTTTGATATTTCTGCGTTTCTCATGAAATATATGTTGAAAATTCAGTGTGGATCCATAAGGTGGCTAGTTAAGTTAGATTATAAGTCATGGATCCATATAGTTTTTGATACATGGGATATGTCATCGATTCTTTGTTGAAAGGGTAATCAGAATTATAAAACGACGCTATATTTTCAAATATCAGTCCAAAGATATGTAAATCCTCTTAGACTCAGTTGTTGGTTTTACAATATCAGAATAAGTCAAATTGGCAAAATAGTAACGAATCTACCGTACCTTCTATTGTCAAACAGAGTTCAAAAAATTGTTGCCACAATCCAAATTTTCTATTGAAAGTGCTCGGTATACCGGCATGAAATTCTGAAACTCACATTAAAAATGAAATACAAGGCAAAGTTAGAGGAATAAACGCATATGTTGGCATTAATTGCATATCAGGTAGGTGGAAAGTGGGCAAATTTACAGTATTTCATCAAAATTTGTACTCAAAAATAAACATATCAAAGAAAGAAAAAAACTCATGGATTGTATGACTCACATAGCTTAAGGGAAACAAAAATTCAAAGGTAATTAATTTCTTAAATATAAATACCAAACTGAAATGAACTGATAACTATCAGACCATGTGTCTTAATTGAATATGTATATTACAATACAGTTAAATAGCCAAAAAAAAAAGGAAATTACCTATGTTGAAGAGAATTTATGTTGATAACACATAGTTAACAAAATAAATTTGATTTCAGTATTAAAAATAATAGCATGGCGGGAAAATGGACAATACCTTAAAAAGAAACCTAGGGGAAATTCATGAATAGATCTGACTTCAAACATCAAAAAAAGCGACATATATTTAGATCTGATAAACTCCAACCTATGAAATCATATACCATCACGAAGAGTCACCTGGAGATTCATAGTTCAGTCGATTCAACTATGTCAGAGAGGGAATCGGAGTAGGTAATCAGGACTGAAAATGGGAAGAAGAGGTTTTTTTCCCCTTTTCTTGTTTATGAAAACACGGAATGGGGTCAGTTGTTTGAAAGGGGGAAATGAGTCAAGGAGGCAGAGCGGCGAGGAAAATGAGGAAGACGGGTGAATCGTTCGAATGGCCTCTAAATTTTGAACGCATGGTGGAGCGATGGAAGAATAAGACAGTCGGTTTGGAGATGGTGAAACAGGTGGAAGCCGCCATGGTGGTTATTGTTTGAACGAAGAGAGAAATTGAATTTGGGAGAACTGAAAGACCGTAAATAAGAAGTTAATGTGAATTTGGGAGAACTGGAAGACCGTAAATGGGAAGTTAATGTGAATTTGGGGTTAGTTTTCAAACTGAACTGCTGAAGACAAACAAAAACGGAGGAGCCATAGAAAAACGATACGTCGGATTTTAAAGACGATAAACAGTACCATGTCACTTTATAGCATATTTTGTTTTCTATTATAGATTATAGATATGTTTTTCTAAAACATTTCAATCATAGATGACATAGCTGCCTATACTATGTCGCCATATTAGTTATACAATAAAAACTGTATGGTGTCGTACTGGAAGTTGGATTTCCATCATGAACCAAGGCAAGAGATCGTCTTACCGATTTCGAGACAATCTAGCCCATGTCTCAGGTGTAACGATTCGAATTTCGCACGGACCTAATCGATCGAAAGATCGACCAAGATCGTTCAAAACCCGAATACGCTAACTCTGAGAATACAACACATTAGAACAAATAACAGCAGACTTTTATAAACATCATAATAATGTTACATCAGAGTACAGAATATCAGAGTACATTGAAAAATAATACTACAGCGGAAGATTAATTTACAAAAGATTTAATACAATGCAGTAGAACTAATAAACTAACACAACGGAAGTCTATTAATACTCTGGACACAGCTTTAAGCTTCGATCCAGAAACCTGCTCAATAAATAAATATTTGCAAAACAAGCCACTCGACTGCCCGTGTGGAAAATATGGGCACCCGAGTTTGCAAGTGAAACAAACTACAGGTCAGTCATGGGACTGGTATGAGAAATCTTACTTAACCTATTTAATAATAAGGTCAATCACAGGACCACGCCGCTAACGCGGAACGGGTTTACTCCATTGGATTGTCAGTGCATAAACATCAACCATAAATAAATATATGGATCTACAATGCATCAATCATGTAATTCCTCAATCTACCCATTTAGGCTTAATCCATAAACTTGGATTTCAAAGTCCAATTCACTTTACAGAAATTATTTCTTTGGACTTTATTTGTAACAACCCGGAAAATCTGAACCAGTTTAAATTTTTTAATTTGGCTATTTTGGTGAATTTTAAATATTTAGAATAAATTATTTTAAATATTAACGACGAAAAGTATGTTTGAATCGATGTTTGAAAATGAATAAAATTATTTTAATTATAAAGAAGGCCTGAAATGGCGCGGCAGTTTCAAATTTTGAATTCGAACTTTGACTGACTTTACCGGGTGCAAAATAAAACGGATTTTAGTGAAACCAAAAATATTTAAATCTGTTTATGAATATCTTTCTAACGAATCTGAAAAATCGAAATTTCATAGTGGAAATCAAAATTTATGGCCAAATGAATTTTCAGAAAGGTTGCTATAGAGTATATATAGCCCTTGAAAATAGACATTTTGCAAATGACCTCTGTTTTCGATGAAACCACTTTTGTTGGATCCAGGATGTCAAATTATTGCTTGGTTTCAAATTCCATAATTTTTGAATTTAATATGTGAGTGTGGCGAAGGAAAATGAGTTTGGTTGATTTTAGTTAAATTGGATCGACCAGAAAATGGCCATTTTTCAAACGGTCTCAGAATTCGAAGAAACTAGATTTGTTGGGACCGTATCGTCAAAACATAGCTAGATTTATTTTTCTAGAATTTTTGGGATCAGTTTGTGGCCTCGGCAAATTGAAATGTACATTCAAATCAAATATTGAATGTTTTATATTTTAATTTGAAGGGAAACTGACTGAAACAGTCGAATGAGCATAAAAAGCATATACCATTGTGTTCGGAATGGGGGTATTTAGCTGGGGACGACAGTCGTTGGGCTTGGATTGGAGTTCATTGGGAAAAACACTATTTTTCGAATTAATATATATATAGGCCAATTAGAAAATTCCTTCATAAATAAAAAAATAAAAAGAAAACCGCGTTTCTCTCTCCCCGACTGCGACTAATGGAGGAAACCACCTCCTCCGTTCCCGATCATTTTCCGACCAATCCACGTACAATTAGGCCTTGCTCCAGTTGGGAATTTTGTAGCCCTCTCCAGCACCTTCAAATCCATACCACCTGCTCCACGTCTTGTCGCCTGTGCGAGAAGAACCACCAGCTCGATGTCATCCCATTCATCATCGTCGATCTCCACCGCCGTCGCCGCCAGTTGGGCCCCACCACCACGGTTGCGCGCGCCTCTCCAAGCACTACAAGGTGGCATAGGCCGATCAACCCCTAGCTACATGGATTAAAAGTAATTTGCAAACCTAGTTTTGAAGATTTGCTGAAGGTATACGGCTATTTTAATTTAAATGATTTTAACAGTTTAAAACCGTCGCGAATTTTGATTAACTTCTAAAAATCATATCTTTTTGCTATGTTGTCGAAATCCAATGAAACAAGAGGCAGTGGACTCGTATAGACGCCTTCTACATTTTAGAGGAGACTGGATATTTTTCTGAGCCTTCTACAATTTTTAGAGGAGTGGAACCTAATGTGAGATTTCTGAATTATAAACGATATGGAAGTAACCATGTATAAATTATATAGTCGATGTATGAGTTATATAAGTGTTGTACACCTCATGTATAAGCGTTGTATAAGTTGTATGTGCGATGTATAAGTTATATATGCGTTGTAAAAATGAAATATGCGTTGAAATGAATTGAAATATATTGAAATGAAATTGAAATATAGTTATATACGTGTATATATATATACACACACTCCCCTCGTCCACAGACCATGGACGATATATATTGGTTGTGATATTGTTTGGATTATTGGTTGATGTGAAATTTGGTGAATATCATGAATGGTTGATTGGAAATGACTAATTGTGGTTGAAATCCCAATAGGATTAGTATATGGGAAAATTTGTCTGCATACGAACTAGATATTGAAATCCCCATTGTCAAAAGCTGCGAGGCTTTAAGGTAGAGCGAGGAGCCGTACTCGGGACGGTACCGGTTTTAACTACCCTACCGTTATGCTGCCGAAATTTTCTGAAATATTTCTGTGTTTGATTTATTTTCATGTATTGAAATATATTCATGTGATGAATGAAATAGAATGGTTTGAACGATAAAAATAACATTTTTATCAAATGAATGAAATAGAATGGTTTGAACGATAAAAAAAACAATTTTGTCGAATAAATAAAATAGAAATTGTTTTACAATAAAAATCACATTTTTATGATCTAAATGACGTATATAAAATAGTCGTGTTTTGAAATAAATTGTTTTACAATAAAAATCACATTTTTATCATCTAAATGATGTATATAAAATAATCGTGTTTTGAAATAAATTGTTTTACAATAAAAATCACATTTTTATCATCTAAATGAAGTATATAAAATAATCGTGTTTTGAAATAAATTGTTTTACAATAAAAATCACATTTTTATCATCTATATGAAGTATATAAAATAATCGTGTTTTGAAATAAATTGTTTGACAATAAAAATCACATTTTTATTATATATATGAATTGTTAAAAATAGTGATGTGTTTAAATAGATATCTGTTGGATAAAAATATCATTTTTATCGAATATATGAAATGAATATGGTTTTGAAATTGAAGAATGAATTATATTTGTATATATATATATATATAATTTAAAATAAATCGAATAATGAAGCTGCAGTTCGTATTTTGAAACCGTGATTTCAAATGACTATTGCGGGAGATCCGACCATCGGATTTTCCAGAAACCGAAACCGTTGGGTTCGCTTTGGAAATATCTTCCAACGACACCAACTTTGCAAAGATCCAACGGTTGGATTGTTTGGAATGTTTAACTCAAATCTGAATAAAAACAGCGCCAGAATCGATTATATATATATATATAATTAAAATAAATCGAATAACGACGCTGTAGTTCGTATTTTGAAATCGTAACTTCAAACGACTGTACCATGAGAACCGACTATCGGATTTTCCCAAAACTGGAACCGTTGGATTATTTTTGAAAAGATCTTTCTAATGATATAAAATTTGTAAAGATCCAACGGTTAGATTTTCAGATATGTGTAAATCAAATCTGAAGAAAAACCGCGCCACAGCCACGTTATGGCCTGAAGCGTCGTTTATATATATTGGCTATTTTTAAATGAATAAAAATAGTGATAAATCATGATAAAATATTATAAACGATAAGGAATGAAAATAAACCGAATTTACCCGGTTTGTTGGATATTTGATGGTTGAATGTGTTTGACGTGAAAATTACATTAAAGAACAGAATTATTGATGTCGAATAATTTAACCATTGGAAGGAATTGATTGGAAATTCTAAATATACGTGAATTATTTGAAAAGGCTGAGTTAATTCTCATTTCAAATAATTGATCGACGGTTAGAAGTCATAGATATAAAGACGGTGCAAGACCGATGATCTCCACATCGAATGGATGGGTGCTACTGTTGCTCACGATGGGAGTAGCTGCCTTGAAGGGGGCTAAAGTGGAAGCCGTCCGGACGTACTTGTTGATTGTATGGATATGCGAGGTATAAGGTGCCTCCGATTTCGTTCAGACCCAGAATGGACTTATGGATGGATGTGTGTCTGACGTTGTATATTGACAACGTGGCATGTAGAGATGCTGTGATCAAAGCTTATGTTGAAAAGCAGAGCTTTGTGGTTGATGATCAAAGCACGGCTTTAAACAGCTAGCTTTGTGTTTAGCGTTGTTTCGCGAGCCTCACACCCCGGTATGAGCCAAAAATGGGAGAGGACACCAGGGATGACTTGCGTTTCTTTCCAGCTAGGAGTGTTGCTTTGGGTTTTACACGCCCGGGCATTTTACTTATGTGGATGATGGATTGCAAGGCGCCTCGGTTAGTTCGGTCTCTTCGGAGTCGATGGTCTAGTCGGGATATGACCAGTTTACGCCCCATAGGGTGGGGAAACACAGTGTTCAGGCATTTTAATCCACTCCGTGTGGACCGACCCTGATGATCCAAGGCTTTCCTGCGCGCTTGCCTGAGACATGGTAGTCTAGATTGTCTCGAAGCGGTAAGGACGATCCCTTGCCTTGGTTCAAGACGGAATCCAATTTCCAAATACGACATCGTGCGGTTTTGATTGTATACCTATATATGGCGACACAGTGGTATGGGGGCATTAATGCCATCTATGATTGATATTTATGATTGAAATTGTTTTTGAAACATATAAACACTAGCAATAATATCAAATGATTTGTTTTGCACGTATCGAGCATATTTTGGCCATTATAAGGTAAAACTCTATCCTCCGGTTTTGTTGCATTGTGTGATGGAAACTAAGTCTTATAATGGCTTCATTGTTATAAAAAGCATTGTGATGTTTAAAAGATTTACTTGTTTTAAAGCACTGACAATCCAATGGAGTAAACCCGTTCCGCGTTAGCGGCGTGGTCCTGTGATTGGCCATATTATAAAATATGTCAAGTAGATTTCTCATACCAGTCCTATGACTGACTCGTAGTTTGTTTCACTTGCAAACTCGGGTGCCCCTATTTCTACACGGGCAGCCTTGTATTTAGGTTTTTAGCGGGCTCTTTCTAGATATCTATGGAGCTGAAGATGGATTCTATCATTTCTTTCTTTTTATGTTGTTCACCTCCTATTGTACATATTATGTTTTGATTCCGCTGTGGACATTTATGTATAGCTGAACTGTATTTTGTACTAAGTATGATCCTGTATGCTGTGTAACTCTGATGTTTATATTTATCCAGTGTATTCTGTTGTACATTATCTGGTGTATTTAATTATTTCTATTCCGTTGTTATTTGTTTATGTGTTATATTCCAAAGATTACCCTTGCCACCGTGGATCGGGGGTTTGGGGTCGTCTCATCGTGGTATCAGAGCTTTGGTTAAGATTAGTTCTGGAATATAACATATTAACGAACTCATCAGAAATAGAACCAGTAGTGTTCTATGACGGATCACTCATTTCAGATAGGATAAGTAATATCCTAGAATGAGTGTAGCAGAATGAAATACACCTCGATAGACACATTTACATTCAAGTATATGTCTCTATGTTTTAAAAATACCTTTTTTGTTGTCCTAACACTTTGTCTGCTATTTGCAGACATTGAAAAATGAATGGTAGAAGTAAAAGAGGCAGGTCAGACCCAGATGTTGAAGCTCTATTATTCAAGTATCGAAATCTGGGTGGAGTACCGTTCTTAGGTAATGAATCTATTATTCAAACACAAGCATGGATGCGCTTTGCTGAGAAAATTTTTGAAGGTTCAAAGCTGACAGATGATCAGAAAAGATTACTGGCATCTTGGGCACTCAAAGAAGAAGCTCTAATCTGGTGGGATACCATTATTAAAGATAATCCAAAAGGTGATATCATCTGGGATAGATTCAAAGAAATTTTCAATCAAAGATTTATTCCTCCAGAAGCAACTGAGCGGTTAAGTGATGAATTCTATTATCTGATACAGGGGGATATGACTATTCCAGAATATCATAAGAAATTCGATGAACTTTCTCGTTTCACCCTGCATTTAATTCAGAATCTAAAGATGAAGAATCTGAGGTTTATTAACGGGCTTCAATGAAAGTATCAAAGTAAAGTAATTGCACATGTGCAGCTATCTTTTTCTGAAATGGTATACATGGCCTATCAGTATGAAGATCTTGATAAAAAAGGCCTTTTGGTTGATGAAGAGGAAGTCAGTACTAGTAACAAAAGGAAATTTGAAACTGATAGCCTTGAGACAAATATGCCACCAGAGACAAGTACAAAGTCTGAAGGCAATAAGAGGCCAAGGGCCAGTCAGAAAAAGGTTAAAGCAGTCGTATGTTTAAAGTGTAATCAGCAAGGGCATTCAATGAGAAACTATGAATCTTCGAACATGCGAAAGAATAATGGATCTAAATCCAAGAACAAGGTTCAAGAAGATAGAAAATGCAATCTCTGCCATCAGGCGGGTCATATAAAGCGAGACTGCTGGCTGTTGAAAACAACCAAAGTGACACAAGTAAATGAAGTGGCAGAAGATCCTGCATCTTCATCCAGTCCAGTAAGGCCAGATGTTCTAGAAGGCACACTTACTATCAAAAACATTCCAGTTAAAGTACTGTTTGATACAGGCGCGTCGCGAAGCTTTATTGCAAAGAATTCGGTTAAGAAACCAGATTCGAATTTGAAAAAGCTTAAAGAACCCATGACTGTTCATAATCCGGTTGGGGGCTCCCTCGATCTTACTTGGGTTTGTGGAGTGCCCGTTTCTTTTTCCTGTTATCGATTCCCCACTATCGCGATCGTTATGAATTTTACAGAATTTGATCTTATTCTGGGGATGGATTGGTTAACCAAATATGAACCTGAGGTTAAATGCGCCGACAGAGTCGTAAGGGCGAATATTAAATTAGGCAATTATATAACCATTCCAAGTGAAGGACTAAATTTTGATAGAAAAGACTTTTGGTTAGCTTTAGATGTTTCTCCTGCTCAAATAGAACATGTTCCTGTCGTTACGGAGAATATTCCGGTTGACATTGAAAATATCTCAGTTGTCAAGAACTATGCGGATGTGTTCGAAGAAGTTGTTAGCTTACCTCCGCATAGAGAAATTGATTTCAAAATCTCTTTAGTTCCGAATGCAAGGCCATCAGTTCACGCTATAAGAAGATTGACCTTGAAGGAAAAAGAAGAGCTAGTCGATCAAACTCGACAGCTTGTATGGAAGGGTCTGATCAAGCCTAGTTTCTCTGATTGGGGAGCAGCAGTGGTATTTGTCCCGTAGTCAGATCGTACTCACAGACAATGTGTGGATTATCGTGACTTGAATAAGCAGACATTGAAGAATAAATATCCATTGCCGCAAATTGATGATTTGATGGATCGATTGAATGGCGCACAAGTGTTTTCAAAAATGGACCTAGCTATAGGTTTCCATCATCTTCGTATTGCCGAAGAGTGTGTTCCTTTGACAGCATTCAGATGTCTAGATTTATTCTACGAGTAGTTAGTAATGCTGTTCGGCTTATGTAATGCTCCAGCTTATTTTGTCGATCTAATGAACCGAGTATTTAGAGAAGTATTGAATAAATTTGTTCTGGTGTTCATTGATGATATACTGATCTTCTCTAAGTCGGAAAGCGAGCATGAAAAACATTTGGAACAAGTGTTAAAGATTCTGAGAAAGAATGTTTTAAAAGAAAAGTTTTCCAAATGTATATTGTGGCAAGAAGAGGTAAAGTTTCATGGCCACGTCGTGTCAAAGGAAGGAATTTCAGTTGATCCCAGTAAAATCACTGCTATTCTGAATTGGAAACAACCTCGTACACCCACAGAAGTCCGAAGTTTTCTCAGATTGGCCAGTTATTATCAGAAGTTCATTAAGAATTTTGTGAAGACATCTAGTTCCTTAACGAAGCTTACTAAGAAACATACGAGATTCAACTGGACTCCCGAATGTGAGGCAGCTTTCCAAGAGCTGAAGTTAAAACTGATAACTGCTCCTGTGTTGACAATTATTGATGGCAATCAAGACTTGAAAGTCTGGACTGATGCTTCTAAAGAAGGTCTCGGTGTAGTGTTAATAAAAAGAGGCCAGGTAGTCGCTTATGCTAGCCGTCAATTGAAGCCACATGAGAAGAATTATGCAACTCATGATCTTGAATTGTTAGTCATCGTGTTTGCTATGAAAATCTGGAGGCATTATCTATTGGGTGAGAAATCTGAATTATACACTGGTCATCAATCATTGAAGTATTTATTCACCCAGAAAGATCTGAATGTGAGACAACAGCGTTGATTAGAATTTCTCGCAGCATATGATCTTGATATTCTGTATACTCCGGGGAAAGCCAATGTTGTAGCTGATGCACTCATCAGAAAGAATGTGATCATCGCCAGTATTATCATTACACCATCGTTGATTGATAAAATATCTATTCTTCAGAAAGACGATAGTTTTGTTAAGGAGATGATCAAAAGAATTCAAAGGGGCGAAGTCTCCAGTTTCCAAGTGGATAGCGCAGGAGTTCTGAGATTAAAAGGAAGAATTTGTGTTCCCGACAATCTTGAGCTCAAAAGAGAAGTAATGGACGGAAGTCATAAGTCCAAACTGAGTATCCACCCAGGGGTTAGTAAAATGTACAATGACCTCAAGCGAACATTCTGGTGGAAGGCGATGAAAAGAGATATCTCTATATATGTTAGCCGGTGTTCCACCTGTCAGCAAGTCAAAAGCGATCAGCAGAAACTTGCTGCATTGTTGCAACCATTAGAAATTCCAGGTGGAAAATGGGAACAGATTTCTATATATTTCATAGATGGTTTGCCCAGAACCAGGAAAGGAAATGACAGTATTTGGGTGATCGTAGATCGTTTCACGAAGACCGTCCATTTCATACCTGTCAGATCGAATAGAACTGCTCAGAGTACCACGCAGATTTATTTTAGGGAAATAGTTAGACTGCACGGAGTTCCAATGAGCATCGTTAGTGATCGTGACCCAATTTTTTCTAGTAAATTTTGGGAAGCATTCCAAGCAGAATTGGGAACGAAACTGAACTTAAGCACCGCTTATCATCCTCAAACAGATGGCCAAACTGAGAGGGTGAACCGTATTTCAGAAGATTTGTTGCGGGCTTGTATTATTGATTTTGGCGGATCATGGGAAGACCATTTTTATTTGGTCGAATGCTCATATAACAACAGCTACCAAGCGAGCCTGAAAATGTCTCTTTTCGAAGCATTGTATAGTAGACCATGCAGATCCCCTGCTTGTTGTGTAGAACCTGGTAATAGACTCATATTGGGGCCAGATATGATTCGCGAAGCTGCTGATAAAGTCGACTTCATTAAGAAACGATTACTCGCCGCTCAAAGCCGACAGAAGAGCTATGCAGATAAGAGAAGAAGAGATATATCATCTGTTGGCGACTATGTGTATTTGAAGGTATCTCCGATGAGAGGAGTAGTCCGGTTCGGTAAAACAGGGAAATTGGCGCCTAAATTTATTGGTTTGTTTCCTATTCTAGAACAGATTGGAACTCTCGCTTATAGGGTTCAATTGCCTGATTGGTTTCTTGGAGTGCATGACGTATTTAACGTATCTCAACTTCGAAAGCATGTTCATGATCCTGATTTGATCGTGGAAGAAGCAGCGCAATGGGATATAGAAATTACTCCAGAATTGGCTGCAAAAAGAGAGCCGATCAAGATTATTGGCAAAGAAACAAAAGATCTGAGGAACAAGAAGGTTCACTTAGTCAAAGTACAATGGAGTGAAGATCCGCGAGATTGTACTTGGGAAACCGCGGAAAGCATTAAGAAAGCCTATCCCAATTGCAGGGTGGATATCTCGGATTGACTCTGGTGCAAGGTACATTTACCATATTATGCATTTCCATTTTGTTCTCTACTTTGTTGTTGTTTCCTTTTCATGGATGTATAATTTTTAATTATATAGTCTGAATGATTTTAAAAGAGTATATGAATTAATTAGCATATTTTTGAAAAGTTAAAAATAAATTGATTGCTATTTGTGTTGTATGGTTGAAAATTTGATTAGTTAAATTATTAGAATGATAATTAATTTAATCAATAAGAGATTGAAGTTAAATTTGTGCAATTAAATCAAGTATTGAATTGGTTTAGAAATAGATAGAAATATATACATGTACATTATATATGTTTGAATAGGTAAATGGATTAGCTGTTGAGTAAATAATTTATTTGCATGCCCGACAAATAGGTAAACCTTAATGAGTTGGATGCGCAATTTTATTATTATATCAACTCCCATGAATGCCATTGGATGCGGAGTGCTAGTTGTTCTGTGTGTAATAAATAAACGTCGCCATATGATAGTAACAATTAATTTTGAACTACACTACATGGCATACTACTTGAAGATGGCATACTTCATCATATACCACATAAGCATTTGGAGCTTGTGTGACGTGGTTGAAGATTTACCATACGAGCGAGAGGCGTGTATGGCGATGACTATATTTTACAGGTTGAACTGATGAATGATATGGACTATATAAAATGTAACGGTAAATTGCCAGATTAATAAAAAACCCCACACGGGTCTGGAGATGATAATAAACACATCTCTCTAGTCATTAAGGCACAAAAACTATTTATAGGGTGACGAGAATTTATTCTCTGGAGTTATTATCTATACACACTCCTCTGTGGACACTAGAATATATCACTATAAATATGTGTATGCTTATTAGGATTTATTGGGTACCTAATACGGCCCAATAAATTTCCAAACCCCTCCACGTACAAAGGAGGTTATGGCGAAATTTTTCTAAAATTTAGGGTGTTAGCCAAATTTTTGAAGAATTGAAAAAATCTTAGAAACTAAAAAGTTGAAGAATGAAAGCTAGAATGAAAGTTGAGTTGGTTAATTAAACAACTTTCGGCTTCGTTCCATTTCGGGGACGAAAAGATTTTAAGTGGGGGAGATTGTAAAAACCCGGAAAATATGAAATAGTTTAAATTTTTTAATTTGGCTATTTTAGTGGATTTTAAGTATTTAAAATAAATTATTTTAAAAATTAATGACGAAAAGTATGTTTGAATCAATGTTTGAAAATAAATATAAATATTTTAATTATAAACAAGGCCTGAAATGGCGTGGCAGTTTCAAATTTTGAATTCGAACTTTGACTGACTGTACCGGGTGGAAAATAAAACGGATTTTAGTGAAACCAAAAATATTTAAATTAGTTTATGAATATCTTTCTAAGAATCTGAAAAATCGAAATTTCATAGTGCGAATCAAAAGTTAAGGCCAAATGAATTTTCAGAAAGGTCGCTATAGAGTATATATAGCCCTTGAAAATAGACATTTTGCAAATGACCTCTGTTTACGACGAAACCACTTTTGTTGGATCCGGGTTGTAAAATTATTAATAGGTTTCAAATTCCATAATTTTTGAAGTTAATATGTGAGCATGGCGAAGGAAAATGGGTTTGGTTGATTTCAGTTAAATTGGATCGACCAGAAAATGACCATTTTTTAAAGGGTCTCAGAATTCAACGAAACTAGTTTTGTTGGGACCGTATCATCAAAACATAGCTAGATTTATTTTTCTAGAATTTTTGGGATCAGTTTGTGGCCCCGGCAAATTGAAATGTACGTTCAAATCAAATATTGAATGTTTTATATTTTAATTTGAAGAGAAACTGACTGAGCCTACGAAACATATCCCATTGTGTTCGAAATGGGGTATCTAACTAGGGACGACAGTCTTTGGGCTTGAATTGGAGTTCGTTAGGAAAAACACTATTTTTCAAATTAATATATATACGGGCCAATCAACAAATTCCTTGATAAATAAAAAAATAAAAAGGAAACCGCGTTTCTCTCTCCCCGACTGCGACTAACGGAGGAAACCACCTCCTCCGTTGCCGATCATTTTCCGACCAATCCACACACAATTAGGCCTTGCTCCAGTTGGGAATTTTTCAGCCCTCTCCACCACCTTCAAATCCATACCACCTGCTCCATGTCTCGTCGCCTGTGCGAGAAGAACCAACAGCTCGAAGTCATCCCGTTCATCACTGTCGATCTCCACCACCGCCACCGCGAGTTAGGCCCTACCACCGCGGTTGCGCGTGCCTCTCCAAGCACTTCAAGGTGGCATAGGCCGATCGACCCCTGGCTACACGGATTAAAAGTAATTTGAAAACCTAGTTTTGAAGATTTGCTGAAGGTATACGGCTGTTTTAATTTAAATGATTTTAGCAGTTTAAAACCGTCGCGAATTTTGATTAACTTCTAAAAATCATATCTTTTTGCTATATTGTTGAAATCCAGTGAAACAAGAGACAGTGGACTCGGGTGGACGCCTTCTACATTTTAGAAGAGACCGGATATTTTTCTGAGCCTTCTACAATTTTTGGAGGAGTGGAACCCAATGTGAGATTTCTGAATTATAAACGATATGGAAGTGACGATGTATAAATTATATAGTCGATGTATGAGTTATATAAGCGTTGTACACCTCATGTATAAGCGTTGTATAAGTTGTATATGCGATGTATAAGTTATATATGCGTTGAAATGAATTGGAATATATTGAAATGAAATTGAAATATAGTTATATACGTATATCTATATCTATATCTATATATATATATGTATAAACACTCCCCTCGTCCACAGACCATGGACGATATATATTGGTTGTGATATTGTTTGGATTATTGGTTGATGTGAAATTTGGTGAATATCATGAATGGTTGATTGGAAATGATTAATTGTGGTTGAAATCCCAATAGGATTAGTATATGTGAAAATTCGTCTACGTACGAACTAGATATTGAAATCCCCATTGTCAAAAGCTGCGAGGCTTTAAGGTAGAGCGAGGAGCCGTACTCAGGACGGTGCCGATTTTAACTACCCTGCCGTTATGCTGCCGAAATTTTCTGAAATATTTCTATGTTTGATTTATTTTCATGTATTGAAATATATTCATGTGATGAATGAAATAGAATGGTTTGAACGATAAAAATAACATTTTTATCGAATGAATGAAATAAAATGGTTTGAACGATAAAAAAAACAATTTTGTCGAATAAATAAAATAGAAATTGTTTTACAATAAAAATCACATTTTTATGATCTAAATGACGTATATAAAATAATCGTGTTTTGAAATAAATTGTTTTACAATTAAAATCACATTTTTATCATCTAAATGACGTATATAAAATAATCGTGTTTTGAAATAAATTGTTTTACAATAAAAATCACATTTTTATCATCTAAATGAAGTATATAAAATAATCATGTTTTGAAATAAATTGTTTTACAATAAAAATAACATTTTTATCATCTATATGAAGTACATAAAATAATCGTGTTTTGAAATAAATTGTTTGACAATAAAATCACATTTTTATTATATATATGAATTGTTAAAAATAGTGATGTGTTTAAATAGATATCTGTTGGATAAAAATATCATTTTTATCGAATATATGAAATGAATATGGTTTTGAAATCGAAGAATGAATTATATTTGTTTATATATATAATTAAAATAAATCGAATACTGAAGCTGTAGTTCGTATTTTGAAACCGTGATTTCAAACGACTATTGCGGGAGATCCGACCATCGGATTTTCCAGAAACCAAAACGCTTGGGTTCGCTTTGGAAATATCTTTCCAACGACACCAACTTTGCAAAGATCCAACGGCTGAATTGTCTGGAATGTTTAATTCAAATCTAAAGAAAAACAATGCCAGAATCGATTATATTTATAGATATATAAATATAATTAAAATAAATCGAATAATGATGCTGCAGTTCGTATTTTGAAATCGTAACTTCAAACGATTGTACCGGGAGATCCGACCGTCGGATTTTCCCAAAACTGGAACCGTTGGATTTGTTTTGACAAGATCTTTCTAATGATATAAAATTTGTAAATATCCAACGGTTAAATTTTCATATATGTGTAAATTAAGTCTGGAGAAAAACAGCGCCACAGCCGCGTTATGGCCTGAAGCGTCGTTTATATAAATTGGCTATTTTTAAATGAATAAAAATAGCGATAAATCGTGATAAAATATTATAAACGATATGGAACGAAAATAAACCGAATTTACCCGGTTTATTGGATATTTGATGGTTGAATGTGTTTGACGTGAAAATTACATTAAAGAACAGAATTATTGGTGTCGAATAATTTAACCATTGGAAATTCTAAATATACGTGAATTATTTGAAAAGGCCGAGTTAATTCTAATTTCAAATAATTGATCGACGGTAAGAAGTTGAAGATATGAAGACGGTGCAAGACCGATGATCTTCACATCGAATGGATGGGTGCTACTGATGCTCACGATGGGAGGAGCTACCTTGAAGGGCGCTAAAGTTGAAGCCGTCCGAACGTACTTGTTGATTGTACGGATACGCGAGGTATAAGGTGCCTGCAGTTTCGTTCAGACCCAGAACAAACTTGTAGATGGATGCGTGTCTGACGTTGTATATTGACAACGTGGCATGCATATATGCTGTGATCAAAGCTTATGTTGAAAAGCAGAGCTTTGTGGTTGATGATCAAAGCACGGCTTTAAATAGCTAGCTTTGTGTTTAGCATTGTTTCGCGAGCCTCACACCCCGGTATGAGCTGGAAATGGGAGAGGACATCAGGGAGGACATGCGTTTCTTTCTAGCTAGAAGTGGTGCTTTGGGTTTTACACGCCCGGGCATTTTACTTGTGTAGATGATGGATTGCGAGGCGCCTCAGTTATTTCGGTCTCTTCGGAGCCGATGGTCTGGTCGGGATATGACCAGTTTACGCCCCATAGGGTGGGGAAACGCAGTGTTCAGGCATTTTAATCCACTTTGTGTGGACTGGCCCTGACGATCCAAGGCTTTCCTGTGCGCTTGCCTGAGACATGGTAGGCTAGATTGTCTCGAAGCGGTAAGGACGATCCCTTGCCTTGGTTCATGACGGAAATTCAATTTCCAAATACGACATCGTGCGGTTTTGATTGTATACGTATATATGGCGACATAGTGGTATGGGGCATTAATGCCGTCTATGATTGATATTTATGATTGAAATTGTTTTTGAAACATATAAACACTAGCAATAATATTTAATGATTTGTTTTGCTTGTATCAAGCATATTTTGGCCATTATAAGGTAAAACTCTGTCCTCCGGTTTGTGTTGCATTGTGTGATGGGAATTGAGTCTTATAATGGCTTCATTGTTATAAAAAGCATTGCGATGTTTAAAAGAATTACTTGTTTTAAAGCACTGAGAATCTAATGGAGTAAACCCGTTCCGCGTTAGTGGCGTGGTCCTGTGATTGGCCATATTATAAAATATGTTAAGTAGATTTCTCATACCAGCCCCATGACTGAGTCGTAGTTTGTTTCACTTGCAAACTCGGGTGCCCCTATTTCTACACGGGCAGCCTTGTATTCATGTTTTTATCTGGCTCTTTCTGGATAGCTACGGAGCTGAAGATGGATTCTATCATTTCTTTATTTTTATATTGTTCAGCTCCTAGTGTACATATTATGTTTTGATTCCGCTGTGGACATTTATGTATAGCTGAACTGTATTTTGTACAAAGTATGATCCTGTATGCTGTGTAACTCTGATGTTTATTTATCCAGTGTATTCTGTTTTACATTATCTGTAACAGCCCGAATTTTAGTTAATACTAAAATTCACTAATTACAGGATAAATAATCTCAGACGTGGGAATTGGGGGTAACGGGCTGCGTTATTGCGTTCGTCTCGGAAAAATACGCGAAATAGAGTCCGAGTTTTCGAGAATCGGAGTCCGTATGGCCCGGTTATGGCCCAAAGAAATTTGCAGAAAATTCAAAGTTAAAAACAGATTTAGAAATTTAAAATTCAGATTTCAAATTAGAACCAGCGGGGCCAGGCGGGAGAATTCCCGCCTTGACCATGTCGACAGGGCTGTCGACAGGCCTGTCGACAGGGGGAGTCGACTTGCCTGTCGACTTGCCTGTCGACACGGCGTGTCGAACCAGGGTGCTTGGGTGCACCAGATCTGGTTTTCTGGCTAGGGCTGGGCTGGGTTCTAGAGATTTCCTAAATCTAACGGACCTAATCTAATTTAGGGTTAATCTAAGGGCCTAAAACACTATCTTAATCTATAAATACACCCTAAACCTACCCTAATCCATACTAAAAATAGAAATGATGGCCTCATGCCGCCAAATTAAATCTTAGAAGGAGCCTCCACTTGTTTATGAAGGAAGTTGCAAGCTAATCACTCTCTAATCAATCTCTAATCATCACCATCTTCATATTTAGCAACTAATTCCACTTCATAAGTTTGCTAATCTTGGTTTTGGTGAGTTTCTATCACTTTAACATCAATTATTAAAGTAAGTAGATTGGGTGTAATGAGACTTATGGTCTTAAATGCGGATTAATGAGTTTGAATCATTTATAATGATATGCTACTCTATGTTTTCCTATGTTTATGCATAATTAATAAGTGGGTTTATGCATGTTTGATAAGTTGGTTTATGCATGCTTAACAAGTTGGTTTGTGCATGTTTAACAAGTGAGTTTATGCATATTTAATAAGTGGATTTATGCATGTTTAACAAAGTGAGTTATGCAAGTTATATGCAAGTTATGTATATGCTTAAATGCAAGTTTAACATGATTTGCAAGTTATGCATGCTTATGCAAGTATATGAATGCTTATGCAAGATATGTATATGCTTAAATGCAAGTTTAACATGATATGCAAGTTATGCATGCTTATGCAAGTATGTGAATGTTTATGCAAGTATGTGAATGCTTATGCAAGTATGTAAATGCTTATGCAAGTATGTGAATACTTATGCAAGTTATGTGTATGCTTAAATGCATGTTTAACATGTTATGCAAGTTATGAGAATGCTTATATGCAAGTTCAACATGTTATGCAAGATATGTGTATGATAATATGCAAGCTCATATGCAACATGTTATGCAAATCATGTGTATGATAATATGCAAGTTTGGGTTATATGTAGTTGGGTTAATATATGCTCATATATGCAAGTTGACATCCTCTTAACCCATGACAAAGTTGTATGCTAAACCCATGATATTTGTGATGATCTTCCCCTTATTTATGTCATGAAATGAGAACGATTTACGTGGGGAACGATGGGGTTGGTAAATATGTTAATAAAAGTATGATTGGGTATGATTAAGCATACCATAAAAATAAATTACCATAAGTGGGAATTTACCTATTGAGTTAGGTCTACCCCATGGGAATTTACCTATTGAGTTAGGTCTACCCATGTTATGGAAAACTTGATATTAATTAGGGATAATTAATATGGGGGTGATTAATTAGGTGTAATTAATCGACTAAGACACGAGGTTGGACTCATTTGTAGTGTAAAACTGCCCGGACCCAACCGGCTTAACCAGTTGCTACAAATGTCAGCCCAATGTGAGAGGTCTTAGCCATAAATTAAATACGTGATTAAGGTAAAGACACGAGGTTAGACTCTGTTATGACGTAAGACTGCCCGGACCCTACCGGCTTAACCAGGCGGTCATAACAGCCAGTCTAATGTGGGAGGTCTTTATGGGAGATCACGGTCTTAATTAATTAAGAAACACTTAACCATATTAGCATGTAGTGGGACATGAGGGGTTAAGTGGGTGCCTTGGGTGGCATGTGGAATCTAGTGGGTTGCCTTGGGTGGCAATAGAAAATACGATTAGAATACTTAACCAAGTGAAACATGTAATTAAACATGATTAAAGGGTTAAGTGGGATACACTAGATAAGTGACAAGCTTAGGTGGGTAGCTTGTGGGGGCCCATTTCAACCAATATCCCAAACGTATCTTTGTGGGCTCGACCCATGTCGAGTGACGGGACACGCATATTGGGCTTGATTATAATAGGCCAAAACGGGTTAGCGGTGGCAATGCAAGTCCAACGGGTTTCATATGCGTGTGTGGGCCCGGGCTGGTAGATAAGCCGTTGTTGCATCGTGTAGATATAAAGCCGTGCACCATTGATATTATCAGGTAGCCACTTTAGGGGAGTGATACACCCCACTGTGGGACCAGCACGGGTATCTACGGTAGGGAGCCGATCGCTGGGGAGTAGTGGGTACACCTAGTAAAGATAGGGGCAGACGGCACCTATGTAGGGGTACACGAAACTACTGGGTAAAATTACTAAGTACACCTAGTGGAGATAGGGGCAGACGACACCTATGTAGTGGCTAGGAGTACAAGAAACTACTGGGGAAATTTTCTAAGTCCTTGGGAGGGATCAACCTTTAAGTAGGAATGACTGGTGTGGTGCAGTTAGTAATTATCCTTGGGTGGGTAGATGCGTCCTTACGGTTATCTTAGTTTATCCTAAGTCTATCAAGCTGCTCAGTGTAGCCATTCATCCCCAGACATTACCGTGGGTCAAGTTTATATCTTCTCTGGTTACTTTAATGATTGTATTGTTAAAGTTATAGGACTCGCTCAGACTTATGTCTGACCCCGTTGTTTTTATCTTTTTTTCCCAACCCTCAGGTCCTACGGTGGATCCTAGCAGTAGTGGAGCTTGATCGGATTGCTGTTCCAGTCTTTAGGAGCTTGGATAGATGTAAAGCTCCAGTTATCCAGTTATCTTTTCTTTTGTTCTAGCTATTGTATGAGAGAGTGGGATTATGTACTTCTTTATTTTGACGGATATTGTAATTTAATTTTTTTATCATGGTTTTATGATGTAACCAGACATGTTTATTTCCGCTGTTATGAGATGATGTTTTAAATTTCAAGTACTATTTATATCTGTCTTGTTGTAATTTTTCTGTTCTATATTCACTAAAATACTCCACCGATGCTATGGCATTCCCTTAGTGAGTGACCATAGCGGGTGTGGGGTGTTACACGTGGTATCAGAGCAAAGGTTACCAGAACAGATAAAAGTTTTAGAAAACTATTTTTCTAAAAACATTTTTGGAAGAAATATTTTCAAAAACATGTCTTTAAAGAGAAAAGTTTTTGAAAGAAAAGCATAATCCCCAATAGCCATATTTATGTCCTTCGAATTCTCCGTTTTGAATCTTTCCTTTTTCGTTTCAGCATGGCCGAGAATCTTAACTTTCCGGAGGGTGTGACGGTACCAGTATGGTATAGGAGATTGATGGAGGCTAGGGCCACCACTGCGGGTCCAGCAAATGTTCCTCCACCAACCGTAGCACCCGATCTTCCTCCTCCCCCTCCTCCTCGCACGGATACTTTTGCTAAGACTTGCAAGGAATTTAAAGCTATGGGAGGGAAACCTTTTCAAGGATCTGAAACTTTTGTGGAGGCTAGAGATTGGTTTAAGGAGGTGGAAGAATTGATAGATATCTTTGAGATGGAAGAAGGAAAGAAAGTCAAGTTGGCTGCTTGGTTAATGAAGGGAGAAGCCTCGTTCTGGTGGGAGGTCACTAATGGAGAACGCCCTATTGACTCTTGGGTGGATTTCAGGCAAAGGTTTGAGGCAAAGTTTCTCTCAAAAGCGGAAGAAAATATGCACGTGGAAAGGTTCTTGAACTTAAAGCAAGGGAACTTGTCAGTGAAAGAATATGTTAACAAGTTTAACCAGTTAGCGAAGTTCAATATAGACTTGGTAAACACACCGGAGGAGAAGGCTTTGAGGTTCGTTAAAGGCTTGAACGAACCGATGCACGGATTGGCTATGTCTCACATCCCTATGGGGGCCACTTTCGAGAAGCTAGTGGACATGGCACTTATGCATGAGGAAGAGAAGGGTCCCAATGCTAATAAAGCACACGAGAAGAAAGGAGATCAGAAGAGACCTCAACAGCAAAACAAGGGTGGGAAAGGCAACGGTGGCAAGGGAAAGAAGAGGTGCTTCAATTGTGGGACACTAGGCCACCTAAACAAAGATTGTCGCAAGAAGACTAAGACTGGCTGCTTCCACTGTGGCGAAGCAGGGCATCTGATGAAAGACTGTCCAAAGAAGGAGCAAAGGACGGGGTCTACCTCAGGAGGACATGTGCAAGCTCTTGTGGCACCAGGTCAGGCTAGGGGGCAAGTACAGGCTCTCGCGATTCGGGAAAGAGGTAGAACTATTTCTATTGAAAGTCTAGTTTTTCTGATCGATCATCCTGTCCGTACTTTATTTGATTTTGACGCATTGAGTTCGTTTATCTCATCATTATTAGTAGAGTCACTGCACTGAGACACCAGTTGGTAGATGATCCCTTAGTTGTTTCAAACCCAATTGGGCTCCATGATGTGTTTGGGTTTGAAAGTTGCTATACTTAGCGTTGAGTTTAGATGTGATGCTTTTTGGGCTTCACGGGCTAGGGGTTAGTTTTGGGCATGGACTGGTTATCCATTAATGGTGCCGTTCTTATTACAGAGGGAGAGTTGTTAGGCTTATAACCCGCTAGGGTAACACTCTCGAGATCTCTTGTAATCCCATGGAATCTGTTATGCTAAAATCGCTTGACACGTCGGTCGAGAGTTTGCAATCTATAGAGTGGTCCGGGAATACTCGGATGTGTTTTGAGGAGGTGAAGGGCTTACCTCCGGAGCGGGAGATTGACTTCCAAATATATCTGGTAGGCAATGCCAAACCAGTGTCTTGGCCAGTGTGTCACGTGGCTCCTCGTGAGAGGAGGGAACTCCATAAGCAAGTAGGCAATTTGCTCGAGAAGGGGTTTAGAAGACGAAGTATATCGGAGTGGGGTGCTCCGGTAGTTTTTGCCACGAAGGCGGATGGGTCTCTCAGACTTTGTGTAGGCTAAAGAGAGCTAAATAAACTCACAAAGAAGAATAGACACCCATTGTCGAGGATTGATGATCTCTTTGATCAGTTAGAGGGCGCCTCAGTATTTTCGCAGTTGGACTTAGCCACGAGGTTTCGTCAGTTAAGAGTGACTGAGGATAGTATAGAGAAGACTACCTTTAGGACTCCGGATGGTTTTTGTGAGTGGCTGGAGATACCATTTGGTTTGACGAACGCCCCCGCATATGATGAAAAGGGTGTTCAGGGAGTACCTAAATAAGTTCGTGATGGTCTTTGTAAATGACATCTTGGTCTTTTCTAGGAGCGAAACAAGTTTTCGTATGTGCTCAATAGGATGAGCAAAGCCAGTTATGGGATAAACGGTGGTTTTGGAGCGAGACTGGCGAGGACATCTAGAGTGGACAAGGGCTGAATTATTTAGCCGTTTTTACTAGTATCATCTCACGTAGGTCATCTGAATTCGAAGGAGGTATCCCTTGGGTGTTTGTCTGATATTGGTTTAGGCCTTTGGGGCTTGCATTTGGGGGATGTCGAGTTCGACTAAGGTGGTCTGCGTGAGGGATGGATAGTTGTGACGATTTTGCATGGGAGAATATCCTGATTTCTCTAGAAGTGGAGAAAAGCATGCCTTACATCTCGGAGAAGTATTGGAGACTCTCCAGGCGCATAGTCTTAAGACAGCAAAAGTGAATAGGATTCTTAGCGTCCTATGAGTTTGAGATAGCGTACACCCAAGGTAAGGGTAACATGATAGCGGACGCCTTAAGTAGAAAAAGGTTGTCCTCGAGTTCATGGTTCGTTGAACGACGGAGCTTAGAGTTTATTTCTATGTTTGACTTTAGACCTTCCGTTGACTTTATACCCGGTTTGCTAGCCTCCTTGGAGGTTAGGCCTACTCTTTTGGGACGAATTTGCGAGACACAGCGAGACGACCCACAGTTGGATGAGTTAGTAGAGAAGCTCATGAGGAGGGGGTCGTCCATCCATTTGAGTAGGTACACCCTAAGTGGTAAGGGGTGGTTGCATAGAGACGGTAGACTTTGTGTACCGCAAGACGAGGGTTTGAAGAAGACTATTCTTGATGATGCACACCGTTCTAGGATGACCATTCATCCCGGTGGGGACGAGATGTACCAAGACATGAAGCGAGTTTTCTTTTTGGCCGGTATGAAGGAAGGCATGGCCGAGTATGTCGCTAGATGCTTGATGAAAGCGGAGCAAAAGAAACCAAGTGGGTTGCTTCAGCCATTGGAAGTTCCGCTAAGGAAGTGGGATAGTGTCTCGAAGGATTACCAAAATCAAGGAAGGGTAATACGGGAATTTGGGTGGTAGTAGACAGGCTTACTAAGAGCGCCCATTGTTTACCCGAGAAGAGTAAGAGAACTGCTCCATGGCTAGCTTCAGTTTACATTCGAGAGATTATTAGATTGCATGATGTACCTTCCAGTATAGTGAGCGATCGAGATCCTATCTTCGCTAAAGAGTTTTGGAAAAGTTTGCAAGAGGCGGTAGGGAATCAGTTGTGTTTGAGTACCGCATAACATCCTCAGATAGACGGCCAGACCGAGAGGGTGAATTGTATTTTAGAAGACCTTTTGAGGCTATGTATCTTGGATTTAGGAGGTACATGGGAAGAGCATCTTCCATTGGTGGGGTTGCCCGACAGACTTAGTGGTGTATATGATGTATTCCATGTGAGGAAGGGCCTACATAAGATCGTAGGGCCAAGCTTGCTTAAAGAAGTAAGGTAGAGTGTGATGTGATTATTTGACGAGCTCCTACTCGCATCCTTGGGTCAGAGACTAGGAAGTTGAGAAACAGAGAGGTTCAACTAGTCAAAGTACAATGGGGAGATGAAGAGAGCGACGCTACCTGGGAGACGGAAGCGAAGATGCGTTCGATGTACCCATTTCTTTTTGAGGGTATGTCTTTACTTTCTCCTCTATCGTTGTCTAGTACTTATCTTATCTTTAGTATATCCTCTCGTTAGTACTGATTGACCTTTAGATAGGGTAAATCTATGGTTGAAACATGTGTTTGAGACATGTTATGGTTGATGGATGCAAGTGGTTGCTAGTGGTTGCTCGTGGATGCATGTACACACACTCTAGGCACTGGATCGGCTCAATCACTTCATATTGCATATTGCATAGAATGGTGGGTAGGAAGCTATATTTATGGATGTATAATGATTGTGTTATCATATGGATGATGCATTTTGGTGAATGATTGTGCACTCATGTAGATATTGTATGTGTCAATAGGGTTATCTCGCATACATATTGGATGCATGGCACTATCATGGTTTGCATATGCTCATACATTAGATAGGGAACATATACACACACTTTTTGCATATGCTCATACATCATTAGAAACTGTTTTAAGGACAATGGATGCTCGTGTTTTGATGGATTGAGTAGATGGCTGTTTGGATGGTAGGATATGCATTCTCCTTAGCTTAGAGATTTCGGGGACGAAATCCTTTAAGGAGGGGAGAATGTAACACCCCGAATTTTAGTTAATACTAAAATTCACTAATTACAGGATAAATAATCTCAGACGTGGTAATTGGGGGTAACGGGCTGCGTTATTGCGTTCGTCTCGGAAAAATACGCGAAATAGAGTCCGAGTTTTCGAGAATCGGAGTCCGTATGGCCCGGTTATGGCCCAAAGAAGTTTGCAGAAAATTCAAAGTTAAAAACAGATTTAGAAATTTAAAATTCAGATTTCAAATTAGAACCAGCGGGGCCAGGCGGGAGAATTCCCGCCTTGACCATGTCGACAGGGCTGTCGACAGGCCTGTCGACAGGGGGAGTCGACTTGCCTGTCGACTTGCCTGTCGACACGGCGTGTCGAACCAGGGTGTTTGGGTGCACCAGATCTGGTTTTCTGGCTAGGGCTGGGCTGGGTTCTAGAGATTTCCTAAATCTAACGGACCTAATCTAATTTAGGGTTAATCTAAGGGCCTAAAACACTCTCCTAATCTATAAATACACCCTAAACCTACCCTAATCCATACTAAAAATAGAAATGATGGCCTCATGCCGCCAAATTAAATCTTAGAAGGAGCCTCCACTTGTTTATGAAGGAAGTTGCAAGCTAATCACTCTCTAATCAATCTCTAATCATCACCATCTTCATATTTAGCAACTAATTCCACTTCATAAGTTTGCTAATCTTGGTTTTGGTGAGTTTCTATCACTTTAACATCAATTGTTAAAGTAAGTAGATTGGGTGTAATGAGACTTATGGTCTTAAATGCGGATTAATGAGTTTGAATCATTTATAATGATATGCTACTCTATGTTTTCCTATGTTTATGCATAATTAATAAGTGGGTTTATGCATGTTTGATAAGTTGGTTTATGCATGCTTAACAAGTTGGTTTGTGCATGTTTAACAAGTGAGTTTATGCATATTTAATAAGTGGATTTATGCATGTTTAACAAAGTGAGTTATGCAAGTTATATGCAAGTTATGTATATGCTTAAATGCAAGTTTAACATGATTTGCAAGTTATGCATGCCTATGCAAGTATATGAATGCTTATGCAAGATATGTATATGCTTAAATGCAAGTTTAACATGATATGCAAGTTATGCATGCTTATGCAAGTATGTGAATGTTTATGCAAGTATGTGAATGCTTATGCAAGTATGTAAATGCTTATGCAAGTATGTGAATACTTATGCAAGTTATGTGTATACTTAAATGCATGTTTAACATGTTATGCAAGTTATGAGAATGCTTATATGCAAGTTCAACATGTTATGCAAGATATGTGTATGATAATATGCAAGCTCATATGCAACATGTTATGCAAATCATGTGTATGATAATATGCAAGTTTGGGTTATATGTAGTTGGGTTAATATATGCTCATATATGCAAGTTGACATCCTCTTAACCCATGACAAAGTTGTATGCTAAACCCATGATATTTGTGATGATCTTCCCCTTATTTATGTCATGAAATGAGAACGATTTACGTGGGGAACGATGGGGTTGGTAAATATGTTAATAAAAGTATGATTGGGTATGATTAAGCATACCATAAAAATAAATTACCATAAGTGGGAATTTACCTATTGAGTTAGGTCTACCCCATGGGAATTTACCTATTGAGTTAGGTCTACCCATGTTATGGAAAACTTGATATTAATTAGGGATAATTAATATGGGGGTGATTAATTAGGTGTAATTAATCGACTAAGACACGAGGTTGGACTCATTTGTAGTGTAAAACTGCCCGGACCCAACCGGCTTAACCAGTTGCTACAAATGTCAGCCCAATGTGAGAGGTCTTAGCCATAAATTAAATACGTGATTAAGGTAAAGACACGAGGTTAGACTCTGTTATGACGTAAGACTGCCCGGACCCTACCGGCTTAACCAGGCGGTCATAACAGCCAGTCTAATGTGGGAGGTCTTTATGGGAGATCACGGTCTTAATTAATTAAGAAACACTTAACCATATTAGCATGTAGTGGGACATGAGGGGTTAAGTGGGTGCCTTGGGTGGCATGTGGAATCTAGTGGGTTGCCTTGGGTGGCAATAGAAAATACGATTAGAATACTTAACCAAGTGAAACATGTAATTAAACATGATTAAAGGGTTAAGTGGGATACACTAGATAAGTGACAAGCTTAGGTGGGTAGCTTGTGGGGGCCCATTTCAACCAATATCCCAAACGTATCTTTGTGGGCTCGACCCATGTCGAGTGACGGGACACGCATATTGGGCTTGATTATAATAGGCCAAAACGGGTTAGCGGTGGCAATGCAAGTCCAACGGGTTTCATATGCGTGTGTGGGCCCGGGCTGGTAGATAAGCCGTTGTTGCATCGTGTAGATATAAAGCCGTGTGCCGTTGATATTATCAGGTAGCCACTTTAGGGGAGTGATACACCCCACTGTGGGGCCAGCACGGGTATCTACGGTAGGGAGCCGATCGCTGGGGAGTAGTGGGTACACCTAGTAAAGATAGGGGCAGACGGCACCTATGTAGGGGTACACGAAACTACTGGGTAAAATTACTAAGTACACCTAGTGGAGATAGGGGCAGACGACACCTATGTAGTGGCTAGGAGTACAAGAAACTACTGGGGAAATTTTCTAAGTCCTTGGGAGGGATCAACCTTTAAGTAGGAATGACTGGTGTGGTGCAGTTAGTAATTATCCTTGGGTGGGTAGATGCGTCCTTACGGTTATCTTAGTTTATCCTAAGTCTATCAAGCTGCTCAGTGTAGCCATTCATCCCCAGACATTACCGTGGGTCAAGTTTATATCTTCTCTGGTTACTTTAATGATTGTATTGTTAAAGTTATAGGACTCGCTCAGACTTATGTCTGACCCCGTTGTTTTTATCTTTTTTTCCCAACCCTCAGGTCCTACGGTGGATCCTAGCAGTAGTGGAGCTTGATCGGATTGCTGTTCCAGTCTTTAGGAGCTTGGATAGATGTAAAGCTCCAGTTATCCAGTTATCTTTTCTTTTGTTCTGGCTATTGTATGAGAGAGTGGGATTATGTACTTCTTTATTTTGACGGATATTGTACTTGATTTTTTTATCATGGTTTTATGATGTAACCAGACATGTTTATTTCCGCTGTTATGAGATGATGTTTTAAATTTCAAGTACTATTTATATCTGTCTTGTTGTAATTTTTCTGTTCTATATTCACTAAAATACTCCACCGATGCTATGGCATTCCCTTAGTGAGTGACCATAGCGGGCGTGGAGTGTTACATTATCTGGTGTATTTAATTATTTCTGTTCTGCTGTTATTTGTTTATGTGTTATATTCCAAATATTACCCTTGCCACCGTGGATCGGGGGTTTGGGGTCGTCTCATTATTCCCCGATTTCTTTTATTTCAAATCATTTGAAATACATATCTAACTTTTATAATAAAGTAGATTTCACTTTGGGATTTGAAAAAAAACTTTTGGAAATATGAATTCCAATACGTAACAAAACATAGAAACAAGTATGAAACCAAATATCGGTCATGTTCCCTCAGGACCTGGCAGTACGCACCCTGACCGAACCAATTTTTATATACGTGCACCTAACGGCTACACTGACAATGCACCATCCCACCGACTGGGGAAGAAATGCACGCCCTCACACTGTTAGTCAATTTTGGGTCACCCGCATCTTCAGCCACATACTTGATAAATCATTTTATTCCCGAAGTAGGGAAAATCATTTCGCAACATAATCACAAGTATAATCAAATCAATATAGACTTTTACTTACAAATCATTTCGAAATCATCGGGTATAGCCCTCGAAATATTTTACATTTTATAAAACATAATATAAAACATTCCTTTTCCAAAATCGGGAATACTATTCTTTTACTTAAGAAATCACTTTTCAAAATCATTCATTAATTTTGAAATAAACAACATCACTAAAAAACTTATAGTCAAATTGTGAAGTGTTTCACAAGGTGTTAGCACATAGATATTTTTACCCAACCCAATGCTAAATGTAAAAGCATATTTTGCTCATAAACTGGTCGAGCAGAATCCATTCAATCAATCAACCATAACATGTCAATTTTATATGTTGCATACATATGTTAAAAATCGTATTTTTAATAAACTAATATTTACTTAATAAACCAAGGGAGATTGGTTTATTTCCATTTCACATTGTTAATAATATTTTATAATGATTTATAGCTATTTTTATTTATATAAAAATAATCCAATTTAATTTAATGACGCTTCAGGTCGCTTTGCGGCCCTGGCGCTGTTTTTACCCAAATTTGATTTACACATTTCTCGAAATCTAACCGTTGGATTTTAACAAATTTCATATCCTTGGAAAGATCTTCCCAAACAGTCCTCAAGATTCCTGTTTGGGGAAAATCCGACAGTCGGATCTCTCGGTATAATCGTTTAAAGTTACAATTCCAAATCGCGAACTACCGCACGCGATTCGTTTAATTTATAGTATATATATAATTCGCTCCGCAATTTCAAAACCATTTATTTCATTACATGTAAAAAGAGTATTGTTTAATAACAAAAATGTATTCATTGCATGCGAATATTTATATGCTCCATATTCACATTAAAAGAATATTTTAATGTAATAACATATTTTAATATATGTTTCTTTTCCTCCTTTGTAGCATGTTAAAAATAATGTTTTAACATACAAATATTTTCTAACATGTATTTTCTAGCAATGTTAAAAATAATGATTTTAACACTTTTATATTTTCTAACATGTGTTTTCTATTGAATCACTTTTACGTTAAAAATGGAATTTTTAATGTTTCAAAATCTTTATTCAAACAGTCAATATTTCTAATGAATCAAACTTTACATTAAAAATATGATTTTAAATGTTTCAACACTTTTATTCTAATATGAACGACTTTCATATGAATCATTCTTTTTATAAAAATGAGATTTATAATGTTAACATGCTTTTATGTTAAAAAGAACATTTTCCAGTGATTCATTCATAACATTAAAAATAAGATTTTTAATGTTATCATGTTTCTATATTTAACATGAACATTTTTCTTAGTTTCTTACATTATATTAAAAATGTGGTTTTTAATGTTTTCAACATTCTTATTCAAACATGAATGTTTTTATATTAACATGAACATTTTCATTCATTACATTAAAAAATGAGATTTTTTTTATGTTAACATGTTTTTATATTAAACATGACCATTTTTCTATTTTCATTTCAACATGAATATAATATAAATAAATGACAAGTTAATTTTAACACAACATTTACTAACAAAATGACACGTTTATTTTAACACAACATATACTGACAAAATGACACATTTATTTTAACACAACATATACTGACAAAATGACAGTTTTATTTTAATAAAATGATATTTTTTGTAACGACCCAACTTTTGAACACATCTCAAGTTGTGCCATTAATGAGAAATAAGAATAGATAGAAGATAAAACACAGAAACATCAGAATCTCACAGCGGAATTTTCACAAAAGATAATACTTTATAATATTACACAGCAGTACATGATACATCAGAACATCATAGGACTTAGTGATACAGCCCATTCATAGTACACCAGTAATTATACATGTCATAGACTACTAACTTGCAGACTTATTTATACAGTAGACAGATGGGTCAGCACACAGCAAAATCTTCATTCCAGCTTCACACGTGTTATCCAAATCCTGATTCACTTGTCTATTCATAACAAGCGTTATGAATACCCAAGAGTTTAAGGGAAAACACAGAAAAATAAACTTCGGGTCAGTCAGGGGACTGGTATGAGTAAACAGTTTAAAACAGTTCAAAGAAAATATCTCATAAGACCACGCCGTAAAGACGGAACGAGTTTTTACCTTATGAGATTAAAACACTTCGTATACTTGAAATCAGATAATATCATATAAGTTTTCACAAATAATTTAGAATCTAGAAGAATGCTTGCATCTCACATCCCCCCGATATAGTATACAAATACAAATCGCTTGGCGCTTAGGGAAATTGGATTTCCAACTCTGCAAGGTATGGGACCACCTTCCGATGATGTAACTCTAGAGGCAAATACACCTGGGTTCAACAAGAACTTCTTGCAACCCGGCCCTCACATGATCGACCACTCATTTCTCTTGAGTGTATCGAATGTATATCACTGATGGTTGTGCGCGTCAACCATCCCCGAATGGGCAGAATCGATAGATTTAGAAACAAAAGGGATTTCTCTAGATAGGTGATACTACACCCTAATGGGAGCGACCCACATAGCCATGCTGCCAACCCGATTTTTGTCATTTCCTAGTTGTGAGGCTTGAGGCTAGACTCGTCTTTTCATCGTCACTGGTTCATTCCTTTGAATGCCACATCGTCCTACCCGTCAGAAATACTCATTCAATTTCCCAAATATATCACGGGCAATAAAGCTAAGAGAAACGAATTTCTCCGCCACCAACGTAATATACTTACGTAAATTCGATGTGTAGAATCTGACTGATATACATTGTCAGACACTCGTCCATTCAGGTTTGTTCTGGGACTGAACAGACCAAAGATATCATTTACAATCTTCTTCTTTAGTTTGAACATCTCTGACGTGCGGCGTCTAATCAAATCAAAGTGGAAATTTATCCGGACTCTTTGAAATGATTATGAACATTTTTCACTTTAAATTATAAATCTAACAAGATTGTAATCTAATTAGTATATACAGTTACAGTCAAACCAAACAGTATATGATTATCTCGTCAATATCTGATATATTGATCATCTTTCAAAACGGTAAATTTTGCGGTGTGCGTTGCACGGGTTTTCTGTTCGTTTTGTATGTCACTTCTAAAAATGAATTCTTACCTTTATCTATCTTTAGAAAAATATTTCTCATCTTTTTACTTACTCTGATTATTCATGAATGAATAAATTTGATGATCTATAATCAACTCTACAACTTTTTACACTTTATATCTTTTTGTCAATATCTCCATCGATCCTTTATTTTGGATCTCCTTATTCTTATCTGAATAAAATTCCTCTCTATTATCGGTCGAAAACATGATTAAAATATTTTTTTCACAGTTCTCATTTAAACTTTACAGAACTGTTCATGATTAGTTCTTTGTATCTGATCCTTTAGATTTTAGATAAACTGACCAATTCTACTGTATGTGTTACATACAGTTTCCTACCCTGTTTTGAATATTTTATTTGAAATTAAATTCAAAATTTAAATTATAAATAAAAAAATTTATAATTACAGTTTCTATTTAGACCCCTTCAACGTCCGTCAAAACCCATATCTGTCCTGCGATTCTTAAACAACTCCTTTTGTTAATTTTACCGTTTACATATCTCATTGGAAAAATCATTTCTAACTCTCACTTTAAAATTAAATTTATAATTTAAATTTAAACTATAATTTCTGTATTTAAACTTCAGAATTTTGTCGAACAACAGTATTCGAAAAATCCTGATTCCCTTTTCTTCTCTTGCTTTTGCAGAATAGATAAAAATATACTATTTCAATTTAAATATTTATTTCACTATTTTATTTAAACCAATAGTAAGTTTAAAAACTAATTTAAATCAAAATATATTTTTAAAACCTTTGTTTTTAAGCTAACATTAGTTCAACAAAGTACCAGGGCCCAGACATCGATGTTTTCTGCCCGATCACCATGAAAACACACAAAATCCTCAGTACTAGGTTCAACAAAGTACCAGGGCCCAGTCATCGATGTTTTCTGCCCGATCACCACGAAAACACACAAAATCCACTGTCGACCTTTCTTCCTTCTTCTTCTTCGTTCTCTGTGTCCAGCTGTGCACGTGCACACGTGTCCGGAGCTCCTCCATCCACCAGCGTCCATCGCCACACACCACACTCCGACACCGGATCCCATCACGACCATCAGAACCACCCTCCCTTGACCTGAACGGAATTTGGTCGTGGTCCATCTTCTTCTAGTAAAACATTACCAAGGGAAAACTCCTCGCATCTCCTCCCCTCGACCACCAGACGCGACCACCTCTTGGCCACGTCGACCCCCGACCCTGACGCCCAGATTACCCCTGGACCGCACCCCCTAGTCCCTCCACCTTCGAGCGGTTCCGACGCAAACTGGCGCACCAAAAATCAGTTTTCAAAACCCTATTTCAATTGATTTTGCAAAACCTATGTAATTAAAAATTAAATATGTATTTTTCCCGTGATCTACACTTCCCCATACTCCTCCCGGCCAATTTCCACTTCTTCATATCAAGTGATGCGCCGGAATTTGATCATAGTCCTCTTTATTGATCATCTCGGAATTCTCTTGACCTATGGACCTAAAATTCTTGATTTTTGTTTTAAAAATCACCATTTGTTTACTTTGTTATGATTCTACTATCAAAACATGTTTTTATTCAGTTTGAAAATCCAGTTTGTAATCTTGAAACAGAGAACTTACTAAAGCTTCCTGTTTTTGTTTTTAAACATGCCAGACAGGTTTTGCCTCTTCCATTTTATTTTAAACACTTGAATAACCTTTGTAAAAGGTTTCTAAGACATGGCACCACTCATTTATATTCCCCCAACCTTATGTTTACTGATCTTAAACCAACTATAAGTGTTAAATCAAAAAACATTGGCCGAGTGACAGTAGCTGATAACAAAAACTTTAAACATAAGACCTTAAAGTTTCTACCTCTAAACCAGCAATCATTTTATCATTATCAATCAAGCAGACAACACATGATGGTGTACTTGAACAGGATCATAAAAGAACATAAGATCACTTCACGATATATATCAAAACTGCAGTGAAAGAACATAAATTAAAAGTGCAGTTTTTACTCACCTAGATGCTCCAAAACTCTTTCTTTTTCCTTGCTAAACCCTTTGAACTGCTGTGAGTTTGTGTGTGTATGAAAGTGGTGTATGTGCTGGCCTTTATATAGGTGAGAAAAGGAATAAAATACCATGCATTTAATGTGTGATGTGAACTAGCAAGGCAGCTTTTTATTTGAAAATTTGAAAGACCATACACAACCCATTTTCTCTCACAAAATCTCTGCAAAACCTCACCACTTTCACATGGCATTTCAGCCTAGATGCTACCCTATAAACCCCTAAACAATGTACTCAACATTTCTCATTTGCCTTGCAAACACATCACCTTAAATGCTCTAGGTACAACCCCCTTTCTACAAATCTTTTTTCTAAATTTTAAACAAGATATTTGTGATCATTTTGTACCAAAAATATTCATTTTCATTGTGTTGTCAATCCACATTTCCCTCATGTCAAACTTGATTTTACAATGCATATGTTTAAAATACCAACTTGCCTTGCAAGTATGGCTAAAATTTGAAAATATTTGTACCATAAAATCCTTTGTCATGTGTTGAAATCACATAGGAAAACACTTAGAAATATTCATGATTTGAAATCTACTAGTAGGTGAGATGATGATGCTATCTCTACATGATATGGTAATCCTTTTTATAAATTTGTTTATTGACAGCATAGCCAAGATTTTGAAAAATGAGCAAGACTTGTATTTTCAGAAATTCAATTGAAAGGAAAGAAAAGAAGTGCAAAACTGAAAATACTTTTCTTCTATAATGATCATGCCATGAGCCTAGGACTCTTCTTAAGGACCTACTTGCTAGCATGACTTATCATGTGATGTTTTCATAGATGATACCATGAAGGGAAAAGATTTTGACAATTCAAGTTCTCTTGTTTCAATGTATATGCAAGGGATTTTGTATACTATGAGATCATGTACTTTGAAAGAGGTGAGACCATACATGTTTTATATTTTTAAATGCATATTAATTCAAGATTTACTTGCATTCCATTTTAAAAATAAAAAGAGTGATTTAACATGTCTTAAGCAATGGGTTTAAAAGCAAAAAGTTTGCTAAGACAATATTTTAAAACACAATGAAAACATGAACAAAATATTTGCAAAGTCATAGCATTTTTAAAATTGCTATGAAAAAGTGTTATATATCATATACATGTTAAATATACATTTAAACAACAGTTTAAAATATGCTATCATATATAAGAACAAAATGTAAATTTACCCTTTTGACATGTTTAAACAAATTTTAAAGTCTTGAATTAAAAATCGTATCTGAGAATACGTACTCACAATCGAGTATAATCTGTGTCAATGCCAAAATCCCGGTTCATTACATTCTACCCCCCTTATAAAAATTTCGTCCCCGAAATTTGTAAGTAGTAGATTAGAGTTATCGACTTATATATATATAAACACACATCAATAAATAAAACACACATCAGCAAATTTCCTATTTAAACCCAAAAATATCTGTCCAAAATTCCTTTCTTAACTCATTGGTCAATTTTACTTATCTCTGTTAGGTATTTTCCAAAATCCTCATTTACGTACTTAACGATTTCCATTTCGGGACTCACACATATAACCTTATTTCATAAATCGACCCATTCATCTTTCCCGAGTCCATATCCAAATAAACCCTCAAGCCCGACCTTAATTCCAAGAAATCCAAATTTTAACTCAATTTAAAATTCTAACTTGATTTCCGGTATCAATATGAACGGACATTATCCTAATTTAATCCAACCATATTAAATTTTTCTCGAGGCTGACCCTAGTTAATTAACTCCTCTTATCTAAAAAGAGTAACGTACCTTCTAAAACCCCTTCCACATTCTCAGAAGTTGATGACTTATTCATCAAAGCGTAGACCTTTGGTAGCTGTGCCTTCTTAAGTGGACAGTCTCTAACCAAGTGCCCAGGCTGATGACAGTTATAGCATGAAAACTTCTGTGGAATAGCATCACTTGTTCCCTTTGGTTGAGGTTGCTCTGTTTGCTGAGTCTGTTGTGGCTTTTCTGCTGCTGGCTTGGTGCAGAACTTGGCAATATGTCCTTTCTCCAAATAGTTGTGGCATATGGTATTTTTGAATCGTTCTTTGGCTTTTTCTCCCATCTTAGGTACTCTGTTGTTGTTGTTCCAGTTTGGGTTGAACTTCCTTTTGTTTGGATTTTCCCCACTAGATCCTCCCGTCTGTGCTGCTTTTGCAACTGGCTTCTTACCCTCCAGTGCCTCATAGCGAACTGCCATATCTACTAGATCAACGAATGGAATCTTGAGATGTCCAATCATCTGAACTTGCAGGCTATCCTTCAATCCCGCTATGAACATTTCATTTTTCTTAAGCGGAGTGTTGATCAGTTCTGGTCCAAAACAGGAAAGTGCATTGAATTTGTTCTCATATTCAGATACTTTCATATTTCCCTGCTTGAGATCGATAAAATCTCTATACATTCTAGTCTTCCCTGCAGCAGGTTGAAACTGTGCTTCGAAAGCTTCTTTGAATTTTTCCCAAGTGAAATCTTCCTCAGGAACATTAGCAGTTTGAGCGTCCCACCAGATCGCAGCAGTTTCTTGAAGTTGCCATGATGCCAAAAGACGTTTCTGATCATCATTCAACTTCAACCCTTTGAAAATCCATTCACAAGACCTCATCCAAGCTTGAACTTCAGTAAACGACTCAGTTCCCTTGAAAACTTTTCCTCCCAGAGTCGTATACTCCTTACAAATGGTCGCAAAGCTCTTATCCTGTTGAACCGGTGCAACTTCTTCTACCGTTTCCCCTTAGTCTTGGGATCCAGTAGTACGACCAGTAGTAGTGGATGACCCCCTAGCTCGACCTCTTCGTCCTTGGCTACTCATTTTGATCACCTGAGTACAATAGGTTGTCAACCGAGTCTTGATGGGATATAACTACGTAGGTATATCATCCAAGTTGTTTTAAGTTTATTTTAAATTTTATATAAAAATACGCTCTCTCACACTCACCCAAAGCCTAGGTAATCAAGAACTTATGCTCTGATACCAACTGTAATGGGTCTAGGCTTTTCAACCATCAACCACTGGGCTAACCTCCCAGCGTGGCACTACAGAGATACCTCAGAACTGCTTTTACGGCCAGCCTCTCGACTCGACCAACCCACATTGTCGGGAGATGTAGGGGTAAGAGTCTCCCGTTCGCCACCAAATGCGAAGCGAGAACCCCCTATCATCCGTACCAATTAAGCAACCAGCTCTGATACCAACTGTAACGACCCAACTTTTGAACACATCTCAAGTTGTGCCATTAATGAGAAATAAGAATAGATAGAAGATAAAACACAGAAACATCAGAATCTCACAGCGGAATTTTCACAAAAGATAATACTTTATAATATTACACAGCAGTACATGATACATCAGAACATCATAGGACTTAGTGATACAGCCCATTCATAGTACACCAGTAATTATACATGTCATAGACTACTAACTTGCAGACTTATTTATACAGTAGACAGATGGGTCAGCACACAACAAAATCTTCATTCCAGCTTCACACGTGTTATCCAAATCCTGATTCACTTGTCTATTCATAACAAGCGTTATGAATACCCAAGAGTTTAAGGGAAAACACAGAAAAATAAACTTCGGGTTAGTCAGGGGACTGGTATGAGTAAACAGTTTAAAACAGTTCAAAGAAAATATCTCATAAGACCACGCCGTAAAGACGGAACGGGTTTTTACCTTATGAGATTAAAACACTTCGTATACTTGAAATCAGATAATATCATATAAGTTTTCACAAATAATTTAGAATCTAGAAGAATGCTTGCATCTCACATCCCCCGATATAGTATACAAATACAAACCGCTTGGCACTTAGGGAAATTGGATTTCCAACTCTGACAAGGTATGGGACCACCTTCCGATGATGTAACTCTAGAGGCAAATACACCTGGGTTCAACAAGAACTTCTTGCAACCCGGCCCTCACATGACCGACCACTCATTTATCTTGAGTGTATCGAATGTATATCACCGATGGTTGTGCGCGTCAACCATCCCCGAATGGGCAGAATCGATAAATTTTGAAACAAAAGGGATTTCTCTAGATAGGTGATACTACACCCTAATGGGAGCGACCCACATAGCCATGCTGCTAGCCCGATTTTTGTCATTTCCTAGTTGTGAGGCTTGAGGCTAGACTCGTCTTTTCATCGTCACTGGTTCATTCCTTTGAATGCCACATCGTCCTACCCGTCAGAAATACTCATTCAATTTCCCAAATATATCACGGGCAATAAAGCTAAGAGAAACGAATTTATCCCCCACCAATTTAATATACTTACGTAAATTCGATGTGTAGAACCTGACTGATATACGTTGTCGGATACTCGTCCATTCAGGTTTGTTCTGGGACTGAACAGACCAAAGATATCATTTACAATCTTCTTCTTTAGTTTGAACATCTCTGACGTGCGGCGTCTAATCAAATCAAAGTGGAAATTTATCCGGACTCTTTGAAATGATTACGAACATTTTTCACTTTAAATTATAAATCTAACAAGATTATAATCTAATTAGTATATACAGTTACAGTCAAACCAAACAGTATATGATTATCTCGTCAATATCTGATATATTGATCATATTTCAAAACGGTAAATTTTGCGGTGTGCGTCGCACGGGTTTTCTGTTCGTTTCGTATGTCACTTCTAAAAATGAATTCTTACTTTTATCTATCTTCAGAAAAATATTTCTCATCTTTTTACTTACTCTGATTATTCATGAATGAATAAATTTGATGATCTATAATCAACTCTACAACTTTTTACACTTTATATCTTTTTGTCAATATCTCCATCGATCCTTTATTTTGGATCTCCTTATTCTTATCTGAATAAAATTCCTCTCTATTATCAGTCGAAAACATGATTAAAATATTTTTTCACAGTTCTCATTTAAACTTTACAGAACTGTTCATGATCAGTTCTTTGTATCTGATCCTTTAGATTTTAGATAAACTGACCAATTCTACTGTATGTGCCACATACAGTTTCCTACCCTGTTTTGAATATTTTATTTGAAAATAAATTCAAAATTTAAATTATAAGTAAAAATATTTATAATTACAGTTTCTATTTAGAACCCTTCAACGTCCGTCAAAACCCATATCCGTCCTGCGATTCTTAAACAACTCCTTTTGTTAATTTTACCGTTTACACATCTCATTGGAAAAATCATTTCTAACTCTCACTTTAAAATTAAATTTATAATTTAAATTTAAACTATAATTTCTGTATTTAAACTTCAGACTTTTGTCGAACAACAGTATTCGAAAAATCCTGATTCCCTTTTCTTCTCTCGCTTTTGCAGAATAGATAAAAATATATTATTTAAATTTAAATATTTATTTCACTATTTTATTTAAACCAATAGTAAATTTAAAAACTAATTAAAATCAAAATATATTTTTAAAACCTTTGTTTTTAAGCTAACATTAGTTCAACAAAGTACCAGGGCCCAGACATCGATGTTTTCTGCCCGATCACCACGAAAACACACAAAATCCTCAGTACCAGGTTCAACAAAGTACCAGGGCCCAGTCATCGATGTTTTCTGCCTGATCACCACGAAAACACAAAAAATCCACTGTCGACCTTTCCTCCTTCTTCTTCTTTGTTCTTTGTGTGTAACACCCCACCTCCGTTAAGGTCACTCACAAAGGGAATGCCTTAACTTTGGTGGAGCATTTTAGTAAACAGAACAGAAACTTACAAGACAGATAAAACAGTACTTGAAATTTTTTAACTTTATTACAGCGGAAACAGAAAATTAATATGGTTACATCCTTTCAATTTCAGAATTCAAGTACAAAATATCAGTCTTGTACAAAAGCCTTCAAAATGCATAGTTTACAATCATAATCCCCATGGAACGGAAGCTATACAGAGCCAAGCCATACTTTAAGCACTTCAAGAAAAGAGAAATCCGGATCAAGCTAAAGTATTTCCCTCCTTGAATAACCTGGGGGGGGGGGGGGGGGAAACGGAAGAAAGGAGGCGAAACAACAAGGGTCAGACAAAAAGTCTGGCAAGTCCAGTGACTTTCAGCATATGAACAGATAATAATAATATGATATGAACATAAAACTGGATGTGAGATAACTATAACAGGTGTGGCAGATATAACAGAAAAACAAAATGATATAAACTATTGTTTTACACTTCTCTGCATTAATACTAGTATAGCAGAATTAGGTGTCACCCTAATGTCTAAATTGAAGCAGGAACGGGTACAGAATACTTTAACAGAAACAGAATGCTAATAATGGGCCTTTACTACCCGATCAGAAACAGACAGAAGAAGAAACAGATTTATCCCTATGGAGACAGAATGTGGAATTAGGTGTACACTAGTAATGGGCCTTTACCACCCGAACAGACGGTACCACACAGAAACAGACAGGTGTTACCACCCAACAGAAACAGACGGTACCAACAGAAACAGACAGAACTAAGCGTACCCTAAAACCCTACCCCAAGCGATCGGCTCCCTAATACATAAATATCCTGTGTCGGCCCCACAGTAGGGTGTATCACTCCCTAAAGTGACAACCTATTGGCACAGACCTATTTACAGATGTCACGGCGTCTTACATCCTCAGAGGCAGACCGGGATCCATGCACGCACATGACCCGGTTGGAACGCACCATCAACACCCCTCGCCATTATCAGAATGAACCTCTTATAATTAGTTCAGTAAGCGTGCCCGGACCCTACTTACTGTTGGGTCAAAGTTTTGATACCAGAAAGGGTTACTGACTAATATGGGTCCCAAACAACAGATGACACAAGTAATTTCCCTCCTAACCTTGTGTCCCCAGACTAACAATTTCAGATTAACTTGTTTACAAGTTCAGACATACAGAGTTCAGATTTACTAATTCGCAAATTAAGTTAACAAGTTTTCAGACTAACAGGTCGGATGTACAGATTTTTCAGATTCGTCTAACTTTGTATTGGGCCTACAGATTCACGGACGGGTTTTACTACATCTATTAATCCCTTTGGTTTAACCCTATTTTCCCCAATACGTTTTAGACGTCATTCTTATCTTAGATTTTGCATTAATTAATTATTAATGCACAGACCTCTCACATTAGGTCGGTAGCTTGTGGCTGCTGGATATGCCGGGCGGTTCCGGGCAGACTTCTGCCACAAGCCAGACCTAACCTCGTGTCTTACGCATGTTATGACTAACTTCTCACATTAGAACCTATTGTTTGCGGCCACTGGATGTGCCGGGCGGTTCCGGGCAGATTTACGCCGCAAACTCATTCTAACCTCGAGTTAGCCATGTTTATCTTTGCGGCCAATTAATTAATAATTTACCGTTTATGCGCACGCCCAATATATATGCCAATTCAGATTATATCAATAACAGGATGATTATATCAACATAGCAGATAACAGATTTTATATGACTTAACGGATTTAACAGATTTAGCAACTTAGCAGATTTTGGCATATAACAGGTTAGGCATTTCAACCGACAAATTTAACAGATTAGGCATTTCAATCTAATTAGCAGTCTAGGCAATATAACAAAACTAGCAGTTTAGGCAACTTGGCAAATTAGCAGATTTAGCAAATTTAATATTTCTAAAGGTTCTATTTACATGCCTTGCCTAAACATAAATTAGGCCTAAGTTCATATGCCTAAATAATTATCATGATTCACAACATATACTCCATGTTTGCATAAAGTTACATAGAACAGAATATGGACATAATTTGCCATATAACATATGTTCCAACTTTTGTTAAACTAGCATTTTACAGCAGATTCACATATAAATTATACCAAATATAACCATTAATTCCAATGCATGCCATATATCCAAAAACCCCTATTTAGGTGTAATCACAATAATAGATATCCTAATTAATGCAAATCTTTTACACCTAAGATTCCATATCTTCTTCTTTTTAATTCATGAATCATTATGCAAACTATACCCAACAATCTAAATCTTTAAATCATATCTTCTAAAAATCATATCTTGACTTTTATATGCATTTTGTCCAAAGTCTCAAATCATATGTAATCTTACAATGGTTCCTCTTTTCTTCTATCATAGAATATGCCTAGATCCAAATCTAGTTCACAACATATGCTCATTAATTACAGTTCTAAATTACAACATAACTATGCGTACAACATGCATAAATTACACGTTCATAGTCAAATTTATGCATATGTCCAATATGTTTTATGCCTCAGACCTAAAGTCATACGTTCAATTCAGTTTTGTCAAATTTCGCATCATTCATTAATTGTCCCAAATTTTGCGTTCATACGTTAATCTCTTTATGAGATTGGGCACAGGCTCGTGGTAGACTGGCTATAGAAACAGAAAAGAAGAAAGGAATACAGAACAGTCACAGAAAACAGATCTAACAGAAGAGAATACAACCTCAAACTCAGATTTAAATGCATATCAAAATTGTAATTAACGTTTATAGCGGAGAATAACTGTACTTGCCTTGATTGGATTAAAGAAAGGACTTTAGTTGTTACAAAATTGTTGCAGAAGCTTTTATCTCAAATTTGAATTTGAGTTGCTTAGGCTGATGTTGATTATCTTCTAGTTTTAATTCCAGCAGAGCAGCGACGCCATTTTTATTTTTTTATTAGAAGAAGAGAGCAATGGAGGCTAGAGAATTGTGTAGGAAACCTAGGTAGAGTCCAGGGTCATTTTTATAGGGTTTATGAACTGATTAGGACCATCGATGTTGCTTGGATTGATCGTAGCCATTCATTCGCAAGAGGGACCAATTAGAGCCTGCCACCTAGCCCTAATGACAAAGCAGACCACAGAAAATCGACCAACATAGAATAGGCCAGCCAGGGTGGACTGGGTTCGACCTGGGTCTGGACCAGGTCGACAGCCCTGTCGACAGCCCTGTCGACCTGGTTAGACCAGGTCGACAGCCCAGTCGACCTGGGTGTCTTAGGCGGGAGTTTTCCCGCCTTGGCCAATTGGGCTCGGTTTTAATTTTTAAACTGTTTTATTCTGTTCGAATTTTAAACTTAATTCAGAAACTTCCGAAGGCCATATCTTCTTCATACGGACTCCGTTTTTCGAAAACCCGGACTCTATTTCGCGTATTTTTCCGAGACGAACGAAATGGCGTATCCCGTTTCCCTTAGATCTTTGATTTCAAATTAATTATACTTTAATTTGTTAATTCCACAGTTATAGAATACACGGGGTGTTACATTCTCCCCCACTTAAAAGGATTTCATCCCCGAAATCGTCAAGTTAAGAAGAATGTGTCCTACCATCCAATCACCCATCTACTCAACCATCATCCACAAGCATCCATTGTCCTTAGAAAACTTCTAATGTTGTATGAACATATGCAAAAGTGTGTGTATATGTTCCTTATCTAATGCAAAGATCAGGCGGTCTACTGATTCAGTTGACCTCCTTAATGCGAATTATGTCAGTGCCATGAGTCCAACATGTATGCAATAGAATTCTGATGATATACATTATTTCTATATGAGTGCACAACCATTCACTCAAATGCAACATCCATGTGCTGAATCAACCATTTTGCATCCACAAGAATTGAAAAATGCTCACCCATCCATATGCAGTATGAGATTGTTTTCGAGCCGATCTAGTGCCTAGTGTGTGTATATGCATCCACGGGCAACTACTAGCAACCACTTGCATCCACTTGCAACCATCAAACATAACATGTCTCAAACACATGTTTACACCCATTAGTTTCTACCTAAAGTTTGAAGATTCAATCGATAGGATACAGTCGAATGATGGAAGCGAGTACAGATAGAACGAAAATTTGGTTCCCATTAGACATGGGTCCTAAGTATCGGCCCCAAAGACCGAAACCAATATCAAATTGACATCCTACGAAAACTCAGAATGTATGCGTCATACTTGACGCCTAACACAGATATCCCTCAAACCCCAGTCTCAAACAGATGATCCATAACCCTTATGGGTCTGAGTCTATAGCGGAATTCAGAAATAATACTAGCATTAAAGTGCATAGTATCGATTACAAAATCAAAATACCAAAATCAGAAAAGTCACAATCAGATAAAGAAAATAAACCTACTATAGAAATTTTCCTATTTCTATCCTAGCCACTAGCCTCAAGAGTGTTCGCCTGCCCTCCTTGTCCTCGTCTCTTCGGGCAGTCCCTAGTGAAGTGTCCCATCTCCCCACAGTTGAAGCAAGCGCCCTTCCTTTTTCTGCAATCCTTGTTCAGATGAGTTGAGCTCCCACAAGTAAAGCACTTTTCCCCTTCTTATCTTCAGACTTCTCATCCTTCTTTTGTGTTTCCTTTTTGGGCCCCGCTTTCTTATTCTGTGGTTCTTCCTTCTTTGTCTCTTTCGGGCCCTTGTCTTCCTCGTGCAGTAGTGCCATGTCCACCAATTTCTCGTAAGTCGCTCCCATAGGTACGTGGGTCCTGGCTAAGCTGTGCAGTGTCTCATTCAATCCTTTAACAAAGCGGAGAGCCTTTTTATGCTGAGTGTTGACTAAATCCAATCCGAATCTTGCTAGTTGGTTGAACTGGTTGACGTATTCCTTGACCGTCATACTTCCTTGCTTAAGAGACAAGAACTTTTCCAATTGTAAACTTCGTTCAGCTTGCGAGAGGAATTTTGTCTCAAACCTTGTTCTGAAATCCATCCATGTCTCAACCGGCCTCTCGGCGTTAGTGACTTCCCACCAGTAGGAAGCTTCGTCTTTGAGCAGCCATACTGCCAACTGTACCCTCTGCCTATCGTCCACCTCGAAGATAACGAATAGATCCTCAGTTTCTTTGAGCCAATTCCTTGCTTCTACGAATGATTCAGTTCCTTTGAAATCCTTCCCACCCCTGGCCCTAAAATCTCTACAGATCTTTGAGAAAGCAATTGCACGAGGAGGGGGTGGAGGAGGGGGATCATTTGCTGGACCTGCAGCGGCGGTCCTAGCCTCAAGATATTGACGAAACCAACCGGGTACATGGACACCCTCTGGTATCTCAGATGCTTCAGACATGCTGAAACGAAAAAGGAAAGGTTCAATACAAAAAGGGACTGAAAGAAAGATATATGGCTCTTGGGGATCATGTTTTTCAAAATAAGCTTTAATTTTGAAAATACTTCATTTTAAAACCTTTTTGAAAATAGTTTTCAAAAACTTTTATCTAATCTGGTAACCTTTAGCTCTGATACCAAGTGTAACACCCCACCTCCGTTAAGGTCACTCACAAAGGGAATGCCTTAACTTTGGTGGAGCATTTTAGTAAACAGAACAGAAACTTACAAGACAGATAAAACAGTACTTGAAAATTTTTAACTTTATTACAACGGAAACAGAAAATTAATATGGTTACATCCTTTCAATTTCAGAATTCAAGTACAAAATATCAGTCTTGTAAAAAAGCCTTCAAAATGCATAGTTTACAATCATAATCCCCATGGAACGGAAGCTATACAGAGCCAAGCCATACTTTAAGCACTTCAAGCAAAGAGAAATCCGGATCAAGCTAAAGTATTTCCCTCCTTGAATAACCTGGGGGGGGGGGGGGAACGGAAGAAAGGAGGTGAAACAACAAGGGTCAGACAAAAAGTCTGGCAAGTCCAGTGACTTTCAGCATATGAACAGATAATAATAATATGATATGAACATAAAACTGGATGTGAGATAACTATAACAGGTGTGGCAGATATAACAGAAAAACAGAATGATATAAACTATTGTTTTACACTTCTCTGCATTAATACTAGTATAGCAGAATTAGGTGTCACCCTAATGTCTAAATTGAAGCAGGAACGGGTACAGAATACTTTAACAGAAACAGAATGCTAATAATGGGCCTTTACTACCCGATCAGAAACAGACAGAAGAAGAAACAGATTTATCCCTATGGAGACAGAATGTGGAATTAGGTGTACACTAGTAATGGGCCTTTACCACCCGAACAGACGGTACCACACAGAAACAGACAGGTGTTACCACCCAACAGAAACAGACGGTACCAACAGAAACAGACAGAACTAAGCGTACCCTAAAACCCTACCCCAAGCGATCGGCTCCCTAATACATAAATATCCTGTGTCGGCCCCACAGTAGGGTGTATCACTCCCTAAAGTGACAACCTATTGGCACAGACCTATTTACAGATGTCACGGCGTCTTACATCCTCAGAGGCAGACCGGGATCCATGCACGCACATGACCCGGTTGGAACGCACCATCAACACCCCTCGCCATTATCAGAATGAACCTCTTATAATTAGTTCAGTAAGCATGCCCGGACCCTACTTACTGTTGGGTCAAAGTTTTGATACCAGAAAGGGTTACTGACTAATATGGGTCCCAAACAACAGATGACACAAGTAATTTCCCTCCTAACCTTGTGTCCCCAGACTAACAGATTTCAGATTAACTTGTTTACAAGTTCAGACATACAGAGTTCAGATTTACTAATTCACAAATTAAGTTAACAAGTTTTCAGACTAACAGGTCGGATGTACAGATTTTTCAGATTCGTCTAACTTTGTATTGGGCCTACAGATTCACGGACGGGTTTTACTACATCTATTAATCCCTTTGGTTTAACCCTATTTTCCCCAATACGTTTTAGACGTCATTCTTATCTTAGATTTTGCACTAATTAATTATTAATGCACATACCTCTCACATTAGGTCGGTAGCTTGTGGCCGCTGGATATGCCGGGCGGTTCCGGGCAGACTTCTGCCACAAGCCAGACCTAACCTCGTGTCTTACGCATGTTATGACTAACTTCTCACATTAGAACCTATTGTTTGCGGCCACTGGATGTGCCGGGCAGTTCCGGGCAGATTTACGCCGCAAACTCATTCTAACCTCGAGTTAGCCATGTTTATCTTTGCGGCCAATTAATTAATAATTTACCGTTTATGCGCACGCCCAATATATATGCCAATTCAGATTATATCAATAACAGGATGATTATATCAACATAGCAGATAACAGATTTTATATGACTTAACGGATTTAACAGATTTAGCAACTTAGCAGATTTTGGCATATAACAGGTTAGGCATTTCAACCGACAAATTTAACAGATTAGGCATTTCAATCTAATTAGCAGTCTAGGCAATATAACAAAACTAGCAGCTTAGGCAACTTGGCAAATTAGCAGATTTAGCAAATTTAATATTTCTAAAGGTTCTATTTACATGCCTTGCCTAAACATAAATTAGGCCTAAGTTCATATGCCTAAATAATTGTCATGATTCACAACATATACTCCATGTTTGCATAAAGTTACATAGCACAGAATATGGACATAATTTGCCATATAACATATGTTCCAACTTTTGTTAAACTAGCATTTTACAGCAGATTCACATATAAATTATACCAAATATAACCATTAATTCCAATGCATGCCATATATCCAAAAACCCCTATTTAGGTGTAATCACAATAATAGATATCCTAATTAATGCAAATCTTTTACACCTAAGCTTCCATATCTTCTTCTTTTTAATTCATGAATCATTATGCAAACTATACCCAACAATCTAAATCTTTAAATCATATCTTCTAAAAATCATATCTTGACTTTTATATGCATTTTGTCCAAAGTCTCAAATCATATGTAATCTTACAATGGTTCCTCTTTTCTTCTATCATAGAATATGCATAGATCCAAATCTAGTTCACAACATATGCTCATTAATTACAGTTCTAAATTACAACATAACTATGCATACAACATGCATAAATTACATGTTCATAGTCAAATTTATGCATATGTCCAATATGTTTTATGCCTCAGACCTAAAGTCATACGTTCAATTCAGTTTTTTCAAATTTCGCATCATTCATTAATTGTCCCAAATTTTGCGTTCATACGTTAATCTCTTTATGAGATTGGGCACAGGCTCGTGGTAGCCTGGCTATAGAAACAGAAAAGAAGAAAGGAATACAGAACAGTCACAGAAAACAGATCTAACAGAAGAGAATACAACCTCAAACTCAGATTTAAATGCATATCAAAATTATAATTAACGTTTATAGCGGAGAATAACTGTACTTGCCTTGATTGGATTAAAGAAAGGACTTTAGTTGTTACAGAATTGTTGCAGAAGCTTTTATCTCAAATTTGAATTTGAGTTGCTTAAGCTGATGTTGATTATCTTCTAGTTTTAATTCCAGCAGAGCAGCGACGCCATTTTTATTTTTTTATTAGAAGAAGAGAGCAATGGAGGCTAGAGAATTGTGTAGGAAACCTAGGTAGAGTCCAGGGTCATTTTTATAGGGTTTATGAACTGATTAGGACCATCGATGTTGCTTGGATTGATCGTAGCCATTCATTCGCGAGAGGGACCAATTAGAGCCTGCCACCTAGCCCTAATGACAAAGCAGACCACAGAAAATCGACCAACATAGAATAGGCCAGCCAGGGTGGACTGGGTTCGACCTGAGTCTGGACCAGGTCGACAGCCCTGTCGACAGCCCTGTCGACAGCCCTGTCGACCTGGTTAGACCAGATCGACAGCCCAGTCGACCTGGGTGTCTTAGGCAGGAGTTTTCCCGCCTTGGCCAATTGGGCCCGGTTTTAATTTTTAAACTGTTTTATTCTGTTCGAATTTTAAACTTAATTCAGAAACTTCCGAAGGCCATATCTTCTTCATACGGACTCCGTTTTTCGAAAACTCGGACTCTATTTCGCGTATTTTTCCGAGACGAACGAAATGGCGTATCCCGTTTCCCTTAGTTCTTTGATTTCAAATTAATTATACTTTAATTTGTTAATTCCACAGTTATAGAATACACGGGGTGTTACACTGTGTCCAGCCGTGCACGTGCACACGTGTTCGGAGCTCCTCCATCCACCAGCGTCCATCGCCACACACCACACTCCGACACCGGATCCCATCACGACCATCAGAACCACCCTCCCTTGACCTGAACGGAATTTGGCCGTGGTCCATCTTCTTCCAGTAAAACATTACCAAGGGAAAACTCCTCACACCTCCTCCCCTCGACCACCAGACGCCACCACCTCTTGGCCACGTCGACCCCCGACCCTGACGCCCAGATTCCCCCTGGACCGCACCCCCTAGCCCCTCCACCTTCGAGCAGTTCTGACGCAAACTGGCACACCAAAAATCAGTTTTCAAAACCCTATTTCAATTGATTTTGCAAAACCTATGTAGTTAAAAATTAAATCTGTATTTTTCCCGAGATCTACACTTCCCCATACTCCTCCCGACCAATTTCCACTTCTTCATATCAAGTGATGCACCGGAATTTGATCATAGTCCTCTTTATTGATCATCTCGGAATTCTCTTGACCTATGGACCTAAAATTCTTGATTTTTGTTTTAAAAATCACCATTTGTTTACTTTGTTATGATTCTACAATCAAAACATGTTTTTATTTAGTTAGAAAATCCAGTTTGTAATCTTGAAACAGAGAACTTACTAAAGCTTCCTGTTTTTGTTTTTAAACATGCCAGACAGGTTTTGCCTCTTCCATTTTATTTTAAACACATGAATAACCTTTGTAAAAGGTTTCTAAGACATGGCACCACTCATTTATATTCCCCCAATCTTATGTTTACTGATCTTAAACCAACTATAAGTGTTAAATCAAATAAAACATTGGCCGAGTGACAGTAGCTGATAACAAAAACTTTAAACATAAGACCCTAAAGTTTCTACATCTAAACCAGTAATCATTTTATCATTATCAATCAAGCAGACAACACATGATGGTGTACTTGAATAGGATCATAACAGAACATAAGATCACTTCACGATATATATCAAAACTGCAGTGAAAGAACATAAATTAAAAGTGCAGTTTTTTACTCACCTAGATGCTCCAAAACTCTTTCTTTTTCCTTGCTAAACCCTTTGAACTACTGTGAGTTTGTGTGTGTATGAAAGTGGTGTATGTGATGGCCTTTATATAGGTGAGAAAAAGAATAAAATACCATGCATTTAATGTGTGATGTGAACCAGCAAGGCAGCTTTTTATTTGAAAATTTGAAAGACCATACACAACCCATTTTCTCTCACAAAATCTCTGCAAAACCTCAACACTTTCACATGGCATTTCAGCCTAGATGCTACCCTATAAACCCCTAAACAATGTACTCAACATTTCTCATTTGCCTTGCAAACACATCACCTTAAATGCTCTAGGTACAACCCCCTTTCTACAAATCTTTTTTCTAAATTTTAAACAAGATATTTGTGGTCATTTTGTACCAAAAATATTCAGTTTCATTGTGTTGTCAATCCACATTTCCCTCATGTCAAACTTGATTTTACAATGCATATATTTAAAATACCAACTTGCCTTGCAAGTATGGCTAAAATCTGAAAATATTTGTACCATAAAATCCTTTATCATGTGTTGAAATCACATAGGAAAACACTTAGCAATATTCATGATTTGAAATCTACTAGTAGGTGAGACGATGATGCTATCTCTACATGATATGGTAATCCTTTTTATAAATTTGTTTATTGACAACATAGCCAAGATTTTGAAAAATGAGCAAGACTTGTATTTTCAGAAATTCAATTGAAAGGAAAGAAAAGAAGTGCAAAACTGAAAATACTTTTCTTCTATAATGATCATGCCATGAGCCTAGGACTCTTTCTAAGGACCTACTTGCTAGCATGACTTATCATGTGATGTTTTCATAGATGATACCATGAAGGGAAAATATTTTGACAATTCAAGTTCTCTTGTTTCAATGTATATGCAAGGGATTTTGTATACTATGAGATCATGTACTTTGAAAGAGGTGAGACCATACATGTTTTATATTTTTAAATGCATATGAATTCAAGATTTACTTGCATTCCATTTTAAAAATAAAAAAAGTGATTTAACATGTCTTAAGCAATGGGTTTAAAAGCAAAAAGTGAAATTTTGCGTCCGAACTCCAAAACGAACTCCAACGACTGTCGTTCCCAACCAAATACCCCTATTCTGGAAACAATGAGATATGTTTTGAAATCCAATTCTAGTGTTTTGATCAGTTCTTATCAAAATTAAAATATTAATTAATATAACGGTCAATATTGAATTTGAACGTAGATTTTAAATTTATCGAGGCCACATACCGACTCCAAAAATTCCCGAGAAATAAATCTAGCTATGTTTTGACGATATGGTCCTAACAAAAATTAATTTCGTGAAATTTGGAGACCGTTTGAAAAATGGTCTTTTAATGGTCGATCCAATTGACTGAAATTGACAAACGCATTTTAATTTACCACGCTCACATATTAATTCAAAAAATTATGGAAATTTAAATCTAGCAATAATTTGACATTCCAGATCCAATAAAAGTGGTTTCGTAGAAAATGGAGGTCATTTGCAAAATGGCTATTTTTAAGGGCTTTGTTATAATTTAAAAATCAAAATTTTCAATTCTGACTCAATTTCTGTTAAAATTTCTAAAAATAATTTTTTTAAATTGGTTCTGATTTTCCGGGTTGTTACAATCTCCCCCACTTAAAACTTTTTGTCCTCGAAAAGAAACGAAGCTGAAAGTTATTTTAACGAACCAACTCAATTTTCATTTTTTTATTTGTTTTATTGGTTTAATAATTTTATTAGTTGAACTAATAATCACACAACACAATCATAACTCAATTAGCTGATTAGCTTTAAAAGTATATATAACTTTTATATATTCAAAAATTATATTTTCTAAGATCGGATAATATATATAATCACAAATACGTTAATTATAAACTTATCACTCTCAACTCATTCTAGGGCATTACTAACCCCATCTCTAATGAGTTTTCTCATTCCAGGACACAACTGATCCTATCTCTAATGGGTATTCTTTTATAGGATATTACTAATCCTACCTATGATGAGTCTTTTGTTCAGTTCTAACTAGTTGTACCCCAAAAATTTGAATTTCTCCCGTACCTAATCGATCGCAAGATCATTCAAAACCCGAATACGCTTACTCTGGGAATACAATATATTAGAACAAATAATAGCAGACTTTTATAAACATCATAATAATGTTACATCACAGTACAGAATATCAGAGTACATTAAAAAATAATACTACAGCGGAAGATTAATTTACAAAAGATTTAATACAATGCAGCGGAACTAATAAACTAACATAGCAGAAGTCTATCAATACTCTAGACACAGCTTTTAGCTTCGATCCAGAAACCTGCTCAATAAATAAATATATGCAAAACAAGCCACTCAACTGCCCGTGTGGAAAATATGGGCACCCGAGTTTGCAAGTGAAACGAACTACAGGTCAGTCATGGGACTGGTATGAGAAATCTTACTTAACGTATTTAATAATAAGGTCAATCACAGGACCATGCCGCTAACGTGGAACGGGTTTACTCCATTGGATTACTAGTGCATAAACATCAACCATAAATAAACATATGGATCTACAATGCATCAATTAACATGTAATTCCTTAATCTACCCATTTAGGCTTAATCCCTAAACTTAGATTTCAAAATCCAATTCACATTACAAAAATTATTTCTTTGGACTTTATTCCCGGATTTCTTTTATTTCAAATCATTTGAAATACATATCTAACTTTTATAATAAAGTACATTTCACTTCGCGATTTGAAAACAAAACATTTGGAAATATGAATTCCAAAACGTAACAAAACATAGAAACAAGTATGAAACCAAATATCGGTCATGTTCCCTCAGGACCGGGCAGTACGCACCCTAACAGGAACAATATATATATCTATATCTATCTATATATATATATATATATATATATATATATATATATATATATATATATATATATGTGTGTGTGTGTGTGTGTGTGTGTACCTAACAGCTACACTTGCAATGAACCATTCCACCAATTGGGGAAGACATGCACGCCCTCACACTGTTAGTCAATTTCTGGTCACCCGCATCTTCAGCCACATAATTGATAAATCATTTTATATCCCGAAGTTTGGAAAATCATTTCGCAACATAATCACAAGTATAATCAAATCTATATAGATTTTTACTTACAAATCATTTTGAAATCATTGGGTATAGGCCTCGAAATCTTTTCTGTTATATAAAACATAATATAAAACATTCCCTATCCAAAATGGGGAATACTATCCTTTTACTTAAGAAATCACTTTTAAAAATCATTCATTAATTTTGAAATAAACAACATCGCTAAACTCCTTATAGTCAAATCGTTAAGTGTTTCACAAGGTGTTAGCACATAGATATTTTTACCGAACCCAATGCTAAATGTAAAGGCATATTTTGCTCATAAACTAGTTGAGCACAATCCATTCAATCAATCAACCATGACATGTCAATTTTATATGTTGCATACATATGTTAAAAATCGTATTTTTAACAAACTAATATTTACTTAATAAACGAGGGGAGATTGCTTTATTTCCATTTCACATCATTAATAATATTTTATAACGATTTATAGCTATTTATATTTATATAAAAATAATCCAATTTAATTTAACGGCGCTCCAGGTCGCTTTGCGGCCCTATCGCTGTTTTTCCCCAAATTTGATTTACACATTTCTCGAAATCTAACCGTTGGATTTTAACAAATTTCATATCCTTGGAAAGATCATCCCAAAGCGGTCCCAATGGTTCCTGTTTTGAGAAAATCCGACGGTCGGATCTCTCGATATAATCGTTTAAAATTACGATTCCAAATCGCAAACTACCGCGCGCGATTCATTTAATTTATAATATGTATATATATATATATATATATATAATTCGTTCGGCAATTTCAACACCATTTCATTACATGTAAAAAGAGTATTGTTTAAAAACAAAAGTGTATTTCATTACATGCGAATATTTATATGCTCCATATTCACATTAAAAGAATATTCTAATGTAATAACATTTTTTAATATATGTTTCTTTTCATCCTTTCTAACATGTTAAAAATAATGTTTTAACATACAAATATTTTCTAACATGTATTTTCTGGCAATGTTAAAAATAATGATTTTAACACTTTTATATTTTCTATCATATGTTTTCTAATGAATCACTTTTACATTAAAAATGGAATTTTTAATGTTTCAACATTTTTATTCAAACAATCAATATTTCTAATGAATCAAACTTTACATTAAAAATATGATTTTTAATGTTTCAACACTTTTATTCTAATATGAACGACTTTCATATGAATCATTCTTTTTATAAAATGAGATTTATAATGTTAACATGCTTTTATGTTAAAAAGAACATTTTCCAGTGATTCATTCATAACATTAAAAATAAGATTTTTAATGTTATCATGTTTCTATATTTAACATGAACATTTTTCTTAGTTTCTTACATTATATTAAAAATGTGGTTTTTAATGTTTTCAACATTCTTATTCAAACATGAATGTTTTTATATTAACATGAACATTTTCATTCATTACATTAAAAAATGAGATTTTTTTATTTTAACATGTTTTTACATTAAACATGAACATTTTTCTATTTTCATTTCAACATGAATATAATGTAAATAAATGACATGTTAATTTTAACACAACATTTACTAACAAAATGACATGTTTATTTTAACACAACATATACTGACAAAATGACAGTTTTATTTTAACACAACATATACTGACAAAATGACAGCTTTATTTTAATAAAATGATATTTTTATTTACATGAACTTAATTCAACAAATCACCACAACCACAGTCAATAAATCAAAATCTATTTTATGCAACGCATACATGTGTTTAATATAACATATATATATATATATTTAATATCACAATTAAAATAAATTTAAATATATATATATATTTCTATATGTATATATTTTTACCATATTTATTGTAAATCGAGAAATATCACTTTGATTTTACTCCTTCTGAATTTGTAGCTAGCTCTGTTTTAGTTCCAGTCAGTTCCATGTTGTAGATCTCTTTTCTGTGATTCGAACGGATTCAAAATCGTTCGATTCCTTTCTGTATGAACAAGATATCGTTAATTAAACATTATGATTACATAATTTATTAATTAACTATAATTTATCAAACTTAATTACATGATTAGGGCTTAACCCTTTCCCTCCATCGTTCGTTTTAATGTAACCATCGAACCCAAAAGCTCCGTCCATCTCTCCAAATCGCACATCACCAGAACCTCCCGGTACCCGATCTGAATACACCACATCGTAGGCCTTCTTCTTCTCCATCTTCACCGTGAATAGCTTTGAATTTGTGCTCCCATATGGCCATGAATTTGCAACCAAACCGCAGCCCTTGTGGCCTGAGAGTCGCTAAAAATACTACCCAAAACATGATCTTAACCGTATGAATTTGTAGAGCATGTGAATCTCTACAACTTTCATGCAGAAATCATCTTCTAATTCTTGATGGATTGAGAGAAAAGAGGGAAAGAAATTCTAATTATTTCAGCCATGAAATGAAACTGGCGGCTAGGGTTTTGACAATGAGGGTTTGGGCTGAAGATGAGCTATTTGTACCCTATTTTATATTATTATTTAATCCCATTATCTCCAAAAAGTGAAATTTTGCATTCGAACTCCAAACGAACTCCAATGACTGTCGTTCCTAACCAAATACCCTCATTCCGGACGCAATGAGATATGTTTCAGAATCCAATTCTAATGTTTTGATCAGTTCTTATCAAAATTAAAATATAGATTAATATAATGATCAATATTGAATTTGAACGTACATTTTTAATTTATCGATGCCACATACTGACTCCAAAAATTCCCGAAAATTAAATCTAGCTATGTTTTGACGATACCTTCCTAACAAAATTAATTTCGTTGAATTTGGAGACCGTTTGAAAAATAGTCTTTTTAGTGGTCGATCAAATTTGACTAAAATTGACAAACGCATTTTAATTTACCACGCTCACATATTAATTCCAAAAATTATGGTTATTTAAATCTAGCAATCATTTGACATTCCGGATCCAACAAAACTGGTTTCGTCGAAAATAGAGGTCATTTGCAAAATGGCTATTTTTAAGGGCTTTGTTATAATTTAAAAATCAAAAATTTAAATTCTGACTCAATTTCTGTTAAAATTCCTAATTTTTTTCTTAAATTGGTTCCGATTTTCCGGGTTGTTACAATCTCCCCCACTTAAAAACTTTTCGTCCTCGAAAAGGAACGAAGCTGAAAGTTGTTTTAACTAACCAACTCAATTTTCATTTTTTTATTTGTTTTATTGGTTTAATAATTTTATTAGTTGAACTAATAATCACACAACACAATCATCACTCAATTAGTTGATTAGCTTTAAAAGTATATATAACTTTTATATATTCAAAAATCATATTTTCTAAGATCGGATTATATATATAATCACAAATACATTAATTATAAACTTGTCACTCTCAACTCATTCTAGGGCATTACTAACCCCATCTCTAATGAATTTTCTCATTCTAGGATACTACTGATCCTATCTCTAATGAGTATTCTTTTATAGGATATTACTAATCCTACCTCTGATGAGTCTTTTGTTCAGTTCTAACAATTTGTACCCCAAAAATTTGAGCTAACCAGAGCTCTGAAAGCAACTACAATGATTCGAATTTCGCCCGGACCTAATCGATCGAAAGATCGACCAAGATCGTTCAAAACCTGAATATGCTAACTCTGTAAATGCAACACATTAGAACAAATAACAGCAGACTTTTATAAACACCATAATAATTTTACATCAGAGTACAAAATATCAGAGTACATTGAAAAATAATACTACAGCAAAGATTAATTTATAAAAGATTTAATACAATGCAGTGGAACTAATAAACTAACACAACAGAAGTCTATCAATACTCTGGACACAGCTTTAAGCTTCGATCCAGTAACCTGCTCAACAAATTAATATCTGCAAAACAATCCAGTCCACTGCCCGTGTGGAAAATATGGGCACCCGAGTTTGTAAGTGAAACAAACTACATGCTAGTCATGGGACTGGTATGAGAAATCTTACTTAACCTATTTAATAATAAGGTCAATTACAGGACTACATCGCTAACACGAAACGGGTTTACTCCATTAGATTGCCAGTGCGTAAACATCAACCATAAATAAACATATGGATCTACAATGCATCAACCAACTTGTAATTCCTTAATCTACCCATTTAGGCTTAATCCCTAAACTTAGATTTCAAAATCCAATTCACTTTACAGAAATTATTTCTTTGGACTTTATTCCTCGATTTCTTTGGACTTTATTCCCCGATTTCTTTTATTTCAAATCATTTGAAATACATATCTAACTTTTATAATAAACTAGATTTCACTTCAGGATTTGAAAACAAAACATTTGGAAATATGAATTCCAAAACGTAACAAAGCATAGAAACAGATATGAAACCAAATATCGGTCATGTTCCCTCAGGACCGGGCAGTACGCACCCTAACCGAACCAATATATATATGTGCACCTAACAGCCACACTTACAGTGCACCATCCCACCAACTGGGGAAGACATGCACGCACTCATACTGTTAGTCAATTTCGGGTCACCCGCATCTTCAGCCACATACTTGATAAATCATTTTGTATCCCGAAGTAGGGAAAATAATTTCGCAACATAATCACAAGTATAATCAAATCTATATAGATTTTTACTTACAAATCATTTCGAAATCATTTGGTATGGCCCTCGAAATCTTTTCTGTTTTATAAAACATAATATAAAACATTCCGTATCCAAAATCGGGAATACTATTCTTTTACTTAAGAAATCACTTTTCAAAATCATTCATTAATTTTGAAATAAACAACATCGCTAAACACTATATAGTCAAATCGTGAAGTGTTTCACAAGATGTTAGCACATAGATATTTTTACCCAATCCAGTGCTAAATGTAAAAGCATATTTTGCTCATAAACTGGTCGAGCACAATCCATTCAATCAATCAATCATAACATGTCAATTTTATATGTTGCATACATATGTTAAAAATCGTATTTTTAACAAAATAATATTTACTTAATAAACCAGGGGAGATTGGCTTATTTCCATTCCATAATGTTAATAATATTTTATAACGATTTATAGCTATTTTTATTTATATAAAAATAATACAATTTAATTTAACGACACTTCAGGTCGCTTTGCGGCCCTGGCGCTGTTTTTACCCAAATTTGATTTACACATTTCTCGAAATCAAACCATTGGATTTTAACAAATTTCATATCCTTGGAAAGATCTTCCCAAAGCGGTCCTAACGGTTCCTGTTTTGAGAAAATCCGACGGTCGGATCTCTCGGTATAATCGTTTAAAGTTACGATTCCAAATCGCGAACTACCGCGCGTGATTCGATTAATTTATAATATATATATATATATATATATAATTCGCTCGGCAATTTCAAAACCATATTTCACTACATGTAAAAAGAGTATTGTTTAATAACAAAATTGTATTTCATTACATGTGAATATTTATATGCTCCATATTCACATAAAAAGAATATTTTAATGTAATACATATTTTAATATATGTTTCTTTTCCTCCTTTCTAGCATGTTAAAAATAATGTTTTAACGTACAAATATTTTCTAACATGTATTTTCTAGTAGTGTTAAAAATAATGATTTTAACACTTTTATATTTTCTATCAAATGTTTTCTAATGAATCACTTTTATATTACAAATGGAATTTTTAATGTTTCAACATTTTTATTCAAACAGTCAATATTTCTAATGAATCAAACTTTACATTAAAAATATGATTTTTAATGTTTCAACACTTTTATTCTAATATGAGCAATTTTCATGTGAATCATTCTTTTTATAAAAATGATATTTTTATTGTTAACATGCTTTTATGTTAAAATGTACATTTTCTAGTGGTTCATTCGTTACATTAAAAATAAGATTGTTAATGTTATCATGTTTCTATATTTAACATGAACATTTTCCCTAGTTTCTTACATTACATTAAAAATGTGGTTTTTAATGTTTTCAACATTCTCATTCAAACATGAATGTTTTTATATTAACATGAACATTTTCATTCATTACATTAAAAAATGATTTTTTTTTATGCTAACATGTTTTTATATTAACCATGAACATTTTTCTATTTTCATTTCAACATGAATATAATCAACATAAATGACATGTTAATTTTAACACAACATTTACTAACAAAATGACATGTTTATTTTAACACAACATATACTAACAAAATGACAGTTTTATTTTAAACACAACATATACTGACAAAATGACAGTTTTATTTTAACACAACATATACTGACAAAATGATAGTTTTAATTTAATAAAATGATATTTTTATTTACATGAACATAATTCAACAAATCACCACAACCACAGTCAATAAATCAAACTCAATTTTATGCAATGCATATATGTGTTTAATATAGGGTATATATATTTAATATCACAATCACAATAAATTTAAATATATATATATATTTCTATATATAAATATTTTTATTATATTTATTTTAAATCGAGAAATCTCACTTTGATTTTACTCCTTCTGAATTTGTAGCGAGCTCCGTTTTTATTCCACTCAGTTCTTTGTAGATTTCTTTTCTGCGATTCCAACGGATTCGAAATCGTTCGATTCTGTTTCCATATGAACAAGATATCGTTAATTAAACATTTTGATTACATAATTTATTAATTAACTATAATTAATCAAACTTAATTACATGATTAGGGCTTAACCCTTTCCCTCCATCGTTCGTTTTACTGTAACCATCGAACCAAAAAGCTCCGTCCATCTCTCCAAATTGCACATCACCAGAACCTCCCGGTACCCGATCTGAATACATCACATCGAAGGCCTTCTTCTTCTCCATCTTCACCATGAATAGCTTTGAATTTGTGCTCACCTATGGTCATGAATTTGCAGCCAAACCGCAGTCCTTTAGGCCTGAGAGTCGTGAAAAATACTACCCAAAACATGATCTTAACTGTATGAATTTGTAGATCATGTGAATCTCTACAACTTTCATGCAGAAATCATCTTCTAATTCTTGATGGATTGAGAGAAAAGAGGGAAAGAAATTCGATCTATTTCAGCCATGAAATGAAACCGGCAGCTAGGGTTTTGATAACAAGAGTTTGGGCTGAAGATGAGGTATTTATACCCTATTTTATATTATTATTTAATTCCATTATCTCCAAAAAGAGAAATTTTGCGTCCGAACTCCAAACAAACTCCAACGACTGTCGTTTCTAACAAAATACCCCCATTTCAGACACAATGAGATATGTTTTGGAAGCCAATTCTACTATTTTGATCAGTTCTTATCAAAATTAAAATATAAATTAATATAATAGTCAATATTGAATTTGAACGTACATTTTTAATTTATGGAGGCCACATACTGACTCCAAAACTTCCCGAAAAATAAATATAGCTATGTTTTGATGATACAGTCCTAACAGAATTAATTTCGTCGAATTTGGAGACAGTTTGAAAAATGGTCTTTTTAATGGTCGATCCAATTTGACTGAATTTGACAAACGCATTTTAATTTACCACGCTCATATATTAATTCCAAAAATTATGGAAATTTTAATCTAGCAATAATTTGACATTCCGGATCCAACAAAAGAGGTTTCGTCAAAAACGGAGGTCATTTGCAAAATGGCAATTTTTAAGGGCTTTGTTATAATTAAAAAATCAAAATTTTAAATTCTGACTCAATTTTTGTTAAAATATCTAAAAATAAAATTTTTAATTTGGTTCCGATTTTCCGGGTTGTTACATCAGGATCAGAGCTCGAGTGATCCTTATGAGCCATAGGGCCGGTCCCCAACTTACGTTGGTGGATTATATATAAATTCCTGAACAATACATCTCCCGGCCCTATAGGGCGTAAAATAGAGCCACTAGGGACTCAAATCTGAGGCGCCTCGCAATCCATCATCCACATAAGTAAAAATGCTAGGGCTTGTAAACACTGACACCACTTCTAGCTAGAAAGAAATGTATGTTGTCCCTGGATCCTTCTTCCGTTTCTGGTTCATACCGGGATGTGAGGCTCCCAAAGTAACGCTATACACAAAGCTATGCAGAAAATAAGCTATGCTTTGATCATTAACTACAAGGCTCTGCTTTTCAACAATAAGCCATTAGCCTTGATCATTTGCATCTTAGCAAGCCACATTGTCAATCCATACCATACCATTGATTTCTGCCAATACATAACCTTTAAGCTCGTACGTCTCGGAGAAGGGTGTTATGCAAGAGAATAAATTCTCCGCCACCAACAGATATATATTTAGCAGAGATCAATGAATACAACATAAAGGAATACAACGTTAGACATACCATCCATTTACAAGTCCGTTCTGGGTCTGAACGAAACTGGAGACACCTTATTCCTCGTCCCATATGTCCAACATAGGAGAGAGGTTCTCGCATATCCGCCGATCTCCAAGTACGTCTGGACGATCACCACTTATTACCTTGTCTTGGGATGCCTCCCAATCAAGACATCAGTCATCATCCAAATGATGTGAAGATCTCCGGTCTTCAACCACCGTCTTCATCTTCGACTCTTTATCGTCGTGTTAATTATTCAGAATGGGTTGAACCCGGTCTTTCCGAATAATTCACGTATTTTATAAGCAATAATTAAGTGCTATAAAAGCACATCATATGCCACATTCCAATTCAGAATATTCTTTTAGTAAAATATCCACCTTATTAGGGAAAGGTTCCCATTAATTTTATCAAAGATAAATTCTTTTAAATTTATTCTTTAATCTTCTTTTTAAAGATTCATTAAAACTCTAATTTGGTTTTAATATCAAAAATCATCACTTTATGATTATTCAACTTTAAGAAATTAATCTTGTCTTTAACTGGGTTAAAGAACCAATGTCATTTAAAACACAGTTCACGATAAAGCCAAAATCATCTTCCATTAAATATGGAATTTTCACAGAAATCAAATCAATATATAATCGATATAAATTTTCCGTATCAGACTAATAATATAAATGGAATAACGGCAAAGCCTTTTAAATTCCATATATATTAACGGTCTTCTTTTACAAATGCTCATCTCAATTATTATTGAATCGAATTCCATTTAATTCCAATTTCTTCTATTAAATTAGAAAACATTACCTTGGAAAATTTACATTTAAATCTTAATAAAATATTTATAAATTCCAAATTATATTTTCACTGTTAATTGGATTAAAGAACAAATGTTGTTAAAAACATAGTTCACAATAAACCCAATTCACATTCATTTTATTCCAATGACTAAATATAATTGGAAACTCTAATAATCTTAATTAAAAGATTTATTCTTTTCATACAGGGTTTAAAAACAGTGTTATTTAAGACACCGTTCATGACAAACCCAAAAATCCAATTTATTTTATTTAATTCCAAGTAAATATTAATTTATTGGAAAACTTCATTTAATCTAAATTAAAAGATTTATTCCTTTATTCAACTGGGCTTAAGAACAGTGTGATTTAAGACACCGTTCATGACAACCCAAAAATCCAATTCTTTTATATAAAAAGTTTCTTTATTTAAAAATATTCTTTAAAGGAATCCTGAATCGGAATGCGACTCACTCAATTACCATATAATTTCAGTTATATGGATTTCATACATCGCATGTATATAACAGTAATGATCAATAATCATTAAACAATCCATTCACATCTAAAGTGAAATTTACAATTGTGTGAGCATTAAAATAAATATATAAATAACGCTCATCATAGACTGTCAATCCATCGATTGACATATAACTAAATATCGGGACTAGTGTATATCAAATATCATCCCAATACCCGTGTGGGGTTTTCAAACAACAACAGTTTATATACATACATCATTGGTTAATAAATTTAACCAATTTCCACTGTTTAAAATATAAATAAATATTTATAATTTAATTCCAACAAAACATATATTTTGACAAGGAATTTTTTTTTATTCTTGTTTGACAAGATGACATTTTTATTTGACACATCACATTCTAAGTAAATGACATATTTAGTCCAACATGACAATTTGTAATAAAATGACATTTTTATTTCAGCATATCATTTTCTAAATAAATGACATTTTTATGTAACATGAATATATTCTAATAGAATGATATTTTATGTAACATGAACATATCTAAATAAATGTCATTTTTGTTTAACATAACATGATCTAAATAAATGGCATTTTTGTTTCACATGGCATTTCTAACTAAAAATGACATTTTATATTCTAACTAAAAATGACATTTTATCTACAAATTATGTTTTCTAACTAAATGACAACAAGACATATTATTATTTTTCTAACCTCGCTAACATGTTAATGATAATGAGCAAAGTATATTTCTACATATGATTCTTTTTATCACATCACTAACATGCTAATCACACTATTTTTGATGAACAAAAATATATTTCTACATATGATTCCTTATTATTACATTGCTAATACATTAAAATGTAATTTTCCTTTTTATGTAAACACATTTTTAACTAATTGAATCTATTTAATGATTCGCTCATACATTAAAAATGTAATTATTTTAATGTGACAATATTTTTTATCAAAACTTGAATCATTTTAAAGAATTCATCCTTACATTAAAAATGTGATTTTTAATGTTAACATGTTTCAAACTAGAGTCTTTTAAATGCATCCTTCTAGATTAAAAATGTAGATTTTAATGTTGACACCATATTTCCAAACAATGAATCTTTTTAAATGATTCATTCTACATTAACAATGTAAAATTTAGTGTAAACATATTCTAATCAAATTTTAATCTTTTTAATGAATTCTTTCATATATTAAAATGAAAATTTTAATGTAAACATATTTCTAATGTAAACATATTTCTAATGTAAACATATTTCTAATGTAAACATATTTCTAATATAAACATATTTCTAATGTAAACATATTTCTAACGTAATCATATTTCTAATATAAACAATCATATTTCTAATGTAAACATATTTCTAATGTAATCATATTTCTAATGTAAACATATTTCTAATACAAACATATTTCTAATGTAATCATATTTCTAATTAAAAATGATGTTTTTATTTTAACATAACATATCTAACTAAAATGACATTTTTATATTGCATAACATTTCTAACTAAAAATGATATTTTTAATGTGACATGTGCTAACCAAAATGTTATTTTTATAAATGATATTTTTAATGTAACATGTTCTAACCAAAAGGATATTTTATTCTAACCAATTAAAGATTATATTTTTATTTAAATAGAACATTATTTAAATAATTGGCATTTTTATTTAAACAGTTAAAGATTATATTTTTTTCTTACAACAATATAGTTCAACAAACCACCATCATCACAGTCAGCCAATCAATCTAAATTTTATACGGCTCATATATTTAATATTACAACAACCACAGTCAATACATATACATATATATATATATATATATATTAATTTTAATTTTAAATCGAGAAATCTCACAGTGTTTTACTCCTTCTGAATTCTCTGCTGTTTTGATTTAAATTTTATGCAATTCAAATTTGCTCGCATGTTGTAGCTTTCGTCAATACGAGTCCAACGAAATTTAAATCGTTTGATTCCGTTATCATATGAATAAGTTATGCCTTTTTAAACATTAATCCCATTAATAAATAAATAATTTAATTAGGCCTTAATCCCCTCGTTATACCCTTCTTCCTCGTTATAGTTCTTTTCTTCTGTTGATTGAACCCATCGTCGATTGCTTCCTCCCGTGCGCGCCGCCTCTAGAAGACACCGGACCACGATCCGACACCGCCACCCGACCTGCCTACGTGCCACCTCCTAGCGCCCTAACTAAGGTGAAGTTCGATCACCCCTAAGTCGTGAAAATCAACTACAAACCCGCTGACTTCCTCAGCAAATTCCGGCCATCCTAGCGACCTTCGGGTGATCTCCACCGTTGTGTTCATTAAGCTCCGCGAGCTGATCGATTTCACAGTTGCAACGTTCGATTTCTTTTGAGGGATGGAGGGAATTTCAGGAAACAAATCGGAGAGCTCCGGGCCATCGAAAATGTTCTTGGCGGTGGCTCTGTTTTTCCATTAGGGTTAGGGTATTTGTAAAGGGGTGGTATTTATAATAAAATATATTATTTAATTCTTTTAATTTTTAAAAAGCCCGTTTATTCCTATTAGATCCAAATTCAACCCAACAAGAGTTGAACCCAGCCAAATACCCCTATTCCGAAACCATTGGGCTAGGTCCCGTCAGCCAGTTTGATCATTTCAGTCCACTTTTCTTTAAATTAAATTATAAATCATTTAGTTATTTAATTTGATCGTACATTTTAATTTACTGGGGTCACATACTGACTCTAAAAATTCCCGAAAAATAAATCTTGCTATGTTTTGACGAAATGGTCCTAATAAAATTAATTTCGTCAAATTTAGAGACCGTTTGAAAAATGGCCATTTTCTGGTCGATCCAATTTGACTGAAATTGACAAAACACGTTTTGATTTACAACGCTCACATATTAATTCTAAAAATTATGAAAATTTAAACCTAGGAATAATTTGACATTCCAAATCCAATAAAAGTTGTTTCGTCGAAAACGGAGGTCGTTTGCAAAATGGCTATTTTTAAGGGCTATTGAAACGACCCGAACTTCCCCGGTAAGGAAAGTCCGGATTGAAGTGAGAACAAGCCACATCGGAAGGCAAACAGAAGAACATTTCATTGCTAATTACAACAATTCCATCAGATTACAAGAATATACAGAGTATTAACAAATAATATACATTATAAAATATCAGAGATTACAATACATTACATAGCAGCGGAAAATAATATAAAACACAACTGAAAGTAATACACGGATACAGAGCTTTCCGAGTATCGTTCCAGCTGTAAACGAGGTTCCTGTGAATATAAATCTGCAAAACCAAAACTACTAGCTGCCCGTGTCGAAAATAAGGGCACCCACAGTTTAGATTAAAATAATAAACTCCAGGTCAGTCATGTGACTGATGTGAGAACTAAAACAGTTATTAATCTTTATTTTATAGTTAGGTAAATCAAGGGACCACACCGTATAACACGGAACGAGTTTCCTCCCAAGAATACCAGTGCATAAAACAACAACGCAATGCTAAATAAAGAAAAATGAAGCTATTATAAGACCCACGTCCCATCACACAATGCAACACAAGCCGGATGATAGGGTTTAACATTTTAATAGCCAAAGAATGCTTGATACGCTAAATTTCATCTTTTATTATTACTATAAGTGTATAGTGTCAAAACAATTTCAATCATAGACGACATGGGTACCATATATCATGTCGCAAATACTAGGCTCTACAATCAAAACCGCGAATATCACGTATTGGAAGTTGGATTTCCATCTGTGAACCAAGGCTAGGGATCATCCTTACCGAATTCGAGACAATCTAGCCCATGTCTCAGGGACAGAACACATCGACCCTTGGATCGTCAGGGCCGGTCCACCGATGTGGATTAAAATGCCTGAACACTACGTTTCCCCGCCCTTTGGGGCGTAAATGAGCCAAATGACTCCATTAGCTCCGCACAGTCACCGATATATCCGAGGCGCCTCGCAACAATAACAACCACATAAGTCAAACTCGTCAGGGCGTGTAAAACCACTGACGCCACTTCTAACTAGAAGGAAACGCATGCCCTCCCTGAGTTCCTCTCCCGTTTCTGGTCCACTACCGGGGTGTGAGGCTCGCGAATCAACACTACAAAAAGCTATGCCACATAGGCCGTGCTTTGATCATCACCCACAAGACTTTTCTTTTCAACAGAAGCCTTGATCATTTTCCACTTAGGCATGCCACACAGGCAATTCATTCCATGCGTTTGATATCCATCAATATATAACCCCTGAGCTCGTACGTCTCAGAGAAGGGCGTTAAGTAAGAGAATAAATTCTCCGCTGCCAAACAGATATATATTTAATAGAAATCAATCACACAGAATAAAATCCAATGTCAGACACACAGTCCATTTGCAAGTTCGTTCCGGGTCTGAACGAAACCGAAGGCACCTAGTACCCCGCATATCCATCGATCTCCAAGTACGTCGGGACGATCACTAACTGATTCCCTTCTCTTGGGTGTACGACCTAATCAAGATCATCAGTAATCACCCAAACGACGTGAAGACCTCCGGTCTTTAACCACCGTCTTCATCCTCGAAACCACGTCGAATCAGCTATTCAGAATGGGATAAACCCGGTCTTTTTGAATAACTCGCGTATATACTAAACAAGTGTTACACAAACACAACATACGCCTCATTCCAATTCAGAATATTCTTTTATTCAAATATTCTTATACTTTGGGAAAGGTTCCCATTAATTTTATCAAAGATAAATTCTTTAAATTTATTCTTTAATCCCCTTTTGAATATCAATTCAAATTAGTCGGGATTAGCGAACCACACCGAAGTAATCATTTATTTTATTTCCCAATCCCAACCTATTCATCCCATGAAGTAAAACTGGTAATACTTCATATCTAACACCACGGTGTTATCAGTAAATTCAATTATCATTTCACGTTTAAATCTAATTAAAGATTTTACTATCGCCTGGAGCAAAACTGGTGATACCCCATTCTCGATCACTTCAATCTAATTAAAGATTCATTAAAACCCCACTTAGTTTTAATCTTCCCAAAAATCAATATCCTGCCTTTAACTAGGTTAAAGAACCAATGTCATCTAAAACACGGTTCACGATAAACCCAAAATCACATTCATTAATTATCGGGTTAAAAAACAAGTGTTATTTAAAACAATGTTCACGATAAACCCAAAAATCAATTCAAATTCAATTCCAATTAAATACCATTTAATTGGTATAATTCATTAAATCTACATAAAAAGATTTAATCTTTTTCTCAACTGGGTTTAAGAACAGTGTTAATGAAGACACCATTCACAACAAAACCAAATCACAATTGATTTTATATACAAGGCTCTGAATATAAAATATATTGGCTTATATTCAATATCAAATTCTACGACCAACAAATATCGTATTGGAAATAACGATATAAATTTATCTTTCAAATTTCCATAACAACATCTGTATAATCACAAATCCAACATCGAAATATTCCAAAGATAATTTCGATTCAAATCCATTCCAATTCAATTATTGGAAATCCTGGTTATTTTCAAAACCATTTCAAATCCAATTATTTATTTCAAAAATAAATGGTTTATAATTACAGTTCAAAACCAGTTCATTTCGATAAAAATCTATTTTTATCTTTTAAAATTTGGAATTTTTCATCCCAATTCTTCACAAATCATTTCTTATGATTTTACACAAATTATTACTATTTTTAATAATTTTATCAAGGCCCGTACAGTCGATTTCCATTAACGGCCATCGTACTGCACTTACAGCGAACTTTTCCAAATTTGATTTGGATATAATTCCAAATCCAACCGTTAGATTTCTAATTTCTAATATTTGTTAGAAAGCTCTTTTCGATACGAACCCAACGTTTCCAGTTTTAGGAGAATCTGACGGTCGGATCTCCCGTAATATCTATTCGAAGTCAATGGTCGAAATTCGCGAACTGCCGCGGCGCGACACGTTCTATTCAAGCCATTATATATAATATATATATATATATATATATTATATATTTCGTCGATTTCCTTTTAAAACGTATTTTATAAATCGTTTTAAATTCGTTTTCAAAACGATTTCAACTTCATATTCAATTTCAAGTCAAAATTGAATATTCCACATCATCGATATACAAATGATAACATTTTCAAAACATTATATTTTGTAACCACTTCCTTTTCTATATTCATGATAAAAATGAATAAAATCGATATAAATATCGTTCACGTCTAAATGGCGTCAATCTAATCAACACTGCTTTTATTCAACACATGAATGTTTATTCTATTCAACACATGAATTTATTTTCAATTCAACACATGAATTTATTTTCAATTCAACACATGAATTTATTTTCAATTCAACACATGAATTTATTTTCTAAATTGGAATGAGGCCCAATCAATTACCATATAATGTTAATTATATGGATTTTCTACAACACATGTATATAATAGCAACGATAAATAATCAACCATCATCCAGAGTGCACCACACAACTGCATAAGCATTAAATATAAATAATTAACGCTTACACAATCTGTCAACCCATCGATTGACATACAACTAAACAATCGGGATTAGTGTACATCAAATATCATCCCAATACCCGTGTAGGGTTTCAAACCAACAAACACAAATTTTATTTGTGCAGTTGGGCGATGTGTTAAATTTATCGTCCCAATCAATATTAGTCAAATCAGTGTATATAAACAAATCGTCCGATTTGTTTATTACTATTTATTTTATGTACACGTAAAAATCATATTTTTAACTATAAAATATTTTCCACTATAAAATATTTTATTTCATTCTATTCAACACAATCAAATTTCACAACACAACAATCAAACAAACAAGTCATCCATGGTCTGTGGACGACGGGTGTCGGGTGCTGCTAAGCACCGTCTGCATCCTAATATATATTTCCACTAGAAATTAAAATAAAAGTGAGGAGTTTTCATCGTCTTGCTAAACCAATACACCGCGACTCTTCATATGTAGAAATCTTCGTCGTGCTCGCTTTTTGTCAATTTCGTCGTCCGTAGCCACTACATATGTAAAAATCACATTTTTATATTGTTGCTATGTATATAAAAATCACATTTTTATAATCACTCTATATGGATAAAAATTCTATTTTTATATCGCTACTATATAGATAAAAATTCTATTTTTATAACGGTGTTCATATAATAAAGATCATATTTTTAACCCACTACTTATATAAAAATCATGTTTTTAGTGTTCAAATTTACGGTTCCAACGCAATTCGGTTTGCTGAATTCTAATGTTAGATAAACAAGTTACAGTCGTTTATAATTTAATTACATTATTAAAATTAATAAAGATAATTAGTTACTCTAATCATTTGAGAAAAATCTATGCCTTCGTTTACTCCTTCTTCCAGGCCAAATCAAATTATCGAACCTATATACGCCATCCTAAGGTTGATTTTTGCATGAACTATGAGGCACCGGACGTCGTTCCCTCAGTGCCACGGGAAGCGCCTACGCAAGGCCTACCGTCGCCTGGACTTTAGGGCAACTCGGTGGTCCCCTTGAGTTTCCAACTGGATGCGAACGTGGCGGAGTTGAAGGCTGATTTGGTCCATCTCGAAGCATTACAAACAATCATGACCGTTGATTTACTAGATCTCGTTGAGCTCAACAAGCTTCTCGTTGAAAAATCCTTGAATTATAGTGTGGATTTGAAAAATTAATTGAATTAAAAGTGGGTAAATCTCGACATAGGTTTTAGGAGGAGACGGCTATAACAACCCGGGATTTCAGCACCATTTTTTTATAGCTATTTTAATGGATTTTGAATATTTAACATGATTTATTTTAAATAATAATGACTAAAAATTTATTTTAATAGAAGTTAGAATGATTTTTTTTTAATTATAAAACGAACTCGAAATGGCGTAGTAGTTTGAAAATTCGATTTTAAATTTCAAATGAATGTACAAAATTCAAAATAAATCAGATTTCAGCAAAACAAGAAATATTTGAATGTGTTTAGCTATATCTTTCAAATGGTCTTCAAATTCGATGAAATTAGTTTTGTTAGGACCGTATCGTCAAAACATAGCTAGATTATTTTTTCTGTAATTTTTGAAGTCATTACGTGGCCCCGATAAATTAAAATATACGTTTAAATTCAATATATATTAATTTATATTTTAATTTTAATGAAAATTGATCGAAACAGTCGAATTGGCTTACTGAACATATTCCATTTTGTCCAGAATGGGGGTATTTGGCTAGGGGCGACAGTTGTTGGGGCTCGTTTGGAGTTTGCAGCATCAAGCAGTATAAAGAAATAAAGTAGAATTAAATATTATTAAAATATTTATATAAAAACACCCCACCCCCAATTAAAACCTAGCCGTATTTACCCAAGCAGCCACTTCAAAGTAAAGGGCCAGATTTTTTTACGATTTTTATTCTTTAAATCCCCTCAATCCAATTCAAATTCAACGTTGGTTCCAAAATAGAAATTCGAGAGATTTCAATGAGCTTTACTTCTGTACGGATTAGATCGTATAACGTTACATATCTAGGGTGATTTTTCAGTTCAAAGTCATCGAGTTTGGGTCCGTTTATCGAGGCGCCTAGAGGTTCGAATGTGGAGCGGTGGTTGGCGGTAGGGGAGAGTTCGAAGGGCTTCATCGTGGTGATGTGGGATCATTGTCCAAGCAGAAGACGGAGGCGCGACATGGAGGATTTTGGTGCGATGATTGGTCGGTTTGAAGCAGTAATTAACGAGGATGAAGAAGAAAGGACCAGCGGCCTTGGATTGAAGATCAACGGCCCATAATTTTTGAATGGTGATTATGGGTTAATTAGTTTTTTTTTGAGAAAGACGGATGTGTAGCGCGCAACTACACAGCCGATTAGACTTAATATAAATAATTATATAACCCAGTTGACAAGCCCAACTGGTAGCGCTAAGTTTTGAATCAAAAGAGTAATAATTATACAATAAGTACTGCCGTAATAAACATCATCACAACCCACATTACCATAGCAAAAAGAGAGATAATCCATAGCACTAGCAAAGAAATAAAACTGATCATACATTAACCAAAAGCTACGATCATTATATTTTTATAATTAGGTTTTTTAATTATTTATTAATTATAATAAAAATGTAATTAACGTGTTAAAACCAATATTTTTTTCACACGAGGTCGAAATCCGACGATTTCAGTTGTGTTGGATTCGCAACGACGAACTGTACAATATGGAGCTGACCAGAACGGAAACAGAGCATATTAGCAATTCAGGTAAATTTCAACCGAAACTGTTTGGAAATTCCAAAATAAAAATCTGGCAGAGTGGATCCCAATGTGAGAACTCCTTCTCACTCTAATTATTTTACAGTTAGATATATACTAGGATGCAGACGGGGCTTAGTAGCCCTGGACACCATTTATTTGTACAAACCATGGATGTTTGTTTGGGTTGAATTGGGGTGAAATTGACTATATTGTGATTATTGATTGTATGAACTATATAAAATAGTCATGCGGTGAAATAAATATTATCGTTAAAAATATAATTTTTAACGTACATATGAATGGCATAAAATTCTCCTAAAATGAAAATAAATATTCATTTACAAATCAGATGATTTGTTTATGTACACCCATTTAACTGATATTGATTGGGATGGTAAATGTTTTCACCAAAAAATGGCTTAAACGCCAATGGTACTAAAATTGTACTTCACCGATATGGTAGGAAAATAAATGGAGCCATACTTAATAACAATTGAAAATGAAAATGTGAGCAAAAGAAAATAGAGACAATATTCAGAGTGGTTCAGCCTAATGCTAGGCCTACATCCACTATGTAGATAGCTTGCATTCTTAAAACGGAGATTACAAAGTACATAAACTCTCTTTTTTCATACATCTCTATATCCACTTAATATACTCTTATTCCTACACATCAATCCTGGGATTTTATGAGGGAATGGTAGAGTTTGAGGAGGAGAAGGATGGATGAAATATCGAGAAGGAGGATGTCTTTGATTATTCCGATTACACAGTTGTATTGGATGCCATTGTCAAATGAATGATGGACCTTCGAGTGGAGAAGATGATCATTACTTTTGAATGCTTAAGGAGTCACTAAGCATAAAATTTACTTTTGAATGATGGACCTTCGAGTGGCTTAAAAGATTCGATCCCCTTTGTGGTGGCAGGCATGGACTATTTATAGGTGAGCCCTCTTGGAGAAGTGAGTCGAAGTTCGTATATGCAGACTATGGGTCGCTCATCCCATTAATTACAAAAATGCCATCGCTTGACTGTAGCCAGCTATTGACAGTTGCATCCAGCTATCACACGCGAGTAAACAAATGAACGACTTGGATAGGCGGGCGGACAATCATAATTCCCTGATACGGCTATGTCTGAACCCGAGTGAGCAAGCGATTATCTCTTTATTCTGTAGGTGACTGACCAAGGCTTGCAATTTGATATGTAAGTGTGCTCTTTCTAAGAGCCGGTGTCTGACCGACCGGTAGATGATATCTGACCAAAGTAGTGACGTTCGATTAGTAAAAACATATGAACGATTGGAGTTGCAATTCATGAGCGATCGTTAAATATACGCGCGACCTTGACCACTGCTCTAATACGTACGACCGATTTTTGATATTAGGTCAAGCGTCTTCCATTGTTGTGGGCGACTTTTATAGGATATACGACCTTTATTTTCATTGAGTCTCACTATTCATATTGTTAATAATATATTGTGTCATCGTTCCCGATCATGCTGGGCAACTGACTTGTCTTGAATTTGATGTTTGAACCTTGTTCTACGCAGTTGCTTCCTATCCTTCGTGAGTCGTTTAAGTGCCTCGAATAGCATTATGCACGACCGACCCTGATGGTGTCTGTTCCGTAGCTTCCGCTTAGTTTTTGTAACTCAATGTGCACATGGATTTTTAAGGGATCGACATTTGCCCATGGAAGTCTGTAATTTCTTTTAGGAAAGAATTACTGGCTTCAACATGATTGATCACAACATTGTTTGGTACATCCAATCTGACTCATCGAAGGGTCATTCGTGCAAAACTTAGGATTGTTCCGTTGTGGTGGACTGATATCGTCCCTTTCTGTGAGCGAGAAGTCTGATGTATCTTTTCATTATTACGCTAACGGTCGAATTGTGGGATGCTAACTGGAACTTGATGGGACACTTATTTGTGTAATCAAGCACTAAGTTAACGTGGCGAGAATGCTCTGGATGTATGTCTTTTAATCTTCCCCCTTATTTTCTTACCTGTACGCAATTGACTGGTTTATCATGTGTACCTGTAAACTAGTGCATGGGACTTCAAAATGATTTGGTGGTTCAACTCAAATTCCATATGGCGGTAGTGTTTTTACAAGGCCCACATATATGTGCTTGGTTGAATGACCCCCAATTTCTAGAATGCCGAATTCATTAGCTTGAACAAAGGGTTGCTCGTCTGCATATTACGTATGAGCGACCGGACTGACATACTTTTTTGGTTTCCTAACCCTTTTGGCCTTCTCTTATATATTGTTTTCCTATTTTCTTCTTTCCTCAAAGGAAGATTTTTAATTGCGACATTGTTCTAAGCAATCCTCTTCATTGTTTCGATTCTTTTCGTAACGTTCGATTACTCCAGTTCTTTCGTCGCTCTGATTTGCACCCGTGCGCAGTACTCCCATCAAGGCCTCCGCAATCTCGAGATTGGTTTAGTCAGCCAGTTCGCCTAGATTTGAGACTGTTTGCTCTCCTGTAACTAAATTATTCTTTTGATCTTATCATGGCCCAATTTGAAGTATGAATTTGATTATTTTGAATGCAATTTTTGGATTCCTAAGTGTTAAATGAGATTGACCTTTGTGGATCTCTTAAAGGTTCTCACAATCCTAACTATTCAAGCGTTTTTTTTGCAATAGCCATTCTTAAAATTTATACGAGCTTGAACAAAATGATCCCATTTGTCCTATAAACCCATAATTTCAGGAACCAAGCTATGTCTGACCAAGCTAGAGGGTCCGATCAAGCGGGAAGTTCTGATCGAGTTGTATCTACACCAAATATTGCCTCTTTAGCAGATGCTGCCCAAGATTTCCCATAGCCTTGTGCACTTTCTAATGTACCTCGTGAGAGGCATGAGACAGAGTTTTCTTCCAGCACGTTCCAACAATTGTGCAATAAGTCGGAATTTCGGAAAAAGAGGAGTCCAAGCTGCTTGGAGAGAAGGAGTTCACAGATATTCCTCCCAAATGATATGTTGTTGTTAATCGTGGCATGCTGATAAGCGGAGCGATTCCTCCTTTTAATCCTTATCTAGAAATGATTCTTCGGAGCTTGGCTATTGCCCTGTACCAGTTACACCGTAATGGTTATGCGATTTTAATAAGCCTTTATATCCGTTTTATGAGGGAAAAACATCGGGCTCCTTTATTTAAGGATATATGCTCACTATATGCTTTTCTGAAAAGGAACCAATGCCCTTCGTTTATCTTTGTAGAAAGTCGAGGTTCGAGAATAATCACTGGCTTAGTGGACAATGTACGAGGATTCCCCAATCATTATTTCTTTGTTTGATGTCCCAATAATTACTGTGGCTTTTGGATGGAAGGCGGTGAGTATCTTTACTTTTCAGACTTCCTCTTACCCCCCTTTTTTAATAAATCTTTTGGTTATACTACAGCGCTCCCTGATCAAAGCATAACCTTTGACCAAGATTTATGCAATTCATTATTAGCTGTTGATGAGAGCATGTGAAACAAGAAATTCCTGATTACTAAAGGGTTCTTACGGCAATATGATCTGCTTCCTTCCTTGTGCACCTTCGTGGTGGATACTCCTGATAAAAAGGATTGAAACACACCACCTCCGTTAAGGCCACTCACAAAGGGAATGCCTTAACTTTGGTGAAGCATTATAGGTAAAAGATACAGATAATTTACAAGACAGACATATAAACAGCGGAAAAACAAAAATCATTTCATAAAAAGCGTGGTTTAGTCAAAACATTACAACCATTGTCTCAAACCCAACTTCCAAATTATTACAATAAAACATCTGTCTTGTTTTAAAACTCCAAATACATAAAGAAGCATAAAACAATAGTAAAGAAGCATAAATCCCCAATAAAAGTGTAATCACAGCCATAGCCCAAGAAAAGAGAATCCAAGCAATACATCTACTCTCTTCAAGCTGGAAAAGGTCTGAACTTAAGCTGAAGTATTCCCTCCCTACAAACCTGCGGGGGAGGGGCGAACGGTAGAAAAGAAGGCAAAAGAAAACGGGTCAGACATAAGCCTGGTAAGTCCAGTGATTTTTCAGCATGTAAACAGGTAAAAGGATCATGACATTAATAAATTGAACATAGGACAATACCATAGCAATAAGATAACGTAAGACAAGATAAGGCAAGATAAACTGAATATTTTATCGCACTCATTTCTATTTCTCTGCACCTACTAACGAATGGTTTCAACTAGCATCATGTGTTCATAATAAAATGATCCCTTTATCGATCGGCTTCTACTCACAAGCATTTATTACTTGTGTCATTCGGCCCTGCTTGATTGTAGATACATGTGCTGGTCCCACCATGGGGTGCATCAATCCCTATGATGGCAACCCGACAAATATCAGGATGCACAGTGTATAACTACTGATGCCCAGTGCCTGATTTTTCCACTTTGGAGTACGTGCATGTCTGTACTCCATCAGAACCTACACTGATGCACCACCCGCCGCTATTTTGACCGCTTATAGTCAGCATAGTAATCGTGCCCCAGCCTGCCTAGTTCAGGGTACCATGATACATCTATGTGGATTACTGCTGAAATGGGTGCACGTTACTAGGGTTTCCTAATCAACATATTATAATGGTTAAGTGTTCTCCACTTAACCTAACCCCACCCATCTGTTTAATTAACATGTTGTATTGGTTAAGTGTTGACTTAGTTAACTTAACCCTACCATTCTTAGCATGTCGTTCATTAGCATTAATTCATTCATTAATTCCTTAACCTCTCACATTAGAACTGTTGTTTGCGGTTGCTGGATGTGCCGGGCGGTTCCGGGTAGACTTCTACCGAAAACTCATTCTAACCTCAGGTTTTGGGCTTTATGCGCTAACCTTTCACATTAGATCCGTTTTGCTGTGGTCGCTGGATGTGTCGGGCAGTTCCGGGCAGCCTTACACCGCAACTCAGTCTAACCTCGGGTTAGGCATGTTCATCTTTTAGCCAATTTACATTTTTACCATATATGCCCAAATCTAGATTTTTGTATGCCAATTATCCACAATTGTAGTCAATCAAAGATATGTCCAATATTCATGTTATGCCCAAAATTACTCAATTAAATTTTACCCAATTCCCTGCGTTTCAATCGCACGCACAACGAGATTTACTCTAGGTTCCGAATGAATCTAGTATTCATAAAATAAAACAAAGAAGGGGGAAAGAGAAGGAATGAAAGAATTGACATAAGAACAAAATAGGCATGTACCAAACACAAGAATCATGGTTCCAATAGATTTATTGTATACTAAGAATAAATATGAGCAGACTGAGCAAGTCACATCATAGGCATAAAGATTAGATAGAATTGATCATAAAAGGATCACAAATTTGATGTACAACATGATAGGTTCCATTGTTTCAATCACAACAGTCTCATAAGCATAGGTAATTCAAATTCAGCAAAAGAATAAGCATTAATCAGAATTGATCATCTCATAATTAGGCATTGTGGTGTACAACATGATAGGTTCCATTGTCTTAATCACAGTAGTCTCATAGGCGTAGGCAATTCAGGTTTGACAAAAAGATAAGCATGAATAAGTATTGATTATCTTATAATTAGGCATAGTTCTAGATCCTATTATTATAGTCATGATTTCTATTAGTTGTTCAAATCTGAATAATAACTGAACTTACAGAAAAAGAATGGATCTTGTATTCTGGGATCTGATTTCTGAATTTGTTAAGCTTAACCTTTGATGAAGACATTTGATTTGAAGTTCTTCTAATTGATTTCTAGTTTGGATTTGATTTTCAAGTTTGGAGTATATGAAGGAGGCTAGGCTAGCTTGTAGATGAACAGCATGACGATACCATAGTTTATAGTTATGAGGTTAGGGTTAAGGGTTTGGGGTGATTATATAGAAGTATAGAATCAATATGAGCCTTTAGATCAAACTAGGAGTCATCAGAGCCACACAGCTCGAAGATAGGTCATCCAGCAAATCAGAAGAAGACACGTCATCACAGAACACTCGAGAATGCTTTGCTGGATTTCCCTCGGTATGGGCGCACTTGGCAAGTGCACCAGTGCATTTTTGTACTGGCGCACTTCACAAGTGCGCCAGTGCATTCTAGCCTGTTTTTGGTTTTTCTACCTAACTTCGTTCGTCCATATCTCCTTCATACGTTATCCATATTATACAAACTCGGACTCTATCTCAAGAAGAATTCCGAGACGAACGCAATGGCATAACCCGTTTCACCAAATTCTTCATTTAAAGATTAATTATTCTTTAATTATCTCTTATGTCCCATTTTAAAACTATGGACCAACAAATTCCCCGTCAAGAAGTCTTCGCGAAAGGAGTGCTCCAGCCCCGTAGGGAGTAGCAAGGCATCTCTCAAGAGCAAACCGGTTTTCGCTAAAATGGTAGTATCTAAGCGTCCAAAGCACAAAGGTCTTGCGGTTTCGGCGGCCTCGTCTGAAAAGGAGGGGCCTTTTTTAGAGGAAGTCGTTTAGGGAAATGCAAGTGTGACTTCTTCAAAAACCACCTCGGATCCAGTACGGGAAGAGGAGCAGCCTGATGAAACTATTGTGACTTCTAAAGAAACTCTGGGGGTTGATGAAAGCTTTCCTACTAAGGATAATCAAGAAGTAGGTGGTTCAGAAACTTTTTAAGGTCTTGATCCCCTTGACCTCGCTAAAGACCTTATTCAAGGTCACATTGTTACTTAAACATTTACATTCCGAAGCCTTAATGCAAGAATTTACAGAAAGAACCCCTTGTTTCTAGGTCAATGGGATATCTCACAAGGCTCGGGGCTGCTTTAGGTCTTCTTTATGCATCTAGTGTATCTCCTCTTCTTGTTTTCTCTCTTAGTATTCTACGATTCAGGTGCTAAAGTTTTCTTTTTCTTCTTAGATTCTGGAATGGGATCATCTTTATCAGACAATTTTTTCCATCAAGTTGGCCTTGTCAACCCGTAGAATATTTTACAGTCCAGTCTTTCTCGTTGCCCCAAGCGTCCCTGATCATCTTTAGATCCCCTAACTCAACATGCTCTCGAAGCACCGTTGGCAAGTTTACGGAAGAAGAAGAAGTATGATCATACTCAAGTATCTGAAAAAGAAGCTACAGACGATCAGGATGCTGAGGGGAGAGAAGACAATAATAAACAAGATGAGGATGTGCTTTGTGGATCTCCTGAATCGGCCGAACTTTTAGGTCCCAGTTCTACGGTCCCTCTGGAACCATCGCTTACATCCTCCAAGCCTATTGTATCCGCTCTCTGCCAGATTCAAGCGATTCTCGATAGGCCTCCTTATGAAATTTCCCCTGGTAATCCAAAATTGAAGGATCGATTTGGAGATTGGGATTTAAGAGGAATAGATCTCGACTTAGATCTGTTTCGATACGATGAACAGAGAACCGTCGGGGAGCTGAGCGCCATAAAAAATTATATGACCACCCAACTCGCCAGTGTTAAGGATAAGCTTCAAGTTCAGCTAGACGAGGCCAAGGATACAACCAGAGATCGATTTGAGTCTTAGAACAGATTTTGCTCCGAATTCCAGAGGCTTAATACTCAACATCTTGAGCGCATTGAGCTTCTTGAGAATGACAAGGCTTAATTAATCTGTGTAATTGAAAGTCAAGTGACTGAAATTGCATCCTTCAAGGGTGGGAACAGCAGGATGAGAAGCTTGGAGACTGACAACGGAAAACACCGGGAGGAGATTGAAGCTGTCAAAAAACAAATTCATGAGGCCCAAACCAATCGCGAGTTTATTGAATATCAATTGATTTCAATACAACAGGCTGTGGTTTCTTGTTGGTAAACTTACTTCCCGATGTAAGGTCCTTAAAATCTTGGAAGGAGATAAAGTGAGGTTAATTAGTGATCTTGAGCAAGCCAGAATTAAAACCGATGAGACCCTGTTTTGATTTTACACCCTTAGTGTTATAAATCGTAGAAGCTTGAGTTACCTAAACAAGGATTTCCCTCGCACATTAGCTCTCGTCTGGGAGCAGGTGCTTAAATATTCCAAGGATAAGGAAGATAGTGTTCTTCAAGAGGCCCTCCTAGAGGCAAGCGATCGTGATGCTTTAGAGAAAGGTAGGAGAATAATGGCAAATGAACAAGCTTAACCCCCTGAGAAAGAGGTTCGGAATGTTGTTCCTGCTCGTTCCCCTGGTCCTGTGAGTGCTGGAGCTTTAGGACCCCAAATTTTCCTGATGGAATCTTCAGTCGTTAATGAAAGTACTTCTGAGGTTCATTTTTCTGATGATCATGCTGCTTCTGAAGACATCATCAAATGAAGTAGTCGGGATGGTGAAGGAAAATGGTGATTCTCAGACTGGTTGTATATGCGAGTGCCAGTCCTCGCTTGTTTTTTTATGTTTGTGGTACCAATTTTATGACCTTGTATCTTTGTGCTGAATTTGTGTTTTGGTTTGTTATTTTTCTCACTAGCGTTGGTTTGGTGTACTTTTTGTCATAGTTTTTACTTGCATCATGTTACGCTTTATTGGTTGTGCAATGGTTATGTTTTTATGACATGCAACATCAGTATCGCTGGTTTGTTTTGATTTTAGAATATCATTTTCCCTCTCTTTCCCCTTCTTTGAGCGGCCTAGTTCTTATTACGCATCTGTTCGTATTCTTCAACGGCCTAGTAGTTCAAACCTCTAAAGCTTATATTCGAATGTGCATTTTTTGAAAAGTGCAGGTATCCTATTGTACATTTAATCATGTTCCTCATTGACTTGGAGACCCAAGTCCTTCAGAGACTCAATTAAATGCATCTTCATATATACAATTTTTTTTTTGTGTGTACTCACCACCATATCTCACTAACACAGTGACCCGAGCCCTTCGGAGACTGTTTTTGAGTACGTGCCCCCATGGGAGGACTTGGGTTATAATTTTTCTGTTGAATACTGTTTTTGTTTGATGATAACAAATAGAATTTTTTTACTGATATGTTTGATGGTGAAATAATTAGTATTATCGAGTTATGATGCTTTACACAAAATATAGGAAATTTACACAAGTATTTGCCTTCCAATAATATTTTTTTTAACAATTATATACAATCTAAGTCTCACTTATTACATGGCTTTTCAATTCACAGTTACAAATAAACTCAACCCAAATGTCTACACTTCATATACATCTTATTACTGGATTAATCTTGTGCACACTTTGACAGTTCCAAGCTTCTGGTGCATCATCCTGAAACCTGTCACAAAAGAAGATACACATAGTACCCTGGAACTAAAATAAACACTGGACAAATAAATTTTTACTGTTTGGTTGATTCTCTGTTTGTCTCAGTTTTCTGTGTGTTTTTTATCATCATATTTCTGACTTGAACAGCCATGCCATAACCATACTGGTTTGCTGATCAGAACCAGCTGTTTCTGACCAGCCTCAACACACTACAACTTGACTTCTGTTTTGTTTCCTTGTGTTTCAGGACAAGGAAAAAATCAGATACATGGTGCAAACAAATGGCCGAGCAAAGTTCAAATCAAAATGTGCAGAAAGCATGAGCAAATGGTTCAAGTCAAAATGCAAGTAAACAAGCAAATATTCAAATGACATGCCAACACAGCTATATAAGTATGGCAAATCAGCGTTACAAATCAGCTCAGATCAGGCAAGAATAAGTGGGCAAAAGATGAAGCAGCATCAAGTATAAGCAGAAATGCAAGTGCAGTGCAAATACTAGAAAACATGATGAACAAGCATAGAGCAGTTCTAACAGCATGAAGTAGACATGGTGCTCAACAAGGCAGTGCACATGGGTGATCAACACAAAGTTTAAAGGGTGCAAATGCAAGGCAGATATGGTTTGGCTACCAAGATGGATACAACAACATGAAGATGGAAGAGCATATGAAAAGGGACCATCATCTTCAACATATAAGGATGAACAAGCATGTAGACAGTGAAACAACAAAATGGTCAAGCACAAGCGAATCTGCTTAACAATGTGAGTGGTCATGAATTTCAACATAGCAAGTGCAAGAAAGCAGCATATAGGTGAACTTGGTGTGGACAATAGTTTCAGGTGCAAGGTGCAAAAAGTTGCTGCACATGTGTGTGTGTGCATCAAACTCAAGCTTGCAAAATTGTGGTGCATGATACACAATATGAGCAAGTACAACATGAAAGTTTTCTTCTTCTCCAGATTTCATGTTTTTTAGTGATACAGCAGCTCATAGTGAAGGTGCTGCCAAGGTGAGTTGTCAATTAATATGCATGGCAGATTAATACACAGGTGGCACAAAATGATGCAAAACTGCAATGGCCGAGCTAGGATTCAAGTCAAAGTGCTAAGAACACATCATGTGCAAATGAACTTAGTAAAACATATATGGCATGTTACAATGTCTGTTATAAATTTAGAGAAATCAATGCAACTCATTCTTGGCAAGAAAATTTTTCAATTATAAAAATCAGAGGACCAAATTATAGCAACACTTTGATTTGTGGAATATATCATGCAAAAGGGGCATATTCATATTTCCAGAATTCATCAAAGAATCACACAAGCATTTTTGACGTGGATCACAATATATTTGTTTCCAGTTTTGAAATGCAGAATTATCAAATGCAGAAAACATTTTTGGCAAGACTTAACTGTTTTTTTTCAAAAGAGGAAAACAATTCCAATCAGATCGAATGAAGAAAGCCACGGTGGACAAAATCAGCCGTATCTATTTCATTTACAAATTTAACAGAGCGAATCAAGGATAAAGACATAAAGTTTTCAAAATCAATTGATTTTTGGACAACGGATTTTCAGAGAAAACAAATTCGATTCGAATATTCCAAAATCAAAAAGGGCAAGTCATTAAACTGAAATCAGAGGATAAGGGTCTCGTAAAAACCCTATAAATACACACAATTCATCTTCGACAGAGATTATCAAACAATACACAGAAAAACCGAAACCCTAATTGCAAAAATCAGATTTGCTTACTTGATTGGTCGAGAGAAAGGAAGAGCACGTCGCAGAAACAAGCAGCAATCAAAGCTCAGTATTTTTCAGATTTGGAAGCCGAGAAATTTCATCTTTTTCAGAAACCCTAACCACGACATTTTTTAGAGAGCCGCCATTATCAAGTGAAAGGGGAATCGTGCAAATAAAAGAAAGTGGGCCGATCAGTTGGCTAACCCAAATCCTTGATAAAAGGGGGTGCTTTTTAATTTGTTCTCCTTTCTTTTGACTCTCCTTTGTAATTGTTTTGGTGTATTTTTTTTAAGATTTCTTATTTCTAGTTTCTTGTAAAACTAGGATACAGATTAATGGATAGTAGTCTGGGAAAATAGGGTCTAGAGTTCATAGACCAGCCTAGGATTTTAAGCTTAGGGTCAGACAGGAGCAGGAGTTGCAAGTTTGCATAGAATTGTAAGCGGGATCCGTTTGTATCTCCTAGTAGAAATCTTAGAAAGGCAGCAGTAGGCACAGTTTGCCGAAGCTGGGTATCTCTGTGTGTGTTTTTCTTTTACTGCTTATTTTATATCTCTGTGTTTGTTTTATTTTTTGTTAAAACCCTATTCACCCCCCTCTAGGGTTATTCTTGATCCTACAATTGGTATCAGAGCCAGTGTGTAACCATAGAATCATGACTTCAATGAACAATGCTTTTTCTGAAGGTCAATCTATTGCTAGACCACCCATGTTCAATGGTGGTGATTACGCGTATTGGAAAGCTAGGATGAAAATCTATCTTGTGTCTGTTGATTATGATGTCTGGGATATCATTGAAACTGGATATAAACCTCCTACCGAAACTGTTAATGGAACTGTAACACCTAAACCAAAAAGTAGGTGGTATGCAAATGATAAGAAACTATACTCTATAGATTCTAAAGCTATGAATGCTCTGATTTGTGCTCTTGATAAAACAGAATATAACAGAATTTCTCATTGTAATACAGCCCAGGAAATTTGGCATACTCTGGAAGTCACACACGAAGGGACTTCACAGGTTAAAGAATCCCGTCTTGCCATGTTCAGCAATGAATATGAAAACTTCATCATGCAGAAAGACGAGAGCATCAAGGACATGTATGGACGCTTCTCTGTGCTGGTCTACAATGCTAGAGCCCTTGGAAAGGTCTATACAGAAGTGGAACTTGTGAGAAAGATTCTACGTGTTCTGCCAATGAACTTTGAAGCAAAAGTCATAGCCATTCAAGAATCTAAAGACCTGAGTAAGCTAAGCATGGAAGAGCTTATCGGGAATTTAATGACGTATGAAATGGAGCTAAAAGCAAGAGAAGATCGCAACAACTCGGACCTGAAAAAGAAGTCAATAGCTCTATCCAACACCGTCACCAGCGATAGTGAAGATACTATTGAACAGCTTGCCATGGCAGTCAGACAACTCGCGAAGTGGAGAAAATTCAAACCTCGGAGAAATAAACCAAAGACCAACAATTCAGAAGACGAACCACTCTGCTACAACTATCAAAAGCCGGGACACATAAAACCAAACTGTCCACTTCTTCAAAGAAACAAGAAGAAGAAGAAAGCTTTTGCTATAACTTGGGATGATGAGGAAGGAGAAGAAGATTCATACAGCAGTGAGGAAGAAAGCAATTTGTGCTTCATGGCAAAGTCAGATCTAGAAGATAACGACGAAGAAACCACTAAGGTATACAGTTATGACGATATAGTTTTAATGTGTAAACATCTTTCTGAAATTATTGACACATTAGAATCAGACGCAGAGAAACTGAAAGCGAAAAACCTCAACCTTGTTCACAATAATAAGAAGTTGGAATCTGAGATTGAAAATGCTTCAAAAATCAATAATCTAGATTGTGAAATTTGTAAGGATGAGAATCTAGAACTTTTAACACTCAAGTGCACCATTGAGAATCTTGAAAAAGTAAACTCGACTCTTAAAAAGAATGATGACACCAAAAGAAAGAATTATGTTGAACGATGCACTTCATTGGTAAATGAAAACACAATGTTAAGAACGAAAGTTCAAGATCTTGAAGTTGCTTTGAATAAATTCTCAATCGGTCAAACGTCTTTTAAAATGTTACTTGGAAATCAACTGGTTGCAAATAATAGAAAAGGACTTGGTTTTGGAAAGATACAAGGAAAAATGAGTAGGATTGACAATGCTAAAGGAAGAGGCATCTTTCCCAAATGTGTAAAATGTGGAGTAATTGGCCACAGTAATGGAAACTGCAAGAACGATAATAAAATTCGTAAGTTCAAAAAGGTTTGGATTCCTAAACACTTGGCACATAATTATCATAATGATTGGAACACAAATAATAAGAAAAAACAAATCTGGATTCCGAAAGAGTCTTGTGATTATCACTTTTCTACGACTGATATGCTTGGACCTAGAAGATTCTCTGGGTCATCCTCTTCTATGTTTATGTAGGTATGTTGGCGGGCTAAGGAGCAACAAAAATGGTATTTGGATTCAGGTTGCTCTCGACATATGACAGGGGACAAAAGACTGTTCCTTAGCCTTGAGAAACATAAAGGTGGGAATGTGACTTTAGGTGACAACAACAAATGTAAAATAATAGGTAAAGGAAAAGTAGGTAACAGTATTTTTGCCTTAACCGATGTCTTATATGTTAATAATCTATTTCACAATCTTATCTCTATCAGTCAACTCTGTGATAAAGGAATGAATGTTGTGTTTGATAGTAATGTCTGCAAAATCATAGAAATATCCTCTGGAAAGGTTGTTTTTATAGGGAAAAGAATTGGAAATGTCTACACACTCTCCTTCGATGATGTAACTATTTCTAGGTGCTTGGTAGCAATGGAAGAGGAGGCAATTCTATGGCACAGAAGGCTGGCACATGCAAGTATGGGTCTTCTTGAAAGACTGGAAACAAATAAACTTGTCAGAGGTTTACCTCATCAGAAATTCAAAAATAACAAAGTGTGTAAAGCCTGTACTATGGGAAAACTTAGTCGCTCATCTTTTCGTCCAAAAAATGCTGTTAGTACGTCACGCGTGCTTGAATTGATTCATATGGATTTGTTTGGACCTACTGACATTGCTAGCTTAAATGGTAAACGTTATTGTTATGTATTGGTTGATGATTACTCTAGATTTACATGGATTTACTTTCTAGCCAAAAAGTCTGAAGCTTTTGATTAATTTTCAAAATTTTCAAAACTTGTTCAAAATGAAAAAGGGTTTTCAATTAAAACTTTGAGAAGTGATCATGGAGGTGAATTTGAAAATTTAGACTTTGAAAAACTTTGTGAAGAAAATGGTTTTAAACATGAATTTTCCGCTCCTCGAACACCTCAACAAAATGGGGCGGTTGAAAGGAAAAATCGTACATTACAAGAAATGGCTAGATCTATGTTATGTGAATATAATTTGCCTCAAATCTTCTGGGCTGAGGCAGTAAATACTTCATGCTATGTAATGAACAGAGTTATGATTAGACCAATACTTAATAAAACGTCATATGAACTTTGGTCTGACAAAAAGCCTAACATTTCATACTTTAGAGTGTTTGGATGTCCTTGTTATATTTTTAACACAGGAGAAAATCTTGGGAAATTTGAGCCAAAAACGATTGATGGGATTTTTATGGGTTATTCCTCAAGAAGCAAAGCTTACAGAATCTTCAATAAACAATCAAGAACAATTGTGGAAACCATCAATGTAAAGTTCAATGAATCAAATGTGGATATGATCTCTGAAGATGATAAAGATGATGGTGGTGCACAAGAAGTTGAACAAGAAAGCAACGATGTTGAAGCAAACAACGAAGAAGCCGCTGAAGCAGCAGCAAATGTTGAAAGACTGAAATTCAAGCCCAATCATCCTCCAGATTTGGTAATTGGAAGCCCAACAGCTGGTGTTCGTACACGTTCCTCTCTCAATAAGGATGTTTGTACTTTTTGTATTCATAATGCTTTTTTATCTGAAATAGAACCAGGTTCTTATGATATTGCTCTTAATGATGAATTTTGGTTGTTAGCTATGCAAGAAGTGCTTAACCAGTGTGAGAGAAACAAAGTCCGGAACTTGGTACCTAGGCCAAAAGACTATCCAGTAGTTGGAACAAAGTGGGTGTTTAAAAATAAGCTTGACGAATCTGGAAATGTAATTAGAAATAAAGCTAGGTTGGTTGCTAAGGGATACAATCAGATCGAAGGCATTGACTTTGATGAGACGTTTGCCCCAGTTGCTAGGTTAGAAGCAATTAGAATCTTGTTGAGCTTTGCATGTTTTAAAGGTTTTAAACTGAAACAAATGGATGTGAAAAGTGCTTTTCTGAATGGAGAACTAAAAGAAGAAGTTTATGTTGAACAACCCCCTGGTTTTGAGAGTCACAATTTTCCAAATCATGTGTATAAACTAGAAAAAGCATTGTATGGCCTTAAGCAAGCTCCTCGAGCTTGGTATGACTGTCTCTGTACTTATCTTTTGGAGAACGGTTTTAAAAAGGGGTGTGCTGACACAACTTTGTTTCTATTACATAACGGTGATGATTTTTTGATTGTTCAAATCTATGTTGATGATATCATATACGGTGCTACTAATGATGTCTTGTGTGAAAAATTTGAAAAAGTTATGCAGGACAAATTTGAGATGAGCTTGGTGGGAGAACTGAAATATTTTCTTGGCTTTCAAATCAAACAGAGCAGCAAAGGTATCTTTATCTCTCAAACAAAGTATGCGATGGAGTTACTGAAGAAATTTGGAGTTGAAGATGCAAAACCGATGAAAACACCAATGAGTCCAACAACCAAGCTTGACAAAGATGAAAAAGGTGTTGCTGTTGATTAGAAAAAATATCGCGGTATTATCGGTTCACTTCTTTATCTTTCTGCTTCTCGACCCGATATTATGTTTTCTGTTTGTTTGTGTGCTCGTTTTCAATCAAATCCAAAAGAATCTCATTTAAAAGCCACAAAACGAATTCTGAGATATCTGGTACACACACTAAATCTGGGTCTATGGTATCCATCTTGTTATAACTTTAATTTAGTTTGATTTACCGATGCTGATTATGTTGGCTCACTCACAGATAGGAAGAGCACTAGTGGAACTTGTTTCATGTTAGGGCATTCACTGGTTTCTTGGTCAAGTCGTAAACAAAACTGTGTTGCTTTATCCACCACTGAGGCTGAGTATATTGCTTTAGGAAGTTGTTGTGCACAGATTTTATGGATGATGCAGACTCTATCTAATTTTGGTTTTTGCTATAAACGAGTTCCTTTAAAATGTGACAGTAAGAGTGCGATTGATTTATCAAACAATCCAGTACATCACTCACGCACAAAACACATTGATGTACGACGCCACTTTCTTAGAGATCATATTAGCAGTGAAGACATTTGTATTGAATTTATTCCAACTGAATAACAACTGGCTGATATTTTTACAAAACCTCTTCCCGAAGACAGATTTTGCAGATTGCGTTTGGATTTGGGAATTATAGAAATAAATTAATCTCTTTGCATTTTTGGGTAAACTTTCTCTTAAGATGATCTGTTATCAATAACATTTTTTTCTAACAAATAATCCAATCTTCAAACCATCAAGAAAAGAATAGTTTTTGTTTGGACATTTTTGATAAAATTGTGACTGTGTAAGATTACAGAATATGAGATGGTTGAAAGTTTGTCTACAACTCTGATATGATTGAATATTCTTTGTAATATGAGTAAATTAGGAATTTTTTGTTCATCCATCTCTATCTTTATCATCTTTCTATCATCCATTATAAAATTATATACTAATAATTTCTTTGACCTCATTTAAAAATCCAAGTTCTGGTTATGCATGGTCATGAGATTTTGTTTTTCTTTTCTTTCAAGCTGCAACTAATCCCATTTAAAATTCCAAGTTCTGGTTATGCGTGGTTAGTGTGCTCTTGAAAAAAAAAATCCCTTCACTCTCTGATTTGTGAACTATGTTCCTATTTTACGGATTATTATAATTTTTGTTTGATTGTTTGGAGTTGTGGCACTGGCTTTGTCAAATGTTTTGCTTTCTAACTGCAGTACATATTCTTTGCAAATGTCCAGGACTGTTCATCTTTTGATGATTACAAAGGGGGAGAAGAAGTTAAGATTTTGTGTTGTTAAAGACATTTATAGATTTTATTTTCCCATTAATGCTAAGTGTTTAATTTTTTTCTTCTTATTCCAAATTCTTAACTTGTGTCTGTTTACAATTAGTAGGGGGAGCTGTGTTATAGGGGGAGCAAAAATATAAGGGGAGTTCTGCTCAAACACATCTCGTTATCCTCAAAAATCTTAAGTCTGTTTGTCATCATCAAAAGGGGGAGTTTGTTGAATACTGTTTTTGTTTGATGATAACAAATAGATTTTTTTTTACCGATATGTTTGATGGTGAAATAATTAGTATTATTGAGTGATGATGCTTTACACAAAATACAGGAAATTTACACAAGTATTTTCCTTCCAATAATATTTTTTTTAACAATTATATACAATCTAAGTCTCACTTAATACACGGCTTTTCAATTCACAGTTACAAATAAACTCAACCCAAATGTCTACACTTCATATACATCTCTTTACTGGATTAATCTTGTGCACACTTTGACTGTCCCAAGCTTCTGGTGCATCATCCTGAAACCTGTCACAAAAGAAGATACACATAGTACCCTAGAACTAAAATAAACACTGGACAAATAAAATTTTACTGTTTGGTTGATTCTCTGTTTGTCTCAGTTTTCTGTGTGTTTTTTCTCATCATATTTCTGACTTGAACAGCCACGCCATAACCATACTGGTTTGCTGATCAGAACCAGCTGTTTCTGACCAGCTTCAACACAGTACAACTTGACTACTGTTTTGTTTCCTTGTGTTTTAGGACAAGGAAAAAATCAGATACATGGTGCAAACAAATGGCCGAGCAAAGTTCAAATCAAAATGTGGAGAAAGCATGGGCAAAAGATGAAGCAGCATCATGTATAAGCAGAAATGCAAGTGCAGTGCAAATACTAGCAAACATGATGAATAATCATAGAGCAGTTCTAACAGCATGAAGTAGACATGGTGCTCAACAAGGTAGTGCACATGGGTGATCAACACAAAGTTTAAAGGGTTCAAATGCAAGGCAGATATGGTTCGGCTTCCAAGATGGATACAACAACATGAAGATGGCACAGCATATGAAAGGGGACCATCATCTTCAACATATAAAGATGATCAAGCATGTAGACAGTGAAACAGCAAAGTGGTCAAGCACAAGTGAATCTGCTCAACATTGTGAGTGGTCATGAATTTCAACATAGCAAGTGCAAGAAAGCAGCATATAGGTGAACTTGGTGTGGACAATAGTTTCAGGTGCAAGGTGCAAAAAGTTGCTGCACATGTGTGTGTGTGTGTGCATCAAACTCAAGCATGCAAAATTGTAGTGCATGATACACAATATGAGCAAGTACAACATGAAAGTTTTCTTCTTCTCCAGATTTCATGTTTTTAAGTGATACATCAACTCATAGTGAAGGTGCAGCCAAGGTGAGTTGTCAATTAATATGCATGGCAGATTAATACATAGGTGGCACAAAATGATGCAAAACTGCAATGGCCGAGCTAGGATTCAAGTCAAAGTGCTACGAACACATCATGTTCAAATGAACTTAGTAAACCATATATGGCATGTTACAATGTCTGTTATAAATTCAGCGAAATCAATGCAAATCATTCTCGGCAAGAAAATTTTCCAGTTATAAAAATCAGAGGACCAAATTATAGCAACACTGTGATTTGTGGAATATATCATGCAAAAGGGGCATATTCATATTTCCAGAATTCATCAAAGAAGCACACAAGTATTTTTGACGTGGACCACAATATATTTGTTTCCAGTTTTGAAATGCAGAATTATCAAATGCAGAAAACATTTTTGGCAAGACTTAACTAATTTTTTCAAAAGAGGAAAACAATTCCAATCAGATCGAATGAAGAAAGCCACGATGGACAAAATCAGCCGTATATATTTCATTTACAAATTTAACAGAGGGAATCAAGGATAAAGACAGAAAGTTTTCAAAATCAATCGATTTTTGGACAACGGATTTTCAGAGAAAAAAATTCGATTCGAATATTCCAAAATCAAAAGGGGCAAGTCATTAAACTGATATCAGAGGATAAGGGTCTCATAAAAACCCTATAAATATACACAATTCATCATCGACAGAGATCATCGAACAATACACAGAAAAACCGAAACCCTAATTGCAAAAATCAGATTTGCTTACTTGATTGATCGAGAGAAAGGAAGAGCACGTCGCAGAAACAAGCAGCAATCAAAGCTCAGTATTTTTTAGATTTGGAAGCCAAGAAATTTCATCTTTTTTAGAAACCCTAGCCACGATATTTTTTAGAGAGCCGCCATTATCAAGTGAAAGGGGAATCGTGCAAATAAAAGAAAGTGGGCCGATCAGTTGGCTAAGCCAAATCCTTGATAAAAGGGGGTGCCTTTTAATTTGTTCACCTTTCTTTTGAATCTCCTTTGTAATTGTTTTGTTGTATTTTTTTAAGATTTCTTGTTTCTAGTTTCTTGTAAAACTAGGATACAGATTACTGGATAGTAGTCTGGGAAAATCTGGTCTAGAGTTCATAGACCAGTCTAGGATTTTAAGCTTAGGGTCAGATAGGAGCAGGAGTTGCAAGTTTGCATAGAATTGTAAGCGGGATCTGTTTGTATCTCCTAGTAGAAATCTTAGAAAGGCAGCAGTAGGCACAGTTTGCCGAAGCTGGGTATCTCTTTGTGTGTTTTTCTTTTACTGCTTATTTTATATCTCTGTGTTTGTTTTATTTTTTGTTAAAACCATATTCACCCCTCCCTCTAGGGTTATTCTTGATCCTACATTTTCGACCCAATTTTGATCCTATTTGATCCGGCTTATTATAGTCAAACAGAGAACTAAATTGGATACCCCCTTTCGGTTAGGATTTCTAATACCCCCTTTCGACTAGGATTTCTGTTACCCCCTTTCGGCTAGGATTTCTGTTACCCCCTTTCGGCTAGGATTTCTAAATTGGACACATTTTTTTTTGTAATAGAGTGTTCAGCCTCTTGATTTTGGTGAGCTCTCCATGACCTGATTTAGAATGATTCTTTCCTTTTGAGTTTTGCAAGGTGATGGGTTTGATTATACTGCCTAGTTTGACCAATGCTTTTGGCGCTTGATACTTGAATTGCCTTGGTCCAGATGCTTTTGGGAGGCTTTCGGTTACGGTCGGGCCGTCTCTGAGTGGTCGCTCATCCTTTTTATCCTATATTTAAGAGACCAATTTTTAGCGTTAGCTTGCAAACAATTTTTGTCTTACATGAGATTATGATCTTTGAGAAAACATCTTTTAACTTGTAGAGTTTTTGCTTAAAACAGTACAGGTGAATCACAGACCGTTTTATGGAAACACAGCTAGGGGTAAAACAGAGTATAAAAATAGTAAAATAAAGATAATGGGTGTCGCGCATCTCTAGTTCTGGATGTTGTATTGCAACTGGTGGTTGTCAGTCGATGATCAGCCGTAGGTCTTCCGGTGCTTGGGCTATCTCATGTGACCCTGGCTGACTGGCGACCTTACCTTGCCCCTGACTTTCTGATGCATTTTGAGGATTCTTGACATATTGCTGCAGTTGGTTTTTTCGGATGAGCTCTTCGATTAAATTTCTCAAGTGTCGACATTCATTCTTGTTGTGCCCAGGTTGATTATAAAACCGACACAACTTCCCGGAATTGGCCTGCTGTTTTGTAATTATTTGTGGTTTTTCCTGAGGGATTATACTTGAGTCCTTTGTGGCAGTAGATCTTATCTAGGGTTTCATTTAACGGATTCAATTCTGTTTGCTTAAAAAATCGTGACTTCTTGTATGTTTTACTGCCCTTTTCATCAGACCCTCTCTTATGCCCAGAGTCATCCTTCTGAATTATTTGAGATTCGTTACTTTTTCCTTCCTTAGCAGTGCTAATTTCCATGTCCTTCTGAATATCTAGGGTATCATTTTCCATGCTCATGTATTCTTCGGCTTTCTCGTAGAACTTCTTTAGAGTTTTTGCTTTCTTCGTCTTGAGCCACTTCCCAAATTATGACTTCTTTTCGATAGCCCCTTTCAGGGCTACCAATAAGTACCAAGGCTCTGGTTCTATGACCTCTATTGCTGCAGCATGGAAGCGTGTAAGTAAAGCTTTGATGGTTTCCCTAGGCATTTGTTCCATCTCACTGAGTGACATCACATGCCTTGCCTTGGTGGTTTGTAGTCGGAATTGATCTTGAAATCTCCTTGACAAGTCGGCGAACAGATCGGTACAATTAGGTGGAAATCTGGTGAACCATAGCGAGGCCACACCTTCTAAACACACGGGAAAGTATAAGCACTTTATTTCATCGGTAGCCCTAGCTCCATTCATGTGTTGGTCGTACTTAAACAGGAAAATGTTCGGATCTCCAACTTCGCCATAAGGTGCTATCGTTGGGGGCATGAATTTCTTGGGGAACTTTGCTTGATGGATTTTCTCTATAAACGGATTTTTACTGGAAGAAAACTCCCACTCCCTCTCTTCATCTTCTCGGGTCGCTTTCTCTTCCATTATTCGCTAGATCATGTCTGTGATGCATCTCTCGTCACTCGCTTGTTCCCCAGGATTGACATCGATGTTTTCATCAGTACGATGACGATTTAAGCTTTGACGCCTTGCACCCCTTTTTGGAGATGTTCTTTTGGTGGGACTCGCGATACCCCGAGTCGCACGTTTTTATTTACCCTGTGGGGATCTGGCCTTAGAGTCCTCAACATTGGCCTCCCTCTTATCCTCCACTAAAAAGTGAGATTGACTAGGGTCTGAGGCTGGCGAGTCTTCTTTTTCATCAACGTTATTAACAACATTTGGTGGCAGAAGATTGGCTTGTGCATCAATCAAGGCAACAAACCTCTCCATCATCATCTTCGTCGTAGCATCCATTTTTTCATTCAGATCAATTACAGCCGCATTCAACTCATTTCGCGTTATAGATAGACTAGGGGTCCCCCAGCCTCCTGATTTAATGTTTGTGGTGTAGCTTTATTAACATTTATATCTTCGCTGATCATGGTAGTTTTAGCAAATTTGCCGCTCTTCTTCGATCCAGCCATGGCTTTGAGGGAGAAAGTGATTTTGGATTTTTTTTAAGGTTGTTGATCTCTGAAAGGAAGTACGAGGCAAGGAATTACGAATACAACTCCATGGTGGGTGCCAAATGTTTTCACTGAAAATGGCTTAAACACCAATGGTACTAAAATTGTACTTCACCGATATGGTAGGAAAATAAATGGAGCCGTACTTAATAACAATCGAAAATAAAAATGTGAGAAATATAAAATAGAGACAATTTTTAAAGTGGTTTAGCCTAATGCTAAGCCTAAATCCACTACGAAGATGGCTTGCATTCTTAAAAAGGAGATTTCAAAGTACATAAACTCTCTTTTTTCATACATCTCTATATCCACTCAATATACTCTCATTCATACACATCAATCCTGGTATTTTATGAGGGAATGGTAGGGTTTGAGGAGGGGAAGGATGGATGAATGACTGAGAAGGAGGATGTCTTTGATTATTCCGATTACACAGTTGTATTGGACGCCATGGCCAAATGAATGATGAACTTCGAGTGGAGAAGATGATCACTACTTTCGAATGCTTAAGGAGTCACTGAGCATAGAACTTAGCATCACTCCGTGGCTCAAAAGATTTGATCCACTTTGTGGTGGCAGGCATGGCCTATTTATAGGTGAACCCTCTTGGAGAAGTGAGCCGAAGTTCGTATATGCAGGCTATGGGTCGCTCATACCATTAACTACAAACATGCCATCGCTTGAATATAGCCAGCTGTTGACAGTTGCATCCAGCTGTCGTACGCGAGCAAAAGAATGAACGACTTGGATTGGCAGTGTAACGACCCGTATTCTACGCATCATAGGATCGTAGGATATTAATTTCTTTCACATACGAAGTCGTATGGTCATGTAACTTTGGGAGACGACTATTGTGGTCATTTCCCATGTTCATGATTTTTCCCGATTTTTAAATGACCATTTTACCCCTAGTTGGCACTGTTTTGGCCATAACTTTTGACTGGAAAGGAATTTAGACCTGAAACCACTTCCATTGGCTTCGGATGATGGTTTACAATTCCGTAGAGTGGTCACTTTAGCCAAACAAACTCACCGTTTGGGAGATATGGCTGAAACAAGTTTCAGATGGTGAAAAACAACTTAATTGGGCTTAACCGGGTGATTAGCAGCTAGGCCCAGAGGGGAATTTCGGGTTTAGAGGTATAGGAGGACTGATTAGGGTTAGGAAATCACTTTCATTTCAGTTTTGAGCCGCCACAAGCCTTCTTGAGACCTTAGTAATGGCTTCCATCCTCTAAAACCACTCCAAAACACATTTTTAGTGAAGATTAAGCCTAAACTACATCAAAACAAGGCCAAATAGCATCAGAGCAAGGTTGGAGCTGCTGCTATACATAGGGATTCGACCCAAACAGAGAGTATTTCAGATTTGGTGTTTTATTTTGTGGCAAAGGTGAGTGATAGCATCGTTTTGACACTAATTACAGTTAATTAAGGGTGATTAGTGAAGATTAGCGAATTGATACACTAATAAATTCTGGAAAAATGTTTAGAAATTCTTAAATAATATTTTATGCCTCTGTTATAAATTTGGTTTGATTTGGTTAAGTTTTATTAATTCTATGATTAGTTTTATTTAATCATGCTTGAGGGAAAATAAGGGGATTTTGGGCATCTTTGATCCGTTTTGACATGTAAATTCATTGTTTAGGTGTTTGTGGTTAGTTTGCTATGTTGCTATGACTGTTTGACATGATTTGTGATTGATTAGCATAGTTAGATTTGTCGAAAACGTCGTCGAATGGCGTAAACAAGTTGCTGGAAAAAGTTGCAGAAAGTTGTGTAGGGTTTCGGATCGGATCGGATATGGGCTCGAATCGGATAGGAGACCTGGGCAAGGAACCCGACCCGAACCAGAAATCTAGCACATATGAGGCTAGGCAAAAAGGAAGGCCATGTTGGTTAAGCTGGAGATCAGATAGACTTAGAGATGAAGGGCTCGGATCGGAACTTAACACTTGAGAGAACTGGCAAGAGGGAAGGCCACGCGGATCAGATGGCAAAGGAAGGATCGGATCGGAGCATGTAGAGAACGAGGGAGCGGATCTGTAACACCTCGTAATTCTGCGACATTAAGATTCTCAAATTAAAGTATAATTAATTTTTAAAAGAAAAACTAAAAGAAAAAGATCCATGCAGTTGTTTAATTTAAGTATTGTAACTAACATGAAAAAGAGAAGTAAGGAGAGAACAATAATTATTATTGTTCTAAGACTTATTAACAAAAGCCTTTGTAGCTCAGTTGGTTAAGGCATTGGATTTGTAGCATGGAGGTCGGGGGTTCGAACCCCGGCGGCGGCATAATTTTTTTATCTTTGTTTTAGAGAGGGCCAACTGAACATGCAAATATATGTACGTATACAAATTCAAAATTTGAAAGGATAAGAACGTACATATAAGGAAATAAAGAATATATATATATACATATGAGAATATAAATATATATATATATATATATATATGCAAAAATATATGTATACGAAAGATAAAATTCAAGATAAGGCTACAGTCAATGAAATATGGCAACATCATTTGAATTTTGAAAATAAAATGAAAGTTGTGCGTATATATATACGCGTAAAATGGTCGTTAGAGGAATTGTATACATATAAGAATATTTCATGTGAATAAAACAGTTAAATAAATTCCAGAAATTCAAAAGTTTGAAAATCAAACTTTTACGCCAAAATAGCTTGTGGGACCCAATGCTGACTCAGCACTGCGTGTATGATAAGGTTTGGCTAGATTCATCTACGTACCTGGACTATTTTCTTAACTAGGTTCAATGCTGACTCAGCGCTGCGTGTACGATAAGGTCTTGAGCAGCTATATAAACAGCCCTAGTCTTCGTTCTCTTCGCACCAATTCTCTTCTATCCTTATGCTGCTAAGATTCATGGCTTCTTCACCTCTTCTAAATTTTCTTAAATAAATAAAATATGATTCAAGACGAGGAGATGCTGCTAAAAGACTTTTAAGGAGGGATTCAAATCAAAGTTTCAAGTGAAGAATTCAAAGGCTAGCTCAAACAAGTTTCAAGCAACGACGCACGAATCATAGCCACGCTTTCCTTCTTTTCTAGATCTATTTTCTGTAAGTTGGTTATTTCTAGATTTGAATATTTTGTTTTATTTGTGACATGAAATTAATGGAATAAAGGAATATGCCAAATCTCTCTCTCTCTCTCTCTCTCTCTTCGAATCTGTGTTTATACCCTTGGACTGAATTAAGAACTGTTATGATTCGAGGACAAATAAGACTGTAACCGTGACTATGACTATAGAACTGTGGCCTTTGAAAGCATATGCCTTTGGACTATGACATAAGCCTTTGATTTTGGGACATATAAACATTGCCTATGACAATGACTTAGGACTATGGGAATTATTTTCCCTTTTGGACTATGAACATCGCCTATATTGCCTATGACCATGGACAATACTTATGACTAAGAACATAAGCCTTTGAATTGGACATAAACTATTGCTTATGACATAATGAGGACAATTGTGATTTTGACACCCATGATTCATGATTAGGAAAATATTGCTTTAGTTTGTTGATTGTGAAATTGGGTCTAAACCCAATTATTTATTCTACCCGTTCCTTGTTTTTTTTTCTTTGGTTTTAAGACAGTGGGAATTTACCTATTAAGTTAGGTCTACCCACGTTCTTGAACCTATTTTGCCCATTCTTTGGTTTTAAGACAGTGGGAATTTACCTATTTAGTTAGGTCTACCCATATTCTTGAACCTACATTGTTATCCAAACCTTTTTATGCCAATTATTCCTTCTTGTCATTCTGATTCATTCCCTTTTTTATCTACGAATCTAGATTTATTTATAATCTAGGTTGAATCACGATTATTCGAACGGTGGGAATGCGATTTGGGGAAAAACATGGAAATGAATATGAACGTAGTTGTAAACTTGGAAATTGGCATAATTTGGAATATGTATTATGACATGCATATTAAAATGAAAACGGGGAAATTTGACATGGATTAGGGAATATGTGATTTTGACATATTAAATTTAGCGTTAGTAAGTAAGCTAAATTTTAGGCATAAAATGTAAACTAGAAAAATAATTCTAGTTTTGCCATAAATTGTGAATTAGGATGTTAAACCAAGATTGGGTTAATTAAGGTTGATTTGGAATAAGTATATTAGCACAATTTTGAATTTATTCATAATTGTGAGCAATTGTCATGTTTAGAATAAATTGTGGTTAGCGACACTAAACTTGGTATAATTTACATACCAAAAAGTATAAATATGATAAATAAGAGAGAATGGGCCATAATAATAAATGTGACAATGTACATTAAAAGAGTAGTAATGAAATCAGTAAATTAGGAGTAATTTACTTATAGAATTCGTCATAAATGTTAAATTGTTCATTTACCACAAAATATGTAACTTGGTTAAATTTTGGCCATAAATTATAAACTAGGATATTTAATCTAGTTTCGGCAATGAAATAGGAAATGGCCTAAACTGCATGTTGGGTTAGGACTTGGGCCTAGAATATAAGTATACTAGTAGGCTTGACAAATAAATATAGGCCAAATTTGTCTAAAAAGGGGAAATGGGCTTTTGAAATAAATTGTTAACAATTTATAAACAAAAGAAAAGTATTTTGATAACACCCCTTTTTATAACACATAGACCAGAAGGTTCTAGGGTGACAGAGAGGATAGTGTCTAGGCTTGGGTTTGGAAAATACAAGTTTCCTGCCCTCCCTGGCTATCCCTAACTGATCCGAAGGACGGGATGGTTGTTTTCAAAACCAAATTTGGAAATTAATCAAAAACCCTTTGAACTTAGAAAACATGAATATGCCTAACCCGAGGTTAGACTGAGTTGCGGTGTAAACCTGCCCGGAACCGACCGGCACATCCAGTAACCGCAGCAGTATCTGTCTAATATGAGAGGTTGCGGCTTTAATTTATTAATTAAAGCTAGAATGGGAAGGTTAAGGAACACTTAACCAACTTAGCACAGTTAAAGCTAGAATGGGAGGGTTAAGTCCATGTGAATACTTAGCCAAATTAACATGTTGACTAGACTAGAAGGTGGGGTTAAGTAAAGTTAATACACTTAGCCAATTTAACATGTTAATTAGACTAGAGGTTCTGGTTAAGTAATACACTTAGCCAAATTAATATGTTAGCTGGACTAGACCATAGGGTTAAGTAAACTTGAATGCTTAACCATCAGAATATGATAAATGAATAGGGTTAAGTAAAAAGCATAAAGGGATAACACTTAACCAGTGTAATAGGATATGGGAAGAGGGTTAAGATAGCTTCAATCGACTAAAGACACTTAACCAACCCAACCTGGCGAGAAAGAAAACTAAATAGTAAACCTCAATTGAAAAAGGGACTAAGTAGTAAAACTTAGTTAAGAAAACAAGGAATTTGGAAACTAAGTGGTAAACCTTAGTTAGTAGAACTAAGTAGTAATTCTTAGTATAACACGAAGGAGCGGACATCCATCTGGTTTTAAGAAGGCTCCAACGAATTGGGTTACGAAGCCCGAGGCTTCGAGGGGACGTGAGGGTACTCTTGGTATCCCTCTGTGAGGCTGCAGATGATCATCCTGGGCTCACAGAGGTTAAGGTCTGCGTTAGAAGAACCGAGGGTATGCCTTGGTTGCAATATATATATGTGGCAACCTAAAGACTAGGATGGACCAGCGTGATTCGGCGAGAAGACGGTAGCCCTGTGATAGCAACTCGTCGTCTACCATCCATCTTGAGTCAATCGAGATACGTGAAGCGGAAAGGCGGAGAACTCCAAAAGACCATATACTTGCTATCTAGTTATGGTTGCGGATGGCCATAGGATAGTGGGGCACCGGGGGCCGGCGTATAGTTCTCATTTTACAAGGTGTGCCTTTCATTAGTTGAGGGAGGGGTCAAGTGGGACCATAGCCACTGGAATAAAAACAGACCTTAGCATCTGCATCGGCAGATATCCGAAAGCTCCCGACCGAGTTCTGTATTCCTTGATTTGCCTTGTCACAGGACTCGGATCGCACATTACAGGACATGTGCATCTAGACAAGCGATAACGATTCGCGATACATGCGTGGGGAAGCCTAGGAGCATATACCACTCTAGGTAGTGTGTCCTAGACTTGGGGGCATTGTTCGACAGGTAGCGTAATCCCTAGTTGGACTAGGTGGCATAAACCCTGAACTCGAAAAGCGTTCAGCAGATAGCGCAAAACTATAGTTAAATCTAGAAAGCAGTGGATAGAAAACCCTAGATTAGATCTAGGTAACAACTAATAAATGGATGCCTGAAGGCGATGGAAAATACAGGGATTGGGATCATGTTATCGTTACTAGTTGAAACACTAGTTAGGCGGTGCAGAGATATAGAAACCAGTATAACAAGTAAATAGCGAAGCAGCGAAAGTATTAGAGCGTATCCAGTTTATCTTAGCATATCTTGTGACTACCTTGTCTAATTTTGTTGACCCTATCGTCATGGTGTAATCTTGTATTCAGTTAATTCATGTCGTTTTGTTTTCCATGTTCACATGCTAGAAGTTACTGAACTTACTCAGGCTTTATGTCTGACTCTGTTTTTCTTTCGTCTTCTTTCTTCCGTTCTCCCCCCCAGGTTGTTAAGGAGGAAATAGGATAGCTCAGATTTGTTTTGGGATGATTTCTCTTTCCAAGCTTGAAGAATCTTGGATGCATCGGCTTTGGATTGCTATGGCTGGCTTTTGTTACATTGGGGAATATAAATGTATTTTATGCTTCTTTATTTTGTAAAAACAGTTGATACTCTGATATTGTAAAGGAACCTTGTACAAATTATTTTGTCAATAAAGCAAAGTTTTATTTTCCGCTGTTTAATGTTTGTCTGTCTTGTAATTTATCTGCATCTTTTACCCATAATGCTCCACAGAACTTAGTGCATTCCCTTTGTGAGTGACACTAACGGACGTGGGGTGTTACACGTGGTATCAGAGCTGAAGGTTACCGGATCAGATAAAAGATTTGAAAAATTATTTTCAAAAGGTTTTTAAAGAAGCATTTTTAAAAGAAAGGATTTGTTTTAAAGGCATATTCCCCAAAGCCATACGCATTGTCTTCTCTTCCTCTATTTGAATTCTTCTTTCTTGACTCTCTGAGGCTCCTGGCTTTCTGGGAGGTAACCTCATCGAAGGGCGAAGTAGTGCCCGACTTCCATCTATAGCCGTAGTTGTTTTACTTACGGCCAGTCTTATTTCAAGTTTATAGGGTTTTTCCGTGCGATAGAGGCAACTTTCGAGAGATTTGCCAACATGGTTACACGCGGAAGTTTGGCAAAGGAGCACGACCCGAGGATGAGGAAATTATGGATGTAGACTTGGCTCACGAAGGAGGAAGGGATTATAAAACCTAAGACAAGAGCAAGTATCTTTACTATGGTATGATAGGACATATACTTAAGGACAAGGGCAAGAACGAGGATGAGATTTTCAGAAGGACAAGTACATGCTTTCGCCACCAAGCGCACCTAGGAGAAAGGTGGTCCGGTTGAAAGAGTCTAGTTTTCTATTCGTACTATTTCCTTAGGTTCCAGCGCTTCTTAATTGTTCATACCCACTTCCATAGTTGAGTCTCTGCACCATAGTACGTGTATAGTAGAAAGATCCCACTAGAGTCTCAAATCCAATTGGTGGTCCGACCAGTTTTTGGTTAGTAGGGATTTGAGGATAGCTATCGAGTTTGCTTATATCATCTCACGTAGATCGTCTAAATTCGGAGAAGATATTCCTTGGATGCTTGTCTAATATTGGTTTAGGCCTTTGGGGCTTGTACTTGAGGAATGTCGAGTTCGGTTTGGATGGTTTGCGTGAAAGATGAATAGTTGTGGTAGGTACTCTAAAAAGTACGGAGTGATCTTTTGACTCTCATAGTTATGGCGTGATGGATAAGCTAAGAGGGAGGCCTCTAATCATCTTAGTACATATACTTGGCGCCGTGATTGACATCTGTTTATTTTGGAAATGGAGATTAGGAACTTCACAATCATGAAGATAAATTGGTTAAGATACAGTGGAGTAAAGCTCAAGAAGGCTAGATACTAGCAACATGCCCTTTTTCCGTAAGGGTGCATCCTTGATTTCTCTGTTTAGGAGCTTTACGCGTAGTTGTTTCTCTCTTTCCAAAGTATATCCTCTAGGTCGTATCTGCGATTCTTAGGTAGAAGCCAATGGATGTAAACATGTATTTGAAACATGTTATGGTTGAATGGTTGCAAGTGGTTGCAAATGGTTGCTCGTAGATGCATATGCATACGTATTAGGCACTAGATCAAGTTCGGACGCTCTCATATTGCATTTACGTATATGCATTTGTTTATAAGTTGAATTTGATATGATATCATATGGACGTTGCATATGGATGAATGGCTGTGCATGCATGTAGTATTTACATGACTAGGGATGTTTGCATGCATGATTGGACGCATGGAACTAACATGATTTGCATTAAGGAGGTCAACTGAATCAGTAGACCACCTGATTTTGCATTAGATAGAGACATATACACACACTATGCATATGAACATGAAAGCATTAGAAATCTTTTAAGGACAATGAATGCCTGTGATTGAATGGTTGAGTAGATGGGTGATTGGATGGTAGGACACATTCTTCCTAACTTGAAGATTTCGGGGACGAAATCCTTTTAAGTGGGGGAGAATGTAACACCCCGTAATTCTGCGACATTAAGATTCTCAAATTAAAGTATAATTAATTTTTAAAAGAAAAATTAAAAGAAAAAGATCCATGCAGTTGTTTAATTTAAGTATTGTAACTAACATGAAAAAGAGAAGTAAGGAGAGAACAATAATTATTATTGTTCTAAGACTTATTAACAAAAGCCTCTGTAGCTCAGTTGGTTAAGGCATTGGATTTGTAGCATGGAGGTCGGGGGTTCGAACCCCGGCGGCGACATAATTTTTTTATCTTTGTTTTAGAGAGGGCCAACTGAACATGCAAATATATGTACGTATACAAATTCAAAATTTGAAAGGATAAGAACGTACATATAAGGAAATAAAGAATATATATATATACATATAAGAATATATATATATATATATATATATATATATGCAAAAATATATGTATACGAAAGATAAAATTCAAGATAAGGCTACAGTCAATGAAATATGGCAACATCATTTGAATTTTGAAAATAAAATGAAAGTTGTGCATATATATATATACGCGTAAAATGGTCGTTAGAGGAATTGTATACACATAAGAATATTTCATGTGAATAAAACAGTTAAATAAATTCCAGAAATTCAAAAGTTTGAAAATCAAACTTTTACGCCAAAATAGCTTGTGGGACCCAATGCTGACTCAGCACTGCGTGTATGATAAGGTTTGGCTAGATTCATCTACGTACCTGGACTATTTTCTTAACTAGGTTCAATGCTGACTCAGCGCTGCGTGTACGATAAGGTCTTGAGCAGCTATATAAACAGCCCTAGTCTTCATTCTCTTTGCACCAATTCTCTTCTATCCTTATGCTGCTAAGATTCATGGCTTCTTCCCCTCTTCTAAATTTTCTTAAATAAATAAAATAAAATATGATTCAAGACGAGGAGATGCTGCTAAAAGACTTTTAAGGAGGGATTCAAATCAAAGTTTAAGTGAAGAATTCAAAGGCTAGCTCAAACAAGTTTCAAGCAATGACGCACGAATCATAGCCACGCTTTCCTTCTTTTCTAGATCTATTTTCTGTAAGTTGGTTATTTCTAGATCTGAATATTTTGTTTTATTTGTGACATGAAATTAAAGGAATAAAGGAATATGCCAAATCTCTCTCTCTCTCTCTCTCTCTTCGAATCTGTGTTTATACCCTTGGACAGAATTAAGAACTGTTATGATTCGAGGACAAATAAGACTGTAACCGTGACTATGACTATAGAACTGTGGCCTTTGAAAGCATATGCCTTTGGACTATGACATAAGCCTTTGATTTTGGGACATATAAACATTGCCTATGACAATGACTTAGGACTATGGGAATTATTTTCCCTTTTGGACTATGAACATCGCCTATATTGCCTATGACCATGGACATTACTTATGACTAAGAACATAAGCCTTTGAATTGGACATAAACTATTGCTTGTGACATAATGAGGACAATTGTGATTTTGACACCCATGATTCATGATTAGGAAAATATTGCTTTAGTTTGGTGATTGTGAAATTGAGTCTAAACCCAATTATTTATTCTACCTGTTCCTTGTTTTTTCTCTTTGGTTTTAAGACAGTTTGAATTTACCTATTAAGTTAGGTCTACCCACGTTCTTGAACCTATTTTGCCCATTCTTTGGTTTTAAGACAGTGGGAATTTACCTATTTAGTTAGGTCTACCCATATTCTTGAACCTACATTGTTATCCAAACCTTTTTATGCCAATTATTCCTTCTTGTCATTTTGATTCATTCCTTTTTTATCTACGAATCTAGATTTATTTATAATCTAGGTTGAATCACGATTATTCGAACGGTGGGAATGCGATTTGGGGAAAACATGGAAATGAATATGAACGTAGTTGTAAACTTGGAAATTGGCATAATTTGGAATATGTATTATGACATGCATATTAAAATGAAAACGGGGAAATTTGACATGGATTAGGGAATATGTGATTTTGACATATTAAATTTAGCATTAGTAAGTAAGCTAAATTTTAGGCATAAAATGTAAACTAGAAAAATAATTCTAGTTTTGCCATAAATTGTGAATTAGGATGTTAAACCAAGATTGGGTTAATTAAGGTTGATTTGGAATAAGTATATTAGCACAATATTGAATTTATTCATAATTGTGAGCAATTGTCATGTTTAGAATAAATTATGGTTAGCGACACTAAACTTGGTATAATTTACATACCAAAAAGTATAAATATGATAAATAAGAGAGAATGGGTCATAATAATAAATGTGACAATGTACATTAAAAGAGTAGTAATGAAATCAGTAAATTATGAGTAATTTACTTATAGAATTCGTCATAAATGTTAAATTGTTCATTTACCACAAAATATGTAACTTGGTTAAATTTTGGCCATAAATTATAAACTAGGATATTTAATCTAGTTTCGGCAATGAAAAAGGAAATGGCCTAAACTGCATGTTGGGTTAGGACTTGGGCCTAGAATATAAGTATACTAGTAGGCTTGACAAATAAATATAGGCCAAATTTGTCTAAAAAGGGGAAATGGGCTTTTGAAATAAATTGTTAACAATTTATAAACAAAAGAAAAGTATTTTGATAACACCCCTTTTTATAACACATAGACCAGAAGGTTCTAGGGTGACAGAGAGGATAGTGTCTAGGCTTGGGTTTGGAAAATACAAGTTTCCTGCCCTCCCTGGCTATCCCTAACTGATCCGAAGGACGGGATGGTTGTTTTCAAAACCAAATTTGGAAATTAATCAAAAACCCTTTGAACTTAGAAAACATGAATATGCCTAACCCGAGGTTAGACTGAGTTGCGGTGTA